>CM069441.1:95252927-95894265 GCA_035610835.1 Ophiura sarsii | reverse complement strand
CGCCTCGTTCCTTGATTTTTTTAGCAGCTTTTCTCGCAGATTTACATTTCTGATCATAAATACATTCCAGGTTACAGGGTGATACAATTCCTAATTACTTAAAAATCATGGTTTTAGAGTAAATTTAGAATAAAAATAAACTGTCCTGCAGCAGGACAATCTATTTTCATCCTCTTTAAACCATGATTTTGAAGTAATTTGGAATCGTATAGCTCTGTTACTTGGAATATTATATTAAGAAAATTTGCTTTAAAAGAAATCCAAGGACAGAGGGCGTCCCATGGAAGAGATCGCATAATATGCCTTTAAGGACCAAACAAGTTTTTTGTTTGCCCAAACAAGTGAAAACAAAAGTGATCGGGTCGGTCGATTACCTTTTATTATATTTTATTCTTTTAATTTTTTGGCTAAACCACTTTGGGAGCCATATTCAAAAGCTTATCTGTCTACAAAAATATCACAAAATGTTATAAAAAGTCCAGATTTGTGCACATATATTGTGACATTTAAGGTGTAAAAAACCGCCCGACCCTACTTGACAGATCCATCTGCCGGTAAAACAGGGAGGGTGGTCGTTGTCGCCTTGGGGTTAATTCAACTCTATCAATTTATGGACATTTAAATTAACAACCAGTAATTTATTAGTAAAGGTGATGATGTTGTTTGTGATTTCATAAAGAATGTCCAATGTTTACAACATTAACATCATGTATTTTATAAACAAGGCTCTTTCAGTGAATAGCTCATGTTTGGTGCAAGTTGTTACTTAAGATTAAATTAATAATATGCAGGATGGACAAAATTGCACTTGGTGTTCTGTTAACATGATCCTTCTCATGACTCCGATTCATCATGTTTGTATTGAAGTTTTAAAGCCCTGATGCACATGAGAGGTATGATCATCAGGTCAATAAACATCACCAGAGAGCTTGAGATGACATGACAATTCTATCAAAATATTGGGTTTTTTATTACAGAAACTTGTTAACACATAATCTGATACTGCTGGGCATCATAAACTGGCTTTCAAGACCCATGACTAAAGAAACGCATTAAGATATATTATGTGATCTTTTCCATGTGACACCCTCAATCCTTAAAAAATGGAAGCATATTTCCTCGCTCATTTTAACATTTCTGATCATAAATCATAAATATATTCCAAGCTACAGAGCGGTACGATTCCTTATTACCTCAAAATCATGGTTTTATAGTGCATTAAGAATTAATAAATTAAAACTGCCCGTTAAACCTGACAGTTTATTTTGACTCTAAAACCATGATTTTGAAGTAATTAAGAATCGTCATTAGAATGTATGCACGATTTATGATCAGAAATGTAAATCTGCAAGAAAATCTGCTTCCATTTTTGTTGTGAGGATTTATGGCGTCTCCTGGAAAAGATCACATACCTTCAATCCAAGCATGGTCACGGTTTTATGCAACTTGAAATGTACCTTTATGAATTATAATCCCATCATAACCAATTAAATCATTTGAAGTTGTGGAAAAATGTTAGATATATTGCCAATGCAAACATAGTATGAGTTTTAGGTCGATCCACAATGTTTATTTTCAAAGTTTGCGCAATTATTTGCAATAAAGAATTTTTTAGATGCTTGATGCAAATGTATTGTCACATAGCCAAATTAATAATTGAACAGAACAACACGCACGCATGCAGCAAAAAGATGATCACACCTAAAATGATCACGCTTTATGGCTGTGCGCGCCGCACGCAATACGCTACTTCAAAGTGTTCGTTCAATTGTAAATCCGACTATAGTATACCACTCATCATGATCATTTCTTCAACAAAACAAATTCATAAGTTCGGCGTTTAATAAGTAAATATTTAAACATTTGTAAATTGTACAGCAAGACACTTCTTGCAGAAACTGTTGTTGCAACTCTTAGTATCGTCCACACACATGTATGTCATTGGAGAATCCAGTATATGACATGACTTCATACTTCACGGCTTTTTCCAAAAACCAAAGTAAATTGTTATTCTTATCAAATCTTTAGTATTTTCCCTCAATCAAGAATAAAAAGTCAAGCGTCAATTATCAAGAATCCGGTGTCCTATGGTTCTTGATGGTCATTCTTTTAAGTTGTTTCCAAGATTGCTTAGACTGGTAGTGATTCTCGTTTAGACTGGACATCTGCAAATCTTGAAACCTGTCCCTGTAGTGTTTATGGGGAAAAGAAGAAGAAAAAAGAAAGGAAAAATAGGTTAATATTTCATTTAGAATCAGAAAACAATACCCCCCCCCCCCCCCAATCATATGCTGAGATCAATTATATTTTAATTGTGAATGATTTAAAAAATTGGTAATGGCATGCCATCGGTGATACTGATAGAATACAGACCTGATAATAATCATAAAAAAGCCGCACTGTGTGGTGGGATATTTTAAATTATATTTATAATAATAATATAAAGAGGTGGCGTACATCTAGTCTACAATACATGAATACATATTGAAATGTATCAACATAGTAGACAAATCAATCAGACAGTCATAACAAAATTATAAATTGAAATTGAAAATTAATTAAATAAGCTTACCTTTCAATTTTGTTCTTGTAATTGTTGTTGTTGTTATGCTCTCGATCGACTCTGCAGTCTGCCCCGATTTGCTGGCTTTTTGCATTAACAAAAGTTGTTTCTTCATTTTCTAACCCATCTCCACTATCAGCTACACTATCATCTGCTTTATCTAGCAAGTAGTCTAAACTATTATTGAGTTCTAGAACAACGAATAACTCAACCAAATACTTCCGTCATCATGTGTGTGTGAGTAGTGTGGACTGGAGGTCGCCATTTTGAAGCATTTTTTACCGTGTGATTCAATCAATTCAATATATAGCTTGTTCAAGTGTTTATTTATATCAAATATATTCTGTGTAGAATTATTCTTGTGGTACAGTTGACTATCATAAATGTTAAACAAGCAACTGTTATAACATAAACGATTTCAAAACACTTTAAACTAATAAAATTATATGTTTTCTGGCAGTATTTTATAACGATCTATATGCATCAACCATGCGGTCATTTTGACAACTGTAAGCAGCGGTGGTTTTGGGCAGAGCAGGGTAGAGATTCCTGTGGAGATTAATGGGATACTAATTGGCGCTGTGGGACCCTAACTGGGGCGGCATACCTGATCTTATAAAGGGTTGAGAGTTGACCTGACTCCATGTGTGTAATGCCTTGCATCCATCAAATGAGTATTCTAATCTCAAGATCCATGAAGAGATTGGGAGAGGGGGATGCGGAGTAGTACGCAGAGTGACATTTAAGAGGGCTCACAGAGGTTATAACGAAGCACAGTCAAGAGTCTTATCTGTTTGAAATCAGATGAAGTTGATGTTAAGTAATCTTACACATCCAAACATAGTCAAGGTATTGGGAATCTGTCAGTTTGAACCAGTCGCCAATCTGCTTGTTCTTGAGTAGCACCAGGAGGCTCTTACATGAGTACCTAAGGAGAGTCACACTAATTCCAGAGAACATAATACGCAAGTGGCTGAAAGAATGTGCACTTGCGATAAAATATCTTCATGAAAACAATATCATCCACATGGATATCAAATCAAGTAACTGTCTCTTGTTCTATCACCAAGTCTTAAAGCTGTGCGATTTTGATATGGCTGCAAAGCTTGATGACCTCTATCAGCCAAACCAAACAACATCGCGTACAAATATTAGGGGAACATGGCGATATATGGCACCAGAAATACTCAAACCAAAGGACACAAAAGCTCATGCTTATTCAAAATATACAGACATATTTTCTATGGAATGCTGATATTTGAGATCTTCTCAAGATGTACCCTATGCAGGAATGAGCATTGTAGACAGAGTAAATAAGCTCTTTGGATCGGATGAGGCGATACTGCCAACAGTACCTGCAACCTGCCCAATGATTTGTCTGATCTGATGCTGTGCTGCTGGAAAACCAATCCAAATGAACGACCCACAATTGAAAGTATCATATATGGTAACATGTAATGTTACTCTATAATTCTGTATTTTCTATATTAAACATACCTTTCTATTTTATACCAGGGGAATGACAATCCATTAATATTTTTGACAGATTAACTGTCCTTATTTACTGGAAAACATACCCTACAATTAACCCTCAACAAGTTTGGACATTTGTTTAATTGACATTGGATATTTTCATATTTTGTTGTATGTAAATGAAAAGTTAATGTACTAGTATTCAGCTTTACAATGATCCCACATTTATAAGAATCACTTTATTTAGTGCTCATCAGCCACTAAATTGAGAATGTGATGTCTCAATCTGAATGTGCCCCAAAATCATAACTATTTTGTGTTGAAGTGTCAGTAGAGAGCATGTCTCTCAGTCTTTATTGTAGTTGTCAATGGTCCAGTTTATTGAATATCAGACAGTCAAGTTGTTTCTTTTTAACACTATAAATAGTGGTGATTTGTGTGCACTGAGATTGCGACCTCTCACATTCACAAGTAAGTGCATGGGGGTACTGACATATTGTTTTTCATGAATACTTCATATTTATAACTTTTGTGAATTTCAGATCTTGTATATGAAGAACTTCTACTGACAAGAACACCTGGATATCAACGAATGAGTCTGCGCCAATACTCATATTGCCCTGAGAAGTCACAAACAATTGGTCACGAAGGAGATTTGATAGTAGTACCTGATACAGATGCTTGTCTGTTTGTGCCCCTGAAGCACTCTCTGTTGGGAAGAAGTTGATGTAGTAGTGTCTGTTCATTGGGGAACTGACTACCCTCCTTTACAGAGTAATGATTCTGTCATTGGTCCTGTGGTTTCTTGCAAACCTGAGGGTCTGAAGTTTCAAAAGAAAGTAAAGATAACGCTGCCACATTCAGCTAAAAACATCACTGAGAAGCACATCACAGTTTGGACCAAGACGTCAAGCAGTAAGTGTAATATTATACTTCTCCTATTGATTTCAATGGGTAGCATGGCAATAGTAACTCCCAAAACGAACATCAACAGTGGCGGATCCAGGATTAAAATTTAGGGGGGGGGGGGGGGGGAGGAGGGGGCTGACCAAGACCGGGTTTTTTAATTGGTACCCCAAAAATCGTAAAATTGTGAAATTCTGATAAGTGGGTGGGGGGGGGGGGGGGGGGGAAAGACGGAACCTACCTATATCTCTGAAAAAAGAAGTATATTGTAAAATTTTACGGGGGGCGCCTGCGCCCTCCGCTCCCCCCTGTTTCCTCCACTGATCAAGGGATATCAAACACATAGTGCTTATGCATGGGAGCATGTGGTCTATTCAATTTACATCTGGCCATGCACCACATACACTTTGTTTAGTATACACTTTGTATGTTCTCATTTGGTCCTTTTGAAACTGATTCATTAACTATATAAACCATTGATACATCTTTGATGATTCACCACATCTTTGGTAGCAATATCCTAAAGTAGGTGACAAAACTCCAAAAAGGTCTACATCAATTAATTATTATATAAGTTAAACCATTTGGAACGGTAATTGCTACTCAGAGTTTCACGCTTGTGCGATCATCAGACAACTGGTTATTAATTATTAATCAGATGCTTGGATAAAAATTGTAATAGGATGACACCCATTGAGTTGAATCATTGTTTTTTAACAGAGCCAGAGCATCTGTGGGAAATTTTGATGGAGAAAGATTCTGATTTGGAGATAGACAAGGAGAACAACATCTCAATATGGACGGATCATTTCAGCTGGTTTACAGTGATATTTACAGAACCAACTAATCCCGTACCAGAACCAACTAACACTATCAGCCAGTTAACAGTGATGCGACGATTTATTCACCGGTTTACAGAGATATTCATACCAGAACCAGTTCCTGTTCCTGAACCAACCAATCCCGTACCTCGACCAACTAATCATGAACCCTATATTGACAGAGTTATGTTGCCTTTCTTGTTCCCACCTGATCTGAGAAGAGATACAGCTTTCATAACTGTCTATGCGGCTCGTGAAGATGAAATTCAGGTAAATAATTCCTAACGGGAGGCGGGAAAGAAGAAGCCTTGCAACAGTCCAAAACAACCATGAATAACCACAAGAAGCAACAAATTTCATGAGTACACACATCCCACCCATTTAACTCCACTACATGGGCAGTATTCCCACCACACTTAACCAGAACCCATTGCTCAGCTTTTTTGTCCATGAGAACAATGTGATGATATTTTCTCCTATACAGGTCGTCTAAAAATAATTAGACCCATCAATGACCTAATGTTTACATCAAGCGTGCGCAACCTGCGGCCCGCCGGCCTCTAATCTGCGGCCCCCCAAGCAATTCCAAAATTCCCATCGATGCAGCCCGTTTTGACCGGAACTCCCTAGGTTACACAAATGGCGGATTGATTTAGTGGTGTGCTCCCTTATAATTAGTAGGGTGACATGCTGTAGTTAGTAAATATAACTTCTCGAGGCGTGATTGTGTGTTAAAATCCCTGATTAAAATGGCGCTTGCAGCAGCAACAGCGAGTAAATAGAGGAAATTACAGGAAGAGAAGGGGGTATTCAATGAGTAATTGGCCGAGGATTATTTCTTCATCGAACGAAACAATGCGTCTCTGTTTCATTTGTATGGTGTCTATTTCCCCTACCCCTATTAACCTTCCTCCGGACGTGTTTTGGAATGCTTGACATCACTGCGGCCTATGAATGGATCTAAAAATCACAATGAGGCCCGGTTGGTAGAAAGAGTTGCACATGCTTGGTTTACATCATGTAAATCTGTCATATTTAGGTTTGTTTCTTTTAATCTACTTGGATATACAGTACTGTAACCTGTCATTCAGAGTGCGAATTCGCCTGTATCGCAGTGCAAATTGCTCCACAATTTGAGGCAATTGCTATACAAATTTCAGCTTGTATAGCAGTTTTTACAGTATTAACTCATATTAAATTAAAGTATTAACTAAATTATGTAGCCCAGCTGGCTACATAATTTACAGGACCATCCACCATCTCCCCAACCAAGCATTAAGCTACACTTAACCCATGAGCACCATGCTAATGTAACAGTCAGGTGTTGAAAGGACTTGAATGAAGGGTGTCATGAAAGAGTGTGAAGGCTATGACAAGTTATGACTTGGAGAGAAGATGTCTATGCACACAGCACTTGAAAGCCTAGATTCCAGCTGCTGTCTAAGCTGCAAGTTCTGGCAGTCGGCAGTGAAAGAGCATGGACTGGTATTGATACACTCGAACGGGTAGCACGGCATTGGACATATGGTGTGGGAAGTAACGCTGCTAGATCTTGTGGGCAGTTGATAGTATGCATCTTGTACAAGACCGTAGCTTCTGCATGCTACCTGTCGCCTGTGAAGCAGGCTGTTGATTTTGAGCTGTGACCGAGCAGTTAGCTTAATTAACTCCAATGATTCTGAGTGCCTTCTTTTGGATGTTGTCAAGGATGCTGGGTGAAGCATTCACCCAGCTTAGTGAAGCATACCCCAGATAACACAGATACATCGGGCCGACGTCAGGTTTTAATCGGACCAAACGTCCCAGAGACTTCGGCTCAGAGGTTGGCTGCTCATGGGGATGACGTCGCGCCGACCATTTATGGAGAAACATCGGCAGGACGTTGTGCAGACGTACGTAGTGACGTTTAGCCGACATTGACCCGACTTTATTTCAACCTATTTTATCATTAAAATATTAATTGAAAATGATATTTTAATGCGAAAAAAAGTCCAGGAACATATTTCCTGCAATTTTATGTGTCATTTATTCATTCTATTCCTCTTTCACAATTTATCTTTGCATGGCATTACAGATTTTTGAATGAACTTACTTTAACTTGACCGGACGGGGAATTGAACCTGGGACCTCTGTATTCTAAGTCTGACGCTTTATCGACTGAGCTATCTAAGAAGTTGATAATGTTGTATATTAATAAATATGGCTTTATCAAATTCAGACTAAAAAATAGAAGAGATATTGGTAAAATTAGTTTGTAAATGTTGATATTGGTATGAAAAAAGCATAAATATAATGAAAATAGTGAATTATAATGCTATACTATTTAAAGGTAGACCGACGTGTGTAGGTTGGGTTGCCGACGTTGGCAAACCGTTAAAAAATCGACCTTGATAATAATTTATCGTTTAAGTTATACAGCAACCAATGGCATGAACCAGGGATGAGCTTGGCTTATTATCGGACCAGTAAACTGCATATTCCCGAGCCTGGTTAGAGCATGTATTCATCATTTTTTTATTTTATGAATTTTGGACTATTGAGTTATGTTTGGTATATATATATATATTAAGTTAGGCCTACTCATTATTGTTTTAATTGCTGTAAACAGTCTTACCCATGCCCTGCCATGGCATCTGTTAACGTTTATTCTTTCTTTCTCAATACTATTGTTTATTTGCCTGTATGTGCACGTAGATGAAGTTGTACCATACAATATTTTAAAGTTTAAATAAGCTGTTCAGCAGTTTGCTGATGTCATAGCAATATTCTGACGGTTCTCAGCGGCCTATAGCCGACGTCCATTCAACAGTTAGAACGCCAACGTTCTGTCCTTGACCTAAAGACGTCCTTATACAGCGTCAGTGGACCAACGTATTATGTAGGCCATGTTTGACCAAGACTTAATTTAGTGCCAGAATTAACATTTTTCGGCGACGTTAAGCCGACGTCAAATTGACAGCATTGGGCCGACGTTCAGCAGTTGGCCTAAAGACGACCTCCATACAGCGTTATTGAGCCGACGTTTTGTAACTCCTGTTTTTCCAACGTCTAGCTGACGTTTAGAGGACATTCCTAATACGACCCACATAATTAAGATTTTTACTGGCTTACAACCGACATCCATACAACGGTAGTAGGCCAACGTATTGTATCCGACTTATACCTGACGCTCTGACGACGTCAATAGACTGACATTTTGTAAGCCAATAAATGCCAACGTTGTGCCGACGTTTAGTAGACGTCCCGGATAAGACACGACGTCCAGCCGACTGTACTGACCAAAAGCTGGCGTCGGGCCGACGTATCTGTGTTATCTGGGACTCCATTATGCTGCGGACTTGCGACTTGTACTTTGTAGACAGTAGATCTGCCTTTAGCCTCCAGTTTATTTGCAACTTTGCATAGAGTGCCAAGCTTCTGACCAGCTTTAGTTGCAATGCCTGAGATGTGCTTAGACCAGGTCAGCTTGCTGTCAATGGTAATGCCCAGGATATCCAGTTCTTCTGTAGTTGGTAGTTTGCAGTCTCCAAAGCAGATATCAAGATCTTTTCCTGGAGATTACCATGGTCTTACATTTGGTAGGCTCAAAGGTCACTTTCCATTCATCAGCCCATGCATGTTGCTTAGATCTCTGTTGAGACTAGCAGCTACTGTCTTGGGATCGGTTGATGACTTAATGGGTGCAAAGAGTGTTGTGTCGTCAGCATATAGAACTATCTTGTCAACAACTCCCCCATACCTTAAGTACAGTAGCAAAGCGTTGTTGATTTGAGATAAACCCACTGTTCATATGCAAATTACTATTATGCACCTTATTTGGAAACCACTGTATGCATAATGCATCATGCATGCGTATCGTACGTCACGAACATAAATAAAACTGTGCATGCACACCTACACTTCACAAGACATGACAAGTTTAGCCTTTATTTTATGAAAGTAAATTAACAGGGATTTAGGGAAGCTTTATGTTGCCACTCACGGTGGTTTCCCATTCATTGAATTAAGATGATAAAGTTGTTAAGTTCTTGCGTCGTACACTCCTTTTTGCTGTCTTCGCCACTGAACAGCTTCATTCGATACCTTAAAACTATTGCTCGAAAAATCACGATTGCTTGATCATTAAAGCTCACCTAAAAAAATCAGTGGTATTTTCATGTAGGAAACAACTAGGCCTACCTAAACATATCAAGGCTGCTTATGTCGGGGCTAATGTTAGCTTTCAAACTTGATTTTGAAATATAAAGTACCGGTATGCCAAATTCGGCAATTCAGTAAAAATGCAAGCATTTAGCCCATGATGATACTGTTGTCCATTCATAACTTTTGAATATGTGCGTACCACTGCGCTTCCACTCAAATTGATCGTTATATGGAAACGCGCACGCACAGCGTAGGTTATTGATATATTGCCAAGACCTCCAAAATTGATGTATACGCGCATCAATGACCTGGGGGCGGGGCGTTTTGAGTGACGTCGCATGGTAACAAGAGGCAGATGTTTGCTTGAGTGGGCCCTGAACATGGATACACGTGACACGACTACTCGAGGCGGTACCGCGACCGTTAAACCCAGGATAGCGTCCTTGCTTTCAACAATAAATACTACATGAAAACACAAGAACATTTTTATATCGTTGAAAAATTTCAATGATGATCGGCAAATTTGGTCTGCATGGTTTGAATAACTGGCGTGTGTTTGTACCGCCATCGCAGCGGCTAGCCTGCCCTACAGATTACTGGTAACTGGACGTTCGGACGTTCCTCAGCAGACTCGGTGAAATTGTGTACAGTAAGCTTCACCATGTTCATCATTCTTCATGGACCCCCATGACACCACATGTGACGAGGACGTACAATGTATGTCATGTGTCAAGCGATTGTAAGCTAAACACCGCTCTAACGTTGTGTGTGTCTCAGTCTCACAGCAAACACGGCCGTATCAAACATCAGTTTAATAAATCTGATTACAGCTACAGTACAGGGCTAACAAACTAGAATAAGTATTTGACTGGCACGCAAAAAAACCCTGATAAACAGGGCAGGAATATTTCTCATCAAAGGTGACTTATAAATGTTTCAATTCAAGAAACGTATTCAAAATCGAAATCGGGCGTCATCCATTTTTGTTGTAAAACCGAAACTGACAAGATTTAAAAATGTTAGGCTAAAAGGCCTACTCCTAGCTAGGCCTTAGCCATCCCGTCTACGCCATACACATGACAATCCATTTAATTTTTGTCAACACTTGACAAACAGTAACAGTGCAACTAATACTAGTGCAAGACAACATACTTTGTTTGTCAAAAAGACTCACGATCCTAATTAACATGAATGTAGGTCTAGGCCATCAATCATTACTCACCGAACATGCCGAATAACGTCGTCTCTAAACAAGCAGGTAATACAAAGAATGGACACGTACATTACAATACGATTTAGCTGCGATTTTGATTATATATCCCATCAATTGACCATAAACATAAGAAGGTTGTTGAAGTGATTCAACTTTGATCCATGGATCCATGATCATGATGAGACATCATTTTCGTTGACTTTTTCAATGATGAAATAAGCTTACAAAAAATAGCTTCAAAAACTTATTCGTACGGTAGATCTGAGACGAAATATTCGTCCAGGGTATGAAGTCATATTTCATATAATATTATATCCAATCGGCAAAATTGATGTTTCCTGCTTCTGAATTCTTTACAGGATCGGGAATGAACTTGAAACTTCTGTTGTTTGTTTATTTATTTTCTGTGATTGCTTGCAAATCAAAAACTAGGTTAATTTGTGGCCCCCGAACATGCATACAATAGTTCTTTATATTAGAGCTTCTCTGCTATTGGTCAATCCAAAGAAAAACAATGACGTACGGTGGGGAACCCCCTAGATTGCTCCATTATTCAATGGGGTGGTGTTTATTTACCTCAGGAGGAAATGATACAAAAAAACGAACTCCAAAGTCAAAATATAAACCTTTAGAATAACTTATTATTACAATTTGGATGCTAATCAACATTAAATGACAGTTATGAATAAGATTGGTGACTTTGTACGGACTATTCTAAAGTTCTTGTTTGAAATCGCTGACTTTGTTTTGGTACCAAGGGATTGCCCCAAAACAGTCTATCCGCAATCAATGTTACGACAAAAATGTCCAGCTGTAGGCCTAGCCGTCACATGTCAACAACTTTTTGAAAATAGGCCCAAATGCATTAATTGGTTCAATCATGATCCATGGTTCAATATTGCAATTTTCTTGGGAGATCGATCATACAAATATCTGTTATGTTATTCCACATCCTCCGTAAACAAATTCCCGAGAAAAATATGTTATTTCAATTGATTTCTGAACTCTTCAATCCCTGTTCGTTCGCACAAGCTTGCACTCATTCACCACCGTTCGCACCGCTCAGTCATCACCGACGGCTGCAAACGTTTTTTTGCTGGTGGCCACTTGCGGTTAAATGGATTCCCTTTCATCTTTTTAGACCGCTTCACTATTAAAATAGAGAGGTGTGTTTTGAATTGATACAATTATTTTTTAAATCTGTACCAAAATGTTTTATGGAGATAAACAGGATAAATACATGATTCTTGATTTAATTTGTGTCTAAATAAATGTTAGATGTTTTGTGAATAAAATTATATTTACAAAATGATTTAAACATCTCTTACTAAATGAAATAATTTATCGTCTGTAATGTTTACCTCTGTGGTTAACCTTTTGTAAGCAACCTCATTCAGAAATTTTCTGCCTTGTCCCTTGCTGTGATGTGGGTAACGTGTTGATGATCAATCACTTGGATCTCAGATCGGACTGTTCTACCAGAGAGAGTGTTGATGATTCTCCACCATTTTTTGCTGCTCAGCGTTTTGTCTGCCAGATCTTTTCTCAATTTAGTGTTGTAAGATCTCCTAGATTGCTTCTCAGCTTGGTTGTAGGAATGTCTAGCTCCAGGGCGGGCAAAACCGGACCCAAAAAAAGGAGCTTTACAAAGGGGGTTGGGGGGTATTTAAAAAAAAAAGGTACAGTGGTACACCATAAAGGTACATTGTAAAATGGTACGCCCCCCCCCCCCCCCCCCCACCCCACACACAACCTTCCACCACTGATGTGAGTATTCATTTATTGGTTTCCTCAAGCATATTGTTTACTTCTAAAATGTCGTTGCACACATATTTCTTTCTCACTTTGCCAAAAAGGTGAAATGACCATGTCTTACTTAATGGAGTGCATCTTCAGTTTAAGAAGGCTGATTTTCATGATCTAAAATTCGATTGAAAGGTCACAGTATGTAAGATGACTAAAAACAAAGAACCTTATATCATTGAATTTCATGATGAAAAAAGTAATGAACTTTGGGCATTAATGGGTACTTATCTTTTGGGTACAGCCTGCATAATTATAGGGACAATGTAAGTAGTTTTCTGTCCATCACAGGTGTTTACTGTTTACATATCCCTCTGAAAGACAGATAGGAACTGGTGCACATTTCAGCAACAAACCAAAACTCCATTTGATAAACAAAGAATGTACTATCATCACCCATATTTCACTCCCCTTCTCCCAATCCTCCCTGTTATGAGCCAAGAGAGGACATCTCATCCACTTTACTCACACACACCTCCCCTTTTAACCCTGAATTGTACCAATTGTTATCATGTGCACTGCTGGACAATTGAATCAATTGCTTTGCTTTTGCTATCCTTATTTTTTGCTTTATTACTACTTTGTCTAACTATTTCTTTAAAAGAGCATCAAAGCTTGTGAAGAGAGTAGTGTTCGATGTGGACCTGAAAGACCATTGTTGGTGAAAGAAGATCGGGGACCCCTCAAATTCAGAGTGAAATGCACTGACCCAAAAGGATGTTGGACCCCAAAAGAGGATGTAAAAGAGGTAGGGAATTTATACAAACACTGACTGCAATGTTGGGCATTGTAAATATAGGCCGCCCAAGGTGATTTTGAAAACCATGTTCGCTTCTTAAAGAAGTATGATTTCAAGATCACTGCAGGCCTATGATTTGAGCTGTGAACTGAATAAAAGCAGTCATAATTTGATTTCTATACCAAATATAAATATGATCATCATTTGATTACCCAATACTAAATATTCATGCCTATGGACAGAAGCTATTGGCCTAGCAGGAGGAGCAGGAGGAAGGGGTTAGGAGACCTAGGCACATTCCAGTAGGCCTGCACCCATTAACAATTTTCAACTAAACTGCTCACAAAAAGTTAGGAAACTTTTTTTAATCAAGTATATTTTTATTATTTATTACCCTCTTTGTATCTGTTATATCAATGGAAAGCTGAAGTGTTCCTCTTTAATATGATACCACATTTGCAATGATTACATGTTGCTGAACATGGCCACATGAATGAGAATGAGGCAAAGTCACAAATCAAATGTGCCAAAATTACCGTTATCTGTGCTAAACAGTCAATAGGTAATGATCAATAATCAAACCGGTCATGCTTGAGAACCATGAATGGTTTACACAAAGATTGGCACCAGTGAGCACAACACACACACCCCAACCCTCATCTCTTTAGAAAACCATTATTTGGGTATTTGCAAAACTGGGTTAACAATAACTCCAGGTGGAAGGTCATGAAGGTAAGTGATGAAAGGTTTAGGCCTACAACTTGTACATTTTTCTGAGACACGGTAAACGTTTTGCAGTTTCAATATGCCGCGTTTAACAGATTTGGAGAGAGCCCGTGCCATTACCTATTGACTGTTTAGCACAGATAACGGTAATTTTGGCACATTTGATTTGTGACTTTGCCTCATTCTCATTCATGTGGCCAAGTCCAGCAACATGTCATCATTGCACATTTGGTATCATTTTAAAGAAGAACACTTCAGCTTTTCATTGATATGCAACATAATACAAGAGGGTAATGAATAATAAAAATATACTTGATTAAAAAAAGTTTCCTAACTTTGTGTGAGCAGTTTACAATAGGCTAAGAAATAACTTGGGGTTTCCTTTCATTTGTGGAGTTCAACATTTGGAAGCTTTGTCTGTGTCACATAATCTCTAGACCAGAGCTCAACTGCAGCCAGATCCAACAAGTCACCCATGCTATATGTGTTGCTGCCACTGTCAGTCAGTGACAACTGCTATGATTCCATTTTTAAGCTTTCTCATTACTGAAAGCAACAATGTAAGATTTCAGACATTATTGGCCTAATCTGTTAGATTTACTGGGATGCCAATCAAAAAACAAAAAAACACAGGTGCTGTTAATAAACAATTCAAATGTCACCTTAGGCTTTGGTCCACAATTAAAACCAGATATTCTTGAGTAAGTATGATACACCAAACAAATTAGTTCCCCAAAGCACTTCATGACATTTTTTTCAAATATATTATATAACAATTGAGTGCATTATTTCTGATTTTGATGTAAATCCATCACATACTTCTGGAGTTATTCTACCAAGTAATAGGTGAAATCAACCACCCTTTTTTGTAACTAGAGGATTTTCATACACATTCTCCTGATGAATGTCATATCACAGTTCTTACATGGAATAGAATATACATAACATCAATAAACAGGAGGGGGAGACATGTTGCACCCCAAAACATGTCATTTTTTATGTGCACATCTATCACTTGTAAAAGAAAGATGACTGAAAGAATACAATAAGCTTCAAGGTTTCAACCTGATTGAAAGTGATGGAGATTTTATCTTTTCAACATTATACTTTATTTGTTCATTGTTTGGGGCAGCCACACACAGGCTGATATCTCCATTGGCAGCAAAGCTATTGCCACAAATAAACAATGTTGTATACATGGCTGATATCCTAGAAGAGATTGGCAATATAATAGTTGCAAAGCATTGAAATCATCTAATGGTATTGGGTTCAAAGACTACACAAGTTCACCAATGAGAAGGGAAAAGAACAAAAACTGTCCCTGTTGGCTGAAATGATGCGTTTGTAATATTACAAGTTGCGCACAGTGAAAAACAAGAACTAGAGAGTGCTATAAGGATGTGGATACCCTGATTGGAGCAAAGAAAAATGTGAAAATGAAAATCGGACTTCACCTTACACTTTGGAGTGTCACTTCCTCAATAATCACCCAATTCTAGCGTGCAATATCTCATTAAAGAGGATAAATTTCTCAACAACTTTATAATTTAATATTTTTAGGTAGGATATATATTTTTAGAGTTAAAAGCCTATTTATTACCTGTATAGTTACTTTTTTGATGACTGTATGAGTGTGCCAAAGAAGACCAAAGTTGGGATAAGGATGATGGTACTAATCAATATGCAGAGAGAATAGTCTATCCCAAACATAAACTACATAGACTTACACACCCAAAATAACTATAATTTTGCGGTAGGTGCTTTAAGAGCGTAAATTAATGTAGCGTGAAAGTTTCCACGTTTACAGTAGTATATCAAAGAGAATTGTTCTCAGAACATCAACTGAAACTCTGTTTTAAACCTGGACAAGATATGATAAATCCAATTGCCAATCCAAATCAACTTGTGTGTGAGTTTTGTTTTCTTCTTTTTTGATTATGCATATTTTCCTTGTAAAGGTGGTGCAGCACCTCCTCAGGCTTTGCCTTTTGTTGCATCGCCTCCATCGTTTTTGTATCTCAATGTTTTTTAAATTGATAGTTTTTTTATGATGGAAATAATAAAAATGAATGAATGAAATGAATGAATGCCAAGTCAATCAAAGTACAACCTCAATTGAATCATTTTATTATAGATAAAGTTAAACAATTTGAAGTTGGGTGGACGTCAGTCTTACTGCACAGCAAATTTTGAAAAGAATAACGCATCTGTGAATAGAATTGGTGGATTAATATCTACCTTGCAGAAGGATGAGGCTATAATCAGCGACTCACGGTTTAACGACCCACCAATTACGACTAAAAGAGAAGCACAGGGTGTACAAGCAGGTACGTACAAAGAATGATACATCTTTGTAATTGAAAGATAATTATACTACTAGGAACCAGAGGATCATAAAATATTCAATCAAGAACTGGCCGACAAACAATGGGTCCATGATCATATACCAGGACAACCTCATAACAATTTACCATTATCTTTAATACAATATATGAAACTATAGCTAGTGTCACCTGAAACAGTCAGAGAACCACATCAGGATATATACAAAGGTATACAGAGGGATGAGCACAAATGTATATACTATCATAATAGACGCACTCATCCAAACTGAAAGGCGTAATGAACACATTTAACAAGCTCCGCTGAACGTTTCAACTTGAAACAAACATGCAAGGACATTCACCTTGATCTTTGCTTTTTTCAATTTGGGACAGCTAAAATCAAAAGGGGTTTTGATTTGGAAATTGAAGGCTCGTGAGCTACCATTTGGAAAGTTTTAAATGTTAAATATTTGACTTGAAATTATGTTGATAGTTGTGAGTTGACAATTATGCAATAGATCCAATTGCTGGGAAATTGTTTTATCCCAATTATTTGAGAGTTTTCTAATTTTAAAATAGTTCAAAATATTGTTTTTTCTTTTAGCCCTGTCCTTGGTAATCAGATACCCATGCCTAATTATTTCATATGCTTTTTCTTCTCTTGTTTAATAGAGAATGCATCAAGAACGACTGCGCAGCCATTATCTGCAAATGACCGGCCAAGTACATCCACGTCTGCACCAGCAGGTTCGCAGAAGGAATTTGAATCAAAGAGGAAAAGTCAACAAGATGCTACACAACCACACACTAAACAAAATTCAAGTAAGTTTATATTTTGCAGAGTTCATTTGTGTATGAATAATAAATATTATTTATATTTATTTAATAATATAAAAAATTCAGAGGTATAGACCTTCCGGAATATTATCGCTACTCTGAGTTTCATGGACAATCCCATACGGTCATGTTGTCCAATCATCAGGCGAAAAGATTGGGGGGGAGAGGCGAGAATTGCCCCCCCACCCCCAATATTGACTGTCGTGTCGGTTGAGATTGGCACTGTCGGTTCATTTGATAAGAGGAATCATGGAACTATGATGGTCAAAAGTACACAGATGGAAATTTTTCTTTAGTCAGACAATCTTGTCGGTTCACTTTCATTTCTTGCCCCCCCCCCCCCCCCCCCCCCCCCCCCCCCCCCATATGAAAAACCTAGCTACGACACTGGCATACAAGCCTTATTGGATAATAATATATATACTTTATATTTTATCAGGTACCTAGGATACCTTCAATTTGTTAAGATGTTAATTTTTATGCAAATATTTAGGGTTAAAAAGCAAAGATGCAATGTTTGCACAAATTAACATGTTAGCACAGTGATGCACATCCGTCAATATCTAGCACCCTCAAGTGAAACAGGCTTTCATTCCGGAGCTGATTGGTGAAGTGCCCTTTTTACTCTGCAAGTAGTATGCCAATTAGTACTTAACACATTCAAAAATATGGCAAAGGGAGTTAATCATGACTCAAAACACAGCTTCATTTCCAAGCATCTATAGATCTCAACAAAGTGCTTTGTTTGTTGCCATGTTAGTGATTTGATATTTATCTGACATTGATATTCAACAGGACTTGTTTCAGAAATAGATGTTCTTGACATCTTGGACATATTCAAATGGGATGAACTAGATGAGGTGTTCACACGCCTAGGTCTTATTGAAAAAGATGTCAGCAATGCTACTGAAGAAGAACCAAAGAGCACTAGGAAAAGAGCAAAGAAACTGCTTAATCTCTGGCGAAACAGAAACCCAGTGTTTGCAACCAGGAATGAAATGATCAGAATAATGAAGCTATGTCAAGACTGCACTGCATCAGTGCATAAACTTGAGAGAAAGTGGGGATATAGTTAGCACGACAAAACAGTTACAGGTAAACAAAACTCAAAAATAAAATAGCCTGCCACTGGTTTCATATGCTCTGATTGTGTCACATTCAAAATGAACCAACAAGTAATTCATGTTGTCAATTAAGCAGGGACTGGGTGAGGTATCTCTACAGTGCCTAATAGCGTGAACTTGGAGAAGTCTGATTGCATGCTTCAAAATGTCAAGATTGTTAATTTGTACAACTACTTATCAAATACATAATGCTATGCACAATACAGCCAGTATGATACTACCTTGTGCAATTTTCAACTTCCAAGAAGCACTATTTTTTGTAAAAAAATGTTACAAAAAAATGTTATACCAATGTCGATGACCTTTTTCACACAAAAATAATGATCACATTTTGTTGAATTTGGTTTTAGATATGATGCTCCTGGCAAACCTGAAGTTGATGTCAATCTCATGATAATCAATCGGACACCAGTTGCATAACACACTACACTGTGGAGTACAGAGAAGATAGAATACCTGTAGTTTACAAAAGCACCATCAAGTATACAACTTGAATGCCAAAGACTTAATAAAAGGGGCAATGAACACAACCAGTTCTTTGTTGCTGGTTTCAACAAGGCTGGCAAGGACCATTAAATGACCCACATAAACCAAAACTGGCAAGATATATCCATTTGGTATGCCTTGGTAGCTAGTGTCTTTTGATACACTAGCCCATTTAATAAATAGGTTAAAGGTACTCAAATTATTCACATGATGTTTCTATTTTACAAGATGTGTGTCAGTCAGAAAGTTCAATTACCAAGAAGTTCAAATGATAAAAGAAAAATGTACTTAAAGTTTTCCCACCGAATAGTGCATAGTTCCCCATTATGGTATAACACATTCGGAAGGTTGACAACCAGAAGGCTTTAATTCACTTTTTAGGTCTCTTTTTGAGATATTGGTAAACATTTTAAAAGAATTGTTGTCCAAAGATTCTATGTACCAAAAAATACTTACCTAATAAGGTCTATCACAAATAGGTAAAAATCAACTGATTATTGGTAAAAATCAATTGATTCTTGGTAAAAATCAATTGATTATTGGTAAAAATCAATTGATTATTGGTAAAAATCAATTGATTATTGGTAAAAATCAATTGATTATTGGTAAAAATCAATTGATTATTGGTAAAAATCAAAAAATCCATTGATTATCCTTTTCTGTTGCATTGTGGGATTGAAAAGTGACAATAATTGCCAACGTTTCTATCCCACAATTCATCAGAAAAGGATAATCAATTAATGTGTACCTATAAGGTCTATACTCAAAATAGCCCATTTTGAGTTCACTTTCACAGAAAACTTAATCGAATACAATATATTAAAACTAGTTTTTCTCAGAATTTCCTTTTTTTGATCTAAGGCCTTCTAGGTGTCCACCTTCGTTTTGTAGAAAATTCACCACTTTTTTTGCTCATAACTGGCAACATCTCTCAGGCCTAACATGTTATAGAAGAAATAAGAAAAATGTGGGCATCCTTCAGATATCACTTATTTGTAATGGAGAAACACTGATGGATTGGGTCACACATCTTTGATTATGAACCCATTTTTATTTAAATTCATACTGTATATGAGGATTCTGAAACAAATAAAGCCTATTGTATGATGTTTTCAGCATTGTGATACTATAGATAAACATGGGCAACCTTCAGGTATCACTTATTTGTAATGGAGAAAGACTGATGGATTGGGTCACACATCTTTGATTATGGACCCATTTGATTTAAATTCATACTGTATATGAGGATTCTGAAACAAATAAAGCCTATTGTATGATGTTTTCAGCATTGTGATACTATAGATAAATATGGGCAACCTTCAGGTATCACTTATTTGTAATGGAGAAAGACTGATGGATTGGGTCACACATCTTTGATTATGGATCTATTTTATTTAAATTCATACTGTATATTATAAGGATTCTGAAACAAATAAAGCCTATTGTATGATGTTTTCAGCATTGTGATAGTTCTTATTATTACACCTCATTAATATTCATAAACCCACAATGCCATTTCATTGGCCAATTCCTACCAGAGGTACTATTTCCCAACACTACACTAAATAGTTACTGCACATTGGGGGAAATGGTGCAAAATAGCTCCTTGAGGTGTCTGGAGACCGTGCATACTACGATATATACGAGGGGCATTCAATAAATACCCGCAACCATTGTTGTTCTCCACACCTGAGTGATTCTGTGAAATCTAAGTGGGTACATTATAAAGTATGAACCTTAATCTATCATTTAAGGGGGGACTTAAGGAAGTTTTTTGTTGAATTTTGTTAGTGCTGTAATTATTGAACCATGACTCAAATGTATATAAAAGTATACATTTTTGGAAAGGAAATGGATCAGAGAATCCAAATTTGGCATCAATTTTGACCAAAAATGTTGATTTTTTGAGAAAATCACAAAAAATCACTTTTTTGACCCAATTTTTTTGAACAAAGCTAACAAACATAATTTTGAGTTAAAAATGCCCAAATCACTTGATGATGATGTTAAGACACTACTGGAGGGACGATTTTTTAAATTTTAAATCTTATCCAATATTTTTTGAAATTTTGACAAAAAAGTTTTAAAAAAAATTAAAAATCCATTTTTTCATGTTTTTTGGCACTTTTTGGTCAAAATTTTCAAAAATATTAAATTAGGTTTAAAAAAAAAAAAATTGTCCCTTCATTAGTGTCTTAACATCATTATAAAGTGATTTGGCAATTTTTTACTCAAAATTATTTTTTGATAGCTTTGTTCAAAAAAAATTTGGGTCAAAAAAGTGCATTTTGTGATTTTCTCAAAAAATCTACTTTTTTGGTCAAAATTGACGCCAAATTTGGATTCTCTGATCCATTTCCTTTCCAAAAATGTATACTTTTATTTCATTTGATTAATAGTTCAATAATTACAGCACTCACAAAATTCAAAAAATCAAATCAAAAACTTCCTTAAGTCCCCCCTTAACACAATCTGGATTTACTGAATATTCATAATTACGTAATAGCATTAGCATAAAATAACCCATATTTGGACAGTGAAAAACATGCCACTTTGGCAGGAATTTTGAATTAGCTTGATAGCATGTGTATTGAAATGAGCAGAACTTTGTTCCGGATAAGTGTGCAAGTCTAACACTGGGAAACCAGAGACCATGTTCAACGAGGTCCTAAATGGAGAGGTTCTGTCAAAGACAATTTTTGGAAATACACTGCATCTTATCTTGGTCAACATTAGTCTTTGACAGTGAGCCCCAAAATACCGAAAATCCAAAGAAATGAAAATGATAGTCATAGCAAACAATTGGGATTTCCTGAAATACCACAGCAAATGCAGGATTCGTTATTGTATAGATGACAGGGTATCAATAAACACATTGAGAATTGTTGAACTTGGAATAAAAATCTGGGCATGCGTAGAACGCACGGTGATCAGAAAGCGTTCATAATGAGCAGAAATGTTAAACAATCACTGCAACCAACGTAAAAGTTACAGATAAGGAATTGAATTTAAGAAAACAAGAGCTGTGGTGAACTTCAATACATTATACAAAGTTAAAAAATGTAAAAATGTATTTGAAAATACACAATTCAATTTAATGTTATGGTCAGTATAGTGAATTTACTCAAATTGGGTAAAAAGAGCTTCATTGTATTAACATTTTCTCTGCAGAAAACGGTTTCAGATATTGTCTTCATAATCTCCCGTTTAAATCTATAGCATGTAACAATGAGGAACAAGAGGTTTAAGCTAAATCTTGCGGTTGGATACCTTGACCTTGACTGTTTATTCATTAAAGAATATTTTTTAAGATGACAAGAAGATGACGTTTTAATGTTACATAATAAGTGTTTTTTCTCCATAATTTGCATCTGAAAAAAGGTAATGTTGAGCACATAGTACTGGTCTATCACTGTTTCAAACGGCAACTTATTCCATGCATCAGTTCTTGAGATATTTTGAGAAAAGTAACTGTGCATCAAATTACTTGCAAATATTCTCCGCCCTGATCAGCTATTTTTCATGCAGTGTCCATAGAGTATTGATTTTACGCATGTGCCATTACGTAATCCCACAAACGATATTGTTCATTTATGCATAGCGAGGAAAGATAAAGACCCATATTTCAAATTACCCTAATTCTAGTTGGCATACGTCACGCATGAGTGGAGAAAAACAATGGTTACAGGTATTTATTGAATGCCCCTCGTATACAGGGTGTCGCAGAATGATCTATACCGGGTTTCAAAAATATATAAAACAAATAGTGTTTTAAATTTGAACACTTGTGATATGATGGTGAAAATGTTTCCTACTTATGCCATTAATTTCATTGAGATATCTCTTTTTGTTCGGCTATGGCAAGACATAATCGAAAAACGATGAAAAACGCATCATATTTTGGCTCGCATAATTCATCTTTTCAGCTATTCTCTCTAGCATTACCGGCATTTCAAACAATGAACCCCACACGTCATAAGTTATATTTAAAACACTCGCCAAAGAAAGTAAGGTTAAAATCAAGCTTAACAAATCCTGCCCTATTCAATATAAGCTTTGTTTTCTATGTTATTGTTATCAAAAAGCTAATTAAAATAAAAGAGTGCAATTTTAATGCGAATAACATTTCAGAAATAATTTAATGTTTGAAAGGGTTAGTGACTATATAGATTTTCATAATGTATCATTTTGACAAAAACTTGAAATCTACTATATCGTTACAAAAAAATGTGTATTTTCGATCAGAAATGTCAGATTTTCAAAATCTAAAATTCTTAAGAAAGTTGGGCATTTGTGCAAGATATATATGAACACGGTTTGCACTATATCAACAAAGTTCATACCTCGGTATAGATCATTCTGGGACACCTGTAGTAGGTCCAAGGTCCAGTTATAGAGGGGAGCTATTTTGCACCATTTCCCAATTTAGAGCATCACACTGAATTCTTAATGCACCAATTGCTCCAAATCGTCAAGGGATGGCGCTATAATATCTCCTGTGAAATAGTGGGGAAATAGTCCAAATATTTTATGTCACATGATGTAGTATCCACCAATCAAACAGGAATATTTGTATGTGTTATATAATAGTGTCTAAAGTGCCTATCATATCACCACTCACCCTTAGGGTTCGGGTAAGGCCTGTCACCCTCACCCTTTGATTTCTGGGCTGATAGGCCTGTTATTTTTACTAACATGAAATCAGTAGGTATATACAGGGTGATTCAGAAAGCCGCACACACATATCAGGCCTGTATATTATATTCAAAACCAATGATACAGTGCTAAAGAGATGACATATTTGGCTTTCATTCATAAATAATAATTTTGAATTTGAACATAATGTTACAACAATTTGAGTAGAACCCGGTATTTTAAAGTCAATCCACGGGATGGCAATATACATAGTGTTAGCTGGCTGATTCAGAGATGCCAATCAATGGAACTGGTGAAAAACCTGAAAAGACTTATGAATGATGGAAACAAAATCGTTATGTGTGGGGTGGGGGGGGGGGGGGGGGGGGGGGGTGGGGATGGAAAGACAGAGGGAGGGGAGGGCGGTTAAAAATGGAAAATGACAAATGTTTTTGAGTAGTACACAAACTGGCGGGTGGTTAACCACCTTTGGCAGTAATTCACCACATGTTAGCCTATAATTTCTAATGGAACATTTCTGACCCCAAGATGTTACAGACATAATGAGTAAAATATAGGGATTCTTCTGATATCAAAATATCTTGATGTGAAAAAAAAATCATAGCCAAAAAAGTGATCAGAACATGCACCTTTAATACAAACAAAAAGGGACCATCTCAAATACACTTTTATTAACCCGTTTTTGTGTGGAAACCGGGGGAGGGGGACAAAGTATGCATTTTGTACCCAACAAATCGCTGCGAAACCACCAGGATTTGACCCTCGGACCCTCCGATCACCACCGCCGTGTCCCTAACCACTGAGCTAAGCTGCCAACACTGACCTGGGCAGCAATTTCGTACCCAAATATCAGTTCGGACGATGACATCATCGATTAATGCTGTAGCATGCGCGTGGGCATTGTTTTTGGCTGTAGTGAATCATAGTGTCTAGAAAGATTAGGATTAACAGGCATGAACAATTGCATTTTTAAATCCTAACCAGCCAGGCTATGTTTTTGTGTGGAAACCGGGAAGGGGGACAAAGTATGAAGTTTTTACCTAACAAACCGCCACAAAATCCCTGGGATTCGACCCCCAGACCACCACCGCCGCGTCCCTAACCACTTTCGTACCCACATATCAGCTTGGATGAAGAAGTCATAAAATCAATGCTGTAGCATACGCGTGGACATTGCTTTGGATGTAGTGAATCGTAGTGTCTAGGAAGGTAAGCAAAATCCGCAACAATAAATCATGGAAACACAAAAGATAAAGAACAATGGAGGGATTATAATTAAGTAAATTGGTTAAGCAAAATCCCAACAATAAATCATGGAAACAACAAAGGATAAAGAACAATGGAGGGATTATAATTAAGTAAATTGTTGTGGGATGTAAAGCAATAAATAGCAGTCGGTAAGATCAAATTAAAAAATATGATTTCTGTTTTATTCGTGTCCAACAACTGGGCCGCCATTTTGTTTTTACAGTATACTAGTGTCCCGGATGTACACAGTAAAGTTTAGAGCGATTATAGTTTTTTTAAAACTTTTTTGGTTGCGGTGAATTTTTATGAATTAGGGTGGATGTTAAAACTTGTGTACCCGGTAATTAAATATATTAACTATATTCTCACCGACAGAAAGAAAAATCTATATCCACGGGAAAAGAGAACAAAAATACTTATAAATCGGGAAAATATGACAAATTTGTTTGTGTGGGCGTGGTTTTGTCACTACAAAATGACGTTAGGTGTGACTGATTGAACGTAATATAGAGCATCTGGAATAGAAATTAAGCCAAATTAAGATTACATAACAATTGATGTGATTGACAGCAGCTATAATGACGTAATGGTAAAAATGGCAGCCTCCAGTAATGCGCTGAGCAAATTAAAACATTCATATTTTTTATTCGATCTTACATACTAACTGAATAGTGGGGATTTTAAAAGGAGTTGATTATGAGATTTTCTAAAACCATTTAAATTATGTGACAATTACTTAACAATACCTATCTAAGTAGCTCTAAAGATAGCAGTAATAAGAGTGGACAGGTTGTGGAAATAAAGCCAACTTTACTGTATATCTTCATTTTGATTATCAAAAAAAGTGTACACATTGATTTAAAGCACTTTATGCGCATATTTTTATAGACCTGTTTCATATGAATAAGTTCAGATAATTAGTTAACTATCCTATTAAATACCCACACTGGTTAATTTCTTGGCTTTTAGAAATACTGATATTTTTATACTTTTTATTAAAACTGCTTCTCCTTACCTTTCCCTCTTATACAACATATTTCAAATTACACAGGTCTTGGGTATAATAATAATGCACACACACAAAATCTGGATTTACCTGCTTTAGGTGTCATGTTATGCAATCTTCTTAGCACATGCTTCACACAAACAATTCAAATATCCCGCCAAATAACTGATTTGGCAGTGTCCAAACTGTGCTTACTTTAAGCTAATGCTATGATGTCATAGTTCACACTTAGAAATCCAAAAGTGTATTGTTTGAAAGACAAAGGTTCATAGTTTGTATTGATCACACTATCTCCCAATAGAATAGAATCATTGCATGCGTCTCACAACATGAACACTTTTATTATTACATATCGACCAACCCTCACACAGTGCTTTATGAATGATAGTGAAATTATGAGTGGGATGACCCTCCTTATCCTGTTACCCTTACAGGGTGAGTCATAAAGAATGGGCACTTTATTCCCAAAAGCGTCACCAAAAATGTAGGCATGCATATTCAAAACCAATGGTAGCGCTATAAAGACCTACAATTTGGCTTTCATTAAAAAGATGAATTTTAAAAATCGACCATTTTGTTATCATGGAACACTCATTTGAGTAAAGCCCCAGATTTTTGAAGCCAATCCACGGAATGGTCAGATTATCAAGCGATTTCATAACCCTAACTCCCATGGTCTTGTATTGGTGATGGATCACATAACTGGGGCAGGGGTCAACAGGGAGGACTACTCTTTTTGGTCCAAGGCCCCCGAGAATTGAACCCTGGTCACCGGAGTGGCAGGCGAGTCAATCCACCACCACACCACAGGCGCTTGCCAGGCTAAATGTTCGTTGACTATCTAGGGGGGGGGGGGGGGGGTATTGCGGCATGGCACTTGACAGAAAAGGTCAATTTCCGTAAAGAGTACAATGCTATAAAATTGCAATTTGTAAAAAGTCTTAGTGATTATACCTAAAAACTTTAAACTTTAGAGGGCAGCTCAGAAAGAATTCCAATATTTAAAGACAAGCATGACCTTTAAATGTGGCCTAATTTTATCAATACTTTCTTTCAAAGTCTATGTTAATCAATTTATAAATGTCTACCATTGTACCAATATGTGAAATATAGGGATGTGGTAAGTAACCAGTAACCCTAATGTACCAACCGATATTAGCCTATCTGGTGATAATGTCAAACAATTGATTTCGGAACGGTATTTAACTAATTGATGAGTAGAAACTAGTTGGTCTAATCAATAATAACCAATTATACATGCATCAGTAATAACTATCCCTTGACTTAAAGGTTGGTGTTCCGATTGCTGGTCCAATATTTAACTTCTGGTGATAATGTCAAATAATTGATTTCGGAATAGTAATTAACTAATTGATGAGTAGAAACCAGTTGGCCTTATTAATAATAACCAATTATACATGCATCAGTAATAACTATCCTTTGACTTAAAGGTTGGTGTTCCGATTGCTGGTCCTATTTTCAACTTAATGTTTTCTATTCTACATGAAGGGTCATGTTTAAAATAGTTGTATTCCAAAGTTTGAGTTGCATTAAGAACAGGGTGACATGAAATTTGGGATATTGAGTAGTACACAAACTGGCCCGGTGGTGGTTAAACCACCTTGGCAGTAAATCACTGCATTTTGGCCTATAACGTCCAAGTTTCTTCTGATTTCAAAATATGTTGATAGGCAAAAAAAAGCTAAAGTGATCAGAACATCCACCTTTTATAATAAAGTTAATAACTTTCTTTGACCATTTATAAGTATTTCTGATTAAACAGAAAATAATTGGGATTTAAATCTCTGAAACTTCATTTTAAATTATGTCCTCTTGGTATGAATGGGGTGTGGAGGCACCAAAATCTAGGGCTGTTTTTGCAGGCACCTGGACAAGTGGCACATGATTAATGAACAGGTGATTATGGGTGCCAAGCAAACTGCCAACAATTACAATTTCCGCTCCGTTGGGTAAAAGAATTTGAGCTATATATATATCTCGCTCAAACTTTGTTGTTTGATTGTATCTCTCATAGGTCATGATAGAGATTGGAACAGGAAGTTCAAAGGTTCGCTTCAGTGGTACAATGGTATGGTACCCTGCAGCTAATACTTCAATGATGGTACCTTTATTGGGGTTCTAGGCTGTATAAAAGACCAGGGAACCAGCTGATTCATTAAAAATAATGATGATCAGTATGGCTGTGGTAGTGACGGAAAAAAAACTGGGTTTTTCCATTTCACATTCACGAAGAGGCAAGATAAAACGTGGTATTTCTGCATAAATTTGTTTTTGTATCATCATTTGTTTGTGATTGTCTTTGGCAATTTATTTGCTTCATCATTTTGGCAAGGACTGTGAATAAAGGTAAAGGAACTAGTACATACATAGTTGGGTTGTGCATTTTTACAAGCCTTGGTTATTCAGATTTAAGTCTTTTATTTGATTCCTTTCACTTCCTCAACTGAACAATCCTTGCATGGATTTAATTGAGTTTCGCTAGTCATAGGTAATGCAATGCTAGAATCATGCTTATAAAAGGCCAACATTTATCCATATTCGATGGTGATGATTCTCAACAAAAAATATTGGTAGTGCTCGTTATTCTGGTGCCCATGTATATAGCCTCTGCGGTCCAGTGGGTATTCTCTATAGGGTCATGTTTTTTATACTGGGTACAATTTGTGTTACATGTCCCTTTTTCCATAAATTAGGTTCCTTTTTCAGTTAATGCATTATATCTGAAAAAGTTTACATTTTAAGTTGGTAAAAGTATACATATTCTGAAAGCATATACTGTAACGGATGCAAATAGCATACAACCAAGTTGATTATACAGGGTGGCCCGAAATTGTACAGGGTGTAACAAGCAAAATCTTCTAAAAAAGAAGGGTTTCAATAATTACTTCCACTATGCATATGAAGTGATGAGAGAAAAGTTCAGTACAGATTTAAAGTAGTTTAATAAAATACCCATCCAGACATATGCAAATTAAATTTCATTATGAATCTGAAATTCTACATACAGGGTGTCTAAAAATGTGTTTATTTAGTTCTGGAAAAATGCTTCTATTACTACATACATACAAAGACTAGTATTTTAACAAAATTCAAGTAGATTTCAAATACAAATGCATCAATTACATGTACACAAAGATTGATTGATTTTAATTTTAAACATATAGGGTGTTTAAAACATCAATTTAGGTATACGTGATTATCCACAAATCATTAAATTGAATGAATTTAAATTTGCATCAGAAACATGATTTTACATTCCAATTTGAAGTGGCAAATGCTTAAAGTGGTATGAGTTTCAAATAATGTTCAATAAAAAGGGGCCCTTTAACTACAGGGTGACTCAAATTTTCCCAATGGCACATGTTTAGTGGCATACAATTAATTGCATTCATCCTTCTTGCACCTTCATGATGTGCAAAGCACATTCAAATGAACAAATTAGGTTAGTTTCCATAATGTTTGAACCCAGTATTCAAATTTCAAGAGTCTGATTTAAGATTGAATTATAAAATGTTATCGTTTTAAGTTGTATTCAACATATAGGGTGATCCAATGTTAATTGGCAAACTAGTAGTCACTAGTATCGTATCAAATTACTTTTCAGTTGCATTCCTAAGAATTTAATAATTCTCCTGAGTTTACAAGCTTGATGAAAACCAGCAGTGTTTAACTTATTTGGTAACACAGTTAAAAACAAGTAATAACACCACACAAACGCACTTAACAAAATGTGCTAATTAACATCCAGACAATACAGAATACATGAGGTTAATTACATATCTTCTTTTAATTTTTAATTCAATAGTTAAATTTATTTATTCAAAAGGGTACCTCAACCTTTCTATACTTTTAAAATGGACAGTTTGGTGCAGGCAAATGTTTGCATACATTTGCAGACTGCGACCAACTTACGTTTCTTAACAATTTTTTGAGCTTCTTAATGCTAATTAATGATTCCTTAAGAGAGCACCACACCAAATCAATGCGCAATTCGTGTAATCCTGCAGTAGTTTCGGAATAGCACGAAGACTAGATTTGTTAATGTGTGGTTTTCGGGCAATTTGTTTCTCCGGGGATGGTATGTTTGTATTTAAATGAACAAGTGGGACCTATCCGTTGGACCTACAATGATAAAATACGATATTTTTTAATTTATCGACCTAAATAGTGCCCAGGGCGTAAGCACCTGCCTAAATAGTGAACAGGCATGCCAGAAAACGTGAAAAAGTGAGGGCGCTGTGTGCAGGTCCGTAGCGGAAAATTTAGCTTAATAACCGCTCATGAAACAAGGCTTAAATTAAAGTTAAGATGTTACTGAAAATGGTCATAGGTGACAAGTATGCAATTTGGTATAATGAGATTTTTGAGAAAAAAACATTTTTTTGGCACTTTTTGGTCAATATTTTCAAAACAAACAAATTTTAAGCCAAAAAAAAAAATTCGCTCCTAGATAATTGATTTTAGATGATTTTGGTGAAATTTTGGAATTTTTAATCAAAAACTGATATTGTTAGGTTGTCTGAAAAATGTTGGCGCCAAAAAGGTGATTTTTGGGCAAAAATATAAAAATCACTAATTTTAGTAAAATTTGATACCAAAAATGGATTCTCTGACTCATTTCATTACAAAAAATGTATACTTTTATGTACATCACATTTATAATTTAAAAGTTACAGTGCTTGATAAATTTGGCGCCAAACAGGGTTGACACCAACCTTAAGGATGGTGTGGACTCTCAGGTAAAGCCTCCGTAAAACTGCTGTAACTTCTTCAATATTCATTTAATCTTTATAAACTTATACAGTTTTTTGCAGAAAAGGGTTCAATGAATCCAACCATGATAATGAAATTGACCATTTTGGAAAAAATTATAAAAAACACGTTTTTTGACCCATTTTAGGGTTGGAAAAGATAACTCAAAATATATTTTGTTAAATTTTGTCATACTAGTTTTATGATAATCCTGATAATATTCCCCAGGAGGGATTTTGTTTTATTTTGAAAATCTTATTTATTTTTTGAGTTACAGACCATACCCCCACAAGCCGGAAAACGCCAACAATGTAGCTTTAAACGTATATTAACGCCCACAATGTAGCTCTTGTAAGAGCATGAAAATGTAAAAGCCAAAAAAGCCAAAAATTCCCCCCCCCCCCCCCCCCAAAAAAAAATGTGATTTTCATGATTTTGGCGGTAAAAAAATCACATTTTTTGGCATGGTTATCAAGGTTGGATAACATTTGGATTTTTTGGCACTTTTTGGTCTTTAACTCAAAAAATAAATAAGATATTCAACAACAACAAAAACGATCCTGGGGAATGATATCAGGATTATCATAAAACTAGTATGACAAAATTTAACAAAATATATTTTGAGTTATCTTTTCCAAACCTAAAATGGATCAAAAAAAGTGTTTTTTATAATTTTTTCCAAAATGGTCAATTTCATTATCGGCGGTAAAAAATCACATTTTTTGGCACTTTTTGGTCTTTAACTCAAAAAATAAATAAGATATTCAACAACAACAAAAACCGCTCCTGGGGAATGATATCAGGATTATCATGACAAAATTTAACAAAATATATTTTGAGTTATCTTTTCCAAACCTAAAATGGATCAAAAACGTGATTTTTATTTTATACATTTATAAAGATTAAATGAATATTGAAGAAGTTACGGCAGTTTTACGGAGACTGTACCTGAGAGTCCATACCCCCCTTAACAGTGTGAGCTCATTTCTTATAGGAGAGCATTCTAAAAAGCACAAAACCTAGTGGGAATAAATAGCTTATATGTTTAAGGTAGCTATATCGGCTACGGCGTCATGCTCACTAGATGTGTATATTGACAAGATAAACTCACATGCCGATTTTGATTTTTTTCCATCAAGCCGTTTTTAAACGGCGCAATTTTTTGTCTTCAAAAAACTCCATATACTTACCGTATGTTAGGTTTTTGGCACGTTGCCAAATTCCCCAAAATGGCTTCTTTTCTCAAAACACACTCTATAAATGATTTTAACCCTTTGTATCCTTAGGATGAACTGGTTTTTTATATTATGTTTTTGCCAAAATACCAATGCATAATGTTTAATGTAATTATTTCCACATTTAAAATCATAATATGGATTGAATGGAGTGGGAATATTAGTACTTAACAACAAAATTGTATTTTTTCTAGAAACACTAAATAGTCAAACTTTGTGAATATTTTTAAAGAGAAATATAGCTCCTATTTCAACAAACAAAGTGTCATATGAAAGGTAATTCAATTTAGAAGATTCTCTTGCCAGCTTTTTCCATTAAAGTGTTTCCAGTCTTTTTTGTGTTAATTTGAACTTTTCCCTTTTCAAAAATCTTTATTTACAAAAACTGGCGAGAGAATTTAGGTAATATGTTTATTAACTATCCCCCAAAGTGACAGACCCATAACTGTTTCCTACTTGGCTGAAAATATTCAAATGTCCAAAAATTTAGGTAATTTCACAAAATAAAGAAGAAGAAAAAAGAAATATCCAAATTAATCCGAAAGTTCTCAAAAAGGTGGCGCAAAGACTTTACTTTACTGTGGTCACAAAATAAAAAGTATTGATATAATTCATTTGGCACAATAGTTGTTGTTCTGCAGTGGTGTAATAGCCGATATAGCTACCTTAACTTAATTCCACGAATGTATAGTAAGGTCAAATATTGAACAGTTCAGTAGTATGAAGAATATTTTTATGATTAGTGCAAAGTTTACCCCATTGAAAACTACAGCACTATCATCATGTCTAAACCGAGAGCCTTGTTTTCAGTTCACTTAAAAATAAAATCCCCTTCGACACCAAATCAGAAATCAGAAGTAGATCATAGAGAAAATTGGATGTGAAAATCACCAGACAAGGCATTGAATTAACATGAAAGCTATTCGTTAACCCTAACAAGCCTACATACTACAAAACCTGACGCTTTAGCAATCTGGTACCGTGTAATCGCCCGGCCTATCTCCTCGTACCACGCTCCGGCAGAGTATCAAATTGCGAGAAAAACTTGTGTTTTTTAAGCCTGACCCGTATAGCTCAGTCGGTAGAGTCTCTAACTTGCACGCACACGGACTGGGTTCAATTCCTCGCGCATGCGGAGACTGATTTCCCCCCAAATTTGACAAATTTCTCTCCCCTGATAGTTAAATTCACAAAAACATCCTTGGGGAGTTAGGGCTAATGGAGCATTGTGCTTTTATGCATCCTGCAAGGGGCACCCTTCCTATTTTGGTGCCTTCAGCAATGCATTATAGCATCAAAAGCTTTTCTTATAGACATAGTTAGCTATTTAACATGGATGACAAGCACGCTGTGGTAGAAGAATTTTAAAAGCATTATTGTTGGATCCTATGTAATAGACTTGATTTCAATCTTATTTGAAATTGTGTTGAACATAATAATAAGTAAACAAGAATGAGGCAAAAGGTGTTTTACCTGTGTACATCCTTCAACATTGTTTAAATATTGTTTTTTTAATTGTTGAGCCATGCAAATACAAATTAAATTTTGATACAAATATGTCTCATATTTTGCTCTTGTTTCAAAATCTTAAAATTAAAAAACACAATTATACTGAAAGTTTTTCAAACAAATGTGACCCAATACGAGTAAATGAGGTACAATGAGGGAAATGTGTGTACATTGAGTTGCTGATATGATATAATCTATATACTAATTTTCGGAACATGGCTTTATTAGATAGTTCAATATAATTTTACACTCGCGTCCCTCTTCAACTGAAAAAGCGTGGTAATTGCGCCTCTAATACACGAGCGAATTAGATAGTTCAATGCCCGTTTGTTCCCGTTTTCAGACATGCGCAGAAAGGATCACATGTGAAAATCCGAAATGTTGAATTTTTTTTACTCGGGTACCTACTGTTCGGACACAAATTGTGGTTTTTGGAATGAGTGATGACATATGGTCTTCACCCAAAATATTTTCTTCAGGGATAAAGCTACATTTCTGTATATGCGGCTGTTTGTTATTCTTAAAGAACGCATAGTAACAAGCATTTATACGGGACTATACGTCCAACAAATAAAAATATTTTACGACATTTTCTAAATGTAAACAAAAACTCTTTCGCAGATCTGTAAGTGACACTTTCACATTAATAACATAGATGAACGCGGAATTTGCTAACGATAAAGAAACTGGCGATACCATACCAACCGTTCCTATTGTTGCTGCGCAACCGCGTTTAACATGGCGCACACGATTCGGCACACACGTAATGACGCAGACAAAGTGTGTACGCGTTTGTGGCGCAAACTGTACATTGTAAACGGGGCATGCAGTGAAAACAGGAAGTCCGTACGGTTGCTCCAGGGTGCATACCGTACAGTACAATAAAATGTAACGAGGGCAAGACACAAACAAAACATTAATCATAAAGCCAAGACCTTTATTTTAATAAAGAAACTGGGAGCAAGGCGCAAACCGTATCCAGGATAACATGTATTAAAGTGACTGAAGTTGCTGAAGGAAAATACATTTGATGGAGTCACTCATGCAGTTGTAACCCCATGGCTGGTCATGAAGCTCTGGGCTGGTGGATCAGGGTCGACCCCCACCCCAACACACACCCATCCCCCACACACATCCCTTTCGTTTTCTTTGTGCGACTTATTATACAGCGGTGCGGCTTACTGAATACGATGAGGTCTGAATCTTAATTTGAGGTGCTGCGGCTTATTCGCTGTGCGGCTTATAGCACGTAAATTACGGGATTGTCACATCATACCCTAAGGTCTAAGCCCTCTTCCCCCGCACTTCCCTTACTTGATATATGGAAATAGTAAGGCGGCCTTACTAAGGCCACATGGGTATCTGGATAAACGGAACGTGTGGTATTGCCCCATCATACGCTAAAGCCACCTCCTCCTCCCCGCACTTCCCTTACTTGATAATCTGGATATAAGGGCACGTGGGCATCTGGTAAACGGAACGTGTAGTATATTATCATGATTATTATAGAGTGTCTGGATTAGTAAGGGCACCAGTGGTATCTGGATTACGGGGTTCACTATATATAAAACGCAGATAGTCTCAAATTACCTGGATATACTATGCGCAGGTGTGCCACCTGTGATAACTGGATTTTAAGGGTGTATTAGGTAGTATTTCGGGAGGCCTTATTTAGAACACAACAAACATGACAAAGGGACTACATACGTTTAGGCCCTACATGCCTATTGGAGGAATAATGTATTTAAGTAAATAAGCCAAACAAAACCCGGATGGCACACATAGTGTTTAAGTATAAGCATGGAATGGTACAAGTGATCTTGATGATAGACTCCGCCGACCAGACCATAAAACTAAACGACCGACTATAAAACTATAGAACCCATATAAGGCTCAGAATGTAGGCCTATTACCTGGATACAGTATGTGCATGGGCAGCCTATTACCTGGATACAGTATGTGCATGGGCAGTGGTGGCACCAGCATCAACATTTTAAAGGAGGAAAATGGGGTGGCGGGGCACTAAAAGAATCGGGGGGGGGGGGGGGGGGAGACATTTTAGAGCTAATTTTAAGTTACTTTCAGTTTTGACATTAAAATACAACTTTTGTATTATTTGGGGTACAAAATGGGTAGGGACATGAGCTGACAGGGGGTAACTGGGGGAGGGGATATTAAGGCAATCCAGATACTCTGAATATTTTAAGTATTCCTACCCTACACCTGAATAACCATTCAGGTGTCCTTATTAATCCACGTAGGCCCTATAATAGCCGCATACACAGTTATCACGGGTGCCCTTAATATTTGATTCAAGATAAACCACATAGTCCAGGCCGCACTCCAGGGAGGTTCTATTATATTGGATCACTAATACACAATCTTGATTATTAAAGTACATGGGGTGGTGCCTGAATAATCAAGGGCACCATGTGCTATACATGCATGGCATACATGGATTTATTAAGGGCACATGGTATATATGGATTATTAAGGGCACTTACGCTTTGTTTACTTACCTCCCCGTGAAATCTTCTAGCGGGTCCGCGCAAAGCGCGGATGCCCGCTAGTATGTATAAGTTAAGAGACATTTTGGCACAAAGTTGAAGGTTTATAAACTCCTTTCAGTGATGTTATCTATATCATTTGGGAATTCTGTTATTCCAAGATTGTAGATGCTCAGTCAGATGCCAACGCCAGTGAGTCTATTGTATACGACGCGATTTTGTTTTCCCTTGAAAAGAGGAAGTCGATCTTGTGCAATTCAATATGCCAAAATGTCAGCCTTATACAATGCCAACATTAAGGCATTTAAATGTGGATCAACGCCATGTGACTATGGGGATTTTCACTAAGGGGAGCAATACAATATTAATCCATTATTTTGATATGCTAAAGTCATGTTTGCAGGGACGTTTCTGCTTGAAAATGCCATTTTCTGAAGAAAATGTTTTTGTCATTACTGAAAAAAATAAAGTATATTTCCCGTGGCTCTGACCCCTGTCTCATTAAAAGCTTTAAATTAATAACCTTTTACGATCATCAATGAATTGCTCTTTACATTGAATCCAAACCTAGCTTGCAGCGACACCGTTTTCACATTTAAAATACAATTTAGAAACTGGGTTCAATTTGGCTAAAATGTCGTCGAATACTCAATAGTTCACCACTAGTTCATTATATAGAGAACACATAGACACGACAATGAGTAGTTATGGCCGAGCGGTTACGACTGTGGACTAGTAATCTATAATGGATTCTCCCCTCCTCGGTTCGAATCCTGCTGAATACCTTTTTGTTAGAAAAAAACGGTTTAGTCTCTGTGTGTTGGAAAATGGCGTATATTTTTTACTAATAAATAAAAGTCGTGGCCCTGACCCCTGACCAAAAATGTATTACAAATAAACATATTTTTGATCAAGTTTAATACGTTAGGAACATTTCTTGTGCACAACGTTTTTGCTGCGACGTCTAAAAATCAACAAAATTACGATGTTTACGATCGCATTGAAAATGCAACTTTATCGACTCAACAAAAGTAACGAAAATCATGTTTTTTATTACATCAAAAATAATATCCTAAATAATTAGGACTTCCTCTTCAAAATGGGCCTAAGATGATTAAAATTGATGGAGGCAATCCGTCACAATCGCGAGTTGTAAATTACTTGATTTCTATTTGTTTTCTTGAAATCTCGCTTTACTGGCGGGCCGGGGCGAACAAAATAGACGGTATTTTCATGCCTTGACTTCTGACTGATGCTAGATGATCATATAGGTAATGACAAATACAAATGTACATTCCATAGGTAAGCGATTTCACCCTTGTTTAATGAAATATAATGTTGACTTTAACATTTGTTGGTATTTTTTTCAGCAACTACATCACAACGATAAACATGGAAGAAGAGCTAGATTATAGTAATCTAGAATTCCATGAGAAACTTGGAGAAGGTGGTGCTGGTACAGTATCTCGGGTGACATTCAAGAAGCCATTTAAAGGTTATACTGAGGCTGCGGCAAAGAGTGTTTGGGACTTACGTGAAGAGGAGGTAGAAATAATGCGCAAACTTCACCACCCACATATAGTTGAATGGCTGGCATTTTATAAGAATGGACCACTCAATCTTATTCTCCTAGAGTACGGAAGAAATGGGTCACTACATGATTATCTCTCCGACAAGACGAAATCTTTACCGGAAAATCTGATTAGAAAATGGTTGAAGGAATCTGCTTTGGCAATCAAGTATTTGCATGGACTTAATGTTCTGCATAGAGACATAAAGCCCCATAATTGTATACTGTTCAACGACAACATCTTAAAGCTGTGCGACTTTGGACTTGCCCGTACCATTGAGCAATCTCAAACAACATCTACTGCAGAGAAGGGAACTTACTTCTACATGGCACCACAAATCTTCATGGGAAATATAAAAGGACGAGCAGTCTACTCTAAGCCAGCAGATATCTACTCATATGGAATGCTTACTCTAGAGATTACCAAGAGAAAACCACCATGGGAAGAGGTACAATTTGCAACAGTGATGTTCAAAGTAACAAGTGGAGAACGACCAGCAATACCAAGAACCTGCCCTCAAGATATATCAGAGATGATACAAAGGTGCTGGGATGATGATCCTCTGAAAAGACCTACAATTCAGGATATCATAGATGGTAAGTGAGCTCCATGATGATGACACATAATAATAAATTGTTTTCAATGATATTCCTAATGGGTATCCAATTGAATTGTTTCAGTTCCAACCAATGTTATTCCATACCTAATAACAGTTGCATTTGTCTCTGCATCTGAGAGGACTGGGTGCCAACATTTATTTGGGGGTTTAAGGCACTTTTAAAAACCAATAACATATAAAAAAAAATCTACAAAAACACAAAATCAAAATTCCATGGAAGGATGAGAGTAAGACGCAGCAAATCAGGAACACCTGTTGCATGAACAACATGGGGCAAAATGGAGCAAACAGTTTCAACCAGGATGGTATGGTAGTACTTGAAATCACACCCATTTTTTTAATTGTAATCAAATAAATCCCGATTAAAAGAAAAAGTAATTACAAAATCACAAACAATTCGCCAACCCTGGTTTCAAACACAGACTCTCCATCACTTCACAGTTATTGCAATAAAAAAATGTCAAGACTAATTTGACTCGCATGGACTTAAAATACAGACACGACTGAGATTGTTTGTCCGTTATCAGGAAAGGAAACATAGCCTCCTTGTTAAAGAGAATAAAGAATGATAACAATTATACACGACTTCATACACATATGAAGGTTTCATGTTCAGCTATAAACCAACTTTGTTGGCAGGTCTTCATATTTTTTTGATGTTTTCAGCAAATTTTACAACTTGACCTCAGATTACCTTTAACCTTGATATGTGACCTTTGTCCTCATTGACATATCAAGGTTGCCATGTAGCATGTATGATCCGAGTTTGGTTGCAATCTTTGTATGAAAAAGAAATGCAATTTTTTGATATTTGTAACTTATTTTACAACTTTGCCTTTGCTAACCTTTGACCTTGATATGTGACCTTTGAACTCATTGACATATGAAGGTTGCCAGGTAACATGTATGATCCAAGTTTGATTTTTACAACTTTGCCTCTGATGACCTTTGACCCTTGGTGTGTGACCTTTGATCTCATTGACATATGAAGGTCCCCATGTTGCATCATTGTACCGAATAAGGTCGTTGTGGGACATTGTATGAAAAAGAAATGGGGAAAATCAAAAAGTGTATACCAAACGTTTGACAGACTGACTGACAGACAGACTGACACACGAAGACTGACACCCCGACACACGAAGGATGCAGCCATAAGGTCTCTCCTACGGACGACCTAAATGAGCCATATAAGGTCTCTCCTACGGACGACCTAAATGAGAACATGACTGTATGCCCATAATCATTAAGACCTTTTGTTCTGCAAACAAACTTCCTCACATTAATAAAATAATCTGCAAGGTAACATACTCTCATGCATTCACAAGCATCTGTTTTTTTAATGTTATCTCTCTGTAAATAACTTTTTGGTCGATGTATCACAGAATTGAATAGAAGTCCATCAGTGCATGAGGAGACTCTCCCACAGACCAAAGACATTGCTGCAGGAATGCAAGGTAAATATGAAGTGCACAATGTGGGTTTTAAAAGTAGAACATCTTGATTCTTTAGATTACATAGAAACAATAGGCATTCATGACGAGTATTAAACAAATAGTATAAATATTTAAACCGGTTCACGGTATTTACCCTCTACAAGGAGGACAGCAATTATTACACATGTATTATAGGCCTTATAGGGTGCACTACACTAAATGGGGTATCCCCTACCCTTAAGGACGTTGTTTAAAACTAGAATCGGAAAGTATGCATCACAAAATCCTCAATTAAAAAGACTTGACGGTAATACAATTGCGTAAATGCCTATGATTTTTGATTAATTATGATTAATGGGACATCACCTACATGTACATGCACCCTGACTATAAACTGTGAATATCATCTAGATAAATTTTGAGAGATGTTTCAAATTTGTGCTTTTTACTGGAAACGTTGGCGATTACGGCGACATTTCTATACTCGTCAGAGAGGTAGTCGACTCCATGGGCATATTTTGGAAAATCGAGCAGGCTCACCTACCTATTTTTTTCTCACTTTTTGGTGAGAAAATGTGATCATCTTTCAGAAAAAATCACTCTACAAGGTCCAATTTTGCAATTTAGTGGTCTAAAACAGTTTTATATCAGTGTTTTTGTACATATCCCTATGGAGCACTATTTAGTAGTGTGACCCCTATAGCCACTATGAGAAATACATATGTGGCAAGGAGACTGGGATTCTTGACTGCAAGGTTGAATTTCAGATGCTAACCATGCTAGGTCTTGTAGCCAAATGGATAAAGCGCTTACCCTATAAGCAAGAGGTCCTAGGTTTGATTCCCGGGGCGAAATCATTTTCCCATATTGTCTCTTTTCCATTTACAACGGTGAACCTGTTTAGATATTTATAATAAAAGTTCAAAGGTCAAACTTTGAACAGAATTAAAGCACAAAAGATGAAACAAGTTCGATCTAAATCAGAGCATGTCTTAATTTGCAACCCTCCCCCTGTATTGGTCAATGACCCCTAGTGACCCCAAATGAATCGCTGAAGACCCTATGTGCACGGTCCTAAGGAATATTATGATGGTCATCAGTCAATTTCACTGAGACTAGTAGCATTTTAAGTGAAAGGAGTGAAAATTAACATTCTGACCTCTGACCCTTTTTTTCTTGTCTCATCAAAAGACACAATTGCAAGATGCGACAGTCTGGTCAAAATCAGAGCATTTCTTAAATTTTACCCCTGTCCAGGTGAATGACTCCTAGTGAGTGACCCGGGTTGAACATAAGAATTTTTTCATGAACGACTTTTTTGTAAATAATCCTAAGGGAAGTCTTGACTTGACCAATTTTGACAATCATCAGTCATTTCTTCTGAGACAAGTAGTATTTTGAGGGAACATTAACAATTTGACCCTAGTGACCCTTTCCTGACCTATGATCCAGAGATGATAATTGACTTTTTCTTGTCTATTCAAAGGACACAAGATACAACAAGTCCGGTCAATGACACTGTGACTGCCCCGTGTGGACATTAGAATTTTTTCATGATCAAAGTTTGGAATGTTTATACCAATTTCTATAATCATCAGTCATTTCCCCTGAGACAAGTAGCATTTTGAGTGAAAGGAGTGAACATTAGAACTGTCTGGCTTCCTTCAATGAGAGTATCCAGAAATGGTTAATCTTGAAACATTGTTACACATGTGGATTTGTCGTCGTCGTCATAATATAATTTGTCACCAGGTTAGACGATGAAAAAAAGAAACCCGGTTGTACGGGCAAACGGACCTCTCAGATAGGGTCGGTCAGGCTTCTTTTTCTTTTCTTTTCTCTAACTTTCCCTTGAAAATGACCGTAAAAATCCCAAAAAGTCTGTAAACATTTTTTGTGTGTGTAGGTATCCATTTGCACATGATTTTTTTTTACACCAATTTCTAAAATAATGGGTCTGTCCAAACAGGGTGTCTTTTTCGTTGCCTTGGAGACAATTAAAAATTGTCAAGGGGAAGTCCACAACTGCACATACATTTTAACAAAACCAACCCTTCCTCCATAATCATTACGATGGCATAGGAACAAGATATACCCTAGCTTATCATCAGATTGGAGCGTCCGAGCACCCTCTCCCTATTATTACCATGTAATCAAAACAAGTTATGAACACATAAACTACTTTTCTATGCTACATACACCTCCTACTCAGAACTGTACTATACATAATCTATATATATTTTTTTGATTTCATAGTGCTTGGGACCTCTGATAAAGCAAGTGACACATCGCGGGAAGTACCACAACAACGAAAACCTGACACGCACACTCGTCTGTACCAACAACAAATGCTCAAATCAACAACAAAATTAGCCATCCCTCAAATAGAATATTCTAATCTCAATTTCCATGAAAAGATTGGGAGCGGGAGGCACGGAGTAGTATACAGAGTGACATTTAAGAAGGCTCAGAGAGGTTATAAAGAAGCCACAGTCAAGAGTTTTGTCAGTTTGAAATCTGATGATGTTGAGATGTTAAGTAATCTTTCACATCCAAACATAGTCAAGGTATTGGGAATCTGTCTGTTTAAACCAGTCAATCTGCTTGTTCTTGAGTTAGCACCAGGTGGCTCTTTGTATGCGTACCTAGAGAGAGAGAGAGTCGCACCAATTTCAGAGAACTTAATACGTAAGTGGCTGAAAGAATGTGCATTTGCGATAAAATATCTTCATGACAACAATATCATACACATGGATATCAAATCAACTAACTGTCTCTTGTTCTATCACCACGTCTTAAAGCTGTGCGATTTTGGTTTGGCTGCAAAGCTTGATGACCTCTATCAGCAAAACCAAACATCGCATACAAACATGAGGGGAACATGGCGATATATGGCACCAGAAATACTCAAACCAAAGGACAAGAATACTCATGCTTATTCAAAATATACAGATATATTTTCATATGGAATGCTGATATTTGAGATCTGCTCAAGAGATTTACCCTATGCAGAAATGCGCCTTATAGACAGAGTGAATAAGCTCTTTGAATCGGATGAGGTGATACTGCCAGCAATACCTGCAACCTGCCCTGGTGATTTGTCTGATTTGACGCTGTGCTGCTGGAAAACCAATCCAAATGAACGACCCACAATTGAAAGTATCATATATGGTAAAAATGTAATATTACTCTAGAATTCTGAATTATCTATAACATACCTTTCTATTTTATACCAGGGGAATGGCAATCCATCAAATTTATTGACAGATTAACTATCATTATTTACTAGAATACATGCCCTATAATTAACCCTCAACAAGTTTGGACATTTGTTTAATTGACGTTTGATATTTTCATATTGTGTTGTATATCAATGGAAAGGTAATGTACTAGTATTCAGCTTTACAATGATCCCACATTTGTGAGACTCAATTTATTTAGTGCTCAGTCACTAATCTGAATGTGCCCCTAAATCACCACTATTTTGTGCCAGAAGAGAGCATGTGGTGATTTTGGCACACTGAGATACAGACCTCCCCACATTCACAAGTGCATGGGGAATAACTGAATAAGTGATTACTACAAATCGTTAGACGGATGAATAGATCAGTTTGCTTCACAAGCACACATATCACAAAATAACTAACACATAGGCGATGGGGAAAAAAGGGCAGAACTTTTTTGAGGTGTTTATAATTGTAATATATTTGTTAAATCATCTGAGCCGCTGACATAGAATAGACACTAAATGAAGGCACATATCTGGCATGGCTGTAAAGTTTATACCTATGCTATACATGAAATAAAAATGCATGCACTCCAAATGTTGCAACCAATATGGATATGTCTCTAACAAGATCCTTTGACAAGCAATCATCCAAGGTTAACAGTTTGAGGCGCATTCTATGTATCAGTATATTTATATTTGATTGCTATTTTCACCGCAGAGGTTGATTTCTAAAATATGTAACCACTCAATTATGTTTCAAGAATCTTACACATTCAATGACATTGCTTTTCATGAATACATCTAATTTTTAACTTTTGTGAATTTCAGATCTTGAATATGAAGAACTTCTACTGACAAGAACACCTGGATATCAACGAATGAGTCTGCGCCAATACTCATATTGCCCTGAGAAGTCACAAACAATTGGTAACAAAGGAGATACGATAGTCGTACCTGATACAGATGCTTGTCTGTTTGTGCCACCTGAAGCACTCTCTGTTGGGGAAGAAGTTGATGTAGTAGTGTCTGTCCATTGGGGAACTGACTACCCTCCTTTACAGAGTAATGATTCTGTCATTGGTCCTGTGGTTTCTTGCAAACCTGAGGGTCTGAAGTTTCAGAAGAAAGTAAAAATAACGCTACCACATTCAGCTAAAAACATTACTGAGAAGCACATCACAGTTTGGACCAAGAAGTCAAGCAGTAAGTTTAATATTATACTTCTCCGATTGATTTCAATGGGTAGCATGGCAATGTTAACTCCCAAAACGAACATCAAGGGATATCAAACACATAGTGCTTATGCATGGGAGCATGTGGTCTATTAAATTTACATCTGGCCATGCACCACATACACTTTGTTTAGTATACACCTTGTATTTTCTCCTTTGGTACTTTTGAAACTGATTCATGAACTATATAAACCATTGTTACATCTTTGATGATTCACCACATCTTTGGTAGCAAGTAGCAAGTAGGTGACAAAACTCCAATGAGGTCAGTATCAATTAATTATTAAAAATATCACATTCTTGGATATAAAATGCAATAGGATGACACCCATTGTGTTGAATCATTGTTTTTTAACAGAGCCAGAGCAACAATGGGAAATGTTGATGGAGAAAGATTATGATTTGAATATAGACAAGGCCAACCAAATCTCAATATGGACGGATCATTTCAGTTGGTTTACAGTGATATTTACAGAACCAACTAATCCCGTACCAGAACCAACTGATCCTGAACTAAGACCAACTGATGATCCTGTACCTGTACCTGGACCAACAAATACTATCAGCCAATTAACAGTGATACGACAAATTATTCACCGGTTTACAGCGATATTCATACCAGTTCCTGTACCTGAACCAACCAATCCCGTACCTCAACCAACTAATCATGAACCATATATCGACAGGGTCATGTTGCCTTTCTTGTTCCCACCTGATCTAAGAAGAGATACAGCTTGCATAACTGTCTATGGAGCTCGTAGAGATGAAATTCAGGTAAATAGATAGATAGATAAGGTAAATATGTTAAAAACTGGGAAACATGAAAACAAGAAAGAGAATACCATTGATTTGAAATACAATTTGTAGGCCTGCAGAGGGTTTCATAGCTTATATATAATTCCTAACAGTCAGATGGGAGGCGGGAAAAACGAAGCCTTGCAACAGTCCAAAACAACCAAGAATAACCACAAGAAGCACAAATTTCACGAGTACACACATTCTACCCATTTGACTCCACTATATGGGCAGTATTCCCACCACACCGTATCCAGAACCCATTGCTCAGCTTTTTTGTCCATGTGAACAATGTGATGATATTTTCTCCTATAGGCTGTCTAAAAAAGATTAGTACCCATCGATGACCAAATGTTTTCATCATGTAAATCTATCATATTAGGTTTGTTTCTTTTAATCTACTTTGATAAACCGTACTGTAACCTGTCATTAGAATTTTAGATCATGAAAATCGGAATTGTATCAAACTGGGGATACACTCCATTGTGTATAAGAGCTGGAAATTTCACCTTTTTTGCCAAGTAAAGAAAAAAATATGTGTGTTAAACTTGTTTGAAATGTCAAGGACTTAATTAAGGACTTAATGACTTCTGAATAGCTAATGAAGATTCAGAGAATTAGCATTGGCTAGTTTTTTCCAAGTTGAACATTCGCCACCTAATATTCGCAACGTCCTCTTCAGAGTTGCCAGTTGGTTTTAATGGATTATAGACATGACTGAGCAAAATAGTCCCCTCCTCTCAGTTGAGTGTTTGGTCCCCTCTCTTTCTGATTTCCATTGCCTCGCGTACCTCTCAGGATCTCCTGTTATGTTCACAACTTTGGTGGCCTCATCTCAGTTAATTATATGGTTTGCCTTAGCTACACGGTCCAAAATAGCCGATTTTGTCTGTTCTTGCTCTGAAGCCTTTCTCTCTGATCTCGTGTATTTCTTGGTGTCTACTTTCTTTGTCTTAATTTGATGTTCTGCTAAGCGGACTCCAAAAAGTCTCACCAACATACGTCAACTTACAGTTTTTGCAAGGGATTTTGCAGATGCAGTTACCAGTTTTGAGCGCGTCCCTCTTGTCCTTAGGGTGAACTAGAAGACGTCTCAAGAGTATTGTGAGGCTTCATAGCAGTGTTAATGTTGTACTATTTGTAGATCCTCTGGATTCTTTCTGTGATGCCTTGTATATATGGGACAACCACCATGCCTATCGTTTGACTCCCTCATTCTTCTTCCTCTCCTTGTTGGGCTTATTCTTCTTTTCTTCCATTGGTGTTTGACTTTGTTTATAGCAATCAGGGTATCTATCCATATGTATCGAGTAAGGGTGGGAATTCCGGGTAATTGTATACATACCCTGGGTAATTGTATACCCGGGTACCCAAAATATTTTTTGCCCCCCCCCCCCAAAAAAAACCCACCACATTTTAGTAAAAAAAGTAAAAAACAGGACTTTATAGATGACTCGTATTTGACTCTTAGTAAGGGAGCACATCAAAACTCGACCGCCCGGCAACCGCCGGTTCCGCGCGGTTGCAGCCGGTTTCTATTGTTCTAAACAATGATATGCGGTCCAACCGGGCGGTACCGGCGGTTGCCGCGCGGTCGAGTTTTGACGTGCTCCCTAACCCACATAATACCCCTTGACCCACACCATTAGGGATAATAACTCCTAACCTAAGATCTTATACTAAATTATTTAATAAATTCTTATCAAAAGTATGATTTTTTTCAACACTGAAAATGGAAGTGTACAACATACAGGTTTAGTTGTCTTACAGTTTGCCCCAGGAATGGCAAATCTACATTATTTTTTTGATTAATGTAGATTTGCCATTTCTGGGTCACTCTGTAATACAACTAAACCTGTATGTAATTGTAATGTACACTTTCATTTTCCTGCATCTCCATCTAATTTAATTAATATATTGTTGATTTTGAAATAAATTGTATTTTTACATAGAAAGCAGTGTTGAAAAATCATACTTTTGATAAGAATGAATTAAATAATTAAGTATAAGATCTTAGGTTATGAGTTATTATTTTAACATTTTGGGTAGTCGGGTACCTTATTTCGGGTAGTCGGGTACCTTATATCGGGCGGGTACCCGTTTGCCCGCCCAAAATTCCCAGCCTTAGTACCGAGGGCTTGGCGGATCCTGGTTGTTTCCTGCTGTTTGTCCACGTCTTTGGTGACAATAGAATTCATCCTGTCAAGTAGCGTTCTTATAACACCTAGTTTTTGGTGGAGTGGATGTTGAGACTCAAAGTTGAGATTTTGTATAATATATAAAGACTAAAGAGCAAATGAGAACAATAGCCCAACCGACATCAACAGGGTTAATGAACTGAGTGATTAGAAATCAAACAGGTAACTCTCTGCAAAGAGCTCTGAACGGCCAATCAATTGGTTCACTGCAACTCAGAAAATATGCATAATACAAGAAACACAAATGGGCAGGGGTTAAAAATGCCAATGAAAGTGACATAAAAAATAAGATAAAAGCCCAAACATAGAACAACATCAAAATATAAATTAAAAAAGAAAAAAAATATCTGGAGGTCTGATGGGCATCAAGACAACATACACCAAACTTAGGAACTAAATCTACCAGGAGCTGCCTGTTGTCACCTGTTGGGGCGTGGCCGTATCACCAGCCCAGCTGGCTACATGCTTTACAGGACCATCCACCATCTCCCCAACCAAGCATTAACCCACACTTAACCACTGACTACCATGTAACAGTCAGGTGTTGAAAGGACTTGAATGAAGGGTGTCATGACAACATACACCAAACTTAGGAACTAAATCTACCAGGAGCTGCCTGTTGTCACCTGTTGGGGCGTGGCCGTATCACCAGCCCAGCTGGCTACATGCTTTACAGGACCATCCACCATCTCCCCAACCAAGCATTAACCCACACTTAACCACTGACTACCATGTAACAGTCAGGTGTTGAAAGGACTTGAATGAAGGGTGTCATGAAAGAGTATGAAGGCTATGACAAATTATGACTTGGAGAGAAGATGTCTGTGCACACAGCACTTGAAAGCCTGAATTCCAGCCGCTGAAATGTTGCCAACAACATCGTATGGAAGACTGTTCCATAAGGGAACAGCAGTGTGAAAGAAGCTTCTGTCTGAGCAGCGAGTTCTGGCAGTCGGTGGAAGAGCATGCATTGGGGCTGGCATTGATACGCTCGAACGGGTAGCACGGCGTTGGACATATGGTGTGGGAAGTAACACTGCTAGATCTTGTGGGCAGTTGATAGTATGCATCTTGTGCAAGACGGTAGCTGCTGCTACCTGTCGCCTGTGAAGCAGGCTGTTGATTTTGAGCTGTGACCAAGCAGTAGCTTTATTAACTCCAATCATTCTGAGCGCCTTCCTTCTTTTGGATGTTGTCAAGGATGGTGGGTGAAGCATTAGCCCAGCTTAGTGAAGCATACTCCATTATACTGCGGACTTGCGCCTTGTAGACAGCAGATTTGCCTTTAGCCTCCAGTTTATTTGCAAATTTGCGTAGAGCGCCAAGCTTCTGACCAGCTTTAGTTGCAATGCCTGAGATGTGCTTTGACCAGGTCAGCTTGCTGTCAATGGTGATGCCCAGGATATCAAGTTCTTCTGTAGATGGTAGTTTGCAGTCTCCAAAGTAGATATCAAGTCCAGATGGGGATCTTTTCCTGGAGATTACCATGGTCTTGCATTTGGTAGGCTAAAAGGTCACTTTGCATTCATCAGCCCATGCTTTCATGTTGCTTAGATCTCTGTTGAGACTAGCAGCTACTGTGTTGGGATCGTTTGATGTTTTAATGGGTGCAAAGAGTGTTGAGTCGTCAGCATATAGCTAGATACAGCTCGTTGTCACAGACATCTACAAGGTCATCAATAAAAACAGAGAACAGTAGTGGGACAAGGATAGATCCTTGTGGAACAGAAGCATTTATTAGAGCAGTGTTGGATGCCTGACCTGACATGACGTTGATGGATCTATAAGATAGTTGTCTATCCACGAAAGCAGTCATCCAGTAACACCTGTAGGCACCAGTTTCGAGCAGAGTCCATTGTGCCATACCTTGTAGAATCTCCTTTTATGTCAAGGGCGATGACACAAACCTCGTCGCGTCGGTCTAGGGAGTGGTTCCACTTCTGTGACAGGATGTTGAGGAGATCAGTTGTACTGTGGCCTGCTCTAAATTCAAACTCTCTGCTGGAGATCAGGTTATCGCTTAGAAGAAAGCGTTGGAGTTGTTTCTGTACTACAGCTTCCATGATCTTACTGATGTTGCTTAGCAGCGAGATGGGACGATACTTTGTTGGGTCAGCCTTGAAACCTCTCTTGTGAATTGGAGTGACAGAGGCAGGCTATCTTCCATTGGTTTGGAAACACACTATGCTTAAAGCAGAGGTCAAATCTGCGGGCTGGAGAGCTCAGCACAGCATTCCTTTAGAACCTTGGTTGGGATAAGGTCTGGTCCAGTGGCTTTATCTGGATTGAGGTGTTTTAGCATCTTTGGCTTTGTCCACGAGGGACGCCTGCCATAGCTTACGTACACTCTTTTTCCTGTTCACTGATCCGCGACTCTCACAACAAATCGTAATAGTCCCGTATGAGGGCAGTATTTATTTCTAAAAATATCTCGTCCTTGTGATGTCATCGATCTCTCTATCATAGTAGATATGAATGCATTTTAACCCGAGATTATCGGTGTTTTAGTTTTTGTTTGATCTTCTTTTAGATTTTATACACTATTAAATGTCGCAAACAGTTCAGACAGAATTTGAGCGAGATATAACTTCTTATAATATCGCTATTTTTACTGACTAAATCCAGCCTTTTGTTGATATTTCGAGCCAAAAATCATTATTTTCCGAACAATCGCCCAACATTTTTTTTAAGTATAGATATAGCTCTTTAAAAATATAGTAACGCTGTATGGGGGAAACAGGGGGAAAGAAGTGAGATTTTATGGCAATTTCATGTCACTCAAACGCAGGATTTCAGCATTTAGCCCTCCGAATTATGTAGACTTAAATTATGAAGGTATCTTAATGTGGGGAAATGGAATTCACTATCAAATAATAATAATAGTAATAACACACAAACTATCTAAACTCAAAGCGCTGTACAACAAATGAATAAAAGATTAAAGCAAAAAATACAATGATCATAAAACTACAAAAATATACATACACAGAGTCAAATGCCTATTTTAAACAAAAAACATGAGACAAATACACAGCATTTAGATTTCCAAGTTGAATAAGTAGGTCTTAAGTCGCGACTTGAAATCCTGAACTGAACCTGCCTGGCGTATGTCCATTGGGAGAGTGTTCCATATTTTAGGGCCCGCGATGGAAAAAGCTCTATCTCCGAAAGACTTCATTTTGCTTTTTGGAACAACAAGAAACTCACGGGAACCAGAGCGAAGGTTAGCCGTGGGAATATAAGGTTTCAGCAATTCAGACACATAACTTGGACCAGCATTGTTAAGTGATTTGTACACGATAAGCAGGAGCTTGAACACGATTCTTTTCTTGATATAAGCCAGTGGAGATTTCTGATGACGTGACTTACATGGTCACGTTTCTTTGTGCCTGTGACTGATCTTGCGGCAGAGTTTTGAACATGTTGTAATTTAGAGATAAGTTTATCAGGAAGTCCGTACAAAAGGCAGTTACAGTAATCTAATCTGGATGAGACAAACGCGTGCACAAGTTTTTCGTTGACGCTTGATCAAGGTACTTTCTGATCTGTCCAATGGCGCGGCGCGTAAGGCAAACGAGGCTGATTGACACCAAGCCTTGAATTAACTGGGCGCCCAGGAGTTTTTTACACCTGGTTGCCAAGTTTTAGCTCCCGATGTTTTCAAATTTTGCACAGCAAAGTAGGACTGGGAGCTACTATGGTCAGAAAAGTCACAAAGTAGCTCCGGGTCCACATATCCTTAAATCGAGGCTTGATTGACACAGTTTGTTCACTTGTGCAGTCATTGACAGATGTTGGTCAAAGATGACTCCAAGGTTTCGTGCAGCATCTGACGGAAATATGGGAAGGTTTCGTGCAGCATCTGACGGAAATATGGGACTATTACCGATAGTTACAGGGTTGATGGGCACAGTTGGCGTGAAACGAGAGGTAATATGTATAACCTCAGTCTTACTGTCGTTCAGCTTTAACTTATTTGCAGTCATCCATCCATTGACATCAGCGATGCAGCGCTCCAGACGAGAAATTGCTTCCTCTCTTTCATCAGGATGAAAAGTAATGTACAATTGCCTGTCATCCGCGTAAGATAGTACATTGATGATAAACAACAGCCTGATTTTTTTGTTTCTATGAATATATGGCGATTAGTTTTAGTTTCTTTTCGGGTAATAATTAAGAAATACAACAAAATATCATGACAGTTTCCAAAAATATTAAGGTATTTTAGTGCAGCATATTGTTTGTGCAGGGCTGTATACAGTCACACAGGAGTTGATTTTCGCGTCTAAATCGGTATCGATTTCCCTTGTATACAAAGGATATTTGTGTTCAAGTGATTGAGTACAGCCTTACAATCGAAAGGTTTTTGTAATGTTAGGTAAAGTGGTGAGCCTGGACGGTGCAGTAAATAAATAATGCTGATAACTACAACTGACAAATGAGGGCGCAACGAAAAAGATTCTCACTTCGGTCCTCGTGTGTCAAAAGATTTGTTTGTTAAAGGATAGACATTTGGAGCCTGCTTTTTAGCACCTTGGAGTCTGCATTTTTCTATAAATGTCTGACAAAAACCTTCTGCCTTGTCCCTGTGATATGGGTAATGTTTTGATGATCAATCACAGGGAACTCAGATCGGGCTGTTCTACCAGAGAGAGTGTTAATGATTCTCCACCATTTTTTGTTGCTCATCATTTTGTCTGCCAGATCATTAGCATCGCAGATGATATTAGTAAAATTAAAGCAAGCAGTTTCAGGATCTTTCTTTTGGAATATACTTGACCAGTTTGTTGAAGCAAGGTGACCTCTTAATCCCCAATAATAAGCCTTATCATATCTCCAGACTTTTCTCCTGTGTGGTTTGTCTCTGTATACTGGAGCATCTAAGCACACCAGCACAGGGTTTTGGTCTGAGGTACCCAGTCTAGCAGATGTAGTTGAAGTTGCTGGCAGATCAGTCATGACAAGGTCCAGGATACACTAGAAGTTTGATGCCCCATCAGGTTCTCTTACAATGAGAGTATATAAGAACGGGATCTTGGTAAAACCAACTGGCAACTCTGAAGATGACGTTTCTTCCTGCCAAAGTGGATCATTGCCAATCTGATGAAATCCTCTGATGTATGAGGATGAAATATTAATATGTTAGTATTCATTTATTGGTTTCGACAAGCATATTGTTTACTTCTAAAAAGGCTTTGCACACATATTTCTTTCTCATTTTAGCCAAAAGGGTGAAATGACCATGTCTTACTTATGGAATGCATCTTCAGTTTAAGAAGGCTGATTTTCATGATCTAAAATTCTATTGAAAGGTCACAGTACACCAAAACAAAGAATCTAATATCACTGAATTTCATAATGAAAAAAGTAATGAACTTTGGGCATTAATGGGTACTAATCTTTTGGGGACAGCCTGTATAATTATAGGGACAATGTAAGTAATTTTTTGTGTCCATCACAAGTGTTTACATATCCCCTTTGAAAGACAGATAGGAACTGGTGCACATTTCAGCAACAAACCAAAACTCCATATGATAAACAAAGAATGTATGATCAATACCCATGTTACAATCCCCTTCCCCCAATCCTACCTGTTATGTGCCAAGAGAGGATATCTCATCCACTTACTCACACACACCCTCTTTTAACCCGTGTACCATTTGTTATCATGTGCACTGCTGGACAATTGAATATATTGCTTTGCTTTTGCAATCCTTTTTTTTAATGTTTTAATACTACTTTGACAAACTATTTCTTTCTATATATTTTGAAAAGAGCATCAACGCTTGTGAAGAGAGTAGTGTTCGATGTGGACCTGAAAGACCATTTTTGGTGAAAAAAGATAAGGGACCTCTCAAATTCAGAGTGAAATGCACTGACCCAAAAGGATGTTGGACCCCAAAAGAAGATGTTAAAGAGGTAGGGAATTTATACAAACACTGAGTGCAATGATGGGCATGGTAACTATCTGGCCCAAGGTGATATTGAAAACCATGTTTGCTCCTCAGAGTAGTATGATTTCAAGATCACTGCAGGCCTATGATTTGAGCTGTGACCTGAATAAAAGCAGTCATAATTTGATTTCTATACCAAATAGAAATTATGGTCGTCATTTGATTACCCAATACTAAATCTTTGTAGCCTATGGACAGAAGATATTGGCCTAAGAGGAGGAAGGGGCTAGGAGACCAAGGCACAGTCCAGTAGGCCTGCACCCATTAAGAATTTTAATTTTCAACTATTATAGGCTACATGTTAGAAATGAATGGGGTTTTCTTTCATTTGTGGAGTTCAAAATTTGGAAGCTTTGTCCGTGTCACATAATCTCTAGACCAGATCTCAACTGCAGCAAGATCCAACAAGTCACCCATGCTATATGTATTGCTGGGTAAGCTTTAGAATACCCTACCATTTGTAATTCTCACTGTGTAAGTGTATGGGTCGTTCTTTAAAAGCCCCCATTGAAGACATGCAGTGGTAGGGTATATGAAAGGAACTCAGATTTCAGACATTATTGGCCTAATCTGTTAGATTTACTGGGATGCCATTCAAAAAACAAACCCAAAGGTGCTGTTAACAAACAAATCAAATGTCACCTTTAGTCCACAATCAAAACCAGATATTTTTGGATAAGTACGAAACACCAAACAAATTAGTTCCCCAAAGCACTTCATGACATTTTTTACAAATATATTGTATTACACAAACTGGAGCCCTTAAGACTAAAGTTAGTTGTATTCTGAGTGGACATTTAAGGCTAACACATGGAAGAACATAAATCGGAGGTAGAAAAAACAGGGGTGTAAATATTTATCACAATCCACATAAATCAATAAATTGACAGGAATCACATCATCAACTGGGACAAGGCAAATACTATAGGCAAACAAATACAGACAAGGGATTCATGAGGTCACAGATTTATGAAAACAGCAAAGCCGTAAATAGAAACAAGACAGTTCAATACAAGCCGTGTTTACAACATCAACTGAAGCTATGTTTTAAACATGGACTAGATATGATAAATCCAATGCTCAGTCCAAATCATGCTTAGTCAATCAAAGTAAAATCTCAATTGAATCATTTTATAACAGATAAAGTTAAACAAATTGAAGATGGGTGGACTTCAGTCTTACTGCACAGCAATCTTTGAAAAGAACAACACATCTGTGAATAGAATTATGGGATTAATATCTGCCTTGCAGAAGGATGAGGATATAATCAGCGATTCACGGTTTAATGACCAAGGCATACAAGCAGGTACGTACAAAGATGGATACATCTTTTTTAATTGGAAGATAATTATACTTATAGGAACCAGAGAAATATAAAAAATATTCAATCAAGAACTGTCAGACAAACAATGGATCACTGGTCAAATACAGGACAATGTCATAACAATTTACCATTATCTTTAATACAAAACATGAAACCAGCTAGTGTCAACTGAAACAGTCAGAGAACCACATCATGATATACAAAGGTATACATATATAGGGACGAGCACAAATGTACCTACAGTATAATAATAGAAGAACTCATCCCAACTGAAAGAGCGAAATAAACACATAACAAGCGCCACTGAATGTTTCAACTTGAAAAAAGCAAAGACATTCATTCACCTTGATCTTTGCTTTTTTCAACTTGGGACAACTAAAATCAAAAGGGGTTTGTTTCACTTGGAAATTGAGGGCTCATGAGCTACCATTTGGAAAGTTTTAAATGTTAAATATTTGACTTGAAATGATGTTGACAGATGTGAGTTGACAATTGTGCAATAGACCCAAATTGCTGGGAAGTTGTTTTAACCCAATTATTTGAAGGTTTTCTAATTTTAAAACAATTCAAAATATTGCGTTTTTTGTAGCCCTGTCCTTAGTAATCAGATACCCATGCCTCATTATTTCATATACTTTTTCTTCTCTTGTTTAATAGAGAATGCACCAAGAACGTCTGCACAACCATTATCTGCAAATGACCGGCCAAGTACATCCACGCCTGCACCAGCAGCTTCACAGAAGAAAGTTCGTTCAAAGAGGAAAAGTCGACCAGATGCTACACAAACACAGACTAAACAAAAATCAAGTAAGTTTAAACTTTGTAATGTTCATTTGTGTATCAATAATAATTATATATTATATTTATTTCATAATTTATACACTTTATACTACACATAGGCAACGTTGATTTAACATACATTTTGGGGATGATGTCAGCACATATTCTAGTGATAGGGGCAGCATTCTATCTGCATCAGGCCCGACATTCTTTTGTGATCGCGCGGATGCATACACAATGGCATAAGAGTTAAGTTTGGGATAGTATGATGCGATCTTCTCACAAAGTGAAACTCTGCGAGGTCTGCTTTTGGGCCACATGTACAGTATATCATCAAAGTCTAAAACAATAATTCAAAAAGATATATTCTGTTACATGCTAAAATGATCACACCTATGAGGATCAAGCCTTGCGCTTGCAATGCGCTGAAAAGAGTATCAAAAAGTATCAGTTTAACAGATGATTGGTATTGTGCTCCATCCATGCATGTCTTCTTCTGGAAGATGATTTGAAATGAACTAATGACCCTCCTAGCAATCGCCCTATTCGCTCTTTGCATGGTCCACCATTTGCTAGGAGAGCCTCAAACTGGTACTAAAGACAGCAAAAAAAGTAACTCGGCTGTTGTAAAAGCACCTTTAATTTTAAAATTGTTACTCATATTCTAAAAATGAAAATACCAGGAGACGGAAAATTTAATTACGGTGATTTTGACACCTTGTTTGTTAAAATCGATAAAGTATTGTTGTCGCGGTATGTGCTTACAGATGAAAAGTGCCCATTTCCATTGTTGCAGTAACTCCTATTGATCTCTCTGATTCAGCGTGAAGATAATAGCGGGAATTTTGATAGTTTGCCCATGGCGATGACCTGTCCTGTCCTGTCTGTCTTCTCGGACCTTCTGAGCATTTGGAGTTTTAAATTCATCCTTTTTAATTGTAAAGAAGTACGCCTGTCATCCCCATTAAATTTGTCCGGATTATGCTAATCAAGTTTACAGCACAACAAGAACAGCTAATCAAAATTCCCGCTATTATCTTCACGCTGAATCAGAGAGATCAATAGGAGTAACTGCAACAATGGAAATGGGCACTTTTCATCTGTAAGCACGTACCGCGACAACAATACTTTATCGATTTTAACAAACAAGGTGTCAAAATCACCGTAATTAAATTTTCCGTCTCCTGCTATTTTCATTTTTAGAATGTGAGTAACAATTTTAAAATTATAGGTGCTTTTACAACAGCCGAGTTACTTTTTTTGCTGTCTTTAGTTGAACTCTCTCTACACAATACGGCTGGTCATGCAGTGAGACATTGTACATTGATACAATCTGACTCCAGTTAGGAGGCTCTCCTCACAAATGGTGGATCCGTACAAAGAACGAATAATTGAAGCCTCCTGCATGCTCAGTCTTGTTTTCAGGGCTTGACAAGTGAACAACATTGAACAACATATATACTATTGTAAAAGCAAAAGGCAAGGTTTCAGCAACCAAGGGCAGAGGGAGGGAAGAGAAAGGTAGTCTGCTCCACCCCACTGAACCCTACGCAAAGAACGAGATAGAGTTCTTGCTGCAACCTCAAGTAGCTTGAATGCATCCTTGCTACGTTAACAGGACGCTCACATTGCTCGCTTTGCGCTGCCACAGCAACACTACTGAGTCATTACAGTGCCCTAGTCAGAACGCCGAACTGCCACGCTTGCACTGGTGATCAAGGGCGACCATGGGGACCCTCACCCGTCCTAGGCAGTGCCCACTATGTCACCAATGGGTTTTTGGAGACCTTGATATACGTTTGGCTTGGCGTTTTGATATTCTTTCGCCGGTCTGATCGCAGTAGAATGTGAAAGGGTTTAAGTGACCTTGATTTAAAAATTGATTTAAAAATTTCCTGCATGTTATTCATTATTTTAATATTTGTTAAGCGCAATGCAATCGCTGGCCTGATCGACATACTGTAGGTGTGGCAGGGCCATAAAGAAGCTACATTTAAGACTAACTCTTTTCCCCTATAACACATTGTTTACCAATATAATAACTTGATATTATGAGCAGCACAACTGAGGCATTTTTGGCAAATATCATGTTCTATGCCCCCATAACTAATACACACATTAGGATAAGCTGTGAAATGGGTGCTACTGCTGAATGCAGCATACATCCTAGACTTCATGTAGATACAAATATTGCTTAAACAATGTTATTACTCTTCATTCTGGAGTTCTGGACCTCATTATTGCCTTTGATCCCACCAAAATGTCATGGCCCTCTGCAACCCTCCCCTAACATTTGCCAAACCCATAGAACATGCGCATTAAATGTCTGCAAACCCCCCCCCCCCCTAAATTGTCCGTGATCTCCCCTGCCACTTATTGTCATTTATATCATATCCATACTGTATTATGTATGGATATATGTACAACATAACTATAGTTAAATCAGTTCCAAATTGGCGAAAAATAGTTGTTTTTTATTTCTCCGCGCGCTAAAGTAATCCAAAGTGCAAAGCGTTCTCGCGCGGTTATGGCCACACACACGGTTTTGACACACACACGCATCAGTCGGCCCCTGGTCATTTTTGTTTTATTTCAGATTTGGAAAGTACATGTCTTCAGCTTTAATATGAGCCATCACTTGACATCATACCTTCTAGAACCAATTTTACGGTTCATTGAAGTTTGCACGTTTATAACCTCGAATAGGAATTTTGCGTATACATACATACTATATACATACATACTGTTATACTGTACACAGCGCCCTATATCAGGCATTATTATGCAGTTCGAATCTTCCGTCCTATACTTGCAATGCATTGGTAAAGACCTATTATTCTGCAACTTATGTCACTGAAGTGAACTTGGTCAGCTGAACTGACCAAGTTCATTCGCGAACTTGGTCGATTTGGTTACCTGCATGAATAATATACCAATTGTATAGTAGCAGTCAAAAAATGCAGTAGAAACTTTTTCTTTTTTATTTGTTCTTTTTTAATTTTTGAAATATTGTGAAATTTTTAAAGGAATATTTTTTTAGGTTATTTTTTTTGTAAATTTTTTAAAAACAATTTTGTGAGAAATTTTTGGGATTTTTAAAATAAAAAATTATAAAAAATAGGATTTTTGATTTTTTTTGTCAAGTCAGATTCTCACTGCATAATAATGATAAAATCGGACGGATTTTTTCGCATGATACACAAATATATTGGCCTCGCTATGAGTTTTAAAAATATTGTGCTCGACTGCGTCTCGCACAATATTTTTTAAAACTCATAGCTCGACCAATATCTTTGTGTATCACGCTCAATCCATCCGATTTTATATCATTAACGGTACAGTGCCCCTGAAACCTAGGGACATGTTTTTGTGTACACAGACCGGGATGATCCCCTACTCTTTACGAAGGAGTCTGTGACCTTTTAACGTACTCGGATTTTGCTCTTCCGATGCACGAGACCACCATTTCTACGTGACTTCCGAACCACGAGGCAATTGAGACTAAGTACCTTGCCTAAGGATACAAACATGTTGGCCGTAGCGGGGCTCGAACTCACAACCTTTGTATTGTAAGACATGCGATCTATCCACTAGACCACACACGCTCTCCTTTGCCGACTTTACGGCCCATTCATGCTGGACGGTCACATATAGATCAACAAAGTGCTTTGTTTGTTGCCATGTTAGTGATTTGATATTTACCTTACATTGATATTCTACAGGACTTGTTTCAGAAATAGAGGTTCTTGACATCTTGGACATATTCAAATGGGATGATCTAGATGAGGTTTTCACACGCCTCGGTCTTACAAACACAGATGTCTGCAATGCTATTGAAGAAGAACCAAATAGCGCTAGGAAAAGGACAAAGAATCTTCTTAATCTTTGGCGTAGCAGAAACTCAAAGGCAGCCACCAAGGATAAGATAATCAGAGTTATGATGCAATGTCGAGACTGTCGTGCATCAGTGCATACACTTAAGAGAAAGTGGGATATAGTCTGAACGACTAAACAGGTAAGAGGTAAACAAAACTCCAAAATAAAAAAAAACCTGACAATGGTTCCATATGGTCTGATTGCATCACATTCAAATGAACCAACTAATAAGTAATTCATGTTGTCAATTAAGCAGGGACTGGGTGAGGTATCTCTACAGTGCCTAAAAGCGTGAACTTGGAGAAGTCTGATTGCATGCTTCAAAATGTCAAGACAATTGTTAATTTGTCAGCATGTACAACTACGGTATCAAAACAATGCTATGCACAATACAGCTAGTATGATACTGCCTTGTGCAATTTTCAACTTCCAAGAAGTTTTTTTTTTTGTAAAGACAAAAAAAAATTTATACCAATGTCGATGACCATCATTTTCACAAAAATAATGATCACATTTTGTGGAATTTCGTTTCAGATATGCCTGATGCTCCCAGCAAACCCCTGAAGTTGATGTCAATCACATAATAATCAACCGGACACCAGTTGCATAACCCACTACATTGTGGAGTACAGAGAGAAGATAGAATACCTGTAGTTTACAATAGCACCATCAAGTATACAACTTGAATGCCAAAGACTTAATAAAAAGCAATGAACACAACCAGTTCTTTGTTTCCCCAAGGCTGGGCAAGGACCATTCAATGACCCATATGAACCCATACTTGCAAGATACCCATTTGGGATGCCCTGGTAGTTAGTGTCTTTTGGTACACTAGCCCATAATTTTTATTCACAATGATGTTTCTATTTTACAAGATGTGTGTCAGTCAAAAAGTTCAATTACTCAGAAGTTCAATTGATAGAATAAAATTGGACTCAAAGTTTTCCCACCGAATAGTGCACAGTTTCCCCATTGGTGTATATCACATTTGGAGGGTTGACAACCAGAAAGCTTTAACTCACTTTTTGGACACTTTTTGAGATATTGGTAAACATTTTAAAAGAATTGTTGTCCAAAGATTCGATGTACCAAAAAGACTTACCTAATAAGGTCTATCGCAAATAGGTAAAAATCAACTGATTATTGATAAAAATCAATTGATTATTGGTAAAAATCAATTGATTATTGGTAAAAATCAATTGATTATTGGTAAAAATCAATTGATTATTGGTAAAAATCAATTGATTATTGGTAAAAATCAATTGATTATTGGTAAAAATCAATTGATTATTGGTAAAAATCAATTGATTATTGGTAAAAATCAATTGATTATTGGTAAAAATCAATTGATTATTGGTAAAAATCAATTGATTATTGGTAAAAATCAATTGATTATTGGTAAAAATCAATTGATTATTGGTAAAAATCAATTGATTATTGGTAAAAATCAATTGATTATTGGTAAAAATCAATTGATTATTGGTAAAAATCAATTGATTATTGGTAAAAATCAATTGATTATTGGTAAAAATCAATTGATTATTGGTAAAAATCAATTGATTATTGGTAAAAATCAATTGATTATTGGTAAAAATCAAAAAATCCATTGATTATCCTTTTCTGTTGCATTGTGGGATTGAAAAGTGACAATAATTGCCAACATTTCTATCCCACAATTCATCAGAAAAGGATAATCAATTAATGTGTACCAATAAAGGTCTATACTCAAAATAGCCCATTTTGAGTTAAAAGCACAGTTCATTTTCACAGAAAACTTAATCGAATACAACATTATTAAAACTAGTTTTTCTCAGAATGTCCTTTTTTTTAGCTAAAGCCTTCTAGGTGTCCACCTTCGTTTTGTAGAAAATTCACTACTTTTTTGGCTCATAACTGGCAACATCCTCGGGCCTAACATGTTATAGAAAAAATAAGGAACAATGTGGGCATCCTTCAGATATCACTTATTTGTAATGGAGAAACACTGATGGATTGGGTCACATATCTGTGAATATGGACCCATTGTATTTAATTTCATACTGTATATGAGGATCCTGAAACAAATAAAGCCTATTGTATGATGTTTTCAGCAATGTGATACTATAGACAAATATGGTCATCCTTCAGGTATCACTTATTTGTAATGGAGAAACACTGATGGATTGGGTCACATATCTGTGATTATGAACCCATTGTATTTAATTTCATACTGTATATGAGGATTTCGAAACAAATAAAGCCTATTGTATGATGTTTTCAGCAATGTGATACTATAGACAAATATGGGCATCCTTCAGATATCACTCATTTGTAATGGAGAAACACTGATCGATGTGGTCACATATCTTTGATTATGAACCCATTTTATTTAAATTCATACTGTATACATGAGGATTCTGAAACAAATAAAGCCTATTTTATGATTAGAGAATAGGTTCATCAGGAATCCAAGGAAACATAATTAGAGATTCATAAGATAATTCCAAAATTGAACTTACTGTTCCAGACAGTTTCGACGTCCGATCGGATGTCTTTCTCAATGGTGTATGACTGTTGATCCAGTGTTACCAGAAGTAGTTGATTTTCTGATGACGTCACGAGATGTGTTAGATGACGTTTTCTGGATCAATTGATTACAGGTTGTAGTATATTACATGTAGCGTCTTTAATATTACAAATGAGCAGTGTCCCTTTAATGATGTTTACCACATCCGGGTAATTGATTGAAATAAAAACAACACATGTTACCCATAATGCTTAGTGTGTGTCAACGAACATGGTGGCCAGTAGATGTAAATAAACTACTTTGCGGATTGTAAAACCTTGCCGGTCTATCTTTATTACTATATCTACCTTAGGATATCACACAGGTGACTAAGTTAGTAGGCCCCCTCGTCGCTGTTAATGAGGTGCTGTTTCGCTGCTACGGAAAACCATCTAATAAAATGGTACGACACAAACATTCTCGCAAGAGACAACACTATAAACACCAGATGGATTAGAGAATCCATTTGGATCCGTCGCAAGTCCCATCTAGACATGAAACAGCACCTGTCCACCCCGGGACTGTCCACCCCGGGACTGTCCACCCAGGGACTGTTTCTAACCCTAAACCTAAACCTAACCCTATCCATCCAGGGTTGGTCGACCCAGGGTTTGTCTACCCCTGGATGTCTACCCGGGTGGAAAGTCTTGTGGGTATTTCCATTGCTGCATATACAGGGTGTAATTGCACTTGTGCCACTATACTGGGTTTCAAAAATATAAGGCTATATTATATTTGTCTCAAAGCTCTTCTGTTTTTCAAAACCTAATGCGGAATGCGGTTTTTTTTAAGGTTTTCTTTTTTGTTTAAATATAAAATATTGAAATCCTTGTAAAATTGACCTTTTGTATTTAAAATGATGTGATCAATGAAAATCTGAAAAATCTGTGACATTTTGGGATTTTTTTTTATTGATTTTTTTGAAGAAAAAATAAATAAATTTTTTTTTTTTTAATTTAAGATTTTTGTTTTTCTAATGCGCATCAATAAACTAACGCGCGCGGGAGCTTTGAGACTAACGATTTTTTTAAATTTAGCCTAAAACAAATAGTGTTTCAAATTTAAACACTTTCGATATGATTACCTCGATATATATCATTCTGGGGCACCCTGTACATGTAGTAGGTCCAAGGTCCAGTTATAGAGGGGAGCTATTTTGCACCATTTCCCAAATTTAGAGCACCACACTGAATTCTTAATGCACCAATTGCTCCGAATCGCCAAGGGATGGCGCTATAATCCCATGAAATAGTGGGGAAATAGTCGAAATATTTTATGTCACATGATGTAGAATCCACCAATCAAATGACAGGAATATTTGTAAGTGTTATAGAATAGTGACTAAGTGCCTATCATATCACCACTCACCCGTAGGGTTCAGGGTAAGGCCTGTCACCCTCATCTTCGATTTCTGGGGTGATAGGCCTGCTATTTTTACCAACATAAAATCTGTAGGTATACAGAGTGATTCAGAAAGAGCTGGCTTTTTCTTAGCGAAAGCGCCACACAAATTTCAGGCCTGTATATATTCAAAACCGATGAGTGCTTTTAAGACCAGATATATTTGGCTTTCATTCATAAATAATCATTTTGAATTTGAACATAATGTTACAACAATTTGAGTAGAATAACCACATATTTTAAAGCATCCACGGAATGGCACACAATAGTAGTGTTGGCTGGCTGACTCAGAGATGCCAATCAATGAAACTGGTGAAAAACCTGAAAAGACTTATGAATGTTGGACACAAAATCGTAAAATGGCTGGATATAAATAGCACTATTGAATTATGAGTAATGAAGAGCCTGAATTTGAGAAAGAAAACTGAAAAGAGGCATCTCAGCTGATTCAGAAAATAAACCCCATTAGAATACATTGAGGAATGGATTGATAATTCAACCATCCTGTGGATTGGCTTAACTAACATTAGCGTAACAATAAACCCCATTAGAATACATTGAGGAATGGATTGATAATTCAACCATCCTGTGGATTGGCTTTACTAACATTAGCGTAACAATAAACCCCATTAGAATACATTGAGGAATGACTTGATAATTCAACCATCCCATGGATTGGCTTTACATAAGTGTAACACATCAGGTGCAACACAGGAACAACGTTGATCACATTGACATTCTAAAGTATGTTAGTGATATTGCGAGAGGAAATTGCAAGTGGTGAAATCACTGTATGAGGTCAAGAAGCTAATCGCAGAATTAAAACAAAATAATTAAATTGTAAATCGCCAACGAGTCAACTATGGCTAATGTACATGGACAGGGTGCGTATCTTTAAGAGATTTGTAAATGCTGAAAGAGCCGAGGCAACATTTTGTATCGGCAAGGCAAATGCTTTCATATGTCGTGGGGGATGGACATAACCACTGTGTCCTACTTATTTATGGCATTACCTAGCAGCAATGGATCATTTGGACTACTGTAAAAGCTGAAATTTTGCGCAAAATATTTTTCCGCAAAAATTATAACACGCGAAAATATTGTTTTCAACATTCATGCAATAGACCATATTCACGCGGCAGCCATTTTCTAAAATTTGCCACCCAAGCATCGTTCTGGTTACATATACCTGCGCCTGCGTGACTTGCGTGAGGATGCGTACGCCGCGCGCTTTGATACTACGCTTCACGCGCAGTTCTATTGTGCAGCGCGAGGCGCAAATAGACCAAACAGGAACGAGGCTTGGGTGGCATATTTTGGAAAATGGCTGCCGCGTGAATAGAGTCTATGCATCCAGAAGGTCGCCCGCGAAAAAAACAATTCGCAAAATGTCTATGATATCGAAATGCGCGAAAATATCTTTACGCAAAAATATTGGCTTTCACAGTATGTTGTAGGAATTTCACAATGGGTATTGTGGAAATGTCAAATCAATTACCGATTCTATTTACAATAGTGTCTATGACTAGAGGGTCTATGACTTACGAAAAAATGTGTATCTCTGTTTCAGAAACCGAAAATCATGCAATAAAATTACAAATTTAAATGTAGTCCAACAGGTGACCCTTGACCTTCCGATTGTGGAATTTGACATGTAATTGTAGCGAGTATTAATGGCTTTCATACTTAATTTATATATAAATCCATTTGTAAAACTTGGAATAATAAGGTGCATTTAATATATCCTGCCATTGGAAAAAATCACAGATTCAAATTGATGGTAATATAGGTGGACATATTGTTCTTGGTATAAAAGGCCTAATGTGTTGTTGCCCTCAAGTGAACATTTTTAGATGGGTCGGTAGGTGGTTTTTTCCCTCATATAATTTTCGATCTAAAAGACATCTAATTTAAGTTTGGCTCCCTTTCACAACAAGGCGGTTCTCGAATGGCGCGTCTCGCCTGTTCATCAAAAGTGACTTGAAAGAAATGATGATGAAACATATGATACAATAGGCGAGACAAAAATTAAGTTTCAGCATTTCAAGAGAATAAAGCAAAAGCTTTCAAATGAGAAATAAAGGCTAAATATTAAGCACAAACTCAAGCGCAACTCAATCGAATCCCACCCAAATATGTCTAGTCCCGGGACCCGAGATCGACAAATTATATTAACTAGCGGGACGCCCGTTCTTCGAACGGGCTCTCCCGCTAGGGAGTAGGGCCTACTTGATAGAACACCTACAAATGAAACAACACGTAAGTGTTGGGAAATTTATAAAGAAACACATAGGAATATAACAATATTTAAAACATTTTTGTTTTAATTCAAAAGTTTTCAAATTTCAATTAAAAGACCCCCCCCCCACCCACCCACGCCCGTGGCATATTTTAACTCCAAGGCCTAAACCGTAACCATCTCCCGTACCCCAACCATCACCATCCCGCCCCCGCCCCGTGGCATATCCGTTACGCAATTTAGCATCACATTTCTTCATTAACCCCCTGCCTCCCAAACCGCATTACATCATTACACACAACCCCCATTCGTCACCGCCCGCCCCGCCCGTGGCATATCTCAACCCCAAAGGCCTAAAGTTCCCCGCCCCGCGGCTTATCTCAACGCCAAGGCCTCACCTTAACCATCTCCCGTAGTAGCGCGGCGTATTTTTCCAATATTTGTCCGCCCGCGTGTCACATACAGTATCAAATCCCACATCTGACACCATGTTACGTAATTTAGATTCACCAGTGTTTGTTCTATCAGAAACCACATTATTTCGTTACCTTATATGACCCGCTGCCGTTCCCGCCCCCGCCCGCCCTGCCGTCCCCGTCTCTGTCTCCGCCCAGTGGCTTATCTCAACCCCAAGGCCTAAACCGTAACCAACTCCCGTGTGGCTCAGCGTATTTCTCTAATATTTGCCCGCCCGTGTGTGTAGGGGTGCGTGGGTGTAGTGCGTGGGCGCGTTTATTTTGCATGGCGCACTGCGACGCGTTATGTGCTACGCGCGCCGACTGCATGGTTACAGTGTACGCATGAGAAAAACAAAGCCGGGCTGATAAGGCTTTGGATTTCCCGCTTTTGCTCATACCACGGTCAATTCTGTACGGTTTTCAGCCATTTATAGCTTATAACACTCACATTATAATCATCTTTCACCAGTGCAACGTTCACAGCGTTTAGTTACAAACTGAGAGAGCCTTTTATGGATACATAGTCACACCATAAGACAAATTATAGTAAGACTAGCGACACGCCCTGCGGACGGGCTCTCCCGCTAGGGAGTAGGGCCTACCAGATAGACACCTACAAAAATAAAGTGTTGAAAATTTATAACGAAACACATAGGAATAGAACAATATTTAAAACATTTTTGTTTTAAATCAAAAGGTTTTGTAGCCTAATTCAAAAGTTTTTAAATTTCAATTTCAATTTTTTTTGAAAATTACCCCCCGCCCGCACACGCCCCGTGGCATATTTCAACACCAAGGCCTAAACCTTAACCATCTCCCGTACCCCACCCGTCCCTCCCCCTCCCTGTCCCCTCCCGGCCCGCCCCCGTCCAGTGGCATATCCGTTACGCAATTTAGCATCACATTTTTTCATTAACCCCCTGTCTCCCAAACCACATTACATCATTACACACAACCCCCATTCGTCACCGCCCCGCCCGCCCCTCCCCGTGGCATACCTCAAGCCCAAAGCCCAAAGTTCCCCGCCCGCAATTTATCTCAACGCCAAGGCCTAACCTTAACTATCTCCCGTAGCGCGGCGTACTTCTCCAATATTTGTCCGCCCGCGTGTCACATACAGTATCAAATCCCACATCTGACACCATCGTTACACAATTTAATAATACATTTCTAACCCCATCCCAAACTACATAACCATAACATAACCTAGGCCCTAAAGGGATCATAACACACAACCCCTAACCGCCCCGCCCCCGCCCCGTGGCTTATGCAACCCCAAGGCCTAAACCGAAACCAACTCCCGTGGCGCAGCGTATTTCTCCAATATTTGCCCGCCCGCGTGTGTAGGGGTGCGTGGGTGTAGTGCGTGTGCGCGTTTATTTTGCATGGCGCACTGCTGCGCGCTATGTGTAACGCGCGCCGACTGCATGGTTACAGTGTACGCAGAGAAAAACAAACATGGCCCGTAGAAATTAGTCTCAAAAGCCGGGCTGAAATGGCCTAAATTGGACATCATTTTGCTCATATCTCGGTCAATTCTGTACGGTTTTCACCCATTTATAGCTTATAACCTGTCTCAAGACATCATCTATTATCAGTGCAATATTCACGGCTTTAAGATGCAAAATGAGAAAGCCTTTTCAGGATACACACATATTCGAGTATTTTATTAATATTTCTGCAAAAACAGTGGTAACCACAAATTGCTCACGGAGCAGGCGGTAAACCAAACAATATTAATTTTACACTAAGAGAAACACTCATGAAGAGCAATATAATCAATCAAAATAATATATAAACTACATGGATACAAGGAATGTTGTGGGAGCAAAGCCATCGCTATACGCGCAAATGGATGAAAAATGAAATGGCCTTTTAACGCGCAGTAGCATCCTCACGTGCTCGTTGACGCTGTTGCCAAAACTAATTTGGAGCCTATGGCAGCACTTATGCTCAGGTATTTGGCGATGGCTTTGCTCTTGCGGGAGCTAATCCCAAGCATTTCGAGCCCGGGAACCACTTTATTGTGGACGCACCCTGTTGAACCAATAATTATGACTATTATTTTACAAGTATAGTTTGTATCAACTGTGATGAGTTCGGAAAGTGGTTGGTAATATTCAAATTTGGTATGGTAACATTGGTCCAGGAAAGCATCAAATGGCGTGGAAATTTCAACAATAAAAGCCTTTTTGTTTCGGTCGTCAAGTATGAGAATGTCAGGTTTACGATGTTCAATGCTTGTGTACAAATCATGATTATTACTACATGTATGGACCATAGTACCAGTGATAAGTTTGTTGACGTGGGTATATACATCTGTACGGATTTTCTTGAGTTCTTGATTGATATGGTTGACTATTCTATCATGTCTTTTTATATACATGCCATGAAAACGCATGCATCCATTCAGAATGTGTGAAGCTGTGTCAAATTGATTATTACAGAGATTGCATGATTTGGGGTATGAGTTTGGGTAATAGCGATGTAATAATGAATTACATTCAAGTAATTGTAAACAGGTTTTAAGGATGAATTTGACGAGATTGTCTTGAATGACCATGTTAGATAAGTAGTTGTTTGACATTTGGAAATCTATATCTGTGGTGTTTAATATTCTACCTTGTGAAAGCTTTGATTTGAATCTTGCAACGCGTTTATTATAATGATTTGTTTTGATGTGATTGGACACGGCAGAGTGGGTTCTAAGTACGATGCAGACTTCATCATCGATTGTATTCGTAATCACGTAATCGTCACCGTTTATCTCTAAACTCAAGCATTCGCGCATACATAGTTCATTTAATTCAATCCACATTGATTTTGGCCAGTTAACTTTGCTTCCCTTGTCACTCTTCCATGTTCGTCAACCTTATAACCAGCGAAAGTACGAGCATGATCATTTGTTTTAGTTGCTTTTCGTTTTGCCATGTGTAGTTCTAATGATGAGCGTGCGCTGTATCTAGTTTGTGGGTCATCGGAGTTAAGGACACTTAATAGAAATGAAATCTTTTTGGCTATATAGATAGTTGTAGGATTTGAAATGCCAAGGCCACCTGATTTTCTTGGCATGAACATAAAATCTCTATTGCTGGATTTATTGAGCCCAAACCATGTCCTGATATGATGAACAATACGGTCCTCAAACCCAGACAACTGGACAAGAGGTATTGAGAGGTTATACAGATAAAAATTTAGTTTGGACATCACCATAACGTTAATGGCTTCAAGTTTGGCGACTATAGGTAAAACAGAATTTGCTATTTGCGACATTGTTTTCGAAAGATCGTCAAAAACCTATTTCACTTGCGTTTGATTCGATTTGCCATCAAGACTATAATCATACCCTAAATATGTGTATTTACCAGATTTGCCAACTTTGGGAAATTCCTTTTCTTGGATTTTTAGCTTGATTTTATTTGTGTCGTCCCTTTTGTTCCAGTTATTACCGGTTCTCCGGCCATGCAAAATTGCACATTTACGATGTTTAATCCTCATACCAGATATATTTAAGAATGCTTCTGTTTTGATACCCATTTCAAGCATTGAGGCTTCATCAGTGGTTGCCAGCACGATATCGTCAACGTAACCTTGGACCTTGTTTGGTGTAGATGGCTCGTCGACATTATCATATAACCAGCGCAGCCATATGTCAATACCTTGTTCAAACGCTATTACAGAATATGGACAACCTTGGATAATGCCTCTTTGTCTTGTAATGGGTATGGTCATGCCTGATTTTGTTTCAACTTGATATGTAGAATTTGTGTAAATGTTCTTAGTTAATTCTACAAGTGTATCTGGGTAACCATATGTTCTGAGAGACTGAATCATCATTTGATGATCAATACTCCCAAAAGCATCAGCTAGATCCAGAAACATAATTAAAAAGTACATATTCCCTGATTGATGCTTGAGATCAGTAATTGTGGAGTTTAGACAAAAAACGTGTTCTTGAAGGCCATTGCACGGTAATGAACCTTTCTGTTTACATGATAGTCTTTGTGAGTCAACAATCCATGGTATTACCCTTTTGCCGATAATCATCATAAACAGTTTATATATAGTGACAAGTTTTGAGATTGGTCTCCATTCAGACAGATCTATTGATTCCGTACTCGATTTAGGTATTAACTTGATTAAAGCATGTTTCCAGTCTGATGGGATTTTACAGTTTGCAAGACATGTATTGAAAATCGATGTAAGAAATCGTACCATATTAGACAGTTTGTAGTCGACGTAAGTTAAGCGGTCGTGCCCTGGTGCGCTTCTGTTAGATGTGGTTCGCAGTGCTCGTTTAACCTCCGTTTCTGTTATGCGTTCAACTAAACACGAAGTGTCTTGATCTGAATGTCAGGATTCCAGTCGTTTATCACGCGTTTCCCCTTTTGAGCATAGAAATCAGTAACAAGTTGCTTAGAGACCGGGCAGTGGTGTTGCAAAATATCTACACAATCGTTCTTGATTATCTCGATTGCGCGTTTTTTATTGGAAATCCACAGTTCCATGAGCTTAGTCTTAGATATGGATCCCTGATCCTTGTTACCGTTGTTGTGCTTTGACCTGAAAAATGGCTGAATATCCTTTCGTACAAAATCCATCCCGAATTTGATTTTACTCAGGTACCAGTTCTTATTAGCATTGTTTGGTGCCGGGCGATCGGTGGTCATGTCAGGAATGGGGAATTTAGATAGAATACGATAAGCATATTTCAGGAAAGATGTGTTGAATTCACCGCCGTTGGGTTTTTGTTGTTGAAATTCACCACCCCTAATGAAAATCGAAGTCAGCAGTTTAATCAGTGTCCACCATTGTGTTGGGTTATCGTGGGTGTAACAGTATTTCGTGCCGTATCGTTCATTTGCCAAGTTAAGTCTGAATTGATATTGCAGGCCTTCAAATTGAGTCCATTCATCGGCACTTAGTTGAGTTTGAGAATCGAATTGCACAAACCTGTCCATTGTAGGAATCTCATCACTGTTGTGTATTCCGGTATAAATTGCGTTGTGTAATCCATGTTCCTTAGCTTTTATACGGCCCGTCCGCATTGCTTCTTTCAGTGCTGATTTCATTTCTCTGATCACCCTCATCTCGTCTCTCTTAGTAACAGCGTTGTCGACGGCGGTTACGACGGATGATATTCCAAGAAAAACGATGCAGATACACACCCAAAGCTGGGAAAAGTGAATTGCGTTGGAGCGACGAGAAAACACGTCTACTCGCATCGCCATCTTGAAACATACATACATACATACAACATACGGTGAATTATAGTAAGATAAGCGTGTCAGCTAAATTGATCTTATTTAACTCAAATTTATTATAGTGGAGATTCACTTAAAGGTATATTATGTGATCTTTTCCAGGGGGCACCCTCTATTCATGATTCTTTTCTTAGAAAGTAGATTTTCTTGCAGATTCAATTTCTGATCATAAATCATGAATATGTTCTGAGTTACAGAGCGATTCGATTCCTAATTACTTCAAAATCATGGTTTAAAAGGGTGAAAATAAACGTGCAGGACAGTTTATTTTTCACTCTAAATTCACTCTAAATAAAACCATGAAAATCACATAATATGCCTTTAAAATGATTTAAAATTATTTCCTTTTTTTTCCTGGATTGTATTAGAAAAATAAAAAGTTCACAGAATTAACTCAAATTGTTTGCCATTCCATTCAATGTAAATTAATTATTTTCAAGTGCAAAGTGAATGGTGCACAAAATGGCAAATGTGATAAATCTTTACCAAACTATATAATGGCAAAGTTGAATTAGACTATGAAAGGTAACTTTTAAAAATAACTTTTCCTCGAGCTAAAATACATGATTGTGCTATACAAATATTCAGCAACTTAACATGAACATTTGTTCATATTTTAGTACCCAAAACATTCTTTCTTTTAACCCATCCGTGTGTGTCTCTTCACCTCTTGAAACGGTGCCAAGTTAAGGACATGCATGCATTACTAGGCGGAAACGGAGCAAATTAGTGACGTACATGCGTGCTTTACAAAGCGTTTAACATGAAATCAGCTTTTTCCTGTGTATTGCGAACTAACTGGGTTTTCCCCAGATCGTATCAGAAATATTGGATTGGCCAATAATACATGATGCAATGCATATAGAGGTTATAGTATGTGTTCCATTGACTGCAAACAAAAACTGTGAACCTGTTACTTTTGTCGCTATATCTGGCCTGGGTGTGGCGTCCTCTATAACTAAAAAGGATTGTTATTGTGAGTGCATTTTGTGTCTGTTGAATTTAGTTGAGAAGACCGCCGTATTATTGGGTAACTACATCATATGCAAACCTCTACAGTAGCAATTCAACACCTGCTATCATACGAGCAATTCTGGTGGCAATAGACTGCATCCAATAGCCTCCGTAACAGGGCTGTCCAATGCAACATTGTCATCTGCTGCTGCTGATAAAACAATCGCATACAAAACCAATATTGGCGGGTTACCAATGCTGTGATGGATAATGACTAAAGCTACATTTTTAATGGAAATGACTATAACCAGTACTGAGTTGAAGAGAAAAACAACCGAACACTTATGATGATCATACAATACCCTTTATGTTAGTGATAATATAAAGGCGAGGTAAAGGTAGGTGTCTAAGAATATTGTCAAGTATCTAATGATCAATATGTATTTGTGATAATATAGGCCTTATTCAATGTAACTAATTAAAAAAAGTATTGACCAACACAGTTACGACCATATTATCTCTAAGCTATCATCCGTTGTAACATTTACAATGTTATTCAAAATAATCCTATACACCATCTGAAAATGTGTTAACATTTCGCTATGGATCTACATTGTAGATATTTCTTTTTCGATTTGTGTCAAATGACCAAGAAAATATAACACACAAAAGGCATACAAAATAATTATAGAAATTCTTGAACTACCTATTTTTAAGTGTGTGGTGATGACCTAATCTTTACCTTTTGTCGTTAGGCCAAAAAGATCAGGATATCAAAAAAAAAATTTAAAAAAAAAAAAAAAATTGTTACCAAATTTGTCAAAATATTACTATTTTCTGCTTCCTATTTCTATTCCTATTACTTCCTATTACCATTTCCTGCTTGAAATGAAAGATTTTTGGCACTTGAGGGTAACACAACATTTACCATTGTTAAGAATAAGGTAATTGATTATGTAAAACTACATTTTGTTCAAATGAAATAAAGAGATATATTATAATAGAATAGTTTTGACACTAACCCTAATCATATATGACATAACTTATTTAACTGGAAAATCCTGATTAAAATCTAACCTATGGTTAATCTTTTTAGTTCATCCAAAATTGTGTTTACCCATTTGTGTCTTTCTTGTGTCATTTTGAAGGAAGAAAAATTGTCTCAAATTTTGTAACCCTTAAATGGTGTGGACCACAAAAGAAACCAAAAACATTAACCCTTACAAAACTAAATGCTACAAAATACTGGGTGCTGCATGGTAGCGTGTGTTTCCCTAGTCTATATACTGCCGTGCCCATGCAGAAGGACCAAAATGTGCCACAAAAAGTTAAGGTTTTGCAAGCTTGTCTCCTTAGCTCAGTTAGATATGCCCCACAGAGGACCCATGTTCAATTCCCAGTGCTGGCGGTGACGTTTGGGTAGCTGCTATCATCTAAAAGAGCCGGCTGCCAGATAGATGATGTAAATGGGAGCGATAATAATTAGCCAATGTAAAGCGCTTTGAGACGGTGTTCCACACTGTGTAAAGCGCTATATAAAAACCGACTATTATTATTATTATTATTTAGCAGTGGTGGTTTAATTCAGTAACATATTTTAAAATTCAAGTGACTCAATGAGGAGCAAGGAGGATAAGTTGAAATTACAATCTAATTTCAAGGGAGGGACTAATAATGCCAGGGATTGAGACAAGATCAAATGGTTTAAAATTATGCCCCTCCCCAATATTTAGAACAGGGGTTCTCATCATTATTTGATGGAGCGCCACAATTAAGAGTTAACGTTAATGATGAAGCGCCAAATGCACCCATTTTCGTATGTATTTCTTTATATTTTTAAGAAGGCCAAGGCTTAAAATCATATGAAAATAGGGTGCATTTGGTGCTTCATCATTCATTTTATCTCGTGGCGCTCCATCAAATAATGTTGAGAACCCTGATTTAAATATTGGGGAGGGGCATAATTTTAAGCCAGTTGATCTTGTCTCAAGCCCTGTTACTCCAAGCACCAACCATCGTAACTCCAAGCGCCACATTAAGCACATGCGCTGCCAGTTGAGAGAAGTCCTGATTTAGAAGCTTACTCTCTATTTCCATTATTGCTTATTATCATAATTGAAAGGGAAATTGGTTATCATTAGCCCATTGGGTGTACAGCAATTTGAGATATTGTATGTCAAAATTGGAGCAAGTTCAAATGTTGACACCAAATGCAAAGGTCAATTATTATTTTGTTCCTCATACAAGATTGATGTTGTTTGTTTTTCATAACTAATCTATTTGCTCTGTTTAGTTTTTGTGTTATAATTTGTTTATTAATTTTTTGGGTTGGATTCGTTAATATAATTGTGTGATTATAACAGATATCCCCACTTATCCTCTCAAGTGAAAGGCCTAATTCTGGATCAAGTGACTTATTTTTAAAAAAAGAAGAAGATGCAGTGACCGTGGCAGAAGTGGAGTTATCAGAGGTTCCGAATTTTGATTGTTGAATTAAGTTCAAGATGATGCGGCAAAATTTGTCTGAACCGCTAACAAAAATTCTAAAAAGGAGAATATGAAACATCTTATTATGAACTACCATGGTGCGGATTGATTTGTTACGACACTCACAAATAAGGAATTTATGGACATTTCCCCCAAATGTTGATCTTTCTCTTGGACCACATTTAATGAATCAGCAATACTTGTATAATTCATGGCATGACAATTCCGCGAATGTAAACTTTGGTGTTACATTGTGTTACTTTGCAATGCACTGCTACAAGGCAAGGTAGATTGGAAATGGCATGACATTTTTCCTTGCGAAATTAGCCAAATTTAAATGCTCATGAACATTTCTGGATTTACAGTATCTTAAAATGGCCTGAAAATAAATAAAACTGCATACAATTTAACCACGACAAATCCTGGAAGATCTGCTAAAAAGAGAAAATACTGTTAAAGTATTTTATTACAATGGTACTTATCATGGATTAGAATAAAGTATGCATGGTGTTCATAAGATCAAACAAATTTCTTACACATTTATCATTTCAGACAGATCTGATGCAAAATGGCAACCGCAGGGAGCAAAATTAAATTGCAAGACATCCTATTCCATGAAAGAATAGAAAGAGGTAGATATTCAACTGTATATCGTGTGACTTTCATAAGACCTTACAATGGATTCACAGAAGCTGCTGCAAAGAGAACAGCTACAATACCAAACAGAGAGTTCAAGATCATGAATAAACTAAGTCACCCAAACATAGTGAAAATAATTGGTTCGATGAAATCAGGAAGGGATGCATTTATCATTATGGAATATGCTCCATATGGAACCGTGTATGACTACTTACAGGACAGATCTAAGCCCTTATCAGGGAATCTGATGAGAAAGTGGATCATGGAATCGGCATTAGCGACACAATATCTTCATGATAACAACATTCTTCACAGAGATGTGAAAGCCCAAAATTGCCTGCTCTTTGAAGACTATGTCTTAAAGATGAGTGATTTTGGTCTTGCACGTATAGCTCCTGAAAGCCACACATCACGCAGTATGAAAGGAACCATACCTGATATATTTAGAGGGGCTGCAGATGGAACCTATATATCCTCGAAAAGAACTGAAATCTATTCATATGGGATGTTGATTCTTGAGATCTGCACAAGAGAACCTCCATTTCAAAAAGATAGGTCTTACTACAGGTTGATGGTTCAAATAGCTGAAAACAAAACACCTGTAGTGCCAGAGGATTTCCCTGAGGATCTAAGAGCTATTGTGCAGCAATGCTGGAATGCTGATGGTATGCAACGACCAACAATTGCTGCAATTCTATCAGGTAAATAATTTAGAGGGAGCACCAATGGACTATACAAACTATGGTATCTTGGTATCAGTATTCCGAGATAGAAAAGAAATAAAAAGTTCCATTAAAATGGAATGGGGTGGTCCAAGAGAAAGAGGCATGTTTTGTAGGTAACCATTTTCTGGAATGGGGAGTAAGGTAGGGTTTTTTTACCTTTTTGTTTTTTCTCTCTTTTTCTGATTTCATATCTTTTTTGTATGATTTCTTTTTTACAATTTTTTTCTTACTATTTAAAAATAATCCCCCTTTTTTTCTACTTTTATCTTCTTTTTTCTCTGATCTTAATCTTTTCTTGTTTTCCTATTTTGTACTTTTCCTTTTAGATACCACTAACCCTTAAAATTGAGAGAAAATATTCTTACACATATGCATCGACACCCACAGCATCCACTTGTGCGCTACTGAGATCTTTTAATCCATATAATGTGGTATCATTTATTTCAAAGTTAGAGCTGGTTGATTGAGTAATTGGGAATAGGCCTATAAATAGATATTTATATTAGATGACTGTCACTGCACAACATATAGAATACCCTCATGTCATGCAGTGGTAGATAAATTAGATGAATCATTACTTTAGGCCAAAAAAAATAGTTGTGTTGCCCTCACAAGCCTAAAATCGGGAAGGACGGCCGGCCGGATTTTTTTCTTCTTTCTTTTAAATGTTACCAAATCAACGATTTTATACCTATTATTTCAGTCAACATGTGTGAAGATACTATTATAAAGGAAAATGCTTACTGGATGTATTTTCAACCCAATGGTGAATATTTTGGTTTCTTGCCCATCTCTGTGCAATTTTCACAGAATTGAAAGATCTTGAGAGAAAAAAAATTGTGAAAAAAAATCTTAAAAAAAAAAAAATCATGAAAAAAGAATCTTAAAAAAAAGAGAAAAAAGAAAAGAAATTCTTTAAAAATAAAAAAAATACCTGGCCCACATTCTCGGAATTTTGACCCGGCCGGATGAGGGCAACACGACTATTTTTTTGTGGCCTTATTATACTCATAATTCTTTATTTTATTTCATAGCACTTGAGTCCTCTGATGAAATGAGCGGCATCAGTTATCCCTATGGTTACCAATCTCCGCACATACAACAACAACAGAAACCTGACACACACTCTCGTCTGACCCAACAACAGATACTCAAATCCACAGCAACATCAGCTATTCATCAAGTAGAGTATTCTAATCTCAATATCCTTGAAGTGATTGGGAGAGGGGGATGCGGAGTAGTACAAAGAGTGACATTTAAGAAGGCTCACAGAGGTTATACCGAAGCCATAGTCAAGAGTCTTGTCAGTTTGAAATCTGACGAAGTTGAGATGCTAAGTAATCATTCACATCCAAACATAGTTAAGGTATTAGGAATTTGTCAGTTTACACCAGTCAATCTGCTTGTTCTTGAGTTAGCACCAGGTGGCTCTTTGTATGACTACCTACAGAGAGAGAGGGTCACACCAATTCCAGAGAACCTAATACGCAAGTGGCTCAAAGAATGTGCACTTGCGCTAAAATATCTTCATGAAAACAACATCATCCACATGGACATCAAATCAACTAACTGTCTCTTGTTCCACCACCATGTCTTAAAGCTGAGCAATTTTGGTTTGAGTGCAAAGATTGATGACAAAACAACATCACATACAAATTCCAGGGTTGCATGGCGATATATGGCACCGGAACTACTCGAAGTAAAGCACAAGAATGCTCATGCTTATTCAAAATATACAGACATATTTTCATATGGAATGCTGATATTTGAGATATGTGCAAGAGATACACCCTATGCAGGAATGACCATTCATCACAGGGTGAAGAAACTAGTTCAATCCAATGAAGTGATACTACCAACAATACCTGCAACCTGTCCTGATGATTTGTCTGATCTGATGCTGTTCTGCTGGAAGGCCAATCCAAAGGAACGACCCACAATTGAAAGAGTCATATATGGTAAATATGTACATAATACTCTATAATTCTGTATTTTCTAGAACATACCTTTCTATTTAATACCAGGGAATGACAATCCATCATATTTATTGACAGATTAACTGTCATTATTTACTGGAAAACATGCCCTATAATTAACCCTCAACACGTTTGGACATTGTTTAATTGCCTATATTTTGTATATTTCATGATATTTTCATATTGTGTTGTATATATCAATGGAAAGTTAATGTATTCAGCTTTACAATGATCCCACATTTGTAAGAATCACTTTATTTAGTGCTCATCAGCCATTAAATTTAGAATGTAAATCACCACTATTTTGTGCAAGTAGAGAGTTTTGCTTCAGGGCTAGACTTTTGGCAAAAATCTGATTCCCAATTGTTTCTCGTGGACAGGTTTGCAAGAGTCCAAATAGGATTTTCGCTAATTTAAAAAATCTCTACTGCCGAACTGCCGAGAAATTCAGATTCTCGTAAAATGTGGTTGCAAACATCTGTTTGGACTCTCTCAAGGTGAAACGAAAAGCTAGTCCTGCCGCTGACCAAAGACACTAATAATGGCACATATTTGGCATGGCTGTAAAGTTTATACCTATGATATACATGAAATAAACACGCATGATTCCAAATGTTGCAACCGATATGGATATCTCTCTAACAAGATCCTTTGACGAGCAATCATCCAAGGTTAACAGTTTGAGGTGCATTCTATGTATCAGTATATTTATATTTGATTACTATTTTCACCGCAGAGGTTGATTTCTAAAATATATAACCACTCAATTATGTTTCTACAAACTTACTAATTCAATGGCTTTGTTTTTCATAAAAATATCAAATCTATAACTTTTGTGAATTTCAGATCTTGTATACGAAGAACTTCTACTGACAAGAACACCTGGATATCAACGAATGAGTCTGCGCCAATACTCATATTGCCCTGAGAAGTCACAAACAATTGGTCACAAAGGAGATACGATAGTAGTACCTGATACAGATGCTTGTCTGTTTGTGCCACCTGAAGCACTCTCTGTTGGGGAAGAAGTTGATGTAGTAGTGTCTGTCCATTGGGGAAATGACTACCCTCCTCTACAGAGTATTGATTCTGTCATTGGTCCAGTGGTTTCTTGCAAACCCGATGGTCTGAAGTTTCAGAGGAAAGTAAAGATAACTCTACCACATTCAGCTAAGAACATAACTGAGAAGCACATCACAGTTTGGACCAAGAAGTCAAGCAGTAAGTTGAATACTACAATAGATATTGAACGAATTCCTCAGGTGCATGTGAATTTATCACACAACACGATCTGCGTGTCGGCTTGCACCAGGCACACACAGTTGAGTTATCATTCAAGACGTGCAATTTGTGCACAAGTTTAGTTAAACGCGCGTTAAACTATATCCATGTAACACTTTTCAGTGAGTTAGACATGTGTTCAAGTTAAACTGATTTTTGAGAATTGTGTTTAGTTAAAATATTGGCGTAGCCAGGGGGGTCTGGGGGGTCATGTGCCCCCCGGGTCCCTGGCCCTCCAAAAAAAAAAGAGAAGAGAAGAGAAGAGAAGAAGGAGAAGGAAGAGGGGAGGAGGGGAAGGGAGGGTAAGGATGGGGAGGGAGAGATAGAATAAAGGGAGTTTGTTGTTTGTTTTTCTATTGCTACATACAAAAGTGTACCACCGCTCCCCACTTTGTACGTTCCCGGCACAGGTCTCAACACAGCCGGGCATTGTGTATGTCTTTGCCACTTTGTCTCAGTTTGTCCCCACAATGTGTACTTACCAGGTCACATGGGGCATAACTTGCAAATTATAGAATCCAAAAGCATGTTGTAATCTAGAGAGACAGACATTGCATGAGTAGTGGCGTGTCCAAGGAGGTGGGGGGAGGCAGGAATCCCCACATTTGACTATCACTCGGCAGAATTGCACCTATTCGACAAGTTCTGGCTTTTTTCTTAAAGGGATTTTACTTAATTTCCATCCATTTCAAGATGTCAGTTGTGGAATTGGAACTGTAAATTAATATAAAGATGTCATATTTTTGAGCGCTACGTGCGCATTATGTCCATGAATATCATTTTTAGAAGTCAAAATGTACCTTAATCTTTTGATTATGGCACGATTCATGTAAAAAGTTTTTAAAAATAGTGCGAACAGATAATCGGACAAATGGTGTGGGGTCAATCGGTAGTTCAACAACTCCCCCATACCTTAAGTACAGTAACAAAGCGTTGTTGATTTGAGATAAACCCACTTTTCATATGCAAATTAATAGGATGGCGAACCTTATTTGGAAACCATGCATCTATGCAAAATTGTAAACAAACAACAAATATAATATAAAAGCTGAATGCAAACTGCTTATCCACAAAAATAGCCTGTGTAAGTAATGTAATAAATATAAGAGAACCTGATGTTTCAATTCTAACAGAATCTTTATCGAAGGTAAAATGACAGAATACAACATATACACACCATATATAGACAGAGGAACAATGGGCAGGAAGTAAAGTGACAGATGGATGAATGGGGGAAGGAAATTCAAACTTGACAGCTGATTGATGAAGTGGATAATGTAACAAAAGGATGATATAGACAAAGGGGGGATTAAAAAGTAAAAGGCAAATAGGATATTAAAAAAATGGTGAGTAAAATCCATAATGGTGATGGATGACTACAAATAGATAATAAAAATGGATGGAAATGAAAAATGACTCAGGTATAGGCCTAAGGTAACAAATAATGGAAATGCACTGGAACAAGAAATGAAAATTACTGTGCATAGGAGACAATGTTGAAAATGAAAACATTGTTTATCACACATAACAAGAAGTAAAAAATTGAAAAATAAAGTGAAGAAAAAAAAGTGGAGAAAAACAAATGGGTGAAAAATACAAGTGATGGGTTGATCAGATACAAAAGGAGGTGGGGGGGGGGGGGGGGGGGGGGGGGGGGGTGGCGGTAGAGTCTAATCGTTCCCTTCCTGGATGTTTAGGCCATGGGGCTGAATAGTGAGAAGACGCTTCATCCATAGCTTCTCTCTACTGAGACGTACCACTTCTGAACGGCTACCTAGAGATTCAATGCCCTGTAAGATTATATCAGACATAGTGTGGTTGGGAAGGTTAAAATACAACAAATGTTCGCAAAATGTGTTCATTTTTTCGCCCGTTTTTTCGGCGTATAAATGCATTTCGCCATGCGATCCTTAAAGTTAGCAAACAGCTTTATATACCAAAATGTAGCTACATCCCTGCGAGGGCCATATGTCACAGATCATTCCTAAAGCCACAATTTTAGCCGAAACGGTCGCTACCCAGCACAAGAGAATCGCCATTTTGTATCATCGCGCGGTGAAATGACATTCCTCAGATCTATTTGGACCGTACCACTATTGAAATGGAGGGGTGTGTTTAATTTGATACAAATATTCTGTAAACATATCAAAATGTGTTATGTAAATTAAACGCATTCTTGATTTAATTTTTCTCTGAATGTTAAAGGTGATGTGTGAATAAAATGTTATTTACAAAATATTTTAAATTCCACAATTACTGCAATAATTTGTATTCTCTAATGTTTACCTTTTGTAACCCATCATATTCAGAAGTTCCCTCGCCCATTTACAGGGAACGGACGATGTCCAAATAAGGGCCTAATTATAATAAAGCGTAAACATTTTGTTCCGTTTTTAAAGAGCAGCTATTTTTTTTATGTCAAATTAAGCCTATTAAACCACGTTTTTTACTTGTTTTCATCAATTTTCCAAAACGCTATTCACATATGAATGATGTAAATATGTTTGGTCGTTGTTGAACAGGGTTCACAACAAGGTCTTCGTCGTTGTTTATCTTGAATCGACAACGGTAAGACGGGTTTATTTTGCTCGGGCAGCAAATAAACCCGTCTTACCGTTGTCGATTCAAGATAAACAACTCCGAAACCTTATTGAACCCCTAAATAAAAGCCTAGTTACACCCCCACTTGGAATATTATCAGTGGAATGTATTGGAAGGGGGCGGGGGTTAGCTGATATAATCCAAAAGCTTGGATGGAGGGGATACCCCCTAAGGCCCCCCCAAAAAAAATTGTTTGTTTGTCCATAGAGGGTCCGAAAAAGGTAGGGTCGGTAGGTCGGATATTTTTAATTTTTTTAATTTTTTTAATTTTTAAATTGTGTTTGGGAATATAAATTCGGCATGAATACTGTGAATTGAAGTCGTCCAAACACAAAACACATCACTTTGATAGTATTGAACTCTTTTCATGAGTTTGTTAGAATTGTACTTTAATACTTAGGCCTAGGCCTACAACTGTTCAACCAGAGAGATGTTATTACACCTAGTTCAACTAACCAAATGAACATGTTGTCATGTCGGTCGCCGCCATTTATTATGATTGAAAATTTGCAGAAAATGAAACAACGTAGTGTTGAAGTTATGTTAGAAATATATACGAGAAAGTAGTGCTGTTATAGATACAACATTTTGTATCGAGATGTCATAAAAGAAAACTTCGACATGTCGATATATTATCGATAAAATGTAATTGGTTTCCGAATTCTACAACTATCGTTGCCAATCAAAAACGTCAGATAAATCCTGATTAGATCGGGAACGGGGAAAATATTCATATCAATGATGTACCCCACCAATAAATAACTTGGACAATTGGCCGAAAAAGTCATTTAAAAACGTTAAATGAAGACTAAATTGAACAAATTCCGAAGTAGCTGGCCGATACGGTCGCCATCTTTTAATTGATGAAAATCGTTTACGCATGCGTGTGACACATCGTGCTTCGGCTTTATTCGATTTCCCCTTCGGCCTCTTCCGAAACCTGATACGGATGACGTATTGCTACGTAAATTATCCTTACGCATGCGTGTGACAATTTGTCCAATCACAAATTTTACTTCAATTTTCCGGAACGGTACGAATGACGCAATGCCAATAACATGTGCTCGCAACTCATCTCGAAAGGCACAGTTCCCCATAGTTCCACAGATGTGGATTAAGCCTCTGATTGACCAACTGCGCTCTCTGAAAATCATGGCTTTTTTTTATAAATACCAATATACGACTGGCATTCCCAATGGCGTTGTTATTCAGTATGAATTATTTTGATACTTCTGGATCTGGATCATACTCCAATTAAGCAGGTTCTGCGCATTGGGGATGGTGTTTATAAAGACCAGATTCATTATAGCGTGCGAAATCAGGAATAAAACGGTCCGTTTGCCCATTTAAATTGCTCAAAAAGTTGTTTTAAAAAAATAATAGAAAATAAAAAATAATACGGTACGCACCAAGGTACACGGTCGGTCGGACGTGGACAAACAAACAATTTTTTTGTTGTTGCCTAACTTACAGAGATTGACAGATAGATATGGCATGAGCAATGGCGTGTCCAAAGGAGGGGCCATGCACCCTGAACCCTTAAATATCAATTGGGGAAATACACACATTCTGGGGAATTAAAGGGTTTTCTTCTATCAAATTTCAAGGCATCAGTCGAGGGAATCGAAACCAAATTGGTATACAAATAGTATAAAAAAGTATGAAAACATTCAATCTGAAAAATATACAATTTTTTTTATCTAGAACTGAGTTTTAGTATATAATAGAAGAAAATAATGTGCACAAATATTTTCAGGAACAGGTAACCCAGTACTAAAGTCATTCGTGTGGGGTGGTGGGGGGGGGGGGATACACCTACTATTCGGGGGAATATTCATGTACTTTATTCTATCTAATTTTCAGGGAATCAAAACCAAATTGGTATACAAATAGTATGAAAAAATTTTATCTTCGCGCGCCGCGCATATAAGTCCAAAAAATATCATTCTAAAAGCCCATTTCAAAACAAAATATATATCAATTATAGCCAGAACTGAGCACTAGTGTATAGAAGAAACAAAATGTGCGCATAGCGCACGCTTTTAGGAACAGGTAAATAATATATATCGTATATAAATAGTATGAAATTTATTCACGCGCTATGCGCGCATGTCAAGGAATGTCATTTGATAAGCCCATTTATAACCAAAATGTTGGTTGTGTCGGGTTGAGATTGGCACCGTTGGTTACTGATCATGGATTTATGAACGACTTGGTGATATGAAATGATGAAAAATATATGAGAAGAAAATGTCCTAATTCAAGAAATATGTGCCAGGAGAGCTCCTGTTGCCTTCAAAATAGCTGAAAACCTACAGTTCCAAGCCCCTTAACCCCGCCGGGGCTTCGCCCCTTGACCCAACCGAGGCCCTTAGGCAGGTCTTGGACCCACACCAATTTCGTACCCCCCGGGTAACAAGCATCCTTGCTACGCCCATGTAAACGATGTGTTTAAAGTCAAAATTAAAAGCATGTTTAGCTCAAATCCGCGATAAATATGTACAGGAATACCGCTTTGCTATGCATGGGAGCATATGGGCTATTCAATTCAGATCTGGCCATGCATCCCAAATGTATTTGTTTAGTATTCACTTTGTAATTTCTCCTTTTGTGCTTATGAAACGGCTTCATCAACTATAAACCATTGTTAAATCTTTCATGATTCACCGCATATTTGGTAGCAATATCCCAAAGTAGGCGACAAAATTCAAATAAGGTCTGTAAATGCAATAGGATGACACCCATTGTGTTGAATCATTGTTTTTAACAGAGCCAGAGCACCTGTGGGAAATTTTGATGGAGAAAGATTATGATCTGGATGTAGACAAGGAGAACAACATCTCAATATGGACGGATCATTTCAGCTGGTTTACAGTGATATGCCGATTTATTGATGTTGCCTCTTATGATGAGCTATTTGTACCAGGACCCAATCATCTTGAAATGGAACTAACTGATCCCAGGCCAGAAGCACCTGATCCAAGGCCAGATACAACTGATCCCAGGCCAGAATCAACTGATCCCAGGTCTGAACCAACTGATCCCAGGCCAGAACCAACTGATCCCAGGCCAGAACCAACTGATCCCAGGCCAGAACCAACTGATCCCAGGCCAGAACCAACTGATCCCAAGCCAGAACCAACTGATCCCAGACCAAAACCAACTGATCCAAGGCCAGAACCAACTGATCCTAGGCCAAAACCAACTGATCCCAGGCCAGAACCAACTGATCCCAGGCCAGAACCAACTGATCCCAGGCCAGAACCAACTGATCCCAGGCCAGAACCAACTGATCCCAGGCCAGAACCAACTGATCCCAGGCCAGAACTAACTGATCCCAGGCCAGAACCAACCGATCTCAGGCCAAAACCAACTGATCCAAGGCCAGACCCAACTAATCCTAGGCCAGAACAAACTGATCCCAGGCCAAAACCAACTGATCCAAGGCCAGAACCAACTGATCCAAGGCCAGAACCAACTGATCCAAGGCCAGAACCAACTAATCCTAGGCCAAAACCAACTGATCCCAGGCCAAAACCAACTGATCCCAGGCCAGAACCAACTGATCCAAGGCCAGAACCAACTGATCCTAGGCCAAAACCAACTGATCCCAGGCCTGAACCAACTGATCCCAGGCCAGAACCAACTGATCCCAGGCCAGAACCCACCGATCTCAGGCCAAAACCAACTGATCCAAGGCCAGAACCAACTGATCCTAGGCCAAAACCAACTGATCCCAGGCCTGAACCAACTGATCCCAGGCCAGAACCAACTAATCCCAGGCCAGAACCAACTGATCCCAGGCCAGACCCAACTAATCCTAGGCCAGAACCAACTGATCCCAGGCCAAAACCAACTGATCCAAGGCCAGAACCAACTAATCCTAGGCCAGAACCAACTGATCCCATGCCAGAACCAACTGATCCAAGGCCAAAACCAACTAATCCTAGGCCAAAACCAACTGATCCCAGGCCAGAACCAACTGATCCCTTACTGAGACCAACTGATCATGCACCTGAACCAACTAATAATGGCAGCTGTTTTACAGTGATACACCACACACTTATTCACTTGTTTACAGCGATATACACACATTTTCTTGAGCGAGCTGTACCAGATCCAAATCATCCTGATCCCATACCTGAACCAACTGTTCCCATACCAAAACAAACTGATCCTGTACCTGAACCAATTGATCCTGTACCAGAACCAACTGCTCCCAGGCCAGAACCAACTGATCCCGTAGCAAGAACAACTAATCCCATACCTCAAACAACTGATCCCATACCTCAACCAACTGATCCCATACCTCAACCAACTGTTCCTGTACAGAAACAAACTGATCCTGTACTTAAATCAACTGCTCCATTGCCAGAACCAACTGCTCCTAGGCAAGAACCAACTGATCCCAGGCCAAAACAAACTGATCCCAGGCCAGAACCAACTGATCCCAGGCCAAAACCAACTGATCCCAGGCCAGAACCAACTGATCCCATAGCAAGACCAACTGATCCTGTACCTGTACCAACTAATCCCATACCTGAACCAACTGATCCCATACCTGAACCAACTGATCCCATACCTCAACCAACTGATCTCGTACCGGCACTAATAGATCCTAAACCAGAACACCCTCAAGATTCATTGTTTATTGCCCCTATTGTTTCTGAACCACATGTAGACAGGATTATGTTGCCTTTCTTGTTCCCACCTGATCTGAACAGAGATACAGCTATGATAACTGTGTATTCAGCTCGTAGAGATGAAATTCAGGTAAATAGATGCACGTTGTCCCAAAATGATTAGTCCCTATCGATGCACAAATTCCATTAATTTTTTCATCATGAAAATCAATGATATTAGGTTCGTTGGTTTGTAATCCACTTTAACCATAACATATTGTAACCTTTCATTCAAATTTTAGATCATGAAATTGGACTTATCAAACTTAAGATACACCCAATGACAACTTGTGATTAGATTATACATGCATGTTGCAGGCATTTGTCATCTCTCCTGAATCCCTTTGGAGCCATACCATTTGTTAGTCTTACTATATTCTTATGTTTTGTTTTTCTACTTTGTCTAACTATTTCTCTCCATATATTTTGAAAAGAGCATAAAAGCTGGTGAAGAAAGTGTTCTATGTGGACCTCAAAGACAATTGTGGGTAAAAGAAGGTCAGGGACCTCTCAGTTTTAAAGTGAAATACATCGACCCAAAAGGATGTTGGGCACCAGAGGTGGATGAAAAAGAGGTAGGAATTTATAGAGAATAAAGAATTGTTTTAAGAGCATACCCATGTTTAATGTCTGACATAAATGTAGTTGCGGGCGCAGTTGTTCTATACGCAATGATATGAGGGTGGTTTCGCTTACTATGTACAACGTTTGACGTTATCCTTGGACAAGCTTCACTGCTTTTTAGGATTTTATCATTGAAGACATCATGTTTTATTGTCTCATGTAAATGTCGGTGATTTCTCCGAGAACCGATGAGAATTGCTCAAACGTTCTTAGCTGTTTTTAAACTTTGTATGTACTTAAAAGTACATACAAATATTGACTGCAGTGACAGCACTACAGAGGAGGCATGGGGGAAACCTTTTCCCCCACTCCTTCAGCTCAAGCCCCCACCCCCATTTTGTCCCCAAAACAATCAAAATTGTTGAATTCTAATGTCAATGTTACTGAAGCTTAGCTTAAAATTGGTCCCCAAATATTTTTCTTACCCCTCAAAGATTTATTCTTTCCCCCGTTTTCCTCCTAATTTGATGCTGGTGTCACCGCTGATTGACTGCATTGAATAAAAGCAGTCAGTATTTAATTAATACACCAAATATAAAGATGGAACTTCTTATTTGATTGCCTCCAATTAAATCTTCATAGCGTAAAACAAAAGTTATTGCCCTAGCAGGAGGAAGGGGCTAGAAGGCTGATGTATGTTGCATTATAGTTCTTACATGGAATAAAATAAATAACATAAATAAATAGGGGAGGGAGACAGACATGTGCACCTCTATCACCATTGGTATGATCAAATAAAAACTTGCCGAAAGATAGCATCAAGGCTTCAACCTGATTGTAGATAGTTTATTGGAGTTATTTGATTCATAAGGTCATATATATCAGAAAACAACAAAACCCTGAATAGATTTATGGGACAGTTTGATGCAAGCCATGAATACAACAAAAATTTGGTTACAAAAACATTTAGAAACACTGCTGCTGATCAGCCAGAAAGAAGTACTATAGCCAAAAAGTAGTACTATGTTAAAAAGAAATACTTGTTCTTGAACATCCATTAAAGCTATGTTTTAAACATGGACTACAGATAACATAAATCCAATTTCCAGTCCATGTAAAGTTAATCAAGTACTACCGGGTGGTTCAAAAATAAAGTTGACCCAAGTTCAAAGTAAGTTTTCAACCACATCTATAGTTTCAGAAAATTTGTGGCTACTTAGTCTTGATCAGCAGTAAGTTTTGAAATTATCCTCAACAAATGGTATGTTTAGCTTGTTTTTCTTATTGATATGGTTTATTACAGAAAGCATGCACAAAATTGACTTGTCCACGGGAGCGTCCTTTAGTAGAGGTGGAATGCACAACACGGAATTGTCCATGGGTTTTGTGCATGCTTTCTGTTATGAACCATATTTGACGAACTAGTATAACCAAGCTAAACGTACCATTTTTTGAGGATAAGTTCAAAACTTAATGCTGATCAGGAGAAGTAAACACAAATTCTCTGAAACTATAAATGTGGTAGAAAGGTTACCTTGAACTTGGGTCAACATTTTTTGAACCACCCGGTATCTCTATTGATATCAATTTATTGCAGATAAAGTTTGGCAGATATCAGTCTTTCTGTACAGTGTTTTTTGAAAAGAAACCCAAACCTGTGAATAGCATTATGGGACTTATAAATGCCAAGCAGAACAATGAGCATATACTCATGAATTCACGGTTTAACAACCCATCAGTAACGACTGAACAAGAACCACAAGGTGTACAAACAGGTAGGTGTGTGTCAATGTTTTTGGACCACTGCATTCATGCTTTTGGTCCACAAGCAGCGTGCACGCTTCTGTGCAAATTGATCGAGAATTGTTTGCTTTGATCATAGCAACACTAGAGAATCATAAATATTCTCAATCAAGAACTGGCCCTAAAAATAACAGGGCGAAGATTATATTTACTTTATAGTTTAAATAGTTCCAAATTGTCGAGAAATATTTTGTTTGATCTTTCCACGCGCAAAAGTAATCCAAACGTACATGTTCCATTATGGCCTCACACACTCACACAGTTTTGGCCTTATGCATGCGTCACACATATGGTGCACAGTGTGCGTGTTGCCTTCATGCACGCCAGCATCATTCTGTATTCATTCTATTCTTTTTAAGGGGTCAATTCTCATTATTTTACCCCACAACAGTAATATGCTCATTTTACTCTACAAGTGGGGTGTATCAAATTAAGACATCAATATGGCACCCAACCCATACAAAAACATGGCCAACATAATACACACATACCATCAGAAGATACCATTAAGTTCCTACAAAATGGACTGAAGTGCTTCGTTCCAATGTCAGTGACTTTGTTGTTAATCTTCTTGATATCTAACAGGACTTGTTTCAGATATAGATGTTCTTGACATTTTGAACATATTCAAATTGGAGGATCTAGATGAGGTTTTCACACGACTTGGTCTTGCAAACACAGATGTCTGCAATGCCATTGAAGAAGAACCAAATAGCGCTAGGAAAAGGGCAAAGAATCTTCTTAATCTTTGGCGTAGCAGAAATTCACTGGCAGCCACCAGGGATGAGATGATCAGAGCTATGATGCAGTGTCCAGACAGCAAGGCATCAGTGGATAAGCTAAAGGAAAAGTGGCAATCAATATAGCTTGTACGACGATACAGGTAAACACAACTCTAAAATAAAAAGCCTGACGCTGGTTTCATATGCTCTAATTGCGTCACATTCAATAAATGAATCAAGAAATAATCATGTTGTCAATTAAGCAGGTACTGGGTGTGACGGTTCAGTCAGGACTCAAATTTACCGAACTAGCCACCTGCCGCCTTGATGCCCTCAATTTCTGGCTGTTTTCACTTCATTCAAAAGTACATTGGCTTGGTGCCCCTTTCAATTTGCCTTAAATTGCAGTGCCATCTCAACTTCTTTATCTGATGCCTGATTGCTCTACAGTGGTTGCAAGCATGAGCTTGAAGAAGTCAAATTGCATGTCTAAAAATATCAGGGCAATTATCTATTCATCAACGTACAACTACTGCATTGAATGCTTTGCACAGTATAGCCAACTAGTATGATACTGACTTGTGTAATTTTCAACTTCAAAGATGCATAATCTTTTTTTTTGCAAAGACTAGGACGCAAAATGTTCAATAATGTTGATGACCGTCATTTTCATAAAAAATAATGATTACATGTTGTTGGATTTCATTTCAGATATGAATGATGCTCTTGGCAAACACCGAAGTTGATGTGAGAGCGTGTTGGCGCAGCGGTTAGTTCTCTCGCCTTGCACCAATGAAACCCGGGTCAATTCTGTGCACGACCGCGGCCGGGCTTTATGTGCATTTGGTTTATCACGATCCATACACGCTCTCGCAGGTTTTCTCCGGGCTCTCCGGTTTCCTCCTGCTTTCAAAATCTGTGATCAGTTGTTTCGGTTATCAAAAACTTCCTTGACCCAAAGGTATTTGGGGAGCTGCGTTGAAAAATGGTGGATGTTACAATCTAACTGCGGATAGGTTTGCGCTAGAAATTGGCAGCACCCTAGTTGATGCGACATGATTCTGATGATTCACCAGCAGCAAAATCACAGCGCTTTGAGCCATTTGGAAAAGGCGCTATATAAATACTAATTATTATTATTATTATTATTATAATCTCTTGATAACAAATTGACACCAGTTGCATAACCCACTACACTGTGGAGTACAGAGAGAAGATAGATGGTTTACAAAAGCACCATCAAGTATACAACTTCAAAGCCTAAGACATTAATAAAAAGCAATGGACACAACCAGTTTTTTTGTTGCTGGTTTCAACAAGGCTGGGCAGGGACTATTCAATGACCCATATAAGCCCATACTTACACTATATCCATTTGGTATGCCCTGATATTAATTTACCAGCGTGTAATCAGTAGGTATAACATTAAAACAGTGACCTATGGAGGGCAGTATAAAGTATATCATTTTGTGATTTGTATGCCTCCAATATGGGGCAAGGTATGTATTGAGTACAACTGTATACTCTATATTTCTCTTCCTCTCTGGATAGTGACGTAACTATGCATCTTCCTTCTTTACTCATGTGTATACGTCAGCGCCATGAGTAGGCATGCAAGTTCATGTGCTGCAATTAGTAAATGACACAGTTACGTCTTGTGATAGATAATTAGACTATAGAAAGTGAGTGCCAGTGTGTACACTTTGACCTTTTTACAAGAAGTGGTTTAAGATCAGTGATGTAAGAGACCTACTACATGTATCTACTTCTTGTCACTTCAAGTTATGGGGGATGACGTTAGACTGGGTACCCGCGTCCCTCTATATGGCCGCCATCTTTAAAAATGGCGGACCAAATACAGGGACTGGGAAAATTGTACGCCCAAAAAGTGTGCATCTACTCGTGGAATTCCACGAGTATTTTGCATACCGAGCATGCGCATTTGTACACAGCAACAACAGAAATAGCATCCGATTGGTCCAATTCAAAGGCAGTGCATCGAACGATCGTCACGCTGCGTCACGCGGGAGGCAAACGTGCGCCCTATCGCGTCACGCGATGTACAACGCTGCGTGAAACTACCGGCGTGATGGTGCGTGAACAAGCTCATTTTTTTCACGAATTTATCAGCGCACACTTTTAGAACTGTATTTTTTCCAGTCTTCACATTTGAGCACCCTCGCAGGGGCCGTGTGGAAAATCGGGAAGACAGGAGGATCCAGTCTAGGATGACGTCAGGGCATATTCTAGAGTTTACATCATTGTATTGTGTGTGATGTGAAACTGAAATGTATCCGGACATATGTATTCATGTGATCACAGTAGATTGTTGATCCTAGTGTCACAAACCTGTGTCTATGACCTGATTATGCCCCAACTTGAAGTAACATGAAGTATATACTTGGTTTTATTCCAAGAGATCTACCCCATTTACTATGTATGTAAGGAAAGGGATCCATCAATGAAAACATTGGAATATTATTGTCTTTTATTTCAGGCTGGATATTCTTAGGCGCTGTCAAAGAGGAAGCGCTCAGTTCTCCCATTGACAATGTACAGGAGGACAATTGTTTGCTTCATTCTTTTGTGGCAAGAAAACAAATATAAGGGTAACCTTTTGTTATTATGTTTGATTTGATCATATTTCACAAATAAACATATAACCTTTCCCCTTTGAGTATAGGAGGGAAGTTCATAAGAACAGCCGGTATAATTAAAACACAATTTTGAAACTAAAAACAGATCCACTCCCCCATCTTTTGAGCAGGGGCTGCTTGGCCCCCAACTTTTAGCAACCTTAAATACCATTTAAAGATGTCTGAAAACAATCCTGAAATGTAAAGGAAAAAATGACTTAATGAAGTCTGAAATGGCTTAGAAATGCTCTCAGAGAGTATCTAAATTAAAAATTCAAAACCCCACGCCTCAAGACGGTCACTTCGCTTGCTGAACTTACACTCACATTTAAAAATGTTCCGCTGCCGTTGGAATAGTCTAGAAACCATACCTCGCCATCATTGCTTTCATTCTTGGAGGTTAAAATAATGCATCTTTAGCATGCCTCGGCTGTGTAGAATGCATTCAGTTTCCGTTTTTGTGAATATGTATAACATCCGAATAATTGATTCTATCAATGTAGAAGTAAACCGTCTACAACTGCTAACATGTACACTCTCTGGTTCTTATCTCATAACCACCATTATATTTTGGCACTTTATTTCAATACCATTAACCATTCCATTTTGACAAATGTCATGTTTTTCTAAGGTACACTATTTTGATGCCATATCTCTACGGTTGTCTTGTAAAGCAATTATGTATAATAATGTAACCACTTGAAGGATTGTTTTTTTGCAGAATAAGATGTGGAACATAGACCTATATATGAGACCTTCTCTCACAAAACCATGACAAAGTTGGAAAATATAATTTGGAATATTATTCCAGATTTGAATTGCTGATTTTACAAACTTTCAAATAATGTATCCCATTTAAGAAAAACTTATTTTTTAGTACTTATATTTCTTATTGAATTTTGGCAACTTATTGACCTGTATCTTTAATACTATCATGATGACTTTGTCAAGGTTTTTTCGGAGCAGGGTCCTATTGCATAAAACTTGACTCATTTTCAGAAGAGATATTATTTAAGTTTTTAACTCTTCTTAGGAAAATTGTTTAAGAATTTGAGAGTTGATCTTCATGATAGAGACCCTAGGTCAAACTTTAGAATTGGCCCGCCTTCATAAACCTCAACTCAGGAAGAATTCTTAAACATTCTTCTTCTAAACCTGGAGTAAGAAGAGTTATAAATAACTCTTCCTAAGTTAACTTAAGATCAAATCTTAAACTGTTATGCAATATGGCCTAGGTCGCCAATTGACTTGTACTCACTGTTGGGCAGGTATTGGCCATTGACATCCATGAAGAGTAGCAAGCAGCACAGAAGGAATGCATGCAAGGTTGTAAGCTGTATGATAAAGAAAGAAAAGGGAGAAATCCACACAAAAATGTCAAATACATATGATGACAGCCTTATGAAATATAGATAACCTTATATGTGACCAGTCGCGTCAAAAAGGACATGATGTCGGCAAACACAGTTTTGAGATAGAGGCCAATATATTTAGTGAAATATAATAGAAAAAAATATGCTTCTTCAAATCATACCTTGTGATTAAAAAGTCCAATCACCTTCAACATGGTATCATTTTCAAGCTTAAAATGTGTTCTTCCAATTCATGACAATAACTAAAAATTGACTCATGCCACCAACATGTCCATTTTGATGTGACGGGTCACATATGAGAGCATGTGTGGTCAAGTAGATAACGCACATGACTTGTCATACAAAGGTTGTAATTCTATAGTTTGATCAGCTCCAAATTGGTGAAGCCTCTTTTGCAACACTGAATGAATACAGAAGGATGCGGGGCGCGCATGAAGGCAACAAGCGCACTGTGCATTATACAAAGCAAGCGAGATACTGGCATTAACAGAATTTATTTGTGGACTATTTTACGTAATTTCATGCATATGCATGACTTTTATGCCAGCAAATCAATGTGCATGATAACATGGTTTGCAAGTACAGCTGCATCTATGGATGAGTTGTGAGGAGCCCATTGATGCAGGAACCAGCATCGCGCCATATACAAACTCTCCATTATTATTTATTATTTTATTATTACCATATTATTTGTTATGCGTATAACGGCAATATCCAATTGGACAGTTAGCCTTGCCTCATTACTATGTGATATGACCAAGCAAAATGATTCACAAATCACAAATATTGATTTTGAGATAAAAACCAAACAAAGAAAACACTTCCATTGCTCATATCTGTGGAATGAAGTGTTTATTTTAATGGTGGTTTCAGTCAAATGTAGCATTACACTGTTAGGGGATATTACAATCTAAGTGCTGATACGTTGTGTCGCCGTGTCGGTAGCCTGGTAAATGAAGCCAAGTGGTTGTGTCGATTTCCTAATGGCAGCAAAAACCAGTGGTTCGGAAGTCACGTAGAAATGGTGGTCCCGTGCATCGGAAGAGCAATACCCGAGCACGTTAAAAAGGTTACAGACTCTTTTGTAAAGAGTAGGGGATCATCCCGGTCTGTATCTGTTCACACATCTAACGGACCCCAATGGAAATAAGCTATATAAGCTTATTGGGTTATCCAGGGTCATAGGACCCAAATGATCTCAAATCTCAAATCAAATACACCTGACCAATTCAAACAAGTAGAAAACTAAAAATGTGACAAAATCAACTTCAGACTCATTTTGCTTGATCGCATCACACACATTTTATACAATGGTGTTACTCTATCCTTTAAGCAACACAGTTTATATTTTTTAAATTAATCAACATGTAAATCATCTATATGATCTGAGTTTTTTATTTATATGGTCAATTTATACAGATGCTACATTTTTACACCATTTCATACAATCCTTCCAACAAAGTTTATATTTCTAAAATTAATCAACATGTAAATATATGACCTGAGTGTTTTATATGGTCATTTTATACAGATGCTACATTTTTATACCATATTGAACCCATGTGCAATATGTGTTGAAGTCATTTATATATTGTGAGATAGGCTTTTACGACGGGTATTCATAATATAAGTTAAAAGTTTAACGGGTTCGCCGTCGGACGAGTTTTAATCTGTCAAGCTTTCGTCAGGATTAGCTCTAACTTCTTCAGGACCAAATTATTATAATATTAAACAAAACATAGAGATTGCCACTTCTCTTGTTATCATCATTTGGGCTGCCCCTTGCCCGATGATTTTAGAGTAGGTGCCCTTTCCTACTTGTGAAAGAATTAGTGGCTCTGAAAAGAGCCGTTCAGATGGATTGCCGCTTTCACTGAACACGTAGGTTGCCACTGGCCTACTATATATAAATTTGGTTCTAATAGAACCTCCAAAGGACTGCTGCTTGACCAATGGAAATAACGTAGAGACTGCCCCTTGTCTACTACAGACTACACAAGTCTAATGCACAGTAGTGCGGTCATTTATATATATACGTTTATGTAAACTGGAGGACACTATGTTAGATCACAATGGATTACCCTACTTGCAGTTTTTCAATAAAAAGAAAAATTACTCAGTATCATGCACATCTCAATTATATGTAATTGTATATGATCACTCATACATAGACATAGTTCTATTTCGTAAACAGTTAAATAACGTATATGCGTTAACAGTTACAAACTATAAGACAGTTATTAATTATCTGTTTACATAATTATCTTCACCTTTTAGAAAGTGGGGTATTTCATAGAATATGTAACTTATTCATATGATGGAGGAGCAACAAAAAGCAAAAGCCTGATGTTGTTGCCACCCCCCCCCCCCCTCACATACATGTGTTAACAGTACAAACTAAGACAGTTATTAATTATCTGTTTACATAATTAGAAATATCGTCTCCAGTTTAAATATTGTCTTTAGAGGAAGATCATTTCACCTTTTAGAAAGCGGGGTATTTCATTGAATATATTTAACTAAAACCAAAACTCAACACTGATTCCTGGATTTGATAGATTGGTTGCACTCACTAAACTTTGTTCATCTATAATTTGATCAGTTCTAAATTGGCGAAGCCTCCTAACAGCAGCGAATGAATAGAGAAGAACGCGGGCTCGCATCCCACTGTGTATCAAGTGCGTGACGCATGCGTGCAACCAAAACCGTGTGTGTGTGGCAATAACCTGCGCGTAAACTTAGATTACTTTTGCGCGTGGAGAGATCAAAACCAAATATTTTTCGCCAATTTGTAACTGAATAAACTATAACTCTGAGCAGTGACATCAGCACGTATATTAGTGATCCTCACAGCATTAACTACAAATACCAGGATTTGTCTTTAATTGCTTGGGTACTTTTATCTGCCACCCCACCCCATCACAATTACTCAAACCATAATAAGATGCGATCATTGAAATACACTCTGACGTCACTACACAGAGTTAGACAAATGGAGTTTATATCGTCGCTGTGCTGTCAACACCTTGCATGTTTTTCCAGCCATTCAGCATGTAGAAAGTAAAACTGTCCAATGGTTATGCTAGACTGGATCCTCCTGTCTTCCCGATTTTCCACACGGCCCCTGCGAGGGTGCTCAAATGTGAAGACTGGAAAAAATACAGTTCTAAAAGTGTGCGCTGATAAATTCGTGAAAAAAATGAGCTTGTTCACTCACCATCACGCCACAGAGCGCCGGTAGTTTCACGCGGCGTTGTACATCGCGTGACGCGATAGGGCGCACGTTTGCCTCCCGCGTGACGCAGCGTGACGATCGTTCGATGCACTGCCTTTGAATTGGACCAATCGGATGCTATTTCTGTTGTTGCTGTGTACAAATGCGCTTGCTCGGTATGCAAAATACTCGTGGAATTCCACGAGTAGATGCACACTTTTTGGGCGTACAATTTTGCCAGTCCCTGTATTTGGTCCGTCATTTTTAAAGATGGCGGCCATATAGAGGGACGTGGGTACCCAGTCTATGGTTATGCATATGAATTGTTGCTTTATACATGTTTAGGGGCAAGAACACTTACAATGTTTTGATAGATATGTTTTGGTCCTTGAACATGTTTAAGGGAAGTGTCAACCCTATTATTTTGATGATCAACTTTTGCTTCTAAGTTTGAGAATATTTAATAAAAGTACATAAAAGTATACATTTATAGAAAGGAAATTTGATAAGGAATCCGATGGTGATATCAATGTGATACCAAATAAACTAAATTTTGAGAAATGAACCAAAAAGCGATTATTTTACCCCAATTTTTTCAGACAGCATAACTATAAAATAAAAAATGGTAATTTGTTCTAATATACATTTTTGTAAACAAGACAATTTTGTCTAGGAGGCAATTTTTTCTTTTTCCAAAATAAGGCTTAGTTTTGGAAATATTGCTAAAAACATCGGAAAAGTGTAAAAGTCGTGTTTTTTTGCATACATTTCGCTAGAAATGGCTGCATATCTCGAGTTTAAAATCCAAAATCGAAAAAATAAAAAATTGCCTCCTAGCGCCGAAAGTCCTCTACACAATGGTAGTAAAAGCTTACCTGATAGTTTGATATATTTTTAGTTATGTTGTCTGAAAATTCGTAAAATTCCTTCAAATTTGAACTTCTAGAAAACATCGATTTAGTAAAAATATTGACCTTTTTCACCATTTAAAGTTAAATATTCTCGGAATACACGGGCGTGTGACCTAAAAGGCGAGTATACTATTATGAACAATCAAAATCAACTATCAGATTCAATTTATATTGTCACAATGAGAAGAAATTGGAAGAAAACTGAAATTTAAATGATCGTAAGATTGGCCTTTGTTTACATTTTTAGGCATTGTTTTGCGCTCTTTTGTTTTCGCGTCTTCGTCGCGGATATTAAGCGGCGCGTCTAGTATTACGCACGGGAAGATTCAGCGCGCGACGCAATGATCGAACAGCTGTCGCAGCATTTGAAACGCGCGGAACTCTGCTTAATTTCCCGCCAAATAACCGTGCGCCTTTTCCTGACTCAAACTTACCAAAACAACAATTTTAAATCACCCAAAAGAACGGGAAATAATCGCTTCCGATTAGTAACTGATGATGGTAATGATAGAATACATATAAAAGTATAAAATAATAGAGAAATATGAAATTCAATTTTTGAAACAAGTGTCGGGTTGACACTGCCCTTAAGAAGACTGCCCAAAAGGTTACAGTGCATATAGTATTACTGTATAGGCCTATTATATGCTGAAAGGTCAGATGGATATACAAAATTTTGACAGAACAACAACAATATATATATATTTAATAACACTAACCTGACACAGTCATGGAAAATATCTTGACATATACTGCACATAAGAGTCTCTGCTAAGTCATCCTGGGGTGGACCATCCTTTGGGGTTGCATCAGAATCAGCAAATGGATCCAAAGAACCTATCGTATAAAGAAAACTGGAGTTGACAATTGCGTTAAAACAAACCTGATTCACTTGGCTTTAACCCTGCTAACTGGGAACAGGACGCACCAGGTACACACATCAATTCTTCATTAAAAGAGCTAAACATTCTCTACACACTTGACCATTGAGTTCATTAGTACATTTAACTACTTACAGCTCAGGCCAAACAAAGAAGAAAGTCTGTCTCAGAAACATTGTGCAAAAAAGCTAAGTGCTGTGCGATTTTTTTTTAGAAAATAGGCTATGAGGTATGTGCTTTTTTTGTTGTTGTTGCTTATCCAAGCTTACAGAAAACTTTGTTAAACTTTTTGTTAAAAAAATCCACCCCCCCCCCCCAAAAAAAGACCAAAAAAAAAAGAAGAAAGAAGTGTTTTCAGCCCCAGCGCATAGACCTACGCGCCGTAGCTCATTTCACATACCAATGCGGGCAGGCTCCTGAGACAGACCTTCTTCTTTGTTTGGCCTCAGCAGTGATCAATGCTGAACGATATCGTTTGTCAATGCTCGCCGAAATGGAAGACATGTGATGCCATGTTACGTGCTCATACCAGGCAATCGCCATTCAAATAGACCGATTTTGAAATAAATGGTAATAAATGCAAGACTTTCTAAACTCAATCCTCAAACTGTATCAGCTACCGGCCGGTATCCTTTATGAAATGTGATGCAACATCAAGCAATTATTAGCTGGGGAGCGTACATGATTTTTGCGGTCCCGGTCTGCTGGCACAGGGAGTACCAAAATGTTCCTTGATGTCTATAGTTACAACCTAGGTGGATATCCTTGCCAACTTGGATGTTAAGTTGACCTGTGACCTCGATTTAGGGTCAAAGTTCACATGTGTTTCAATGGGATGTCAACACTTTAAAGGTATATGACCCGATCACATTTTCATAACACAGATTTTTCTCAAACATATGGAGATTTTCATATCATATGAAAGATCATATTTTTCTGATTAACTGAAATTTGACGGTCCAAATCAGTATGATTGCGAAGAAATCGGTGAAATAACATCGAATTACCGCGAAAGGTGGTTAACCACCAATTAATTTGTGTACAACTCAATGGGCACATTTCACGGCATCTTGTGCGTCTAAAATAAGAACCATGAGAGTTATGCAACTGAAACTTTGGAATACAACTCTTTTAAGGATGACCTTTCATGTAGAATAGAAATCTTCAAGTTGAAAATCGGAACATCTACCTTTAATTTAACATGGAATTTTTTTTTTTAAAAGTTGTTGACCACAAAAAGTATATAATATTGTTGGGCTGACTGTTTAGAGCAAAAATTTAATCACAACTTTGATCGGCGCTCAATATTTTTTGACCTATGACCTTTTGAAAATGACAAGTCATCAAAAATAGGCCATTATTCACAAATTCGACCAAAATTCCACTTTTTCTTCTTTAAAATAATATTGTAATTCATTGAGAAATGATAAACCATGTTTTAAGGTTGGTATATCAATGTACTTGATATTAAGATTAATTTTGAACATCAATGGTGTGATGTTGCCATGGCAACATACTTAAATGGCCTCCAAAATCGTCAAAATTGGTCAAAATGGAGGAAATTTTAGACATAAATGGTGGTTGGTATGGAAACTGCATTGCCGGTAGATTTTATAATTACCTTAAAATCAAAGTAGGTCTATCAAACAGCAATATTAGATTTATTCCTATCATCCAAGGGCCAATAATATTTTGAAAATAATGAATACATGTCAATTTTGGCCAATTTTGTGAAAAACGGTAACAAATGGCGTTTTTTTGCTGACATGTCATTTTCAAAAGGTCATAGGTCAAACAGTTTTGATTGACCATTAAGTTGTGATTAAAAAAAAAATTGTTCTAAATAGTCAGCCGAACAATATGATATACTTTTTATGGTCAATATGTTGTTTTTTAATTTTTTCTCAATTTTAAATTTAAGTTTTGACGTCCCATTGAACCACATGTGAACTTTGACCCTAAATTGAGGTCAAAGGTCAACTTAACATCCGAGTCGACAAGGATGTTCACCTAGGTTGTATACTACAGACTTCAAGGAACATTTTGGTATGTGTCTGCCTGTGCACGCATACCGGGACCAAAAAACCCTAATATAATGGGCCTCTGCTCCGATATCCCCAGCTATATGGTTTGTAGGCCTACAAGATGACTAAGATGTAAAGAACAGGTTTGAACTGCTCTCTAGTCTCTATACACTTCTTACTCTTTATTACTCTTACCTGTACCCGCAGTTGTTGCCCAAAGATGAAATGGGACACAATTGTGTCGGCCAGTTGGGCAAAAGTATATATTTCGAACCGATGAGACAATTAGTCTCTTTTGCCCCAATGATTTGTAAGAAAGACAGGGTTGGCTTAAATGTGCAGGATTTCCTTGGTTTGGTGGTGGGGCTAAACTCTCCATTCCTAAATGATTTTGCACTATTTTGCACGATACCTCTTCTTGAAACATACGTGCGTGTAGTGTGCGATATTCTTTACTACTTATACATGAATCTGGCTATATTTTGGTTTGAAACTGACATCTAAATATGATATATGCGTCCGGGTGCATTACCAAAAACATTGGTTTTTTATACTAATTTGGTTGCTCCGATGTACATACCCGCAATATACACAGTGCCTCATCTAGTGTACATTACTATTTTTGTCTTTCCTTTTTCTTTATACAATTTTTTTGTAGCGACCCGGTTAGCGACTTAGCAACCTGGTATTTCGAGCCAGCCCCCCCCCCCACCCTGATTTGCATGTCTCTGTCATTATGGTTTGTACCAGGCAACTGAGATACAATAAAAAAAAAATTGAACTGGTCTATACAAGACTTAGGGGAGGCGTCCAAACAAAATTGGCAGCTATCTGAAATCAAATCGGCAATTTTCAAGAATCTTCAAGAATATTGCGGATTTGACTTTTCAGATTTCATTTAACCGCACTATATTAACTCGCTTCTCAACAAAAATGTTCAACATCTACCATACTACGATTCTGCAATAGATCTCGCCAATCAATTCTCTTCATTTTTTGTCAATAAGATTATGAACATCAGAAGAAAAATGTTAGTATTCCTGATCACTTTTGTGACTCTTCCCATGGAAATGTTCCTCCTCTTGAAGTGTTCAGACCAACTAATTAAATTGAACTTTTGAAAATCATCAATTCATCACCAAGTAAAACCAGTCGGTTGGATCCTATATCAACATGGTACCTCAAAAACAACCTGCCTCAACTTCTTCCTGTGCTCGCTGATATTGTAAATGTCTCTCTCTCTACCGGAGTCTTTCCCAAAGGAGCTCATTCTGCAATCATAAGGCCTCTACTGAAAAAGTCAACTCTTGATCAAAATACGCTGAAGAACTACAGACCTGTTGCCAATATAACTTTTGTTGGTAAATTAATTGAAAAGATCGCATGTTCACGTCTCACAGAACATATGGATATGAACAATCTGGCAGACCCTTAGCTATCTGCATACAGAGCACTGCACAGTACTGAATCAGCCCTTCTAAAAGTGAAAAATGACATCATGTTTTCACTAGATTTTCACTAGAGCTGTTCTTCTTGTGTTATTGGACTTATCAGCTGCATTTGACATGATTGATCACAACATTTTAATTTCACGTCTTTCTGAACGGATTTGTGTCAAAGGAACTGCATTAAATTGGTTTCGTTCCTATCCAAATGATTGGTCTACCCAAGTGGAAATAGCTGGTAAACTCTCAGATCCAATCATCTCGCAGTTTGGTTTGCCACAAGGCTCTGTAGTCGGACTTGTTGGATATTCTGTTTATACCCTTCCAGTTGGTGACATTGCAAATCATCATAATGTGTCTCATCATAAGTATGCCGATGATAAGCAGTTATACATATCATTTGATCCCAAAGTGCCGGGTGACCTTAACAGTGCAATAACTTGACTCCAAAAGTGTATATTTGATATTAAGAACTGGATGACTGCAAACAAATTAAAGATAAATGATAGCAAAACAGAGTTCTTTATTGCCGCATCTACATACAATCGCAAACACCATCTGCCATCTGATATAACTCTTTCTATTGGAAATGAAAACATTCAACCTGTGAAGACCGTAAGGAATTTGGGTGCCTTCTCTGATTCACAAATGACCATGTCATCACATATCACAAATGTCAGCAAAACGGTTACTTTCCATTTACGAAATATCGGCAGAATCAGGAAATATATTGATCAACCTACATGTCAACATGCTGTACGTTCATTGATACTCTCACGTCTCGATTATTGTAATGGCCTTCTCTCTTCGCTACCATCTACTTACATCATTCCCCTGCAACGTTTGCAAAACTGGGCTGCTGTCGCATATAAAAGGTTAAACATGTGTAGTGTCCTATACTTATCTATTTTAAGGACTTCAAGGGTAGATCTTATAATCAACCATGCACGCCAAACAGTCAACATTATTGTGATGTGTTAATTCTACCAATTTGTTTTTATGTAACTTTAGTTCATCCAATCACAGCATATTTTGATTTGAGTTCAGCCAATCGCAATATGGCTATGATATCATTTTTTTTATACCAATGACATGATATTTGGTGCAGTCATCTTCTGACCATCAAGAGGTTAAGACCTATAAGGTTTTGGTGATTCCTCATTCTGTTACTACACTGCAGGAAATTAATAATGCAGATTAATTTAATGTGATACAATGTTACAGATGAGATAGAATGCAACTAAATAAATCTATGGTGATTTAGTCTGGAGTTTGTATTAATATGCCACTGCCAGAGAGAATAATGTAAAGTTTATTTACAAAGGATTCATGTCCGTTTTTAAAAGATAATGGTTTATCTAACAACTAGAACTGTAACAACTAACTGTTGGAGCGACTGTCGGCAATAACCCCACAGAAATAACAACACTAGGAGGTCCAACAACAAGGAGGAACAACATTACAAATAGATCGACCTTTCGCGAACTTGATGATGACGGTACCGTGAGTGTTTACATGTATGCAGCACAACGAAGTATACGAACGCGTGCGCAAGAGCTCTGGGTGTACAATTCATTGGGATAATATTATTGTATAACTGTATGTATGATTAATCTGGTCATATGAAACATTGTGTATTGTTATTGTATATATACTGTTATTGTCATTATTGGTTCAAGAAATAATCATGATAAATAAATTGTGAAATCTATTTACTGTCTTTTTTTATCTTCTTGAATACGAATTCAGCATAACAGCTTAGTTAACATGCCACACTGTGCTTATTCCATCTTGCACGTGACAGCTGCACGTCTTGTGTTTGAAGTCGACCGAAAACATTCGCCTGGACCACTTTTAAAATCACTGCATTGGCTTCCAATACGCCAAAGGATCATCTTTAAATTACTTCTGTGTGTTTATAAATGTCTTCATAACCAAGGACCAATATACTTGTCAAATTGTTTATCATTATATGTTCCAAAGAGAAAACTTCGATCTTCTAATGACTATCTACGTCTTCAATACCCTATCACTAGAGTTCTAGCTGGTGATAGAACTTTCATAGTTTGTGCGTCAAAAGAGTGGAATAAGCTACCTATCTGTATTAGACAATCATCTACAAGTGTGTTCAAAAAAGCTCTTAAAACTCATTTGTTCCCTTAAACAGTTTTTCTGTTTATATTTTGTTTCTAATCTATTTTTGTAATTGCTATAATATATTGTACGTACTATGCTCAAGTTACACTCACATTTTGTAGTTTAAGTTGTAATTTTAAGGTTTTATCTTGTAAGCGCTCTGAGCCTTTTGGAAATGGCGCAATTAATGCTTTCTGTATGTATGTTTGTATGTATTTAAGATTTTGTCAATTGTTTGGATGCCTCCCCTTACTCTCTATTTGTGTATCATTTTTATTTGTTCACACTCAAGATTTTTACCCAGTGAAAACACTGATAACTCATCCTGTATCAGCAGTTGTTACCCTAGGATGAGATGTAGTTACATCCATGACTTGTACAAGACCACTCAGATGCAGACAAAATGGTTTGACCTGTGTCTATAAGCTGAAGATGATCTAGGAAGAGATATGATGCCATAGGTGCTCATACCAGGCAACCCAGATTTCCACAAACTGGTTTGATCTAGTCTCTGTAGTAGGGCTTACTTTCTAAAACACAATCCTCATATCTGTATCAGCAGATGTTACCCTAAGATGAAATGGGACGCCGTTGTGATTTGTACCAGGCAACTGAGATATAGAAAAACTGGTTTCGTCGGGGTCTCTACTAGACTTATTCTCTATAATTCCTACCTTAATTAGCAGTTGTTAGCCTAGGATGAGACGTGATAACATCATGACTTGTGCCAGGCACATGAGAGGCAGATAAACTAGTTTGATCTGGTTTCTACTAGACTTACTATCTATAATTCCTACCTTTATTAGCAGTTGTTAGCCTAGGATGAGACGTGATAACATCATGACTTGTGCCAGGCACCTGAGAGGCAGATAAACTAGTTTGATCTGGTTTCTACTAGACTTACTATCTATAACTCATACCTTTATCAGCAGTTGTTGCTCTAGGATGAGACGTGATGACATCATGACTTGTGCCAGGCACATGAGAGGCAGATAAACTAGTTTGATCTGGTTTCTACTAGACTTACTATCTATAATTCCTACCTTTATTAGCAGTTGTTAGCCTAGGATGAGACGTGATAACATCATGACTTGTGCCAGGCACCTGAGAGGCAGATAAACTAGTTTGATCTGATTTCTACTAGACTTACTATCTATAATTCCTACCTTTATTAGCAGTTGTTAGCCTAGGATGAGATGTGATAACATCATGACTTGTTCCAGGCACCTGAGAGGCAGATCAACTAGTTTGATCTGGTTTCTACTACATGTAGACTTACTATCTATAACTCATACCTTTATCAGCAGTTGTTAATCTAGGATGAGATGTTGATACATCATGACTTGTGCCAGGAACCTGAGAGGCAGACAAACTAGTTTGATCTGGTTTCTTTTGGTCACAGGCAGCACTGCCTCCTCCTGTTATTCAAAGCATACAATATCAATTATGTATTTACAGTTTCAAACTATCAGCCAATCGTGATTAATAATGTTATAACTCCACATGTCATACAGCCAGTAAAAACTGACCATCTAGAAATTGAACCCAAGATCTCCAGGTAACCAGATCAACATTCTACCCAAATGAGTTATACTTCAAGGTTTATTAAACATATCAAATTGCAGCAATATGCTGAATTACAACAATATTTACAATCAATGTTATATATATAGAACAATAGAAACAATATATATTTATAAAGATAACTTAGCTTGCATAACAGCTACCCACCCCCTACGTACAAATTTATAATGTTTGATTCAAGAGTTTGACCATGTATGGAATTGAGCTTTGTGCGTAACGCATGGTACAGTTAGTTTGTGAGCACTACGGAGAGTCATATGCCCTTGTTCACTTCTTGATCATGGTAACCAACCGTGGAGCTCACTAATTGATTTTAAAAGCGATTGAACAAAGTCTAAACAGATTTTGACTCTACGGTTCTTTAGTTCAGGAATATCACATGTAATAAAGCGTCTTGATAGCCTGTGTAGTTAAAACCTAAGAGGATTCTACACGCCATCTTCTGAATACGCTCCAAATCATAGTGGAGACTTTCTGTAAGACCAGGGTGCCAAACTGGTAGAGCATACTCAAGCAGGGGGCGAATAAAACCAACAAATTGTCATCAGGTCTTTAACACTGAGCCCATTATGCTTTAGGATGCTAAGCATAAATAGTTGTCCACTTGCATGTTTTGTAATGTCACCAATGTGGGTATCCCACTTTAGATCTTTAGCAATTTTGACTCCCAGAATCTTCACCATGTCAGTGCATTGAAGGTCTTGATTATACAAACGGAGGGGAGTAAGCACCGGTGAATCCATCACAAAGGTGACATCCATAAACATACATTTGGTCGGGATTAAGGGAAGTGTCAACCCTAAATATATGAAATTTATCAAGCACTGTAACTTTTAAACTAATAATGTAATGTACATAAAAGTATACAATTTTTCAAATGAAATGAGTCGGAGAATCCATTTTTGGTATTAAATTTCGCCAAAAATAGTGATTTCTACATTTTTGCCCAAAAATCACTTTTTTGGCGCCAAAAATTTACGGACAACCTAACAAAACCAGTTTTTTATTAAAAATGTCAAAATTTCACCAAAATCATCTAAAGTCAATTATCTAGGAAGCACTTTTTTTTTTTGGCTTCAAAATGTTTAGTTTTGAAAATATTGACCAAAAAGTGCCAAAAATGTGATTTTTGAGATAAAAAACATTTTTTTGGCACTTTTTGGTCAATATTTTCAAAACTAAAAAAATGTAAGCCAAAAAAAAAAAGTGCTTCCTAGATAATTGACTAAAGATGATTTTGGTGAAATTTTGAAATTTTTAATAAAAAACTGATTTTGTTAGGTTGTCCGTAAATTTTTGGCGCCAAAAAAGTGATTTTTGGGCAAAAATGTAGAAATCACTATTTTTGGCGAAATTTAATACCAAAAATGGATTCTCCGACTCATTTCATTTGAAAAATTGTATACTTTTATGTACATTACATTATTAGTTTAAAAGTTACAGTGCTTGATAAATTTCATATATTTAGGGTTGACACTTCCCTTAAATTCATATGATTCTCTGTAGCCCATTTTTCAAACTTATTTTTCAGATGGAGAACTATTATATATGATTATGTATAAGTTGTTGTTCAGTTTAATATCTGTTGTTTAATTAACAACATGTTAACCCAAAAAATGCCGACCCATTTTGAATCCCTGGTTTTCTATATCCTAACAGATTCAGAAAGTCAATCTACAATTATAATCCAAACATGAAAGACCTTTTATAATATTATAATTAGACAGTAATTCAAAGTTCAGCATCGCCCCATTTTATGTGGGACATTAAGGGGGGATAGTTTTAATAATCATTATGAACCCACAATTCATTTTAGATGTGTCCATCAGCTGAATCATTCTCAGAGACTAAGTTTAACTAAACAACCTAGCTGAAGCTTTAAATTTCCTTGGTTTTCTATTTTATAAGGCATGTTTATTGAACTGTATCTTCTGCACCACATTTCTGTGTTGCTTTCATTGATAACAACTCTTATTGAGTACATCTCCATTATTCACTTCGATGGAGTATAATGAAGACAAACTAAAGATGAAACATGATTTAATTCTGTTTCAACAACTTCCCTATACTATAACTACAAAAGTAAAGCATTTTGAATTTGTGTTATATCCATGACGCTATCCCTAACCCTACTAACACACGACAAATAACCACACAGCCAGCAGCACCTCTAGGCAAGCACACACAACTTCGATCCCATGCTGCAATAAACCCTAGGTATTAAATACGGTCTGCAAAAATTTAGCCTGGGAAGCCCAGAGCTTGTGGTGTGGTGGTTGTGTCACTCGCCTGTCACCCCGGCGACCCGGACTCAAACCCTGGGGTAGCAGACATAATTTATTGGTACCCCGTTTAATCCCCTCCCCCTGTTCCCCAGTCCATCGCCAATGCAACACTTCTAGGGTTAGGGTTATTCAAGCTCTATTTTTCTATTCCATAAAGAAACCTATACACCCTGATCGAAATGCACCACCTTGGAAATGTGTATAGGTGGTACCCTATCGCAGATAGAAGCAGTGTCTGTTTATTTCGCAATGATTGTGAACCCAGGGGAGGCCAATCACATACTAAGTGGTACAAATACTAGTCACAACATTGCAGGATTAGACATTTGCATTGTTTCTGTGTGTCTTTTATGAAATGGATTAAATCAATTTTCAGCTTATGCATATCACCAATCTCCAACTTGTGTTCTGCATGTCTGTGTGGTTATTTCACTAGGGCAACACCTGAAGGAAATAAAGCATGCAGACATCGCAAATATAGATTGGTGAAACGTTATTTAAACCCTAAATCTTACTTCCTGTAATCTTTTGATCTGGAAGAAATCAATAAGGTTTATCGCAAAGTGTACAAATTCTCGTACAAATTGGAGAATTTTACGAGAATTTGTACACTTTTCGATCCCACAATGCATCAGAAAAAGATAATCAATTGATGTTTACCTTAGACAAAAAAAAATAAATTGTTATGTTGTCCTCGACCGCCCGCTCGTCATTTTAGGGCCGCTCCAATTTATTTTTTTTTCAGATTTTTTTTTTAAAAAAATCGTTGTGGTTTTTTTTTAAAAATCGTACTTTTGTAAAAAAAAAAAAATCAGATTGTTTTTGGTTTTTTTCAGATTTTTTCAGATTTTTTTCAGATTTTTTTTCTTCTTCAGATTTTTTTCCCAGATTTTTTTCAGATTTTTTTAAAAACAATTTAAATGGCATTAATATTAAATTAAGTGTTTATAACATATATGTGCGGCTCTTAGAGTGATTTTAACTTCTTGTTGGCTGAACTTTGAGCTTCTGCTGGTAAAAGAAAATTTAAATTTTTTTTTAAAAAAAATCCGCCCGCCCGCCCGCCCCTCCTCTCTGAAAGCTGTCGAGGACAACATAACAAAAAAAAGTTTGGCCTTATTTGGGATAAACCTTATTTATTGAGAAGTTATCATACCTTGCTGTGCTTTCTTATGTGCACTATCAGGGTTTTCTGCTGTGGATGCTGCATCTGTATGTAACTTCTTGGAAGCCTGCTGGTCATCGCTGGAATCCTGTTGGGCACAATATTGTACATTTCATTTAAATTAATCGATTTGAGTGGTGAAATCGAAATTCAAAAATGAAAGTATACAACAACAGTTCAAATGTTCATTTAACGTCTATACTCCATACATAGTACGTAATAAAATGTTCGTATAAGTGTATATTTTACAGTGTTGCCTACTGAAATGTCTCCCAAACTGCTTTTCGAGTGCTGTGTAGGCCAATAGAAAATACATTGGTTATATTGCCCAACATTTTGCAGGCTGCGACACCTGTTTTTTGGCTGCGACACAGGTGTCAAACTCAAAGGTAGCCCAAGTAGTTTGGCAACTCTGATATTTTAGTCAGAGGAAGAATTTATTTTACATAAAGAGGATACAATTTTTTTTAAAATTTGACTGATAGTTTATTGCTGTAATGAAGGGGACGTCTATTTTGTTTGTAAATGACGAAGACTTTTCCGTATCAGAAACTGGACCTGCCCATCCATTACCAAATCATTATTTTGGTTTTACAAATCACAAATCATTCTAGTGCAAAGATTTCTATTGTATTGTATGAGTTAACCCAAACCCCACTACACCATACAAAATCATCCAAAATAAAACTCCACGCGCGTGCTGCTGCATTGGCTCGATTACGTCACCTACCGCAGGCATATATGGGCACAAAGTTTGTGCCCGCATATGTGCTGGGGAGTTAGCTCAGTTGATAGGGGCACAGACTGGGGTGTGGATGGCCCCAGGATAGAATCCTGGGGGTGCTCAGTGATTTTTCGGGTTTAAAAAATTGTACTTTTTCCCCTTTCCTCCTATACACGCAAAAACATAGCAGTGGGAGTTAGTTAGGGTTAAAACACACAATTTTTCAATGTTCCATAACCCTAACCCCCCTGCACCATACAAAATCATCCAAAATAAAACTATCTCCACGAGCGTGCTGCTGCATTGGCTCGATTACGTCACCTACCGCAGGCATATGTGGGCACGAAGTTTGTGCCCGCATATGCCCTGGGGAGTTAGCTCAGTTGATAGGGGCACAGACTGCGTGCGGATGGTCCCGGGATCGAATCCCGGGGGTGCTTTTTGGGGTTAAAAAAATTGTACATGTTTTTTTTTAATACAGGATTATTCCGTTATACACATAGACTATATGGGCTACTTTACCTCTCTTGTAAGATTAAAATCTCTACTTTGGCACTGACAGCCTACTGGTCTAGTGGTTATGACATTCGCTTTGAGACCAAAAGGTCATGGTTTCGAATCCAAGTATCATCAGATCAGGTTTTTATTTAAAACCTTTGCTTTCAATTCACTTTCCTCAAATTGGGGACAAAGTTTCTAAGTCGGAATACTTATATGATCACGACTTAGTTTATTTGTGACATGATTATACTGACAACCAAACAAACTTTTTCATAATTTATTGTCTAATTATTGATATCAAAATTGCCTTACCTCTGGCCTATCTCTCTTCATTCCTCCAGTGACAGCAAGGTCATCTGCTGATTGGTCAGTTTTTGATTCATAATCATAGTTCTCGGTATTCTCTTTTTAAGATAAAAAATACATCAATGTTATTGATATGTAAATAATCTTATTTTTATTTATTTATATAACTAATAAAGTACAGCAAATTAAAATCCTAACAATGTTGTTACTGTCAGTTTCATGTGACCCTATACGCTACTTGCACGCAATCGCCATTTTAAAATGAAAGCGATTGTCTCTCCTCTTATCAGCGCGCTCAACCGCCACACGTGATGCACAAACCTGCGTGAAACCACCGACACAGTGTGGCGTGATAGTGTGTAATAAGGGGAGAGCCGCGCTTTCAATGTTTCCATTTGTACCGTACAGTGCAAGAAGCGTATTGGGGCACAATCATCAGACAAACTGATGTTGTGTGTATACAGTACTCTAGTGATACCATTATATTACACACTTGACCCAATACTTGACCCTATATGATGCATTGATCAGTACACTTGGAGTATATGAGAAACTGGGCCAAACAAGAAAAAAGTTATAATACTCCGAACGCGATGAGTTTGTACTTGTATTTGTGTATGTTTTAATCAATCATTTGCGATGGGTTAAATGGTCTTACCGGACTCCTCTTCTTCATCATCGTCAAGTTCCAAAGTCTGGTCGATCATTTCTTTCTCTAGCTCTGCAGTTTCTTGAAACACATAGGCCACATCTGTAGTCAGCAACATAGAAAATGAGCATGTGTGAACAAAATGTAAGAAATTGTATAAGACTAACACTAAGAGGAGTACTTTTTGTTTGTTTGTCTGTGTGAACATAGGCATGTGCATGAAATAAATCCTAAACATGTCAGAAACTATTGAGATGATTTGGCGCAAACACTGCATATCGTCAGCCTACTTCAATAATTGCCTAACTCACTTTTCAGCGAAATTTAGCTTTTTGCGTAAATCATGACTTCATTACATTATGCACATGCTGTAATAATACCTATGTCATTGACCAATTAAAAGTGTTGATAAATGCACAATTTCAATTCTGACTAAGTCAGTCTTGTGAGTTTGATTGCAGATTGTAATAATGATGTAAAATGTTTAAAAGAGTCATATTAACTCGTATTAGGCCTATAACAAGCCACATTTTACTTAAAGGTATATTTCCAACCTAATTCTATCCAACATTTACTGCTCCTGTTGGAATTCACCTGCACTACATTATTCATGGTGCTATTCAACATATCGTCAGCCTGCTTCGAGAATAGCCTAACTCACTTTTCATATTTTTGTTGTTTTCTAAAAACTAGAAAAAATGAGTTAGGCAATTTTTGAAGCAGGCTGACGATACGTGACCATCCACAACGAATCTAGTGTTAAGTCACCATTTTTCAGAATGGAAATTTTGATTTAGTTATAATCTACTTCAAATAAGCTTGAAAATTATATATGACATGTAGTTATTGTTTTGTAAATAAACACTTAAATAATCAATAATCCTCTTGAAAATCCATTGTTTTTTATTGAATTTTCTTGAGTTTATTAAGCCATATCTCTGAAAAGGCCCTGGCAACTTAACACTGGGTTTGTGGTGGATGGTCACATATTGAATGCAACATACATTGTTGTGGACTTGATTAAATTCTCTAGCATTCTTTCCATGAATGTATGTTGGATTCAGCAGTCGCTACAATTATTTTTAATTTCTTAAAAGAGTAGTTCTTAGCCACCCCCCCCCCCCTTTCCTGGCTCTCCTCATTAATACACTTCTAGATGACTAAAACATATGGTAATGATAAATATAGCAATGCGTTGTAACCGACATCCCCATTCCAATTTTATAGCTCAGTTGTTAGGTAAAATTACAATATAGGTTGACTCAAGTCAGATATTAACTGTGACAGTATTCATGACCATTCATAATTCCAGAACCTTAAGTTATACTTACTTGCAACCCCTGTTTTTCTAACCAGGAATATTTCATCTCCATGTGTAATCTGTAGTTTCTGTCCTTTGCCAACTTTGGTCTGGTTCACCCATGAACCGTTGGTGCTGAAAATATTGTGATTTAAACATTACAATTGTAGATACAAAAGTGTGAACTAAAAAACAATTCAAATTCAGAAATGTACAAAGCACATCTGGTCATACTAGATCAATGATCCTCTTTTTTTGGAAAATGTTTCTAAAATTAGTTGATTGGGTTTTTATTCTTTGAATGTTTATACATTTTTATTTTTAAGATAGGTCAATTTTTTTCTTTATTAACATCCATCCAAACTTGAAAGAAAATTTTGCCTACAATCACCTAATTTTTTTTGGAAATTTGAAGAAGAAAAAATTGAGAACTAATGTTACAAGGCGGTTCTCGAACGGCGCGTCTCGCCTGTTCATCAAAAGTGACTTGAAAGTAATGATGATGAAACATATGATACAATGTAGCACTGTCACAGAGGTATGCATTGTAGTTAATGCAAGGGATGTAATACCTTGAAAAATTTAATCAACAAAAAGAACACACCAACCCCCTTCCCTACACCAAATCACATCAAGATAGGCCTTACAGATCTTATTTGACCCCAGATGACCTCTGATGACCTTGAAAATTTAATCAGCAAAAAGAACACACCAACCCCCTTCCCTCCACCAAATCACATCAAGATAGGCCTTACGGATCTTATTTGACCCCAGATGACCTCAACAAATTAATCAACAAAAAGAACACACCATCCCTCTTCCGTCCACCAAATCCCATCAAGATAGGCCTTACGGATCTTATTTGACCCCAGATGACCTTGAATGACCTCTGATGACCTTGAAAATTTAATCAGCAAAAAGAATACACCACCCCCCTTCCCTCCACCAAATCCAATCAAGATAGGCCTTACTGATCTATTTGACCCCATATTTGACCCCCGATGACCCCGATAAATTAATCAACAAAAAGAACACACCACCCCCCTTCCCTCCACCAAATCCCATCAAGATAGGCCTTACTGATCTATTTGACCCCATATTTGACCCCCGATGACCCCGAAAAATTAATCAACCAAAAGAACACACCACCCCCCTTCCCTCCACCAAATCCCATCAAGATAGGCCTTACTGATCTATTTGACCCCCGATGACCCCGAAAAATTAATCAACAAAAAGAACACACCATCCCTCTTCCGTCCACCAAATCCCATCAAGATAAGCCTTACTGATCTATTTGACCCCATATTTGACCCCCGATGACCCCGAAAAATTAATCAACAAAAAGAACACACCACCCCCCTTCCCTCCACCAAATCCCATCAAGATAGGCCTTACTGATCTATTTGACCCCATATTTGACCCCCAATGACCCCGAAAAATTAATCAACAAAAAGAACACACCATCCCTCTTCCGTCCACCAAATCCCATCAAGATAGGCCTTACTGATCTATTTGACCCCATATTTGACCCCCGATGACCCCGAAAAATTAATCAACAAAAAGAACACACCAACCCCCTTCCCTCCACCAAATCCCATCAAGATAGGCCTTACTGATCTATTTGACCCCATATTTGACCCCTGATGACCCCGAAAAATTAATCAACAAAAAGAACACACCATCCCTCTTCCGTCCACCAAATCCCATCAAGATAGGCCTTACTGATCTATTTGACCCCATATTTGACCCCCAATGACCCCGAAAAATTAATCAACAAAAAGAACACACCACCCCCTTCCCTCCACCAAATCCCATTAAGATAGGCCTTACTGATCTATTTGACCCCATATTTGACCCCCAATGACCCCGAAAAATTAATCAACAAAAAGAACACACCATCCCCCTTCCCTCCACCAAATCCCATCAAGATAGGCCTTACTGATCTATTTGACCCCATATTTGACCCCTGATGACCCCGAAAAATTAAGAACAAAAAGAACACACCACCCCCTTCCCTCCACCAAATCCCATTAAGATAGGCCTTACTGATCTATTTGACCCCATATTTGACCCCCAATGACCCCGAAAAATTAATCAACAAAAAGAACACACCATCCCCCTTCCCTCCACCAAATCACATCAAGATAGGCCTTACGGATCTTATTTGACCCCAGATGACCTCTGATGACCTCAACAAATTAATCAACAAAAAGAACACACCATCCCTCTTCCGTCCACCAAATCCCATCAAGATAGGCCTTACGGATCTTATTTGACCCCAGATGACCTTGAATGACCTCCGATGACCTTGAAAATTTAATCAGCAAAAAGAATACACCACCCCCCTTCCCTCCACCAAATCCAATCAAGATAGGCCTTACTGATCTATTTGACCCCCGATGACCCCGATAAATTAATCAACAAAAAGAACACACCACCCCCCTTCCCTCCACCAAATCCCATCAAGATAGGCCTTACTGATCTATTTGACCCCATATTTGACCCCCGATGACCCCGAAAAATGAATCAACCAAAAGAACACACCACCCCCCCCCCTTCCCTCCACCAAATCCCATCAAGATAGGCCTTACTGATCTATTTGACCCCATATTTGACCCCCGATGACCCCGAAAAATTAATCAACAAAAAGAACACACCACCCCCCCTTCCCTCCACCAAATCCCATCAAGATAGGCCTTACTGATCTATTTGACCCCATATTTGACCCCTGATGACCCCGAAAAATTAATCAACAAAAAGAACACACCATCCCTCTTCCGTCCACCAAATCCCATCAAGATAGGCCTTACTGATCTATTTGACCCAATATTTGACCCCCAATGACCCCGAAAAATTAATCAACAAAAAGAACACACCACCCCCTTCCCTCCACCAAATCCCATTAAGATAGGCCTTACTGATCTATTTGACCCCATATTTGACCCCCAATGACCCCGAAAAATTAATCAACAAAAAGAACACACCATCCCCCTTCCCTCCACCAAATCACATCAAGATAGGCCTTACGGATCTTATTTGACCCCAGATGACCTCTGATGACCTCAACAAATTAATCAACAAAAAGAACACACCATCCCTCTTCCGTCCACCAAATCCCATCAAGATAGGCCTTACGGATCTTATTTGACCCCAGATGACCTTGAATGACCTCCGATGACCTTGAAAATTTAATCAGCAAAAAGAATACACCACCCCCCTTCCCTCCACCAAATCCAATCAAGATAGGCCTTACTGATCTATTTGACCCCATATTTGACCCCCGATGACCCCGATAAATTAATCAACAAAAAGAACACACCACCCCCTTCCCTCCACCAAATCCCATCAAGATAGGCCTTACTGATCTATTTGACCCCCGATGACCCCGAAAAATGAATCAACCAAAAGAACACACCACCGCCCCCCCCCCCCCTTCCCTCCACCAAATCCCATCAAGATAGGCCTTACTGATCTATTTGACCCCCGATGACCCCGAAAAATTAATCAACAAAAAGAACACACCATCCCTCTTCCGTCCACCAAATCCCATCAAGATAGGCCTTACTGATCTATTTGACCCCATATTTGACCCCCGATGACCCCGAAAAATTAATCAACAAAAAGAACACACCACCCCCCTTCCCTCCACCAAATCCCATCAAGATAGGCCTTACTGATCTATTTGACCCCCAATGACCCCGAAAAATTAATCAACAAAAAGAACACACCATCCCTCTTCCGTCCACCAAATCCCATCAAGATAGGCCTTACTGATCTATTTGACCCCATATTTGACCCCCGATGACCCCGAAAAATTAATCAACAAAAAGAACACACCACCCCCCTTCCCTCCACCAAATCCCATCAAGATAGGCCTTACTGATCTATTTGACCCCATATTTGACCCCTGATGACCCCGAAAAATTAATCAACAAAAAGAACACACCACCCCCTTCCCTCCACCAAATCCCATTAAGATAGGCCTTACTGATCTATTTGACCCCATATTTGACCCCCAATAACCCGGAAAAATCAATCAACAAAAAGAACACACCATCCCCCTTCCCTCCACCAAATCCCATCAAGATAGGCCTTACTGATCTATTTGACCCCATATTTGACCCCTGATGACCCCGAAAAATTAAGAACAAAAAGAACACACCATCCCCCTTCCCTCCACCAAATCCAATCAAGATAGGCCTTATGGATCTTATTTGACCCCCGATGACCTTGAATGACCTCTGATGACCTTCAAAATTTATTCAGCAAAAAGAACACACCACTCCCCTTCCCTCCACCAAATCTCATCAATATAGGCCTTACTGATCTATTTGACCCCATATTTGACCCCGATGACCTCTGGTGACCTTGAAAATTTAATCAGCAAAAAGCACACCACCCCCCTTCCCTCCACCAAATCCCATCAAGATAGGCCTTACTGATCTATTTGACCCCATATTTGACCCCCGATGACCTTGAATGACCTCCGATGACCTTGAAAATTTAATCAGCAAAAAGAACACACCACCCCCTTCCCTCCACCAAATCCCATCAAGATCGGCCTTACGGATCTTATTTGACCCCATATTTGACCCCGATGACCTTGAATGACCTCCAATGACCTTGAAAATCTAATCAGCAAAAGAACACCCCACCCCCTTCCCTGACATCAAGTCCCATCAAGATAGGCCTTACGGATCTCTAGATATCGCGTCACAACGCGTCTCAAAAGTTTGAAGCATATTTGACCCCGATGACCTTGTATGACCCCCGATGACCTTGAAAAATCAATCAGCAACAGAACGCACCACCCCCCTTCCCTCCACCAAGTCCCATCACGATAGGCCTTACGGATCTCCAGATATCGCGTCACAAAGGTATTTCTTAGCACACGGCATACGGCGGACGGCATACGGCGGACGGCATACGGCGGACGGCATACGGCGGACGGCATACGGCGGACGGCATACGGCGGACGGCATACGGCGGACGGCATACGGCGGACGCCGGACAGAAATAGTGATAACATAGTCTCTTTCTGATTACATCAGGCGAGACAAAAACTAGGTTCATGTTACATCTTAGCCAAAGTTTCCAATTGCTTAGGAAAAGTAGTAAATCCATAGATTGACAATGTCTACTTGTGATCAAAGTGTAAAATTAACAATAAGTTGTTTGTATGATCAGCCGACTGTATCCTTCTCGAGATTGTACCTACCTCTGATGGAACGCCTGAAATTGACCCTAAATGGTATGACATATCTTCATTTCTTGTTCACCTAATGTTTTTAAACAGTCCAATTTAATGTTGACTGAATTAATATTACTATGTTGATTAACCATAACCCCCTAAATACTACAAAATACTACTTGAGAATGTGAGCCTATCTCCAAACTCCTGTGCGAACGGTTTTCGATGAGGTAATCAACCGAGCCTATATAAGGTCATTCCATGCCAAATCAACCATGGGTTGAATGGTCACCCTCTCTGATTTGGCTGAAAATCATTTCTATAGTACATCTACATGTATAGGTATAAATAATGAACACATGCAAAAACTTGCATTTTTAAATATATTGTCAGAAACACTGCATCTCATCAACTTAAGGTCCTGTAGGCCCTCTGAACATGCCTTCATATTTCGGAAATTTGAATATATTTGATTTTTAGACCCCCTCTAACACAGAAATAGTTACCACAGAATGTTTGAATCGCTTGCTGATGTTGAATAGCCATGCAGCTTAACTCCCAAACATAAACTTGTGTAGGCCATTCAAAATCTTTAATTACATGATGGCTGGGACCAAAAGATGGGTCCACAGACAAAAATCATGAAAATAGCCCCTCCCCCCTACCTGGTGACCTTTGACCAGATGACCCTGTAGTACAATACCAACAAATTTGAAATATTACACATTAGTACGCTGACGCCAGATCTACATCTGTACAAAACTGTGGTTAGATCAGATTCTGAATGTGGAGTATTTAGAGTGGAGCCCAAACACATAATATTTTATACAGTTCTGCAAGAATTCCTTTAAAAAAGCAAGTGGCGTGTTGATATAAGTCGCACAATACCAGAACATCATTGCAGTAGAGGTACAAAGTTCAGGTTTTGCACAGATGTAGATCTGATGTTGTTAGTGTACTAATGTGTGAAGTTTCAAATTTGTTGGTATCGGACTACAGGGTCAAAGGTCATCCGGCAGAGGGGCGATTTTCATGATTTTTGTCTGCGGACCCATCTTTGGGTCCCAGCCATCATGTAATTAAAGGTCTGAATAACCTACACTTGTTTGTGAGTTAAATTGCATGGCTATACTGTATACAACATACACAAGTTATTTGAACATTATGTGATAACTAGAACTTTCTGTATTTGAGGGGGGTCTCATAATAAAATATATTCAAATTTCCGAAATATGAAGGCATGTTTGGAGGTCGGAGGCTGTCAAGAGCATGTGGCGTTTAACAACTTAGCTTAATTAGTCTAGTACTATCCAGATATACAATAAATTATTACCAATCAAGTGATTCACAATATCTCAAAAAGGTGTAATATAATATAAATCAATTTATTCTGTGCAGTTTTCTTGTCGTTATCAGGGTTGTAGCTAGGCCAACTTTTGTGCCAGGTGGCAAAATGGCGAACGGAGGGAGCGAAGCGACCGGACGGGCTCAATATTTTGCTATTTGGTTACATAACTCTCGCGGCTCAGGGGCCGGGATGTTTTTAGGCTTTTTTAATGCACTTTGAGGGTTCCTGCCACATAATTTCTTGTTTTATGAGGCAGTTTAAGAGCGACTTTTTTCTAAGTTGACAAACTTTTGGACACGCCATCTCTTGGATTTTGCCTAAAGTTTGGGAGGTGAAAGACATTTAGTAGTTATGTAAAGATATGGTATTAAAAATTTCAGCAACCCTCTGTTGCCATGGTAACGGGCCTATCTTGTTTTTGCTCATTTTAGGGGAAAATCCTCCTAATTATACTGATTTCAGCAACGAAAAAAGTACTAAGTTTGGCAGAACCCTACACCAAGGTGGTAGAATTTTTGCCCAAACTGACTTCATGAATGAGTTGCCCTATCTTTGGTCTAACAAACCACTGATTTAAAAAAGTAAGTGTTGCCAGATTGATACCCTGTTGCCATGTTCAAATATCACATTTTGTGGAAGTTGAAAAAGTCAGATAATACCTAACCGACTTGAAGTTGCTACAGTTCCTCTCGAGGTGATTTGTTTTTCTTTGTGCTTTGTGCTTATAACAAAGACCTAATACCCTTTGAGTTTATTTAAGAAAAAAAGTGGGCAAACCCGGCGCTTACGTATCATGTGACCTGAAGTCACACGATCCGATTTGAGGAAAATTACATAGTTGGGTATATACGGGGGTTACCGTACACCCCCAGGAATCCCCCAAACCAATTTTGTGTATTCCTTTCATGGTCCTTAAACATATTCAGTATGTTACCAAAGATAATGTTGGTATGCTAAGGGGTTATTTAAGATGGCGTCGAAAATGGCCGCCAAAAGGTCAAATTTCCTAAAATGACATATATCAATCAAAATTGGGATCAAAATGTATGGTAAAAGTATAGTTTTAATAGTGGGATGTATGTATTAGACCACTAGGCACTTATATCCAGTACTTTGGCTTTGTTAACATACCTAAATCCAAGATGGCCGCCAAAATGGCCGCCAAAAATGCTAAAATTCCATATATTGGCATATATCAACCCAACATGTATTGTATGATCAGAGTATAGTTTTAACAATGGGATGTATGTGGTATACCCCTAGCAGCTGATATGCAGCAGTTTTGCTTTGTTTACATACTTTAAATCCAAAATGGCCGCCAGAATGATGCCCAAAATTCCATGATATGGCATAATAATAACCAAAATGCATGATGAAAATATAGTTTTTAACAATGGGATGTATGTATTATATCACTAGTAACTCATATCCAGTATTTTTGTATGTTAAAACATACTTAAAATCCAAAATGGCTGCCAAAATGGGTCCCAAAATGGCTGTGAATTTTTTCAAATTCCCTAAAATAGGATAATAGCAACCAACATGTACGATGAAAATATAGTCTTAGTATGTAGGTGGTATTAGACCACTAGTAACTGCTTGCTATCCAGTATTTTTGCTTTGTAATAACATGCCCGCTAAAATGGCCATTGTAATTTAGTAAATGTAAACAAATAGTTTATTAGAGTGTGTATTTAGCATCACATTCTCCAAATAGTATGTTCTAAACTGCTAAGCTATTGCATTTATATATAAGGCGCTTTATAAATGCTCATTTGTATTGTATATTGTATTGTATTGTGACCTGTAGGCTGTAAGTATTTAAGGTAACATCCTGAATATGTTTTGGGACCATGAAAAGAAGTCACAAAAGTTGGTTTTGGGGAGTCCTGGGGTGCATGATAACCCCTGTATATATACCCGACTTAGTCGTTTTCCTTAAATCAGACAGTGTGACTTACAGGCCACAATACATTGGGTGTATCAGAATGAACTATACCGAGGCAATATGATTTATTACGGTATGAATTCAATCGATATTGTTCAAACCGTTTTCACATAATTTTATATCTTGCCCAAACGCCCAGCTTTCATAAGAATTTTAGATTTTTGAAAATCGGACATTTCTTATGGAAAATACAGACTTTCTGGTAAAGATGGTAGATTTCAATTTTGGTCGAAATGATCAATTTAAAAAATAAAAGCAGTTGACATAAAATATGCATAAGATGAAACCATGCGTTAATCATATTTGCCGATGGCTTTTCAAGGTCTGTGAATTCTTTGAGCTAACAAATTGAAAACACATTTTTCATCGATCATGTTCACCTTCATATTGCAGGTGTTTAAATTTAAAACAATAATCATTTTGTATTTTTTATATATTTTAGAAACACGGTATAGTTCATTCTGATACACCCTGTACAATACAATATACAATACAAATGAGCATTTATAAAATACTGGATAGTAGTTACTAGTGGTCTAATACATACATCCAATAGTTAAAAATATATTTTCATCGTACATTTTGGTTAATATTATGCCATTTTATAGATTTTTGACCAATTTTGGCCATCAATCTGGCAGCCATTTTGGATTTAAAGGAAGTAAAAAAGGAAGTAAAAAAAGTTGGTTTGGGGGAGTCCTGGGGTGCACGGTACCCCCGTATATACCCAACTATGTAATTTCCCTCAAATCGGATCGTGTGACTTCAGGTCACGTGATACGTAAGCGCCGGGTTTGCCCATTTTTTTTCTTCAATAAACTCAAAGGGTATTAGGTCTTTGTTATAAACACAAAGCACAAAGAAAAACAAATCACCTCGAGGGGAACTGTAGCACCTTCAAGTCGGTTAGGTATTATCTGACTTTTTCAACTTCCACAAAATGTGATATTTGAACATGGCAACAGGGTATCAATCTGGCAACACTGACTTTTTTCAATCGGTTGTTTGTTAGACCAAAGATAGGGCAACTCATTCATGAAGTCAGTTTGGGCAAAAATTCTACCACCTTGGTGTAGGGTTCTGCCAAACTTTGTACTTTTTTCGTTGCTGAAATCAGTATAATTAGGAGGATTTTTCCCTAAAATGAGCAAAAACAAGATAGGCCCGTTACCATGGCAACAGAGGGTTGCTGAATTTTTTAATACCATATCTTTACATAACTACTAAATGTCTTTCACCTCCCAAACTTTAGGCAAAATCCAAGAGATGGCGTGTCCAAAAGTTTGTCAAGTTAGAAAAAAGTCGCTCTTAATGATTTTATCCACAAATAGTTAAAAAAATAATAATTATTTGTTAGAGTGCCAGGCGGGCCCGCCCGGCGTTGCTACAACCCTGGTCTTTATCACACATAACATAAGGCAAAAAAAAAAAAAGAGTTTGTCTCAAAGCTTGCAAAGGCTTCAAAATCGGGTGACGCGCGCTGTTTTTTGTCCTCCATTTTTTGTTTTTTTTTACATTTTTTTATTTGTGTGTCAATTTTTACTCTTACTATTTGCAACCGTTAACACTTTCTGATTTGTTAAAAAAAAAATTAAATGAATATTGTGATGTAGTTGTGTAAAGAACAATTGTGCAGCGTTTTTTGAAGAACTGAGCCATGTAAAAGTTTGAGAAAAGGAAAATCTGCCTATATTTTTAATAAAAATTTGTAGGGAAAATAAAAATTGATTTGACAATTTCCTGCATTTTAGATGCTGTATTTTTGGCATTTCAAAACCAATGCGCGCGCAAGCTTTGAGACAAACCTATTTTTTTGTTTGGCCTAATAGTAATATTCCACATTTACAATATGGTAGAAAAGAGAAAATAATATTACAAAGTTTCTCTATGCTGATTTTCCTTGAATCTCGATGTGCGTGGATTGTTATACAAAAGGTTGGTACATACCAGAGAGGTTGTCAAACATTGTGTTACATCTACCTGTGGATGGTTTCTTACTTTCCACAATATTTTATAAGAGTCAAAGCAATTGTGTTTTTAACACAAATGGTAAATGTTAATACTGTCTATACAAGCGACTCTTTCATTTTTGTATCCCTGGCTTCATCAGCGTCTCTCGTCATGGTTCGTCCGGCATCGAGTGTGGCGAATTATGGCATTCGTCTTTTCGGTCCTTGTATCCGCTCTCTCGTCAAAACCCAAAGAAAAAGGTGACACTGCATTGAATAGAAATGAGTGACCCAAAACATTTATAGAATTTTGAATCTTAATATCATGACTATTGAAATTTCTTCATAAAGTGTCAGATTCTAAATATATCCCCTTTTTGTATTTTGCATGTTTTTCTTACAATAACAATTTGAGGGAAGCAGGTTTTTCTTCACCCAACATTTGTGTACAAAATTACATTACTTTTGATAGTGGTACAAACATGAACCTTAATACAAAATTAACCAACATTTACATAGACACTGTCTTGTTTGAAAATGATACCTTTACAATGTTTCAAATCTTTAAAATACTCAAATTCATAGTGTTGATGAATCAATTTAAACTGATGGAAGTTTTGATCTTCAAACTTTTATGGTACACATCAAAGCAAAACATTTTTTGATTATGAAATTAGTCTGTATGCAACTGGTATTTTTCAATTAGAAAACCTAAGTGAAATGTTCATACATTTGTGTAAATGAAGCTTATCTCCAACTATACATTTTCTCTCAATGAAAATTCCAAAAGTAAGTCCAAATAGATACACTTTTTTGTGTGTGAAAATACCATACAAATGTTCTTTTGAACTTGACCAAAATTTGCACAAAATGGTAGTTTAAAATACACATTTAAAACACAAATTATTCTTGTACTTACAATAGTTTCTTCTCTTGCCAACTAACCAAAATCGTCATTACAGCTGCAGTGTCGTGGATCAAAGTGGTTCACGCCTGCAATTTGCTGCCCTCGTCAAAATCTTGGTAAGCTTTTAAACTTCCACAGACATGCCGTTTTCCGGATCAGTATAACTTCACACACAATATGTCTAGCCAAATTGTTCTTTTTCTATTGAATAAATATTCTGGCACCCGGCTTATATGGGCTTCTCTCAAGAATTCAACCCACGCCTTGCGAAACTTGTGAAGAAAATAAAGGACGAAACCCCTTTGGTAGTGCAGAGCAAAATAATATGACTTCTTGTCCGCTTCAGTGCTGGAGTCCAAGTGACTAAAAAACCACATGGACTGATGGAAAAAACCCAGCCTGCTGGAATTTTAATTTATGCATTTATTCATAAAGTGCAACCCAGGTGCAATCTCTCAATAGACTTTCTAAGATGTTTTCCATACATTGGAATGTTACAAAGACAGGTGTTCTCCAGCTGGTGACCTAGATTATTGAACCCTGGATGTTTAGCCTAGCTGAATTACACTATACAATGGAACAAAAAAGTGGGTTCCCACTTTATCATACTGCATAATAAGAAATAATGCTCCCATTTTACATCCTCATGTGACAGAGGCCCACAGGACCGTAAGTTGATGAGATACAGTGTTTCTAACATCATATTCTGTTTATTTGAGTAGCAATATAAAATCCTTTGGTAGCAATTTACAGCAAAATATATTTTACAAAATTTGAGATGTGCTTGATCCTAAGTTCAATATATTTAACAATGCCATATTTTTTAAACCGCTTTGATTTGAGCGCTAGTTTTTGCATGTGTTTAATAGGTCTATAGATGTATTCTAGAAATGATTTTCACCAAAATCCAAGAAGGTGACCAGCCAAAATGTTTGGCAAATTGGTTGATTTGGCATGGAATGACCCTATGATAGTGAGCGCAATATACTGCGCGAACGAGTAGCTGAGGGCCGTGGCTTAGTGGGTGGGACAACGGGCCGATGTCCGGAAGGTCCCGGATCGACTCCCAGCTGGTCCCCGGCAATTTAGTTGGTGTTTTCTCTCTGAAAAATTGTGATCCCTGTTAAAACCCCTTAAACCGGGGTTAGAGTTAATACCCTAAAGTTTAGTTGCCTTCTAAAAATCACCCCTTTCAATTTAGTGAAATCATGACCCTTTTTGACATTTTTCTTTGACACGATTGTGTAGCCGTCACCAGGGTTTTTACTAAGCCGGTCGGTGCCACAATTGCCGACCGGCACTCTAAAAAAGGTAAAAAAACCGGCAATCTATTTTTTTTTTTTTAATACAATTTGTGGATAAAATCATTAAACTGCCTCATAAAACAAGACATTATGTGGCAGGAACCCTCAAAGTATTAAAAAAAACCTAAACACCATTATGAAGTCCTCTGGACCCCATGCCACGATCCACTGCACTTCGTTCACTACACTTACTCCGTTTACCATCAGTAAAATTAGTGACAACACTGGCCGTCACAAATGCTGAGTGACCCCACCCATGGGGTACCTACCTAGTGTCTTCTAGCCATGTCGATCCATCTTGATGTCTGACTATGAAACAGTGTTTACCAGATATAACTTTGTTGTTGCTGATCGACAGATCACAAACTGTATAAAGATAACAAATGGGTGATAGAAGATTTATGTGCACTGTGTTATTGGGGGGGGGGGGGGGGGGGGGGGTGGGGTGAGAGGGGGGGGTAGAAATACACTTGACTGTATGATTATAACTTATGGTAACTGGATCCTAATCACATTTTTGTGCCATTTTACGCTTAAATGGTCAAATTTGGTCTAATACTTTACTAATTTGGCATGAAAATGCGCTCAACATTTAGCTGTTTTATGCTAAAATTGTCAACATTTGGTCTAATCCAACCTAATTTAGTAAGAAAATGTGCGCACAACGCGGGAAAAAATTGCCTTGTTATGCTTAAATTGTCAATTTTTTTTCGTGTCGTTGAATATTTCGTGTTTATAATTGCCTATTAGAGGACCTTTAAAATAAGATACAAAGCTGGAAATTGGTACTTAGGGTGACTATAACCCAAATAACCCAAAAATTGCTTCAAAACAAGTGTACCTTATCCCCTTACTCTCTACAGGCCGCTAAAAACAGCAATTAATTCCGTCGAACAAATTGATTTCCACACTAAAACACTTGTTTTGAGGCAATTTTTGGGTTATTTGGGTCATAGTCACCCTATGTACCAATTTCCGTTCCAGCTTTGTATCTTATTTCAAAGGTTCAAACGCGAATCGCGTCACTTGAAGTGGGGGTACCCTCCAAACTTTGAAGACCCATAATTCCGAAACGACTTGGATTTGGAATTTTATATTTTTCATGTTCATTATACCTACTTGTATGTACATTAGAAATGAATTACAGCCAAATCTGAGAGGTGACCTGTACCACCATTGGTTGATTTGACACGGAATGACCCTGTTCAATTGCAAACAGGCCTACTCACAAGTGGTTTGCATGTTGGCAATTGTTACAGAACCTTTGCCAAAATAATAAAATTAAAATATTCCAACAAACAAAAATGGGCAATACCCTCTAGATTATCACAGCTACATGTAGCGCATGTCGCTGTTGAATGCTCACTATGTTAGGCCAAAAAAATAAAATTGTTTGATTGCCCTCGTCTGCCCGACCCTCTAAATTAGGGACAGGGGTTTTGCGCTTTTTAAAAGCACTAAAAGTGCTGCTTGATTTTGGAAAAAGTGCTTTTTGGAGCAAAAGGTGCTTTTTTAAAGTAAAAGGTGCTTTTATTCACCAAAATTATGCCATGCGTTAAAAATAAATCCAAAAGCGATTATATTCCATGTTTCCATGTTGACGTATTTCTTTTTTCGTTGTCAAAACCATCATTTTTCATTCAAAACTTCAGTCAAACTAAACTAAGTGTAGAATAAACACTTCCCCAGTTATGTAACTGATTTTTAGTTAGATGGACATTATTTGTTAAATATTTAGACAATTTTGAAGAAAAAAATGCTGTGTGATGAAAATGCTTTTTTTGGTGCTTTTGAGCATTTTCCCTGTCCTTACTCTAAATCCTTTTTGTTCCCCGTTTTGGTTACCACAACAAGTACATCTCATTTTACTTTTGGTACCTGAAAAAAGGGCAAGGGAGAAAAGAAAAGAAAAAATTCCCGACACATAATTCCAACAATGCGTGCATAGGCCTGTATGTGCGTATTACATGTATATATGCGTACGACCGTAAACCCGGAAGTGTGTACCGGACTCGTGTGTTCGTGTACTGATTAGTGATGGTCATTCGTGAAATGTCAAGCGCATGCATACATACATTGTAGTTGTTCGCCCATTTCATGCATCTGGATGGAGCTCCACAAACAACAACAAAACATGCTCACCCGTAGCATTATAACAGTTACAATAATTCTAATGATATATAAAAAAGGCAATACGTGTGACACATGACATGACTGACACACAATTAAAATATAAAATTATGCGTCACAGACAAGTCAAATTATCGGAATCAGGTCAACTCGGCCTTCGAGACAAATCTGCCAAGACAACTCGGCCTTCGCGACAACTCGGCCACAAGATGAGTTGTGTGGGTGGCAGAATCTCGGAGGCCGAGTTGTCTCGTAGTAGGCCGAGTTGTCTTGTGGCCAAGTTGTCTCGTAGGCCGAGTTGTCTCGAAAGACGAAGGCCGAGTTGTCGGACATTCAAATTATTTCAGGTCTGTAAATAATGTACTGATTATTTAAGAAGACTGTGAACGTCAAGAATATATTGTTAAAGCTCATCCTATCACCAGCATTCTACTAACGTTACACAGCTTAACACTTTGACTAGAGAGACTTGGATTAAATTTAATAAATAAGCTTACCTTTGGCTCTACCAATTGTGAAATTGGCATCGTGTATTATTGGAATAGGCGGCAAGTCTAAATCGGTTGAGCAAACCAACTGAGCCCATTCTTTTTGCTGAGTATCCATTATAATAAAATGCAAGGAAATGAACAGCATAAAAGTTTTGTCTGTTATCCTTGCTTTTACCTGCAATACTGTTGCAAAAGTATTGGTTGTTTTCATCAATCGTGTTTACCTCTCAACCCACATGACCCATATCATCAGCTGTAGTCTTATTATTATCGTTTTCAAATTCTACGAAATGTTTCATATCTTCGCGCTGTCACGGAAATAAATTTTAAAAGAACTTTGTCAAGAAATCGAGACTGGGCAGGTCATAATTACTAATTATGATAGGGCTGACATTATTTTTTCATAATATCGGTCAATTATACAAAGCACAATGATAATGGATAGGATGTCAACCTAGTATAATTTGTGCACAAGCGCAGGAACCCGAGGAACCATCGATCAAGTCTCATCAATTTGGAATCCGGTCGTTAAAACTTCTGTTGAAAATGGCGTCAATTCTCAGAGTTACAGCTCGAAGATTTTCTACTCAGACTTGCCTTAGACAAGCAGATAATTTCGCATTGAAAGGAGGCCCCGCTGAACATCATGGTAACTTTTTTATGTAGTTTTTCGAGCCGTTTGAATGTATGCATTGAGCATGAATGATATATTCTAATTAGCGAGAGCCTAGAGCCTAGAGCCTAGAGGTCAACAGATTTTAGGTTTTCAGTTCGGAAGAGTCTATTCGTACAACTGTTGTACGAATTAGCGAGGTATCGCTGTAATAGTTAGTATAGACCATATTCACGCGGCATCCATTTTCTACAATTTTCCACCCAAGCCTCGTTCCCGTTACGTATACCTATTAGTTACCTGCGCCTGCGTTAGGCATGTTCATAACTACACACGAATTCTACCCCGGGATCGATCGTGACGGAACCCCCGTGTTGTGTGGTGGCATATAAACCCAATTTTCAGTGGTAGGCCCTATGCACTTACCGTCCAGGCTACATTTGACGTCTTAGAAAATGTCACTTGGGCTTAGCAAATACTTCACGGCCCTTCAGAGTTACAAATATAATTCAAACATGAAAATCGGTGGATTACATCGTCGTCAAATTGTATTTGAAGAAAATGGTGTGGTCGGAAAAACACATGATTCTGCAAATGAATATGCAAAACAAGAGCCTCCCATATATGGGCATATGGGCGTGGATTACGCAAGATGTGACTCGTAAATCGAGGGCGACGCTATGATACGAGAGTCCTTAAAAGGCAAATGGGACGCGCGATGTGACTCGCAAATCGAGGCTGTTTACAGTGGCACCGGCCACGTGTACGATATTTTGCATTCGCTTGGATATATACCGTATAGTTCATGAATTTTTCGCCATTAAATTTCGCCGAAATAATTTAATAAATCACTTTATAAAGTTCTTGTATGTATTTTTTATATGAATTCTATTTCATCTCTTGCATTGTTTTATATGTTTTTTTTGTATTTCTGAAACCTTGATGAGGTCTAATGAGATAAATTTAAAAAAAACCACCTATAAATACTTACATGGAGTATACGGTTTATACTGCTTTGACTATCTGCGTTCCGACAAATCAGTGCGTGGAATTCGGGGACTTTGACAGTACTTTGACAGTTGTTGAAGAGACACAGGTGGTACACACAAAGGAAGTCGCTATCTTAATCCGTTTAGACGACATGTATTCACGAATTTTCATTTTCACACCTCAGATAATGCAAATTTTAAACTATTTTAGCTTGTTAGGCCAGGGCTTTATAAAATCATGATGTCCAGTTGCTTGTGTGTGCACTTATAAAACTCGCCCATTGCTTGTGTGGTGGATTTCGATCACGACAGGAGCATGCGCAGATGCGATTTTGTGTAAGTGGTCTGTGATTTTGTCAATATTTTTACTGTGATTTGTCGATCTGCATTAAATGCAAAAAGTAACAACGCCCCCGGCTGGACTCGAACCACCAACCTTTCGGTTAACAGCCGAACGCGCTAACCAATTGCGCCATGGAGGTGATTATTTACTAGGCTGTTTTGGTTTGTCATGTTCACCCGTACACTTCCCCGTACACTTTCTTGCAAGGAAATGGCTATTCGTACAACTGTTGTACGAATTGCACGAAGATTTCTCTAATTCGCACAACGACTCTGGACCAATGAGGTTCGAGCAATTAAAGTATATAGATGGTTTAAAAGCTCGAACAGGGAGCGTCTGAGGGGGGATGTGCCCCCAAAAGCTCGAACAGGGGGACGTCTGAGGGGGGATGAGCCCCCCACAGAAGTTGATTTTCTTTTCAATTTTCGAACTATATCTGATGTATATACTTTTGACCAACAAAACATTATCGAAAAGCCACCTTTTCATTTCCGATCAATATTTTTATTTTTTTTTATCAATGCAAGAAAGAAGTTGAGCATACTATACTGATATTTTCTTGATTTAAGTATACCTACCGTATATTATTTAAAAGCTCGAACAGAGGGAGTCTGATGCATGGGTGATGTGCCCCCCCCCTCAGAATTGGATTTTGTTTAAATTTTCGAACCCATTTGGTGCGTACTTTTGAACAATATATATTTATTGAAAAGCAATCACTTTATTTCATTTTGCCTGCGCCTTGGCCATCGCACATACACTATATGAAAAATCAGGGCGATGATTACATTTACCTCACCCCAGGTCAAAAAAGGGGGGGGGGCGGGATTCCCGCCCATCCCACCCCGGGATTTCCGCCTAGTGTACTAACGGGGCTCCCTTTCCCCCCGGGGCCTCCTATATGTCTTATTACAATAGTTGTACGAATTACAGGGACCCCCTCTTATTTTTACAATGAACTTCCCCCCAACGGACTCACATCAGGCTTCTTACAATAGTTGTACGAATAACAGGGACTCCCCTCTTATTTTTACAATAGTTGTATGAATAACATATAACAGGGACTCCCTCCTATTTTTACAATAGTTGTACGAATTACAGAGACTCTCGTCTAATTCGTACAACAGTTGTACGAATAACAGAGACTCTCGTCTAATTCGTACAACAGTTGTGCGAATTACAGCGATACCTCGCTTATTCGTACAACAGTTGTGCGAATTACAGCGATACCGCGCTAATTCGTACAACAGTTGTACGAATAGACTCTTCCTTCTTGCAAAGTCGGGCATCGTTTTTTCTCATATGTTGCTTGCATATTGCCGTTGCTGTCGCCTTTAATACATGTGCTGTCAGTTGAACTTGGAACCAACGTTTAATTTGAACTGTCTATTTTCAATAAAAAAATACTCCAATACGCTGGATTTAAATGAGGTAAACATGGAGTTTTCTACATATTTTGGCGACAAATTTAAAAAAAAATGTCGCCCTCTCAGTAGTCAATGATATGAACATCCCTACCTGCGTGACTTGTGCGAGGATCCGTACGCCGCACGCTTTTATTAGCCTTTGGTACCACGCTTCTCTCGTAGTTCTATCGAATGCACCGAGGCGCAGATAGACCAAACAGGAATGAGGCTTGGGTGGCATATTTTGGAAAATGGCTGCCGTGTGAATAGAGTCTATTCGCACAACTGTCTGACTGTTGTACGAATAAGCGAGGTATCGCTGTAATTCGCACTGTCATGACTGTTGTATGAACAGATGAATAAGCGAGGTATTGCTGTAATTCGTACAACTGTTGTGTTGTACAAATTAGAGGAGAGTCTCTGTTATTCGTACAACTATTGTAAATTGTTGAAGAGAAGAGGGGGTGGGGGACGAATCCCTGTATGACTACGCTGTAATTTGTACAACTATTGTTGAAGGGGTCAAGTGTGGGGGAGTCCCTGTCATTTGTACACAACTATTGTTGAAGAGGGGTCCCCTGTAGGGGAGTCCCTGTAATTCGTACAACTATTGTTGAAGAGAAGAGGGGTCCTCTGTGGGGGAATCCCTGTAATTCGTACAACTATTGTTGAAGAGGGGGTCTAGTGTAAGGGAGTCCCAGTCCCTGTCATTCATACAACTATAGGTAAATTAATAATTGAACGAACACAACTAAGCAGCATATCGCGTACATTGCGTGAAGCGCGCACGCCCATTCGCGTGATAATTTCGGGCGCGTTCATCTTTGTACTGCGTTCGTGATGTTCGTTCAATTATTAATTTACCTATAATAAGACATGGGAGGCCCGTGGGGAAAAAAAGGGTGTCCCTTAGTACAAGGGTGGAAATCCCAGGGAATGGGGGTATACCCACACTTTTTGATCGGGGTGGGGGGGGGGGGAGGTGTCAATGTACTCATCCCCCCACCTTAATTTTTCATATAGTGTATGTGATGGCCAGTGGCGTAGCTCAGGGGGGGGGGGGGGCAAATGCCCCCCCTGATGAAAAAACCAGATTTGTGCCCCCGCCCCCCACCACCCTAAATTAAAAAAAGAGGTGAGAAAAGAAGGAAATAGGAAAAAATTGAGAAAAAAGACCGAGGTTATTAGCCAAATAGAAGGCAAAATTGTACATGTAGTACATTTACTATGCGATTTGTTGTGACTGAGCGATTTTTTTTTGGACTGTGCACATTTTTTTGACCTCACCCAACCCCCCCCCCCCCCCCCCCCCCCCCCCACTTACGTGAATTTCACGAGGTAAGTCACTAGAAAAAAAATTGGGGCAACCTTTTACGAAAATTTTAGAAATCTTGCCCCCCCTGAAAAAAATCCTAGCTACGCCACTGGTGATGGCCAAGGCAAAATGAAATAAAGTGATTGCTTTTCAATACAATATTTGTCAAAAGTACACACCAAACAAATGGGTTTCGAATATTCGAAAATTTAAAAATAATCCAATTTCTCAGGGGGGCACATCACCCATCAGACTCCCCCTGTTCGAGCTTTTAAACAATCCATACTTAAATATATGCTCAACTTCTTTCTTGCATTGATAAAAACAAAATATTTATTGAAAATGAAGAGGTGGCTTTTCGATAAAAAATGTTGGTCAAAAGTATACACTAGATATCGCACCAAATGAGTTTGATAATTGAAGAAAAAAATCCAATTCTGAGAGCCTTCAGACTCCCCCTGTTCGAGCTTTTAAAAATATTTATTGGAAATGAGGAGGTGGCTTTTCGATAAAATGTTGGTCAAAAGTGTTCACCAGATCACACCAAATGAGTTCGAAAATTGAAACCAATCTTAATGCAGGCTTGATATTAGGTTATCACTCATATATAGTTGCTCCAGTTGCTCGAACCTCATTGGTCCAGAGTCGTGCGAATTACAGAAATCTTCGTGCAATCCGTACAACAGTTGTACGAATAGCCATTTCCTTTCAGTTTGGACCTTTCAAACTATATGAATTGACACAAAATAATGAATAATGAATTCTCACCTGGTTCCAATTTTAAGATCCTCCACAGGAAACTGAATCAATTGCAGATGGCCTAATCCTCAATAGTTGCCCGGGCAATTTAATTTTCATCTTTAAATTTAGCTGAAGACAGAGTGCCTGGACAAATGCATTAAATTAGAGTTTACTGTTTATTAGACTTGAGGATAAATCTTGAAATGTCGTTGGATTTAAAGGTAGATGTTTTGATTACTGGTCCGATTTTCAACATGAAAGGTCACCCAAAAATTGTCGCATTCCAAAGTTTGAGTTGCATAACTCCAATAGTTCTTATTTTAGAAGCACAAGGTCACAAGAAATGTGCCCATTGAGTAGTACACACACTGGTGGGTGGTTAACCACCTTTGGCAGTAATTCACCACAAATTTGTTCATATGTGATGCAATCTGTGAAAACCCGTCGGATGTCGCAAAATGTGATTTAGGGATTATGGGTAAAAAAAAATTTAAAAAAAAAAAAGATTTTGTTCAAGAAAATTAAATTCCAATACTTTGTGTCATCATCTTTCATGAAATTTCACCTTCAAAAACTTACTAAAAGTCACTTTTATTATTAACATATGTTATTCTATTGAATTATGTATCTTTTTTGGCCTGTTTTCATGATTTCTTGTTTTGTAGCTTTTTATGACATCACAATCATCATTCACTCATAACTTTTTTTTGTAGTGATCGTAGAAAAATGATCGAAACAGTTCTGTAATCAGCACAGTTTTAGCTTTCTTATGATATAAATATCTTCAATATGAAAAATGCCACCATGTGGCGGGTTTTCACAGATCGCATCACATATTTTCTAGGAAAGCTGTAAGTACTACCACATGGACCAAGTTGTTTCTTCGTACAATGCTTCATTAAGAAGTTACAAGCAACACTTCTATTCCCATATTAAATGATAATTTACTGTATTTTAGAATGTGTCGTGTTGTTTAAAATTAAAATTGCAGAAAATGTGTCTTTTCATTTGTTATACCTCTGAAATTCCAGAGAAATCTGGACTTTGGCAGATAACCAAAAATGTTGGCGGATAACCTGATTTCATATCATGGTTATCCGCCGGATAGCCTAATTTTCCCCTCTAATTTGAACACTGATTACCACAACCACGTCCACATTACCTCCTTGATTGAATACCTCTTGAACAGATTGCAGAAAGTACCTTTGTCATTGTACTATTTTTGTACGAGCAAGGGTGGGTTAATATGCAATGATAGTTATTGTCTATAGGTATCATTCATGATGCTGCAAACATTCTGGCATTTACCTTTTCTCTGGTGTCATATTATGCAATCATCTAACACACATGTTTCACAAAACAATTACAATTTCCTGCCAAATTGCTGATTTTGCAGTTTATCCAAAGTGTACTCAATTTAAGCTAATGCTACATGTTTGAAGTCCTAGTTCAAAATAATTAGAAATCCAAAAGTGAATGATTTGAAAGACAATGGAATCACTCATGTGTCTCGTACCAAGATCACTTTCATTCCGTATTGACCCATCCTCGTGTACAGTGACAAAAAATAGACATCTGGCTTTTTATACTATAGTCTACAGTAACTATAGGCCTATAATTTGTTTCCTTTTTTCTTCTTTCTTGCAACTGCATCCACAGGTGAAGCAGCTCTGTGGAAGAAATTGTTCCTCTTTTTAGCAGTACCAGCCATGGGCTTCTGCGTATACAATGGATTCTTTTCTGAGGAAGCTAATCATGCTCATCATAGGGAAGAGTTTGTACCTTATAGCCATCTAAGACTCAGAGTTAGAGTAAGTATTCTCTTAAATGTGACCCATCACATCAAAACTGACTAGTTGTCACCAAAAAGGAAAATTGATATTTTGCTTTTAATGCTACAAACCTTATTTGTAACTTTAAAATGACACCTTAACTTAATTGAAATTGAGCATAATAAACAGATTTTGTGAAGCTCAGGAAGTGATCCATTCCATTTATTTTCTCTATTTGTTCTCATCTTCTTGTGTTCTTTCCTACAAATAAGGTTTGCCGATAGGTGACAACTGGTTTTGATGTGATGGGTCTCAAATGTTTTCACATGCATATATTTAATAGGGTTTTTGGAGCATGTGACTTGCTATAATTAGTTCAATAATTTTCTGATATTTCCAACAATTACTTGTAAATCTATATTCACTTCACTAGTGTACAGAGAGCAACATTCTCTATGCACACTGGTTCAGTGTTACTGTAAAACCAGAAATGTTAGCGAGTTTTAAAATTTCAAGAATCAGCAACACTTTCTCAGATGTAAACTTTGGAGTTAGATAAATTTGCAATGCACTGCTACAGCTACAAGGTAGATTGAAAATATTTGCAGCATGTACTTTTCGTGCTTCTCACAAAAATTTTAATTTTAAATGCACACAAACATTTCTGGTACTTATTGCATTCACCAAGACAGTATATAATTTTGATGCCAACATGATAATATCAAGGTCTCAGAAACACAAGGCCTTATCTCCATTTTGACCATTTTGAGAAAATGACTATTGCAGATTTTTAAACACATTGGGGAGATAGAGATGAGGCCTTGTGATACTGGCTATAACTTTGAAAGGGTTGTGTTATGGAGATAAGGCTGTGTTTACTGGAAAGAGAATTTCTTTCTGAACATTTTGATACCAAAATCTCATTTTTGAAAAAAAAGGGGAAGAGGCCTTGTGTTTCTGAGCCCTCGATATATAACAGTAATAGTTCAGCTGATTTTCAAGTCATTACCTACCCTGTGTCTTCAAATTCCTGCAAACTTATCCATATTCCATTAGATAGTCCCTGCAGTCTTGCTATGGTTAACCTAAGGTCCCGAGTTTACCGCGTTGTGGAATTGAGGTTGAACATGCAGTGTTTTCACTCACCCTATACAAAGGGTGAAATACCCTTCACTTTTGATTTTCACCCTTTAAAAAATTTCTCAAGAGTGAAAAATGTTGATAATTTCATTGTCTAACTGCCCAAAACACTGCGCGAGCACACGTTCTGGCCATCATTTTGGTTTTTCACCCTCGAGAAATAAACCCAGTGAAATTGCTGTCATGGAAAACGACATTTTGATGAAAAGAAAGGGAAAAAATTCACAAAAAAAGTCCAAAACACAAAATTTATAAATAGTCTTGAATAAAACAATATAAATATTAAAATTTAAAAATGATACGTAATAAAACAAAAAAATGATTGTTTTTCTGTAAAGTGTTTTATTTGGTTTTATAGATCGTACATTTTAAGCTTTCTTGGGGAAAATTACATCACAGAAAATGCAAAATTTACAAAGCGGAAAAACGCGGAATTCGACAGTTACAAAGCAGAAAATTAGTGAGCTTAGGTTAACCCAGTGGATTCACCCAATTCTGTCCCACTAATTTAAATATTAAAGGTACATGTATGTGATAGTCTGAATTCCTCATTTTGATTAAATAAAAAATGTTTTTTTAGGTTGACCAGATTCAGTTTTGGAGTGTGTGGTGCGAAACTAGGTTGTAAATATCTGACTAGCCCAAACATGACAACATTTGCCTTTTTTTGTGTCAGTAATCTTATTTGAATCATCCAACATTTTGGGACACGTCTTGATTCAAGTGCTACTTTTTTCATGAAGACATTTTGAAAACAGATTTTTTGGTAAATACTTACAAAACTGTTATTGTATCCTAGTTAATATTGTATGCTTTTGTATTCTTGCAGGCTTTCCCATGGGGAGATGGCAAACACTCGCTGGTCCACTCTCACTTCAACGCCCTACCAGACGGCTATGAAGATGAGGAACACTAAGACGCTGAGAACATGGATGATGATTCACCGTCGCATCAATTTGACGTTTATTATTAGAATGACAATTTAATTCGATGACTGCACTGGAAACTTGGTAACTCAAATGATATTCAATCAGAAGAAAACTAGCATCTTTCTTTGAGGATACAAAATTATAATTTAAGATGTTTCATTTTTAAAAAAGTTGAAGATATATTTTTATGCTGAACTCATATAAGTGTAAGCCACATTTGCATTACCAAGATTCTACTGTGTCATCAGTGCATGTAAATGAGAGTTACCGACCCTTGTGTGTGGCAGAAAAAGCCAGAAATAGTTATGTAAAAATGTTGTTTATAATCAAGGATTGGGTGCAGGGGGCAGTATTGATATTTTGAACCTTTTCCAGAAGGCTTGTCTTTAAAATGTAAAACGTTGTTATCTCATACTCAAATGATTATTGGTTACCAGGTAGTCATATTTCATTACCCACCAATCTCCATCTATGGGTTTGTATATTTTCAGCGTTTTATATTTCAACCTATTTGGTCACTATGCACATTGATACTTTATACTAGTCCTATACAAAATTGTGCTTCCTTAATTAGCGTTTTGGAATTTCAGCCTGTATTTGGAACCAGTGGAACCTCGTTAACAGAAAATTGCCCAGGCCTGGTATTTTAGTTTGTCTTAACAGGTATTTGGGACTTATAACACTTCTGTGTTATCGAAAATTTACCGCTATCAGAGTTTGCGTTAAAGAGGTTCCACTGTAATTACAAGTATTTGTTATGATGGTGACATAACTGTATGTTAATAATTTCAACATTGTTCATAATTTGCCAGTGAAATGTGACTTATACTTGAATTGTCACAATTTCAAATTTAATAACTATCCTCCTGAGTCCTGAACACTGATAAAAAAATCATCGCTACATAAAGTCTGTGGCATAGTCTATCATTCATAGAGGATTTATGATCCAGTGACCAGGAAGTTATGATATCATTTTGCTGGCAAAATTGCAGCAAGGTTTTGTATTGGAATACTCATCCTAGATATCAAAATATCTCAGTTTGAACCATAAGAAAACACAGTTAAGTATGTTTCGATCCCAAGGACTGTATATCATGTCAAACATCAATACCAAGCTGGTATTCACAGCCGGCATTAGGGAATGAAAGACAAACCAATGTAGCCTGCTGGAGAGACTTTGGTTTTTCTGGAAGAATATATTCCCTGAATAGAAATTGCTTTTATTGATTGAAAGTATTTTACCTTGTTAAATGGATCTTTATCAATCACAACAGTTGTTGACAACCCAGTATTTCAACCAACTTGTTTGAAGTGGTGTGATTAAAATAACAGATTATTCAAAAATAAAGTATTGTTTCAGATTGTCATTGTCTGTTGTTGTCAGCCTGTATTGTTTTAATATAAACACTGCACAAAAAGAAATATTCACTTTTTTCGAGGCGCACTGTGTTTAATTCTTAGGACCCTAAATAAATTCAACAAGTGGGAAAAAACGGGCATTTCCCCTGCGCATCTTGACACCTCATTTTTCACAATAGCATCAATATTGATGAAGCAGTGGCCATTTGAATAACAAATGATGCAGTTTCCATTGTTGCACTTAACCCTATACCCATGAAAAGAGCGTAAAGAAAACAGTAAATCTAAAGTGTACCTCTTCTTTCTCTCCATGAAAAAGTGCTACATTTTACAGAAAAACCTATTTTAAATGGACACTTTATTTCAAAGATATAATGGATTAAAGGGTTTTAAAACATCCTTTGATTCGTTATATCACAAAGTCTCAATATTCCTGACTTCCCAACTCATTTTGATTGATCACATCACAAATGCTTGAAATTTCTGGATTGCATCATGATTCAACCAAAATAATTCTTCTCATAAATAATTAATTATAAAATAGAATTATTTTGAGTGTATCCTGTTGCAATCATGAAATTGTCTTAGAAGACGATAACCAGAGAGTCGCTGTTAACCCTTTGAACCCAAATCGACCTATCGGAGAACGTCGTATAGGTCGATAAATCGACCCGAGCAGACAGGTGACACATTGATCATATGACTGAGTGGTCATGTGATTTGAAAGTCATGTGATGTTCACCCGACGTGAAATACATTGTCTCGCAAGGTTTTCGTTGTGTTTTGATGTCATTTAGCTGAAGAAAACAGTCAAAAATAGCGCGAAATTGGATGAATATGCAACCCAATATGGCGCAGATGATTCTCAGGTAGACATGGATGCATTGTTTTACGGTCATGATTGGCAATTTTGGTGATAAAAACGGACGTTTTTATGTTATAAATAGGTTAAGTTATACGTGTAGTACAATGGCATACTGCCCTCTCTCATCGGTAACATATATTACAGATGATATAGGTGTACTATATTTAGCATTTTACCCCCGGAGAAGTCAGGGTGGGTGTACCGAACCCTTATAATAACTCCGGGTTCAAAGGGTTAAAGGTATATTATACAATCTTTTCCAGGGAACGCCCTAATCCTCGAGAAAAAAAATTGAAGCAGGTTATCATTTCTGATCATAAATCGTAAATACATTCCAAGTTACAGGGCGATACGATTCCTAATTACTTCAAATCATGGTTTTAGAGTGAAAATAAACTGCAGGGTTAACCTGACCGTTTATATTTTCACTCTAAATTCACTCTAAAACCATGATTTTGAGGTAATTAGGAATCGTATCGCTCTGTAACTCAGAATATATTTATGATCAGAAATATAAATCTGCAAGAAAATTTGCTTCCAAAAAAATAGATCTAGATCTGGTATAGATCACATAATATACCTTTAATGGGGAGGAAATTTGAACTGCAAAAGAAGAAGTCTTTTTATATGGGCACAAAGTTACTTCGGTACGACCTTTTTTTCTTTCCCTTGTCATTCTATAAACAGCACTCTCTGGCCTGCGACGCTGTGATGTATGTACCGATAGAGGGCTCACTCCCCATGGACCGCTAGCCATCATCTGATCTCACCCCGAGGAGGCGCTGCGATCACCAGGTTGATAGCAGTCTTTTGAATGGCGCCCTCAAAAGTGTGTAGGTTTGGCTATTAAGCCAGAGATAAGAGTGTTGTACATGATTGACAAAGAAAAGAAAAAAAAGGTCTACTGAAGTAACTACAATCTAGGAAATTTGGTGTTGGAACAGAGAGTCCATTTCTTGGGGGGTTGATTTCAACGAAGTCCTCAAAGTGTTCCAACAGTTATATTATTTCCTGAATTGTATTATGCAAAATTTACCTCGGAATATCAGTTGAAAGTTGTACTGTAATTGAAGCAATGCATCGTGCTGCAAGAGTGATTGACAGCTCAATATGCATATTTTCAACTCGTCAGGCGCCGTGTGACTGCCAACTTGTTAGTTTGAGAGTGCCATCCTACTGGGAGATTCATCTTTGACAATGACAAGTGATCATGTAGTGGCACAGGCCTGGCTTGACAAAACCAAAAAAATACTTGCTTATTGATATTTCATACTCTACAGGTGTTGCCTGTGAAAAGCTATCACAAATTAGCCTAGTCGTGAAGTCCAAACTTCTGACTTCAAAACTTTGTCCCCATTTTGAGAAAAAGGATTTGAAAGCAAAAATTGTACAAAGGATTCGAACCCAGGTACTTCCGGTCCCAAAGTGAATGTCATAATCCAGTGGCGTAGCCAGAGGGGGATGATCCCCCCCCCCCCCATATTGACTGTCGTGTTGGTTGAGATTGGCACTGTTGGTTCATTTGGCAAGGGAAATCGAGGGATTATAACCACAAGATAGCAAAATTAATGTTTTTGGATATACAGGGTGTCCCTAAAAAAAGGGTGCACATGTTTGCTCAACTTGTTGACCATGAAGTCCTAATGTTTGATGTAATATGTTTATACACATGGAAAAAGAAAACACTCAGCTTTCAGATGCCGTTTATTTTATCTGATTTGGATTTGTCAATCCTGAGATATAACCAGTTTATCAAAGCTACCCAAATTCGACGTTGTGCCACTTTTACAGAAAGAATGATTATGAGCGTCAAAACGATACTAACATTGGTCTATCCATGGGCATCAATCGTCTTGAAACATTGGGGTGGGCATTTGACTAGAATTGTTTAAAAGAGGCTGAAGAACAAAAGTGATGTCCTTGGAATATGTGGTAAGGGATTTCTACGAGCAGTTATTCTGGGATCCCTCTGAAGTGCACGCCGCATGTCATCGATGTGTTTATACTGTGTCCTGCCACTTTTCATATTTTAGTCTTCCAGTCTTAATTCTCTATTCACGTTGGTGCTTGTACCATCTGCCAAGTATTTCCAATACTCCTTTGTAGGTGTATTCCTAGATGTATGTGAGTGTTTGGGAAATTAATGGCAAACTCTCTGGTGACTTCTGCTGGACTTCTCGTATCATGATATTTTAAGACCATGAACACCCTCTTCTAATGATAATTGAGGCCGCACCCAGCCATATGGACGGCTGTCTTGTTTTAAAAATGTAGGCCCAATAAACATTTTGTGAAACGTCGTTAAAAGGACTGGTTCGAATCATGTAACAAACATCTTTATATTATAGTTCTGCTTGGATACACAGGCACTAATTCTATTATTTAAACCTAGTCAATCTCTATACAAATATGTTATTTTGCATAACACTGGTGAAGGGCAATCGTACAAGTGGAAGTTGTACGACTGGTGAAGGGCAATCGTACAAGTGGAAGTTGTATCTTAGGAGTAAACCTTTGAAACTGTAAAGTGGCACAACATCAATTCTGGGGAGCTCTAGTTCATTGGCCATATCTCAGGATTGACAAATCCGAATCAGATGAAATAAGCAGCATCTGAAAGCCAGGTATTTAATCTTTTTATATGTGTAAACGTCTTACACCAAATGTTAGAACTTCATGGTCAACAAGTTGGGTAAACACGTGCACCTTTTTTTAGGGACACCCGGTAAGCTCGTTAAATGTGCCTCAATCATGGCACATTTTCACACACAAAATTGGTTAACAAATTTTCAAAATGTTTCAAAAAACCCAATATGTTTTAAATATTATCAAAAAAATTGGTTTCCTGCCCGTAGAGCAGGGTCCCCTGTCTATACCAGTGTTTTCAACAGCCCCCTGGGTCTGTACAAAACACAAGAATATAAAGATAGATAGTCATAATATTGTCAATATAATGGCTACTGTTAAAATCAGCAGTATTTTATTAATACTCATGTGGTTCTCTTCAAAAACTGATCACCTACAACAAGCAGGCATACAAATATTACAAAAATACTTCTCATACAATAACAAACATATACAGCAATAGCAACGTTTCAGTGCACACTATAGGCTAACATTAACATGTTTTAAGGTACACAGGATCGCAAGTTAATAACAATTAGCTGTATTGTTGATGCATATTAGAATATACTTGCCAGGTCAACTGGCTCACGCTAGCTTCATCACAAACCGCTGATCGTATTGATGATAACACAAAGCCTATGGCCATTTGAAGTGAATAGTGATGAACGTACTAAGGGATACCTACATGTAGGGGCAAATATCCCCCTCAACCTTGCATAATACAATTCTACAGGCCCACAACCAAGATGGAGGGAGGGTGTGGCACTTCAGTACATTTAGTAAGATCTGAAAGTCCTATAGAAGTATACACAAATGCAGCAGTGTAAGCTCACATCCATTCCAATTGTATGAGCAGGGAGTTCAAACAGCAGAATAATATGCATGCTTATCAACCATTATCACTCCTACATGGAGATGCAATGCACCTTGGGTTTCACACGTTTGCTATGTCTATGGAGTTTTGAATTTAATTAAACTTGACTTAAAGGTGTATGTTCCGATCACTTTTTGGTGCTATGATTTATTTCTTCACATCATCATGATATTTCGATATCAGAAGATCATAGAACCCCCATATTTTTCTCATTATGTCTGTAAAATCTTAGGGGCCAGAAATGTTCCATTTAGAAATGATAGGCTAAAATGTGGTGAATTACTACCAACGGTGGTTAACCACCAGCCAGTTGGTGTACTACTCAATGGGCAAAATTATTGTGATCTTGTGCTTCTAAAATTAGAACCATTGGAGTTATGCAACTCAAACTTTGGAAAGTGACAATTTTAAGGATGACTTTTCATGTAAAATAGAAAATACCAAGTTGAAAATCGGGCCAGCAATCAGAACATCTACCTTTAATTAATGGTCACTATCTTTTTATTTAAAGTGAATAATGATGAACTTCATTGGTGTTGCCACCAGAAATTTGTCCCAAATTGCGGCACAAGTGCCTAGCTCTAGACTGCAGCCCACGACTATATAATAGCCCCTATTTTCGTTGAGCCCATAGAGAATACACTGGTAGCCCAACTTTATCCTGGCCACGGCACACTTTAATGCGGCGCAGGGGTCAAAAGTAGCCAAATTCTTCGGCCTAGCTGCAAACACTGTTACTAATTGCTAATAGAGTTTGTCTCATTTGCTGGAGTGAGTCTATGGCTTAATCCCCTTAGCACATCCAATAGAAATACAGTGTCTAATGTTACATCTATTTTTTATCAGGGATATTATCACTCCTTCGATTACCAATTTGACCCATAGAATGATGTGCCATTAAGTATAAATCCACTGAAATTGCCATCATTTAATATCTATGACTGATAATCAAATGAATTCAATTCCTTTGCTCTACTCAGTGTAGGATATCATATTATATACATATTACCAAAAATCCAAATATTTGGTCCCATTAAAATCACAAACAAGGATTTATTGTTTCAAGACGGAGGTAACTACTGAATACAATGCACATTTGTGACCCATCACATCAAAATGGACATGTTGGCCCGAGTCAATTCTGAATTATTGGTATGACTTGAAAGAACACATTTTTAGCTTTGAAATGATACCATATTAAACGTTATCGGACTCGGTAATCACAAGATATGAATTGAAGAAGCATAATTTTTTCTATTATTTTCTTTATATTTCATCAAATATATTGGCCTCAATCTCAAAACTGTGTTAGCCGACAACGTGTCCTTTTTGACGTGACTAGTCACATTTATGGAAATGACTAAGAACAAAGCATAAGCACATTATTCACTATTGAAGTGATTATGTAACTCCCTGGTAACTGGATCACGCACCTGTATGTATGCTAGCACACCCCGTTGACTTTGAAACCGTGTAACAGCAGCCTGGTGCTGTGACCTCATCAGCATTGGTTTCCAGTTTTTAATACAATTGATTAATTTATTACATTAAATTGTCGGCAATCAATTATTTCCTTTCATCTACGTCACAGCACCAGGCTGCTATTAGCGAGGTTCACTGACTTTATGTGGCGATCATTTTGATCGAAGTTCAGGACTCGATCAAGCATGATCCAGTTGATAATTGGTTTATACGTAACACTTGGATACTGAATTGAAGCCACGTCTGTCATCTAGCTAGACTTATTTGTGCATTGGATTCTGTAGACGCATTTTATGAAGAAAATATTTGTAGTACGTTATCCAAAATAGAAGATGAAAATATGGAATATCATCATTTTTAACAATGGAACTGTTAACTTGATGATTTTTTACAACTATAGAAATTTATAAATCGAAAGAGGTATAGCTAAAGGGAAGTGTCATTCCAAAATATATGAAATTTATCAAGCACTGTAACTTTTAAACCAATAATGTTATGGACATAAAAGTATACAATTTTTGAAATTTTTAATCAAAAACTGATTTTGTTAGGTTGTCTGACCTAAAAAAGTGATTTTTGGGCAAAAATGTAAAAAACACTATTTTTGGGGAAATTTAATACCAAAAATAGATTCTCCGGCTCATTTCATTTGAAAAATTGTATACTTTTTATGTACATTACATTATAAGTTTAAAAGTTACAGTGCTTGATAAATTTCATAAAAAAGAGTTGACAGTACTCTTAATATGTTTTAAATCTTACTTTTCAGAAGGCAGAATCTGGTTATTTCACATAAATATGAAGATGGGTAAACAAAATTATCAAATTTTGGTAGTATGTGTATATTTCCCATGATAGTGAAAGCTGTGATGTCATTTAAATGCAATATATCTATAGTCTATGGACAGTACTGCTCTACTAATATATCTAATAAAAATAACAAACTGTTGTCTATATATTATAATGTATCATTTCTCTAGTTAATTGTTCTGAAATCTATACATTTCTTGAACCGTGTGATAACCATAAATCACAAAATATCTATTTGCACATACAGGTAGTGCAAATACTTTCATATAAAATACTACATCTCTCAAACTTCTCCTTTACATATTATAATTTGGTATCATAATGTATATATCTCGGTTACTCAAAGTATAATATATCTTATATATATAAAAAGCACATCATTAGCAGATACAGCCTATGATATTTTACACCTTAGAGATACATATAAAAACATTACAACTGTTATGTACCATCATAAATATTTCAGTGACAATACACGGTGTCCCAAAAGTAATCCATCACATTTATTTTGTTACTCTCTTGGGAAACAAATTTGCATCTGTGCTTCTTAAATACAGTCATATAAAAATGTGACATCTATATACAACCAAGTTTTCAAAAATACTTTAAAAACATGTTCAAAAAACAATGTTTGAAAATTGTTTGTAAAATGTTACAATGGTTGGACCCTAGAGCAGTCAATTGCGGATATTCATGTAAAATAAAATACAAATTCCACTCATTAGAGATGTCATTACTTGATTACTATTAATCTATTAATCTATTAATCACATGATAATAACATTGAATAAAGAGCTTTGTAACATTTTGTTCGCTACATTTTGATACCTCTTTTGCTACGAAAGATGGTAAATCGTCAACGATTTATGACGGTTTATGAAGAATCATGTGGTCTCAAATGTTAAGAATTACTACAAGGATTCGCATGATCTAATGTCTACGTGCAGAGATTTGAATTGAATCATCTGCCTATGAATCCTAATTCCATTAGGGTAATTGGAAACTGCATAATTGTTCATCAATTATTATCAATCTTGGACGATTTTAGTCTTTTGAACAAGGTAGCAGAGTGTTTTAGCTAACAAAATTCTTCAAAGGTCTATATCGATTTTAAGATTATAAGATGATCACAGTCAAAGTTATTACCTCTCTGAATAGTAGTGTGGACTGTACTAGTTTTGTTAAGGACCCAAATTGCAAAAGAAAAAAGTGGCTGAAATAACAACAAAATGAAAATAGCTTGTCATCCTCTAGACCTTTTCAAATTGAAGCAGATTTTATATCCAATCAAACTAGCTGTCACAAAATTAAAATTTTGTTGGGTAAAGATTGATAATTTTCCAATCTCGATTTGAAATGGTCTATTATGAGATGATAAATGTAGAGAATGAATGTTTTCTCGAATATGCTTGTATTGTGTGTATTTGGTGAAACTACAGCATCCCGGCAGGACCTTTGGGTCCATCAACACTGTTTGGTGCTGAATAGAACACAACTCAGAGGGTGGTTATTTCTATTATATCCATCACACCGACACTATGTTACTGGTTGTGATTGAATAAAAAAAACCTATATTGTATGTCTATTTGATCCCTGCAATAGAGGTCACAAGTTTAAGCAAATTTACAATTACGAACTCACATGATACAGGGGTCCCACTGTAAAATGAATGCATATACAAATGAGTATTGCAAGGAATGGTGTTCCCTTTGTCAAATCCACAGTGGTTTCTGAAATCTATACAAGTACCCTGATAAAGCCTGAAAATATATACCTGAAGCAATTATACTTTCATCTAAGTTTGCGCAGTGACTTCAGAGCATATTCCACTGATCGCTCCTCATCAATATCGTGTGCATGGTTGTTATAAGAACCAACCCAACACAAGATGAATCCTGCCTCTTTTGCAGAAATGCTGAGCAAATCATCAGAATATGCTCTGATATCACTGGACAGAGGTAGATGAGCAAAGCAATAGCACGAGTAAACGGCCGCATACAAATAAACAAATAAATTAATAATGTGGTATATCATTCATAGTAAATTATTTCATCTTGTTATAACCACCGCATCATAAATAACAGTCGGTGGAAAATGTTCACTAACAATCCTGCGTAAAAGTAAGATTAATCTTTAATTCTTGACTTTTCTTAGGTCTGGATAAGAAGAACATCTACAAGTTCTTCTGAAAGTGAGCTCTATGAAGGACACAGTTCTGAAGTTAGACCCAGGGTCTATATCATGAGGATTAACCCAAGGATTCTTGAAACATCTTCTGAAGATTCACTCTTCCGAAAAAGAAACTGAACTTTTATGTAATAGGACCCAGGAATTGAAACTGGGACCTTCGGAAGTCTACATTGTCGTCTACCAAATGAGAGCTAATATGTCAGAGAGGGAAGAATAAATTCAATGTTCTTTGGACACATTATAGCTCAGTTGGTAGAGCGCCAGTGTAGAGTTCCAAAGGTCCCGGGTTCAATTAGTAAAAACATTTCACTGACTGTTTGATCATTTATGATATAGGGTTGATAAGCTGAAATAAGTTACTCATATAGCTTGAGTACATTAATGGGTTCCATTTGATCAAAATGGTGATGCAACTTCCAAATGTAATAAACAATATTAAAAAGTAACTATATCGGCTTGAACATAATATAAAATGTAAAATGGCAACCTTAAAACAGCTGCAAATAAAAAAAACAATGACAAAAAAGCAAATACAATTTATTGCACTCTGCATAACGAAAAATACTGTAACATTTTCACTATTATAGCTTTGACACAGTGATAAAATACACCTTCTTCCACAGGCTGAGGAACCTCTCAGTTATGGTTGGCCAGTTTTTACTACTTTTTGTTCCCTTCTCAAAATGCTCTTTTAAATGTTGGTAAATTATGTGACTAATTTCAAAAAATCTTGAATCTGAAAAAATGTGAGTCCGTCGTACCTGTAGAACCATTTATATATCAAAATATTGATCATGTGTTATAAAACTAGGCATATGAACTGTTTTTAAAACTAAGATTTTCAGTATTTTCATGTTTACCTGGGACAATGTATGGGGATGAGACAAATCTAAATGGCACCCCCATGAAATAGAATGAACTGACGCCATCACCGGTACTACCGATCTGTAATGCTTAATTATAACATTAATGATACCCATTAAAAATCCACACATGGGTACATATAGTATCGATCTGTGAGTATTTAGAAATAGTTCCTTATTTTCCCTTAATAAATACACTTTGATACAATTTTAAAATTGTACAGTATAAAGATATACTTTGTATGATATAAAAAGTGTGCGTATGACTCTAAATGTAGGGTTACGGTTAAGCCTATCAAGACACTGCACATGGACCTATGCCAAATGGGCAGGACTTATTTGGTCATGGTTTAACAGAATAGCGTGTGATCCTACTGTACAGGGCAAGTCAGAAGGAGGAACAGAACTCTCTTGGAAAAAAGTACCCAACTTTTCTGTATCACAAAATCAGTCTGCCACACGGCTAACAATTCAGATGTGCCATTATGAGATACTTTTGAAGAAGAAAGAAATCCCTTTTCTTTGTTTTGTAATAAATCAATTTCATGATCTTTATGTCACATGGAAATATAAATATAAAAGTATTTCAATCACTTATTTGTATCAAAACTATCTCTACTACATGATAACTTGTATATTAAAACCCCAATTATAAGCCTATAATGCTGATTAGGGGGCGAAAAAACCAACCCTGATCTACAGGCAAACAGATATATCTCAGGTAGGGATGGTCGGTCATCGGTATACTTTTTCTTTATTTAGTTTTTTCTTCAACATTTCATGAAAATGTTGGTGAATTTTCAAAAACATAATTTGAAAATTCCAACAAAAAAATCAACAAAATTGTTTAAAAAACCAAAATCGCAACAAATGGATAAGTCATTGCCCCGTTGAACAGGTTTTTTCTGTCGCCTGATGGATGGAGATCTTCAAATATTGACATTCTTATTTAAGAGTGTCAGATGCATCAGTTTCTGTGAGCTATAAAAAACATTTAGTCAATGGCAAACAACACATCATAAATGAAAACAAATCGAAACCTACTTCATCATTTTTTCCATCACTGTCATGTTACAAATTTGAAAATGAATTTGGGCAATTATATAAAATATATAATTATAAAAGAGTATTGTTTCCATTTGTTTATAATTCAATTGAAAATCCATGAAAATGTGACCAACACTGTTACCAAAGCCAAAACCAACCTCTTTTATCAAAATTGTATTGATCTATGTGGGTCTGATTGAAGAAAATGGGTGTTTGGTATTATATATTACAGTTATAAGACCAAAATTGGTGCATTTTGAGTTGTTAAATCAATTACATAATTGCCATTATCATCATTACTTGAACATAGCTTAGAGAGTTAGTGACATTATTGTGTAACATCCTTAATAAAATATCCTAAGTAACCAATAAAATACAAAGATAAGTGGTAGGTCTATGCAAAAAGAGTGCATGATAGCCTGTTGACTACCATCATCAATTATGAAATTTTACAAGGATGTTTCCAAATGTTAGATTGGCAACCAAAGATGATAAACACCCTTTTTATTTCAGAATGGTTGATAAAAGCACATTCATGTAGTACTTTACTGTGTCTGTGTGAAATTTAAGGGGGTCACAACCCCGCAACCCCCTCCCTCATCCCAACATTTTCCACCGCCTATGGGTGAAGCAATTCCTAGCCAGAGCTAACATTCTTCTTTGAGGGAGCACACAACCAAATAGGTATCGCGACACGCTATCGACGCGATCAATCAAAGTTGAGTACGACAATAGTTCCTATTTGGCGGGAAAGAGAGTTATTTTTTGACGGTTTATGATATAATTTTTCACTAATATGTTGTGTTTGAAATGTGTAGTTGATGTTCTGACATTTAAACTAGGTGATTTGAGGTCAATTTTAATTTTACGGACCGATTTACACATGCGGTGATATCCAGACCGGAGACCAAATTTAGGTAGGCATATCACTACGTTGTTATGCGGCGGCTTATGTCAAAAAAAGTGCGCGGTAATGTCACTTTCATATTCAGATATGTTGTAGATTACCCTTGTGAGCAAAACATATCAAAATTTCATTGAACCAAACGCACTAATATAGAAACTAGAGCCATTTAAGAAAGCCTTTCTTAACAGTAAAGTCTATGGAGAGCGTCTTGGTGCTGTGCTCCCTTGATATTTTGATGCGATGCCATCGCATCCAAGTTACTGTAAAACATTATAATTTGGTGGATACTTTATTTCATCAATTTAAAATTACTGCTATTTTAGCGGGCATTTAATTTTGCGAATCTGGAAGTGTTACTGTTACTTTCATTGCAAAATGTCAGTTTTGCAGGTATTTAATTTTTGCGAATCAACATACCTCGCGAAATATGCGAAGTTAAATCCCTCGCGAAATTAAGCGGTCTTACAGTATACCCAGGATATTATAATGAAAACACTGGATTACACTCACATATGTGACGCGATCAAGAGGAATGAGTCGGATGTCAGGGAAACCCAAATTGAGATATTGTCAATTTAGTGTGAGGGGTATCCATAAGTTTTGATGGAAATGTGTGAACTTCATTTGACATAACTTTATAACAAAAAGTCGTATAGACATGGGGTTTTCAGTTTCTGAAAGCTCTGAGTCTTTAAGACGGGATAAAAAACTCATTTTCGACCAGGGTCGACATCCGACTCGTTCCTCTTGATCGTGTCACATATCATCACTCCCCAACATAAGTTGAGACAAAATATACGCCTGCACAGTGGTGTTTACAAACACTGACCAAATCAAACATTGATTAAGAAAAACACTATACATTTTGTGCACTGACATATTTTTACCCGTACCTCAATAGATTACCCATCAAGAAAGACAGATTACCTTAAATGACCAAAATTATCAGCAACATAGTATGGTCTGTTTGTACCAAGAAAAAAACATATTGCAATATAGCTGCATTGTTATTTTAGATGATTATTATTAAGGGCTCTTTTTATAGGGAGAAAGTACATACACCCTTGGCAAATGTTTCAGATAAAGCTTTTTATGTACCCCTTTTTACATCAATGGTATAGCCTAGGGGAAAACTACTTGATCATTCCCTAGCTCAGCCTCCCTTTGGAGAATCTCCCACCCCATTGTAAAGCGTGAACTTTTATGGAGGTATCTTGTAAATAATTTTGTACCAAATACGAAACCTGCCACTTCCATCCCAACTCAGCCATAAGAAAAACCTTGCTATGCCACTTCCCCTAATAACGCATTTTTATGCACACATGCATCATCCTATCAATCTGAGCTCCCCAGGCACTTTGCCTATCACTAAACACACATACATATTATGAGAATTGAGACACATGATAGCGGCGCAACCACATACCCATCCCTGTATACATAAAGAATGATAAATTGTTTCTAGTAAGTACTGTAATTCATCACTATCATCAAAAACTTTGGGTCTCTGGAAAAAATACAACGTGGTTGGATATCTCTCTATCTCTCTCTGCCTTCGTTTGACTATAAAAGCTATTATGGTGCTGTAGAGTTACCTGTGACGTGGGGGTTGCTAGGTGAATATATAAATCACTTTGAAATTTGGTTGCTAAGATATCAAATGTTGCTCAGAAATAGGTCTTTTGCTTCTGAAACTGGGTTATGTTTTTCTGTATCCTTTTGTATACTATATACTATATATATATGTATATATATATGCTCTCTGTACATCATATGGCACATTCGCTCATTGAGTAGAAGACAAGAGGATCATGTTGGTTCTTGTAAAAGACATCTGGCAACCCATGGGGTTTGCTATCTTGAGTTAAAAGTTCTCCAAAAAAATCCATCTCTTGAGTTGATATATCATCTCATTTTGTGTCAAAGTGCTGTTACTCTAATCCAGTCAAAGTTGTCAACCTGTGTGTGCAAACATGATGGAAATGGAGTGAGATTAATCTGGTATATGACATAAAAAGGCTTTTTGTGTATATATAAAGTGTATTTAAGGTCCGTGGCATCAGTGGGATTTTGTATAGGGGAGGGGCAGGCTCCCGGGGGGGTTACTCACCTAAGACGGTATACGGGGGTGTGCCGCTCTAATGGCATGGGTAGCTTTTTTGGCATAAAATCCCTAAACATGGGGTATGGTTTTGTGCTGGAAATCCCTAATAATGGGGTCACTTTTTACAAATTGGTCTATTTTCGCGAAAAATTTGGTCTATTTTCCTGATAACTTGCGAAAATTTGGTATAAAATGAAGCAAAACCCCTAAAAATGGGTACTTATTTTTTCAAAATCACCCCTTAAAATGGGTATGGGTTTTGAATCTCCAGCGGCACACCCCCGACCAAACCAAATCCGAGTTTTGGGGGCAGGCTCTCTATTTCCTTGAAAGACTTTCACAATGGTTGCCCCAAATAAAATTTTGAAAAACTGAGAAGCCTGTCAGGTAACTGACGCCAAATTGGATAGAAATTAAATAAAACACTTTCAAATTGCAATACCCCGAAATGAGGTGCAATTCCCTTGAATGGTTGTCAAGGCACATGTCACTGCCTCCCCCACTGCCTGCACCCCCCCCCCCCCCCCCCCCCCCCATCCTCACACCACTGCTTAAGGTCCCATGTATGCATACATCACATCATCATATCTTTATGTGAAATTGTTGAACAAAACTGGGTGGAAATAAGTAGTAACATTGTTCATATTTCAATGCAAGGAGGAACTTTTATACTCTTTTTATGTGCCAATACTCATCACATTGGGTATGTACCGTGAATCAACTATAATAGATGGCCCGTTCGGGATATCAATATCAACTAAAAACTGCACAAGATATTGACTTACTGTGAGGTCTCTTGGAATCTTGTCTTGAAAGAACGTCTTCCGTGAGCATCCTTTCCTTGGCATGGTGCGCGGTAGTTTGCGTTTCAGAAAAGTCTTTGGTTTTAACTCTCGTCTTAACAACTGCTCAAAGTTTGTGTCTTCATAAAACGTGTATTTCTTGAGTTCAGCGAGTGATTGAAGTCTTTGCATTGGGTCTTTACACAGTAACTGCAATAACAAATATCAAATTAAGGTGAATGACAGAATAGCAATTGTTTTGACGTCAATTACAACATTTTATCACAAATCAATATTTGAATTAGGTATAAAAAACGGATACTTTTATATCTTATTCATATTTTAAAAGTTCATCGTCTGTCATCGTACCATTTCTTTAAAAATAAATCATTGGTATAAACTTGTCTCCCTCTAATGTATAGCTTGTCTGTATACTTAACTGCATGGTTTTCCAATAAGATATAGACAATTCTCTACATAATATTTTTTTCTTTTTCATAACTGAGTTAAAGGAGCATTGAGAGATTGCCGAGAAAAATGAAATTTGGAATTAATGAATTGTTTTAATAGATAATGCACGTATAGGAACCCTAAAGTGCAATGATTTATGGGGAAACGGTTGAATAATGGCGCTAGATTGAAATTTGGTTGAAGCAAGTTACATGCATGGTGAGCATGCTGATAATGACCAAAATTATGAAGTTTTACAGGATAGATGGCGAATTAAGATAAACGGTTTCAAATGGTAGTTAGTATATGCCTTCAGATGGTAGTTAGTATATGCCTACTATTACGTAGGTGCAAAAAACCTGATTTCCAAAAATATTGAGGGGGCACTCCTATACGTATCTCTCAATGCCCCTTTAAACCCAAGCTTGAACAAAAAATACCCCATAGAGGTAATCCACTTCACTCATCCGTGCCTGAACAAAAGGTTCTCATTCACGTAGTATTCGCTGTACAGATCAATTCAATGCACGACCTTCAATGCAAGTGTTACACACAAATGTACTGTTCAAAACTAACCTACACATTTTGGGGGTTATTTTGAAACAAGTATACATCAACATGTGTTGGTCAGAGATTTAGATATCTGTGGTGTTGGTCTTTTTAAATTCTGAAACAGTTAAGTCCCCGCAAATATGGCCGACACATGGATGCCCTCTATTGCTTTAAACTGAAACTTGACATTTATCTTATGTTTGGGGCACTAATGATGCAGTTCCAACACTAGGAAATGCTCCTTTGCCATTAAATTGATTCCCATTAATTTCGGGTTAGCAACCCTTTTTCTTATTGGGTTCCACAGTCCAATTATTGGTTTGCATAGTAGGGTGCCCTTTTTATTTTTGGTCCCATACTAGTAGGGAGCCCCCTTTCTATAATATGGATCCCATAATTAGAGTCTCATTATTGAATATCATACATGTAGTAAGGAAAGGAAAACCCCTTCCCATTATTGCTTTCCATAGAGGGGTGTCCCTATCTATTATCGGCTCCCAAAGCAGAAGTCCCCACCCAATTATTGGATCTCTTACTTTAAGGTGCCAAATTTCTATAATCGGGTCCCTTTTTAGTAGGGAGTGCTTCCCATTAATTAGTTCCATTCCCAAATGCAGGGTCTTAGACCATACCTACCCTGAGTGTGACTTCTGCAGCACTTTCACTTATATGGCAAGGCAACTGATAATCACTATCTAACACTCTACCGTACATCATGTGATGATTCTTAGCTCCGTCTACGGGGTATTTGCCCACCAGCATGATGAATAACACTATCCCTAGGGACCACCAGTCAACTGAGTGTGTGTAGCATTCTTCATTTAAGACCTCTGGGGCTGAGATGGATTAGAATAGAGAATGAGAAAAAAAGAAGGTTATAGTTACACAAAGTTTAAAAGTTAGCGGCATGATGAAGTGATATATATATTGGAAAAGTTCGATGACGTAAGCATCCGAGTCGATATAGCTCGGTCAGTTTACTGATCGAGCGCGTAGCTGGGAGCCGTGGCTTGCCTATGCGGGTGTGGGACTGTGGTGCCAAAGGTCCCAGGATCGAATCCCGGTGGGGAACCCAAGTTTTTTTTATTTCTGTGCCCAAATTGTGATACCGTTCAAAATACCCTAACAGGGGTAGGGTTAAGGGACAGTTCATTACAGCCACATTTCTGCTATCTGATGTTCTATAGTCACTGTCACAATACTATGGACCAAATTAAAGCTATTTCACACGACTGTGTATTGTTGTTGTTCACGGTTGTTAACCCTATAACCACCCCAAATCCAACAGAAACCCCCTTGGCGTGATGCACGTTCACCTGGACTCCGGCCAAGGCGACCCGGTTTCAATCCCCGGGATGGCACACTCCCATCTTTTGTGTCATTATTTGTCGCGCGCTTCCCCCTGTCAGCTTTATTGCTGCAAATGGTTAGGGTTAATATGCAGGTTTGAGACTTCTCTCACTTGAGGGGCTATTTCATTCTGGATATTTAACAACACATTTGCCAATATCTTTAATTAATAACACATTCATACCTACGTGTGAGTGGTTTGACTGACAACAAATATATTGAATTTAATTTCAATAAATAAAATCCACTCAAAGGCTCTCTACAATACAAATATATTATGCATATGTGATCCAGCACATCAAAGGGAGGACTTTGCAGGTGAAGTAAATTTGTTAGTTTAATATATGTGCTCTCAGAGCATTTTCTAAGCTTTAAAAGCAGGGTTCCCAGCATTTCACAAGACCAAAATTCCTGAGTTTTCCCTGATTTTTCCCTGACAAATTTATATTATTCCCTGAGAAAATATTTTCACTTTATCGGTAGTTGGGAAGGCAATAATTATGTGGGTTGGTTATTAACATATATAGCCAAAATGTCTAGTTTTTCCCCCTAAAATGGCCCAGAAAACATTCCTGAAACCATGTTGTTAAGTTTGAATAGCAGTGGGTTATAGGTAGGTTATTCATATTAGGGGGGGAGAAATGAAAATGAACCGCCAAGACTTTTGTGGGCCAAGAAATGCGCGCGTAGCGCGCGAAATTTTTTGACTTTACACCTATTCATTGCCTGGAAATGTGTTAAGTCACACTACATATGCACACAAAAAAACCACCATATAGCCAGTCAGTCAATGGATAAAACTTAGACAGAAAAATACCAAAATAATTACCCACTTGAGCCATCGTTTTCCCTGAGTTTCTGTCTTTTTTTCAAATTCCCTGAGTTTTCCCTGTCTGGAAAAAGTTATTTTGATTTTCACTGATTTCCCTGATTTCCCTGAGTGGCTGGGAACCCTGAAAAGGACACCAAAACTTCTCAAGGCATTCAGATTTTACGAGTGAAAATGACTCCCTAAATTCTTATTATTTTCTATATTATTTTCTGTCAGTTATTTTGAAAAACAAACAGCCGCAAAGTCCCCTCTTTTGATGTGCTGCATCACATGTGCTCACACACTTAGTGCTGTTTATTAAATACAACTAAACTGTTATACATTCCTGACTACTGTAGGAAATAATTGGTTAGTTGCATTAAATGTTTGCATTCAAAGAAGATTTTAAAGACACCACCAAAATCGATTGCGTTTTTGCAAAATGCCCTAATTCTGGTCTCCAATTGGTCTCGGTTTCCATAGACATATGCACACAATCATGGCTTCATAGCGTGTTCATCGTTGGAGCTCTTAGGTTCTACATCAAGGAATGAATTAGTTATCAGTGTTCCTTTTTCTTATTTCTAAAAACTTAAGAGTTCAACGAATGCATAGTGTGAAAAAAACCTTTATTTGGCTGGAGTTCGTGCAATGCATTGTGGGAAGACCTTAAAATCTTCTTTGGGGATGAATTGAACTTGGCTTGGATAATAATAATAATAATAATAATAATCAGTATTTATATAGCGCGTTTTTCCAATGGATTCAAAGCGCTGTTATTTTGCTGCTGGTAAATAATCAGAATCATGTCGCATCAACTAGGGTGCTGCCAATTTCGAGCACAAACCTATCCACACTTAGATTGTAACATCCACCATTTTTAATGCAGCTCCCCAAATAACATTGGGTCAAGGAAGTTTTTACTAACCGAAACAACTGATCACTGATTTTGAAAGCAGGAGGAAACCGGAGAACCAGGAGAAAACCTGCGAGAGCGTGCACATAAAGCCCGCGGTCGTGCACAGAATTTCATTGGTGCAAGGCGAGGGAACAATCGCTGCACCAACACGCTCCCCCATATGGATGATCGGTTTGCCAATTTTCAAGGTAGGAAGGGATGCACATTTTTTTCCGTAGTTAACATTTGAATCCAATCACTTGTTGCACTGCAATTGTGCAAATAACTTGGATTTATACACATCTTTTACATCAAAAAATAACAAACACGTGTTGTTAAGACCCGTTCTCTAACCACTAGGAATTGGCCGCCATGGTTGGAATTTTAATCCGATATGAACTTTTCCCGAACTTTTCCAGAATAAAGTCAATTTGCTTATATACACACATAGTATAATAATAAGTGTGTACAGCATATATAGTGAGCGCAATAGTTACGATGTTCTAATTGCAAATGTTATCTACAGGGAGGAAAAATAGCGACAGGGATAGGGCTTAAAATGGTAAACTTTTATCTTTATAGAGACCATCTGAACACAGCCATTGAAATATATCAAGTGTGCACAACACCCAAACCTAACACCATAGACTTTTAAAAACCTGCTAAAGCCTTTATAGATTGAGGAAATCTTACCCATGTACTGTAATGTGCCACATATAGTGGTAGTTCTGTTATCTTTCTTGAGCCATTTGGACAGTCCAAAGTCGGTCACTTTGATATGACCATCGTGGTCTAATAAAATATTCTCCATCTGCAAGTCAGAACACAAATATACACTCCATCAACATAATATAAATCATAAAATAATAGAATGTCGCATCAGTTAATATGCTATTTATATATATTGACTACATGTAGAATTAAGTACATCCAGGGGTGGATGAAATTGTTGATCCGTTTACTGCTCTGAAATAACAATACATGATAGAAAAAGTCTTAACTAGGCGGGCAAATAGATCTCTCACTATGGTCAGCTGGTCGGGCGGCATTTTATCTCTCAAAATGTTCATGAACATTTTGGTGAATTTCAAGAATTTTTGAAGTAAAAAAATCAAATCATTTGGATTTTTTTTTTTTAATTTTTAAAAATGTGAAAACAAATTGGTCTGTCGGGCCTGTGAGAACAGGGTTTCCCCGTTGCCTTACATGGGGAAACATCAATACATCAGCACATTAGAGTTACATGCAGGATTATAAGCTGCAATCAATTGCAATACACTCTGACGTCAGCGCACAGAGGAGGGTAAACAAAGTGTAATACAGGGAGGTTTGTTGATATCCACATGATGAACACCGCCTTCCATCAGTTTCAACTGTTTTAAGGTTGACACAAGAGTTTGCCTCAAGTTCTGGGACTATCATGATCCATATTTAGACTAAAAGACTACAAAAAAAATGCTGACATTTATAAAAAATTCTCCAAAGAAGAAATATCTAGTTTCCATGCCATCAAGTTTCAGAAATGAATAAGCACACCTTTAACTTTCTTTCAAGGCCTCAAAAAGCATACTGGCCTCATAACCCTTTGGCCAATTGTTAAATATGTTCCACTAGTATGACTTCTGCCACTAGTGTGACTTGTGGTACTCCCATTGTGAATCCACACTAGCCTATAGCTACGACAGTTAGACAAAATAAAAATTAATCGCATTGTAAGCATTTTCGCCAAGTACCACCAACAGGGTGGGATATTTGAAATGCTGGTGGCATACCATGTAATCTAGATCATACACACATCTGTCTGTACCAGCTTGTGTGTCATGGGAATATATGCTATATAACAGAAAGAACGTTCAGACAAGGGCGCTAAGTTAGAGACTACATGTATAGTGCCAAATTCGCTAATCTCAAGATTAAACTCTCGGTAAATAGCCGTGTGAATCGTGTCATGGTTAACTAACCTCGAGGCTAAAGCTGGAATTTTAACCCTAAAAGATCCAGCGGTTAAATAGTCCTGAAGCAATAACCGTGAGCGTGTCTGCCGTGTGAATGCTTCAGCTATGTTAACCGCGAGTGAGATTAGCAGAGGGTCAACGTATTACGTCCCGCAATCGGAGATTTGTGCGACCTTGAGGCTAAGATTGTCATCTGGACAGGTACTCTGGATTAGCGCTAAATTTCTTTTAAAGTTCGAGACTAGTGACTGTCTGAACATGCCTAGAGATGGGCAACAATTAATAAATGTGACAAAAACTTGGTATCCTTACATTGGATGCACTTTGAAATAGAGTTGGTTGATGGGTAGATGGGCTGGGTTTGTTTAAATATTAAAAGAAATGCCAACATGTTAACGCAAATGTCTAATTGGTTAATTAGGACCAGTCAGGTCCATTAAAAACAGTTTTCCTTTGACCTGATGGTGGTATTGTCAGTGTTGGTTATGTAGGATGCTACATTGTACCCTAGCTTTTAAAATAGGGATTTTTTTTCTGTCAAAGGGTAATTTGGCTTTTAGACAAATAATTCAAATAAATAACCATAATTAAATGTAAACAAACATTAATGGTTTTTTTGCAAGCTGTCGAAGAGCGCAAATAATGTGATTCTGATATATTTTTTGCAATTGGCTTAATCCTTTTGCGTGGTAGATACATCAATATTTTCACAATGCTATACCGTTTCAAAATAACCAAGAACATGTATACTTTTGAAGGCAGATGTTCACAAGTGCTCCTGCATATACATGTATATTCCACCAAAACTTTAAGTCTACATATCCAGGCAATAAACCCTCCATCTAATTTCTATCACACACAATTCAATGCAATTCACCGATAATGCTATGCATGAGATTTATATTTCACGTGATTTCTGCCCGCTCGCAGGAGCAGCGGGGGAAGACAAGACACCTTTGTAACCCATGACTTCCTCTCTGCATGCTTGGTTCCTTAAAATGTAATACAATGCCTGTAGAGATGCATTAAATGTTTGCTGTAGTATGATGGCATACAACACATCATAGCTGGATAATTTATGGTTCATTCACTTCAGATTTTAAGCATATCCTTATGATATAAAACCAGGGTTGTCTTCTTCCAGAAAACATAAATTATTTCACAGTGCTACCGTCGTCTTACCAAATCCGTCCTCAAATTGTTTTCCCCTGATTTCCAGGTCGTTTCCTTCTCTATCTTTCTATGTGAACATGATGCGCTTTTTAGGGTGGTTCTGGAACCAACTTTTCTCCAATTATTTCATTCAAATTCCGTTCAGATCTGAAACTTTTAAAGACTTTAGTATGCAAATGTTCTTGGTCGTCTATTTTGTATGTTTAAATAGAAATAGTATATAAAGATGATGATCATAAGAGTGGAAGCATTGGGATTTATTTCAGCATGAGGGGATGTGTAGGTGTGCATTAGGGGAGGCAAAAAAAGGGTATGTGGTAGGGGTTTTTTATTTTAGTTTTTTTTAAAGGTTGGGCAGGCATAGTGGGGTGGGGGTGGGGAGGGGAGAACATTTTAAATTAGAGCGTGACTATTATTTGGTGTAACTTGGGGGATAAAATGATGGGTAAAGCTCCTCACTGGTTCCATTCTACTCACCATGGTGCCATTACGCCACAAAAGAACACATACACATATTTTCACCAATGAGATAAGGCGACTACATCCAATATCCAATAGGAAATTACTACATTTTATATACAAGAAGACACACAAACATTGTCAGTTTGTATTTAAAATCATTTTGGACATAGATGAATTTTGACCTACTTTGAGATCCCTGTAAACAATGCCCGCATTGTGTAAGAAATCTACGACCATGGCTAACTCTGCGCAGTAGATGCGTGCTGCCGTTTCCGTGAAGGCTCCTTCTACCAACCATAATGTGTAGAGGTCTCCGTGCGTTGCGTAGTCCATTACTGTAAGTGTACAATAATATTGAAATCGTTGGATGATGTTGGTGTATTTTAATCATATGGCTATATTAAAAAAATCATTTGTCTCAAAGCTCCCGCGCTCGTTAGTTAATTGATGCGCGTTAGAAAAAAGAAGAAGACAAAAAACAAAACAAAAAATCCCAACATATCACAGATTTTTCAGATTTTCATTGATCATTTTAAATAGAAAAGGTCACTTTTACAAGGATTTCAATATTTTATATTAAAAAAATAATAATAATAATTAAAAAAAACCGCATTCCGCATTAGGTTTTGAAAAACTGAAGAGCTTTAAGACAAAAGATTTTTTTAATATAGCCTAACCTACTACAAGAATCAGTGAAAAGAGGACCGTTATTCATCCAATTGTTTTTGCAGTATATATTATCTTTCTAAACATCAAATTTGTTTTTATAGAAATCAGAAATATAAACCGCTTTTGCCATACTTATTTTAATATATTGAATATTATGAATTCAAATTCTTTTAATTGCTAATTGCATTTCAGTTTCATGATTATTTATGGACAGTGAGTGGCTCACCAAAATATTGCCATTATAACAGCACATTTCATTTGGTAAATTCAAATTGAAATTCATGTTATATTCTTCTAATTCGTTCATCTTTGAAGATAGAAGAGGGAGTCTATCCCATTGTAGACAATGAGCGCACATCCATGAGGTAAACCTCACCCCTTGTGCGGATCCATGGCTGCGCAATACGTAAGCTCACAATGCCGATTGGCCCGTTGCTGCTAGACTGAATCCTCCAGTCGCACGATGAGCTGATCCTATAGCAAATGGCACGGATGATAAATTCACAGAGGGCCTTGCATGATGCACCCTTTCATCTCTAAAGAGTGCAGGTAAAGATGGCATTTTCTTTTGCAGACACAAAAACACAAGCCCCATCACAATAATTGCCAATTTGACATTGAACAAACTGTAGTGCTCACCTATATGTAAATTGATTTTATTCTGCCATGTTTTATATATCTGCACTATAAACGGATGATGCCCGACCATACCCTGTAAATACAAAAGATGACAAATACAAAAGGATGTTGTAAAATGTATAATGTGAATTCATAAAAACACAACACAATTTGCAAATTGTATAATATTGTTGTTATTGTTTATACGGTTTATAAAACTGACAAGCTTGCATCAAATTGATAAAACAATCATGTCATCATTGGGTCAATATTGAATTTGTGATTTTGGCAAAAACGATTTCTGGGGTTGTAGCACACTGTGTTTCAATCACCTTGGCAATTAGATACTACATGACAGTATACACACCGCCAGAGTTATGAAACCCATGTCCTGCACGCCTGCCTGCTTCGTACGAACCATCCCAGGGGGCACAGGATGCAAGCTCTCTAACAATTACGAATATGCAATTTCAAATATTACTTTCTGGGCAAAACATGTTTTTGATGATTGGGAATGACTTCAATCTGTCAATTTAAAATGCTATGTTTGATTTAGAATAGAATGCTGGCGGGGGAATATAAGATGGCTTTTGACATTATTATCTCAAAACATCTGGGGAATTTTGCATTATGCTCGGAGGCAGCATTTTGTATTAACACAACATCTTGTGTACTTCCATAAGATTTTATCAGCAGGGTTTATCAGTCGAGGGCTTAGCGCCACAAGGCCTATCTGCAATAGCTGCCAATTGTTATATATGGGGTTGCTTATATGCAAATTGATAAAAAGACTAAATGTAACTTAGAGCAGCTATTACAAATATTATCTTTTGTTCAGATATCTTGTTATATGAAAAATGTCACTATCTGTATAGCTGCCATACATGTATGTTTTACACCTCTGGTGCTATATGATGCACCCTAGACTGGATCCTCCTGTCTTCCCGATTTTCCACACGGCCCCTGCGAGGGTGCTCAAATGTGAAGACTGGAAAAAATACAGTTCTAAAAGTGTGCGCTGATAAATTCGTGAAAAAATGAGCTTATTCACGCACCATCATGCCACAGAGCGCCGGTAGTTTCACGCAGCGTACATCGCATGACGCGATAGGGCGCACGATTTGCCTCCCCGTGGCGCAGCGTGACGATCGTTCGACACACTGCCTTTGAGTTGGACCAATCAGGTGGTATTTCTGTTGTTGCCGCGCATGCTCGGTACTGGTATTTTGTCGTGGAATTCCACGACAAACCGCACACTTTTTGGACGTACTATTTTCCCAGTCCCTATATTTGGTCTGCCATTTTTAAAGATGGCGGCCATATAGAGGGACGCGGGTACCCAGTCTAGGTGCACCCTTGTAAAATGCAACCATACACATGGCAGCCATTGTAGATAGATAGGCCTAGCTCCAAACCCTCGAGTATTGTTTAGCCTCTACCTTGCACTTTCTATGATCTATGCAGAACTTGTTTATTGGGAGTTGGGGATATTTGATGAGATCATTTGGATTTGAAAAAACCCTAACACCTCAATCAAAAAGTGTTGTCTCATGAGGAAATATGTTTATAATAAACGGCTTGTTCAAGAACCGCAAATAATTCCATCAGAAACCGATGCAAATTTTAAACAATAAGTGAGAAGATGCATACAATATTTCAACTTATGAAAGGCAACAATGCACATTGTCTCAACCTGTGATTGACACCAAATACACAATATCTCAACTTTTGAATGGAATTTCGGCATAATTCTGTTATACCCTACACACCAACATCGGTAGTATGTGTCGTTCTTAAAAATCATGCACTATGAATACCTCTGTGAAGGGTATAACAGAATTACTCCGGAATTTCCTATTGCGGGCCTAAGATACTGAGGTTTTGCTTTGTTATACATTATATTCAAATCGTTTGGTGCAGACACCGATGGTGAGCTAACACTAGCATTTGACTGTTTTCAATCAAGCTGGTCGGACGCATTTAATTTTAGTTATTTTATATATCTCAACATAACGTTGGCATGAGATCTCAACAACAACAAATCCATCCATAACACACAATGGTAATTGGAAATGGTGCACTCGGAACTAGCAGACTGCCCCTCTTTATTCATCTGCATGACAAAATGAAGATCTATCATTCCGGTAGCAGCTTGACTAAACCTCAAGGAAAGCCGCTCTGTATAAATACTAAGATATATTTGATCTATTTTGTCAGTCGCTGCATTAAAAGTATCAACCGTTTCAATCAAAATTCTCCACTTGCGTTGATGAGAGAAGCGGTGTGTACACATGGCAAGTCAGTAATTACAACACTTTAAACCGGTGTTGACAAGCCTAAGGGTTATTGAATGGGACAGTGACAAAGTGAGAGAATGTAAGCAAATTTACGAGTGAGATGTTTACCGATAAGAGAGAAGAAAAATTGAAGACAGTGACAGAATGTCAAGAGCAAATCAGGAGCTGGATAATTGTTGAAGACAATAAGGAATCTGATCATAAAGCTAGAAGACCGACCTTGTGATGAGAGAAGTGGGATGAACATGACATATATGTAAAAAGGGAAAAAGTTTATTTGGACCACAAATATGGTAAAAATGGTAAATTTGACCCGCTTTTCTCCCCTGATAGTTTAATTCACATGCCCGGGGAGTTAGGGTTAATCAGCAATTCTTACATGTGCTTATAACCCTAAGCTTCCTGGAACCTCGTACCACACTCAAAGCAGAGTTCAACTTGTGAAAAAAATGAGTTTTTTTATCCTCACCCGTGCAGCTCAGTCTGCATTGTAAGGCACATAACTCAACCACTAGACTAGTGAGGGGTGAACTGGCCAAGACATAATTCTTATCACTCTTATTATTACGGAATCAAGCAATACTACTATTTGATCAGTACACACAATATTAATAACCCTAACCCCCGAGGCACCTTTTCCATAGATTTATTTTTGCGGCCAAATAGCGAGGGGAAATAGCGAGGGGAAATAGCGAGGGGCTCGAACCCCGGACCTCTGGGTTCAGAGGCAGACGATCTACCGCTAGGCCACAGTGGGGGGGGGGGGGGGGGGGGGAATTTATACATGGCGGAGTATATTCCGCCCTGTCCGCATCGTAGTAATCCGTAGTACTCAAGAGTGTTAGGGTTAATGAGACCAAAATAAGAAAAACAATGAAAAAAGACAAATAGTGAAAAAAATTGCTCCATAAATCCCTAACCCCAGACGCACCTTTTCCAAAGAATTTTTTTTCGCGGCCAAATAGCGAGGAGAAAAAGTGCCCCCAATCACCTGGGGCTCGAACCCCGGACCTCTGGGTTCAGAGGCAGACGATCTACCGCTAGGCCACAGGGGGAAACCACACCGCATCGTAGTAATTCGTAGTACTCAAGAGTGTTAGGGTTAACATAGCTGCGGCACACATAATCGTCAACCCCAGGTTGACAGTCATGTGGGTATTTCCATTGCTGCATATATACAGGGTGTCCCAAAAGTCTATGCACGACTTTGAAGCTTTGTATGTCACAAAAGATAAGTCGTATTGAATATATGAATACATATTTAGAAAGAGGAGATGTGGGAAATAATTTTGATACCAAACATTGGAGTAACATGTGCTTGTAATGCCACCCTAGATGTAAAATATGTATTACTGCAAAAATGTAATTTTATACTTCGGAGGAATAAAGTTCATAAATCAACAAAAAGACGGGTAGAGTTGGTTAGTGATCCGTCAATTGTAATATTTAAAATGTTACATTTCAGTGATCCCATCATAATAACAAACTATATTACACATAGTTTTCGTTTCTATAGTGAAATCTAGTTTAAAGGTTTTCCATTCTGTTCCATTTATACAGAGACGTGTGCTAATGCAAAAACACAGACCTAAAAAAATTGAATAACGTAACAGAAAAGTGAACACACACATCACACAGCGAATAGATCTCTTTGGACTTTTGCATGTCTTATGATATCAATGTGACTTGTTGATCTACCAGTCTTTTTTCTACCACATCGAGACAAATCATGCACAGTTCCTGTGTTCAAAAATGTATCCACCAACTTAAGAATGGATATTCTTCCTGGTGCGCGTTTCACTTTAAAATGTTTTCTGAACTTTTGTTGAGTAAGTTGAACTGAATTTGTTTCAGCGTAGAATCATAAAATTTGTATTCGCTTATCTATGCTGTAAACCATCTTGAATGAAGACTTTTACTGTGCAATGTTGTCTACTACGCCTATTTATGTTGTGAGTGACCGAGTTTGGTAATAACATTAATGTTGCAAGGTAAGCAGTGAACTGTGACTAATGCGCAACGTTGCTTTCATACCGTTAATTTATGCGCACTTGTTTTTAGCAACAATGTGTGGTATTTGGTATGGGTGGGTCTCACATGGCTAAAAACTTTCAACCAGTTTTATAATGTTGTGGGTTCACCAATAGGGTTGTTTTTGGTATCAAAATAATTTCCCAAATCTCGTCTATCAAAATATGGTTACATTTATACCATATGATTTATATTTTATGAGATATGACTCTTCAAAAACGTGCATAGACTTTTGGGACACCCTGTATATACAGAAAAATTAAATGCCCAGGGTGCAATTTAGAATCCTATGTTTGTATACATTCGTTAGAACAATCCATGATTGTTTCCTCTTGAGAAAACAATTACCTAATCAATAATGGATGTAGATTGTAGGAAGTAGATCTGTTGTGTTATTAGCAATCTGATTGCTAATGGGCGAAAACAAATCCTTGAACTTCAAAGAAGCTATATTATAGCCAAAGCAATTGGGCATCAAATGCCCTAAAGCTTTGATGGAGTCTTGTGAGAGATGGCTGATGTTGGAATTCAGAAGGTCAAGATCGCAGACAAATCACCATGGTAACCAACCTATCCACGTTGGTTAGCCATTGTCAAGGTAGAAATGTTCGTGCAACAACAATTTTTGCACTTTTAATTGACGCATGAAATTTGTTATCTATAAAAAGGTTTTTAAAACATACAGGCCCTTAACACAAAATAATGGTGAACGTAATTTATATATGCAAATTGCAATACCAAAATGACTATGTTTGTGCAAATATAATCACTGTACTTCACAAACAAAATGTAAAACAACATTAACAAATATTATATGTATTTCATCACAATTCTTACAGTGAATGTTGTGCTCAGATCAGGAGAGCAATGAATTTATAGTTTACAACATTCAGAAATAAAAAATAAAGTGTTTGTTATTATAAATGACTAATTAACCCTAAAATCATGAAATTTATCAAGTGCTGTAACCTCTGAACAATTAACATGATGTATATAATAAAATACATCTTTGGAAAGGAAACGAGTCAGAGAATTCACTCAATTTTGACCAAAAATGTGTTGTTGGTTTTACCTCCAAAATCACATTTTTGGCACTTTTTGGTTCAAATTCATCGTTTGAGTAAAAAAACAACAACACATTTTTGGTCAAAATTATATCTGAACCAAATTGAATTGAAAATCATTCATAACCCTAACACTACCATATACCCCAAAATACCACGACTGGGCACGTTGGTACCACCCGGCGTGGAAGTTTTTTGATGAAAAAATGGACCCAATACATACAGTCTGGGCAATACACTGCCCAGAACTGTGCTTGACAGCCGTGGTGAAGTGTGGAATCCCTCGCCTCTGGTGCGAGAGGTCCCTGGATCAAATCCCAGGGGGATCGGGGGGATATTTTGGTCGATTTTCCGCGTTGAAGAAAAAATTCTGAACAAAGTGGGGGGTAGAGTTAGGGTTAATATCAGTGCAACAGGTTACACTTGAAGTATCACGATAAAAACAATGGAGTGAACAGTGTGAAAAATGAAAACAGACATTATTTCAGGGAAAGTGGGTTTGTCATTACGTATGCGAAACCTGACACTGCAAAACACTATAATTTCCCGGAAACTTTATTCCGCAAATTTAAAATTACTGCTATTTTAGTGGGCATTTAATTTTGCCAATCTGGAAATTTCACTGTTACTTTCAATACTTTCGCGGGTTATTTAATTTCACGAATCCACATCCCTCACGAAATTAAATCCCTCGTGAAATTAAGTGGTTTTACAGATTGTATCCATCTAGGGATTTCTTCTTCAATTATCTTCAGTTCTTCTTCTGTGTGTGTAATAAGAAACTAAAGTCTTTTAAAAGCTTTAATAGAATGACTTATACATGTATTATGAATTATTAAAAGCACTTATCAGTTCTGCAATTGTCTGTTTTTCATAGCCTGATAGTCTGCCTTTATTATATTTATTCAAGAAAAACTGGGGTTTGGGGCATTTTGCAATGCTTTCCTACTAATTCATAGCCAGAAAGAAGGAAAGAATCCAATGTTGACTCCTTTTGCAAATAAAAGACTTTGTTAAAGGCATATTATGTGATCTTTTCTTTGCCCTCTATTCATGATTTTTTTTAGAAAGTAGATTTTCTTGCAGATTTACATTTCTGATCATAAATCGTACATACATTCCAAGTTACAGAGCGATACGATTCCTAATTACCTCAAAATCGTGGTACCACGACAGTTTATTTTCACTCTAAAACCATGATTTTGAAGTAATTAAGAATCGTATCGCCCTGTAACTTGGAATGTATGTACGAATTATGATCAGAAATATAAATATGCAAGAAAATCTGCTTTCAATTTCGATGTTGAGTGTGTTCCCGGGAAAGATCACATAATATACCTTTAATACAATACAAATATACCTTGACTTTCATTATTGCGCAATACATACAGACTTCAAATGAGTTTCTATAGTTCAATCAGTTCCAAATTGGCGAGAAATATTCGTTTTTTATATATCCGAACGCAAAAGTAATCCAAGCGTAAAAGCGCGATTTTGGCATACACAAGGGTCATGCATACAATGACACTTAGACATTGCGCGCCATTCGTACCATGCGAGCGTTTTGCACGTGGCGCTCATTCTGAATTCATTAGCTTAGCTTGTCACGAAACCTTCACTTCTTCTTTTTTACGACTTCTTAGAAAGAAAATAATGGATAATTACGGGCATGATCATCTTTGTGCTGCGTGCGTGTTGTTTGTTCAATTTTTAATCAGATTATAATTCCATATATTTACACCCTATTACTGGTTGAGCACTTGACTATTTGGATGATTTCCTCTCTATTTTGGATTATACATTTACACCTGAATTATAAATGGCCTCTCAGTTGAATACTTTTAATATTAATTGTTAAAGTAACTTCTGAATGTTATGGGATATTTATGTGTTTATGAACAATTCTAGATACATGTACTTTCAAATTCAACCGAACATACTCTATTTGAATTACTCCCCACATGTATATAGTGCTTTTCCAAATATAAAGCACTTCACAATTATATTTAGTCAGCTGTCACTATAGGAAACATCAGTTTGCTTCACTTAGGTGGCTACATCTTACAAATACTGATAAGTGGGAACATTCTGATCAGCCACTTAGATTGTGACTATATAATACACTATTTTTATTATTTATTTTTATTTGTGACATAAACTATTTTTTATTTTTAAAGACACAAGTTATTCGCAAAACAGAACTTTTCTAAAAAAAGCTGAACTACATGTACCATAAATTATGGTGGCTGTCACCTCAATATATAAGTAAAATACTGCCTATTAATATACACTCCGGTGTATGAAATGAAACAAAATCAAGTAATTATGTTTTAAATTAGATGTCAGTTTCGTTTGATCAAACCTTGCGAAGTTAAGTTGATTAAGCTTGCAAGACAATTATACCCAAATAAGAGCATTCTTGCTATCTTCAGTAGATAACACTGTATTGTAGTATAGACATGAACCAGGTCATGGGAAATAATTGAACATGGACATAATCTCCTCTGGTTTTATTCAGTTAGATCCAGATCAAAAAAGTGCTTTTCTATCTCTTTATCAACCATACTACCATTCTTACTGTATCTCTGATTGGCTAAATGTATGGTGTAACACTCTTTGTAACCAGTCGAAATGGTACTTGGATGCCGATATATAGGCAGGTAGTGCCCAGGGGTTAAACACTCAAAACAACAAACACCACAAAACACCATTATATGGCAATATGGTTAATACAGAAATGGTCCTACTTTTGTAACAGGTGGTTACACCAATACAACAATCTCTAAAAATAAAAAAATACACTCCAGTTCATCAATCACGCTGTGATAGGTATAAGGTCATTTCCTGGAATTCATTTAACAAATGGCAGTTGTTTGTTGATTGGACTTGTAAGACACGTTGGTTTCACAGAATACCAATCACACATCTAGTAGTTTACAAAGGTTTCATCTTTTATGGTTAAAATATCAAACTCTCCGAAAGGCGCTGCCCGGTAGTTTAGAAGGCACCATCAATCACTATCAACAAGATATGCATCACTATCAACAAGATATAATATACTTTAGCAAAGTTATAGTTTGATCAGTTTCAAATTGGCGGGGCCTCATTACAGCAGTAAATGTATACAGTAGGACGTGGGCGGAAATAAAGCCAACAACAGCACTGTGCATCACATGCGTGACATGTACGTGGGCCAAAACCGTGTGCTTGTGGCCATAATCGTGCCTGTAAGCTTGGATTTCTTTTGCGCACGGAGGGATAAAAACCAAATATTTCTCACCAATTTGGAACTGATTTAACTATAATTTCTTTCTTAAAAGACATGAATTGTTGTTTTTTGGTTGGAAGCATCTTTGTCATGCTTATTCAGCTTTGTGGATTTCTACAACGCATCTCAAGTTGTTCTACTGGCGCCAATACTGCTCCTTCACCCCATATCTACCCAACCGATCAATCTGATATGACAATAAGAATGAATCTTACAAAAACAGCCAATTTGAGTTTGAACGACTGCTTTTCCATTTATATTTCAACGAAATCGCATCTTTCGATCTGACCTTTAGGTTGTTTTCAGTGCGAGCGATAGATGTAGAGATACACAGATAAGAGTTTAAAAAAGTCTATCTTGTGCAATCCCCAATGAATTAAAGAATTTGATAAAAACATATTTGAATAGAGTTTCTTTCTTCCCTTGAAGCTTCCACAATATTTGTCCATCCGGATTACAAAATTGGTATAAACAGGATGGACAGACATAAAACAACAGATAAGTTCACTTTACTTTATATACATTCTGTAACATTCTTGTTTGTGTGTTGAGTATGGTATTCCTTACTCAATAAGTGCTATGAACATTTTGTTCTAGTTCTATGGGTCTAAACGCAGGATTTATATATACATTTAATAAGCATTGAGCAAACCCTTTACAATGTGACATCTATTTTTCCAGACATTTGTTTCTTCAAAGTTTATCAGTTTGACAAATTTTTGAAGAAAAAATATTCTGTCTGCCTAAATAAAAGTTTTTTTGTAATTAAAATCAATCCTAAAAATGATGCACCTCACAATGATGCGGTCTCTTCTTTTATTTTCAAAATCCTCTCCAAATCTCTTCCATTCCAGAAATAAAATTTCAGCCCACCAGTTTATAGTTTATTGACAAGATGTTGAACTCCTCAAAGTGTATTTGCAACCCCTGTCCAGAGAGTTGTCAGATTATACACACAATACTGTGTATAATGTCTATAAGCCGCACAATGGATCAACACTTCATCTCGGGTCACTCAAAAACGTACAAATACAGATTTCCGTCCACGTTCCAATGACGAATGATGTGTTTTTGTTTTCTGCAAGTAGTTGCACACAGCGAGGACAGTGAACTTCTTTCAAGATTTCTCGGAACTATTTGCATATCAAGGGTGTCTTGAGAATACACATGATACGCGTGTAAGGTTTATGACTGAATCATTCATACATTAAACTTACCTGTATACTGGCTTCTTCCTTACATTGTTTAATGGCATCGCTTCGTATTACTTCCAGCTTGGATAACACCTGCAAAAATGATAAAAAAAATATGTAGAATTCAGAGGTAGGCCTATATGATATTCTCATGCACGTATCTGAATCTGATGGTACAGAAGAAGAATTTATTGGTAGATTACCAGTGTAGTCATCTTCAAGCCTATGCTGGGTCCCTGCACCCTGGATTCCCAGCTTCCTGACATCAACTCATTCATAGGTGCAAGTATAGGCTTCTCCATTACTTACAAGTATCGACACCACATTGTGTTTGCTCTGTTACGGCATACAGCAAATAACGATCAATGCGAGTTGTAGTTGAGAGTGACGCATCGAACGCCAAAGCGCGCTGCCTTGGCTACAACGCGATGGAGAGCGCGCCATGCCATGCGTGTGACGTATGATGCTCTCTTGGACGCAGACACAGTGTATTTTGTTCCAATCAGCGAATTTGTTATTGCTCTTAGCGTGATACTGGCACTGACCGAGTTTATTGTGGATTATTATCTGTCATTTCATGCATATGCATGACTTCTATGCCAACAAACCAATGTCAAATCAAATCAACAAATCAAAACAAATGACATGATTTGATTTGCACGTATCTGCATTTATGGATAGTTGTGTGGAGCCCATTGATGCAGGGAACCAACATACTTTGAGCCTTCATTTTACCCTTTTTTTAAGATGAGCACTCCTGATGTAATTCACTTAGAAGATTACTATTGGGGGGTAATCACTGTGTTGCAGATTAGCTTTTCATTCTTCAACTGTGTACAGCCTGTGCTCCGAGGTCTCTGGGCTGTGGACCAGAAATTGGCGGTGTTCATTGTCGCAACGATACCACATAACAATCATTTGTTTCAGTGCCATGCTACTTGCTTAAGAATGTGGGGAAGCCTCAATTTCAATGTGCCAAATTCACAAACTATTTTGTACTAGAAAAAAAAACTCTGCTGTTTTAAGTGTTACATTGCAACAACCACAATTTCAGCAGAGTCTGAGACCTCCCCCACATTCTCAAGCGCATGGCTGAGCACCGAAACAAGTGATTGCTATAAATTTGGTATCATTGGAAAGATCCAGAACGCATCAGTTTTCCATTGATATGGCACACAATATTATGGACATCTCACAAAATATGTACGGAAAAATAGTTGAAAAACATATATTTTTTGAGGGGTTAATATTAATCTACGGCAAAAATGTAACTGTTTCTCAGTGATGCGACTTTATGGCTACAACCAAAAGAAGATTTCCAGGTCTTCCCACCATGCATAGCGTAAATGCCAGCCAACTAAAGCTTTTTTTCACACGAGGCATTTGTCGAGCTTTTAGAAATAAGAAAAAGGAACACTGATAACTAATTTATTCATTGATGTAAACTAGAACCTAAGAGCTCTAACGATGAACACGCTATGAAGCCATGATTGTGTGCATATGTCTATGAGAACCGAGACAAATTGGAGATCAGAATTAGGGCATTTTGCAAAAACGCAATGTAATTTTTGCAGATTTTCAACTCTTTTGCGCGTTTTTAAATCCGCAATTTGTAGTTTCGTTGTCACATAGACCTATACGCAAAAAAACCCTATTTGTGCGTTATTATTTTTGCGGTAGCTGGTTCAAGTCAAAAAGTGCGAAAATAAATGTAGCGCGAAAATGTCCACTTTTACAGTGTATAGTAGCCATTTTAATGCCCAGCAAGTCATTTGGGTTTTTGGCAGTCTCTGCACTCTGCCTATATAGCCAGTAACGATCAACATGAAGTTATTTTTAAAAGGTTTGGTGTAAAATCAGAAAGCTACAGCGATTGGCTTTTTGTTCACTTTAACTCTATTCCAACCATCTTCTGCTTTTGCTGTCTGCTTGTGAGATATTCTATATGAAAATATTACACTGTATTATGCATGGTTCGTGATATGATGTGTGATACTGCATATTGCATAACTTGACAGCTTCTACATCCGTTTTAGCTATCAAGTGTGTGTATGAGGATGTATAATTTATCAACGATTCAACATTTAACTTTTTTCTTGTTATCTATCTATGTGTAAGGAAAAAAAAGAGAAAGATGTTGTCACGGTGACTTGCTGGTGATATTGACACGTTGTATCATTTTGTGAGGCACCTCTGGTTGTAGCGAAAGAAGATTTTAAAGACACCACCACAATGCAATGGAGTATACATACTATTTCACATCAACTATAAACTATAAGGTTTGCTTTGCATTCAATGTCATTACCTATATCAAATTCCTAGCCATTGTCCAGCCTCAGCTGGCTTAATATCACTGATTCTAGCATTTTGTAATCATAAATCCAGCCTATATGCTTCTATACCATCTATAAACAGCTCTCTTTGTATCTCATACTCTCATCAAAATACGTCACAAGCACCTAGGTATTTATGACGGCCACAATCGGTTGTTCTGACTTGTCATTATAGAGGATCATTTATCTTGTCTTGATGGTTCCTGGCTCTCACATACAATAATGTAAACATACGGTGCTACAACGCAAAGAAATGCGATAACCACTGCATCCTCATGTAAACCAACTTAACGACTTTTATAAACGGACTTAACTGTTAGGGTACGTATTTGTGGATTGCGAATGCCAAGCTAAATTACGTTGCTAAAGTAATCCAAAAGTTCAAGCATGGAATGGCAGGAGGATATGTTTCATACATGTAGTAACCTATATATCAAAAGCTACAGAGATAAGGCAACAACAAAAAAGAAGTTTGTCTCAAATGACATGAGAGACTGAAAATCTAATGCGGTCTGCGGATTTTTTTCTTCTTTTTCTTTCAATTTAGACCTGATCATCATTTGTTTGGCCAAAAAGTTGGATTTTGCAAGGTTTTTCTGAGAAAATGGAAAAAGAAAGAAGAAAAAAAAAGTTTTAAAAAAAATGGAAAAAAAAGCAAAAGAAAAAAAAAAGCTAAGGGATGCACCATTAGATTTCCAGGGAGGGGGTAGGAAGTTTTTTGAAGAAAAAAAATTCCCCCTCTATGCAGGCCAAAAAACCCACCCAACTCAATATGAATGAATACATTAAAATTTAAAAAAATTGCCGCCTTTGGCGGCGCAAAAAAAAAAATTCCCCCCTTACGGCTGCCAAAAAACAAAAAATTCACCCCAAACCCAACTTCCTACACCCCCTGTTTGTAATTGTATATAGTTCCAACTAGAAGCAGAGGATTGATTAGATTCTTAACATTATTTATTCAGTTCTTTAACACACGTTAATACATGCGGGCCGCCATCTTGCAAGACCTCGGGTTGCCAGTTACATAACTCATTGGTAAACAAACATTAACCTAAGTTGACATTAGATAAATCCCTTATCCCAACATCCCCCTTTTTATAGATAAGATTTTTTTCTATAAAATTTAACATACACAATATCCCTCCTTTCAAAGAGAACATTACATCAACTGCATAAGAGTGATTAGACTGGTATTATCATGGCAATGAATCTGAAGTGCCTACAAAGATCCACTTGACTAAACACTGTCAAGCATTATGACATTTTGACATTGCCTGACCACATTCTGCTTTGATCCATAAATTTGAAAAAAAAACACAACCATCCACATGTTGATAAACATCTAAACAAAACAAATATTGCTCAAGCTCTGGTAAACTCAATTAAGCAAAATATCGTTCAAGTTTTGTTGAACAAACGTAAAAGTGATGACTTTTGAACACAAATGAAAGATAAAAAAATGTTCTGAAGCAAAATGCCTCTTGGTGCCAAACATGCTACATTGTAAATACATACATAATATTGTATACACTGGTTACAACAGTGGAACCTGAAAACACATGCCAATATGAACTGCAAAAATCCAATTCCAAAACACGCCAAACAATGCCAAATGGCACAAAATAAAGAATTTTGGTCACTTATCTCTGTGCTGCTTGTGTTTCCAGCTTATCACTATAGCGACAAATCATATTTGCAATTTTACTTGAAAATAAGCAATTTCATCTTTATAATTGCAGGTTAAAAAAAATTGACATGGGCAGCTCATTCTGTAACTGCAACATAAATCAAAACTTGATGCACATACTATTTTTATTTTGACTTGTGGCACCCAAAAAAAATTAAACAAATTTTGCACTCCGGCTGCCTTTCAACCACATTTTCCGGAGACAAACAGTCATTATTTGGCTATGAAATCCTGCAGATTTTAACCAAATTTTCTGGAAACAGTCATTATTTGGCTTTAAAATCCTGCAGATTTTAACCAAATTTTCTGGAAACAGTCATCATTTGGCTATGAAATCCTGCCGATTTCAACCAAATTTTCTGGAAACAGTCATTATTTGGTTATGAAATCCTGCAGATTTTAACCAAATTTTCTGGAAACAGTCATTATTTGGCTTTAAAATCCGGCAGATTTTAACCAAATTTTCTGGAAACAGTCAGCATTTGGCTATGAAATCCCGCAGATTTGAACCAAATTTTCTGGAAACAGTCATTATTTGGTTATGAAATCCTGCAGATACTTGGGCTGTTTTACAGTTCTCCCAGCCCTAGTTGACACATACTGTGGTGCTGGCCTGGCTAACACAGGTTGACTTGTTGCTCTAGATGACACTTGTTGTTGTGTTGGTCTAGAAGAAACAGGTTGATTTGTCACTTTTGCAGGTGACTGAGGTCTCACGCTGCCATGTTGTTTTTCTGATGATTGCCTATTGTTTGCATGCTGTGACAGGGGTGCATTTCTGACTGCCTTCTTAGCTGTGCTATTTCCAGCGTTGTCTTCGTCGAAATGCTGCGTCTCTGGCACTTTCAGGATAAACTGTTCTTTAGTCTTTCGGAGAAACTTTCTGTTTCTGCGCAAGGTTACACCTGTGTCTGTGATGATTTCATATGATCTGGGTGCCACTTCTGCGATTACTTTGGCTTTCCTCCATTCTTTCTGGTACTTCAGAGGTTCAACGCGGACTGTGTCTCTTATCGCTAGCTTGGGAAGATCTCTTGCATTCTTGTTGTAGTATTCAGCTTGTTTTTTCTGCTTGCGTTGATGTTGTTGTGGAACGTGTTCTGGAACTTCTGGTTTCAACAGCTGTTCTGTGGTTGGTAACACAGATCTTGTGCGTCTACTCATAAGACGCTGAGCTGGGCTAGTTGTCATCTCTGCCGTTGGCGTATTTCTGTATTCTAGAATCGCTACATAAGGATCTCGATCATCCATCTTTGCTTTCCTCAGTAATGCTTTAGCCGATTTCACTGCTGCTTCGGCCTTGCCGTTACTCTGATGATGGTAAGGCGACGATGCTCTGTGCTCAAATTTCCACTTTCGTGCAAACTTCTGAAATTCCACTCCAGTGTACTGCTTGGCGGAATCTGATATGACCGTCTCTGGAATGCCGTATCTAGCAAATTGTCCTTTGAGTTTTCGTACTACTGTACTCGCTGTCATGTCTTCCAAATGATCAATTTCCCAGAATCCTGAGAAATAGTCGACTGTTATCAGATAGTCCAGACCATGAATAGTGAAGATGTCTGTGCCTACCTTCACCCAAGGTCTATCTGGTATGTCATGCTGCTTTAGAGTCTCTTTCTGCTGCTTGGGGTTAAACTGCTGGCATATTTCACATCTAGAAATATAGTCTGCTATTTGTGTTGTCATTCCTGGCCAGAAAACACTTTCTCTGCTTCTTCTCAGGGTGGCTTCGATCCCCATGTGCGATGCATGTATTTCATGAATCATGTCACGGCGTGCTGCTGTGGGTATCACCAATCGCTCGCCTCTGTAGATGAGATCATCTTGCACTGTCAACTCGTCTCTCAGATGAAAATAGTTGATTAGCTGCGGTGGAATGTCTGCTCTATCCACTGGCCATCCTTGCAAAATTATTTGCTTCAATTGTTGCATCTGCTTGTCTGCTCTTGTCTGCTGCATGATTCTCGCTATTGACTCTTCTGCTATGTCAACATCATCCATCATGTTGATTGTTTCTATTTCTTTCTGTGTCCTTGTTGGATTGTCATTCGGCAAATATGCTCTGCTCAGAGTATCCGCTAGATACATCTGCACCCCAGGAACGTAGTATATTGTGTAGTCGTATGCTGCCATCTGTAACAACATACGCTGCAAGCGTTTCGGTGTCTTGTATATTGATTTCTTGTAAATAACCTCAAGTGGTTTGTGGTCACTTTGTATGGATACTTTTCTTCCATAGGTGTACACATGAAATTTATCCAGTCCAAACATTGCTGCCAAAAGCTCCTTCTCGATTTGAGCATATCGAGTTTCTGTGTCAGTAAGTGCTCGACTGGCGTACGCTACCGGTTGTCCTTCCTGGAGAAGCGCTGCACCAAGACCGGTTTCAGATGAATCTACCTGGAGCGTTACTTCTTTGTTATCGCTGAAATATCGAAGTACTGGATACGCTGTGACTGCTGCTTTTATCTTGTCCAATGCTGCCGTGTGACTTGCGGTCCAATCAAATATCACACCTTTGACCGTTAACTGTCTAAGTGGTTCTAGCAGATCACTAAGGTTGGGAAGAAACTTGCTCAAGTAGTTAACAAATCCCAATAACCGTTGTACACCTTTAGCATCTGATGGCATCGGCATATCAACCACTGCTTGTATCTTGCGCGGGTCTGGTAACAAACCAGAACTGCTGATTACATGTCCTAAGAACGGTATCTGCGTTAGTCCCAGTTTCGCTTTCTCTTTGTTCAGCTTCAAACCTACTTGCTGACAACGCTGCATCAGTTGTAGTAAGCGGTTGTTGTGATCTTGGATGGCTTCCGTTTGCGTTGATCCTACTCCAAAGACCAACATATCATCTGCTATGATTTTCACTCCTTTTAGTCCTTCTAATGCCTGCGCTTGTCGTCTTGCATATTCCTCTGGTGCGCTTTTTAAGCCAAAAGGCATCCGCAACCACCGGAAACGACCATACGGTGTGTTGAAGCAGGTGAGTTTAGAGCTATAGTCATCTAGCTCCACATGCCAAAATCCATTCTTGGCATCAAGAACGCTGAATACCTTGGCCTCATTCAAGTCGGGTAAGATATCTTCAATTGTTGTCATGTGATGATGACTTCTCTTGATGGCGATGTTCAACTCTTTTGGGTCCAAACACAAGCGTAGTTTTCCAGATGGTTTTTTGACTACAACCAAACTGGAGACCCAATCCGTTGGCTCCGTTTCTGGCGTTATGATTCCGTGTTGTACCATGTCGTCTAACTGCATTCGTAACTGTTGCTTGACCGCTACCGGTACTCGCCTTGCTGCATGAATTGCCGGTCGCACCGTTTTATCTATCTCAATGTGGTACTTGCCGTGAAATTTTCCTGTGCCTTCAAACACATCAGAAAAGTCTGCCAACAACTGTTCTATATTGAGTGGCTTTGCTGTTGCTGATTTGCTTGCTGTATAACTGCTTCCTGCTTGCTTTGCTTTAGACGGTCCGGCGGTATCTCTGCTTGCCTCTGCTTTAGACGGTCCGGCTGTATTTTTGCTTGTTTCTGCCTGAGACGGTCCGGCTGTATTTTTGCTTGTTTCTGCCTGAGACGGTCCGGCTGTATTTTTGCTTGTTTCTACTTGAGACGGTCCGGCTGTATTTTTGCTTGTTTCCGCTTGAGACGGTCCGGCTGTTGTAGTATCCTTGATGGTGGCTACATGCATATTGTCATACTTAACTTCTATCAAGCCCATCTTTTCAGACGATTTTCGTCCAAGTATTGGCACGTAGTTGCTGTCTGCTACTACCTCAAATCCAACAAGGTATTTCTTATCGTTACTTGGATTGGTGACTTTCATCGTTGTTTTGCCTATTGGTGTAACAAGGCTACCATCATACATTTTCAGCACAGTCTTTGTTTCCTCGATTGTGTGCTTGATGTTTGTCAGATAATGTTGTGGTACGATGTCACATGACGCTCCGCAATCTACCTCGAACGGTACTTTTTGCTGACCTTCTCTACTGCTACCCAAAAGCATCTGCGCTATTATGCTATCACCAATTCTGCCTATTTTCACTATTTTCCGGACATCATCATACTCTCGCTCTGATTCATACTCTCCCTCTGAGTCGGATTCGTCTTCATTTTGCTCTAGTTGATCCACTTGGTCTACGCGCTTGGTCTGCTGCTGACAAACTTTTTGAAAATGGTTAAAAAGGCCACATTTGGTACATCTTTTTCCAAATGCCGGGCAGTTTTGTTTACCTCGCCTGTGCCAGTTACCGCAGTACCAGCAGTCCACCTCATTATGTCGTCTGAATTGCGTGTCTTGACTTTCTTCTTCGCGTGGCGTTTGTGGCTTGCGTCTTGCGTAGTCTTGTTGTTTGCGTGTATCGCTCTTTGCTGTACCTCGTTGTTTGCTGTAGTTGTAATCTTTCGCTTTTCGTCGCTGGTGTCCAGGCTGTTTGTTGACATTGTGCACTACATTCGTAACATCTCTATCGTTACCCTCAAGTTCTGCTTTATTTGCTTTCACAACCTCACTCGCACGGCACATCTGAATACATTGATCTAAAGATTGTTCTTTATTCAGCAATCGCTCTCGCAGCCCGGAGTTGTTTATACCGATCATAAGCACTGTTTGAATCAGCGACTCCTCTAAATCACCTAACTTGCACGATGCAGCTAACACCTTTACATCTGTCAGGTATTGGTCCATGGTTTCGGCTTCTCGTTGCTTTCTGGTGAACAGCCGATATCGTTCAACATTGATATTTCTTTTTGCGACAAAATTAATATCAAATTGTTCCAAGATATTTTTTAGAGTGTACGCTACTGGATTTTTTATGTCTATCTTGAACGTCTCAAGGATCACTCTGCCCTCTTTTCCGATCAAATATTTCAGCAGATCAATCCGTTGCACTTCTGTCTGCTGGCCCATTGCAAGAGAAATGTAGAGCTCAAACTCCTCCTTCCATACTGTCCATTGTTCAGATATTCCTACTTTCTGTAGATTGAATGCGAGTGGCCGCGGTGGCTGTAAATTACTCATCATTGCGTTCATAATCATGGGTTGCGCCTGCTGTGCTGGCGGCGCATGTGCCCCTCCTGCTGCACCTTGTTGAGGCTGCGCCGCACCCCCACCTGAATCTGCTGCGTGAGACATGCTTATTGCTATAGGCTATGCTTTGCCTTAATATTACGATATAGTTTTGTTCGTTTTTTCTCTTTTGTTGTTGTTTGCTCCTCTTGTCAGTTCCTTACCGGGTTCTATCATCTGATCACCATGTTTGTAATTGTATATAGTTCCAACTAGAAGCAGAGGATTGATTAGATTCTTAACATTATTTATTCAGTTCTTTAACACACGTTAATACATGCGGGCCGCCATCTTGCAAGACCTCGGGTTGCCAGTTACATAACTCATTGGTAAACAAACATTAACCTAAGTTGACATTAGATAAATCCCTTATCCCAACACCCCCCCTGAAAATCTAATGGTGTGTCCCTAACGCGGGCGGTTTCGGGAATGCGCGCGGGTCATTTGAGACAAACCTTCTTTTTTTTTGCCTAAGTGAAACCATTTAAGATTGAAGAGCACCAAATTGAAATCAAATTATTATCAGAGCCTAAGAGGTGAGGGGTGACGTGTACACAAAAGGTCAACATTTTGGTTGGAAAATGTCCACAATTGTGTAAAAAATTGTCAAAATATTTTGTCGAAAAACATTTGAAATTTAATTTAAAATAGGCATATTTTAGTAAAAATTCCCTCATTCTGGTGAATAACTTGTCCAATTTAGCAGTGGGATGGAAAGTACCTACCTATCCCACTAAAACCTTCAGGTTCTGGTGCGTGAGATGGTCTTGACCAAAAAATCCACTTTTTGAAACTCTGCTCATCCCAAAATAAAATCTTGCTGACTAAGTACCATCTTGTGATGAACCCCATCTATTTCACACTATGAATACATGTACATGTACAGCGTGTCCCAAAAAAACTGGGTCGAAAACTTGCAGAGCTTATAACTTAAAATATGGGAAACATAGCTGCTTGATGTTTGGGAAAATAAAAGTAAATATATCTGACATTATTTGGTGAAATTATAAGACCAATCGTATGTAAAGTTTTGGAAATACAAAGCTTTGAATACAGCGTAGTCGGAACCCGTTTTTTACGATTTTGCCCATGAATCATCCATGCGTTGCATTTCCGCATCATACTGACGTCATTAAAGTTTTGCCTTCGACTTTATAACAATGACTTACTCAGGAAAATCTTCATCATAAGGGGGATAAAAAGTGTAAACACCTGATTTGTTAGAAAAATCAATAAAATGATTTGTTAGAAAAATAAATAAATAACCTTCTGAGACACTGCCATCTTTGAAGCAGTTCAAGAACCATTTCTTCGAAATTGGAAACCAGCCGTTAAGTCAGTCATCTCATCAAAGGAATTAGAGGTACATGTAGGGCTGGAACTTCAGATTTTTTTCAACCAACCAGTCAGGATCGGGCAGGTAACTCCCAAAAATACCTGCCCGACAGAAATTCCACCAGCCAGTGTAACTCTCACACTTTGAAATTGTTTACCCGCCAGTCGGTCGCCGGGGTACTTTTTCCCGACACAGAAATTACCCGCTATGGGCGGGTGCTATTTCCAGGCATGGTATCGGGGTATCAGTTGCTCTGTTTTTGTATATTTTTAACGACAAGGTTACTGCAATGGGTATTTCTGATGCTGAATATTGACCTATAATTTAACCCTTTTCTACCAAATATAAGATATTTCGGAGAATAAACAACACCATGCACATGATGCATGAAAACGTGCACACAACGCATCAGAAGCAAGGCATTAGGTGGTTTATTGCTAAATTGGGGAAAACGGGTTCTAACCACGCTCTGTTGAAAGCTTTGTATTTCAGAAAGTTGCTATTTAATTGGTCTCACATTTTTACCAATTAAGGTCAGAATATTTACCTTAATAATATCCTCAAATACAAAGCAGCTACGTTTCCTACTTTTAAGTTACAATCTCTGGAGATTTTGGACCCAGTTTTTTGGGACACGCTGTACAATGTATGTTGAAAATCCCAGTCTGAATCATCACTTTTATCCAAACATCAGCGATGTATCTCCATTTTTTCCTAACCAGTCAGCCCAACAAGTAATCTTAAGATTTCTGTCGAGATGAAATTAAAAGCTTGTGCTTGTGGTGCCCTGTGCCAACAGGCTTCGTTTTTGATAAATTGAGAAGACATTAAATTATATTTTTATTTTCTGAGCACAAAGGCCAAAATGTCACTCAGTAGTGCTGTTTGAAACATTCGTTGCACAATATATTAGACTATACAGGGTGAGTAATAAAAAAAAAGGTGTACTCTGATGAAAAATAAATTAAAAATATTTCTGACCACAAAATTAAGGCAACCAATAATTTAATCAATTATGCCATTTATCTGCTATCATCAGCAAAAAGAATGACGGCAATGGTTCTGTTTAGTAGATATGAATATTTCTGTAAAAGAACTGAATTTTGAAACCGAACAAATTTGTGATTTCACGCTCAATGAGCGCTTAATAATGTGTACAAGGATTAACATGTAAAGGATTAAACTGTCTATTTATTAAACCAATTAAATAAATAATAGCCTTGCTCAGAATTTCTCCTCATTATTTAACATGAAATAAAGATCAAATATTATCACCACTTGTGAGTTAAAGTAATTGCAAGGATTTAAAAATGATCCATAGATTTTATAAACATGATAAACATGAGGACGTGGAATAAAAATGGCCAAATGAGTGACTATCTGATATTGTATAAAATATACGATTAAGTATTTTGATAAAAAATAATATTGCACCTATTTTTCATAAAATATGTTCGATTAAGTAAATATTGTCCTCGATACAGTTAAAATATACGGTCAAAATATCGATGTCCACAGTACTAGTAAAATAAAAGTCTCTACTCTACATGGACATTCATTATTGAAGACAATTTGTTTTCTGGTAAGTCCAGCAATAGGCAAATAATCAAGCAGCTCTTCCTTCTACGTGACCACCATTATTGTTAATATAAAGTCTCGCTCTGGTCTTCATGTTGTTGATGGCGCGTCTGGAGATCCTTCTTCGACGCCAAGCTCTACATGCATTGTCAATACCATACGTTGCTGTAGTACTTGAAGACTTTAGAACCTTTTGTCAGGACTGTAATTTGTTATTGCTTATAATACCTGATGATATTGAATTTGAGCCTTCGAAGATGGTACCTTGTTCGGATCTAAAAATGGCCACTTTTATTCAAATACGCGTAAAATGAGTTTCTTTTAACCAATTTTAACCAAATAAAATTCTTATTAAAGCTAATTAATAGGTCTTGTTTACTATTGAAATAATTTGGCTGACAAATGCTCATATTTCTTTTTAAAAATCCTTCAAGTCGAGTACACTTTTCTTTTACTCACCCTGTACGTACCATCATTGAGATAAATTTAATGACAAAGTTATTCTAAATGTGACAATGTCTCTATTCTTAAATTCTGTAACGTGAACTGGTTTTCAATACATGTTGGCAATATTAGGTGTTACATATTTCATGGACAGGACAGGAATTATATGATAAGAACTGCTTTCAAATTTTACTACAACTTGTCAACAAGAGATTGTATTTTCCACACGTCCAAGATATCATATCGGACATATTTTGTGTAGCAGGGTTATAATACCAGAATATTCATTTTAGCAGGCCCGCAAATATTTACCAACAGTAAAATTCTTACCAGCCAGCCGACGCAAAAATGTACTCGCCTCGGGCGGGTACTAAGAACATCCCTCCAAAACATAATATAAATGTTCATGAAAATGAGATAATTAATTGACTTAGTAGTGATTTAATTTAATTAATTAATTAATCAATTTTTCATATGGATATATGAATTTTCAAAACTAAATATATCAGAAGCAAATGTCTTTTATTGAATAAAAATATCAATATCAATATCAATATTATCTGAAACCAGACATTATTGTAAAAAATGGATTCAAATCAGCTATTCAATATAATAACAATGTATGTACACTGGCAATTTATTTGTCTGGAACGTCCCACGCACATTAAAATTATGCACATAATTTCACCAGAAAGTGTGGAACGGTTATTTTTTTTACAATTCCATTTGCAAACCACAGTCAAAATGTAGTCAATACCTTTGCTTTTCACTTCGACCATCAAATGGACACAACACAATACAAACTATGCTCTATCTGCAACTATGAATTATTATTAGTACAAGAAATTGCATTAAAATCTAAGTACAAAAGATGTTACTTCATACTTGTTTATATAGATAATAATTATTTGTAAAAAAGAATAGAGACCAAATGTACACCCTTTTAAGAATTCAAAGAGCGTTGCAACAACAATTTTACTACTAAATAAAGTCTTATAATTAATATTTCCTTCTAAATAATTCTCACCTTTTGGAAAATCATATCTCAAAATATGGATTTGGATATTGATTACAACGATGGATATACTCAATCCCCTCCCCTCTCTCTGTATGCTATAATATGGAAATTGATTTAGACGAGTGGTTTTGTCAGTTCGTCATGTTCAATAAACCTAAAACATATGGTTTCATAATGTAACGTAGCATGTGTGTATTTGAATATTTAAAAAAATGCTTTATACAGTCTTACTTAATTACTAGTTTTATTGGCTTCATGGCGTAATTGTATACTACAATTGCCATGAATGAAATTGTTCAAACTATATTAAGGCAAATTCTCATTCATTGTATTTGTAGTAAATAATTCACACTTATCATGTCACCCAATCAAAAAGACGGTATAGAGGTTAACCATGTAACGGATTAGCTGCCATCTTGTCAGGAATAGTTACAGTGTTCAAGATTTTCAGCAAGGAGACACACCTGTTTCATGATATGTATACACTTTGGTATTAAAGGCATATTATGTGATCTTTTCCAGGGAGCGCCCTCTATTCATGAATTTTTTTAGAAAGTAGATTTTCTTGCAGATTTACATTTCTGATCATAAATCATAAATATATTCTGAGTTACAGAGCGATGCGATTCCTAATTACTCAAAATCATGGTTTAAAGAGTGAAAATAAACTGTCAGATAACTTATTTTTCACTCTTAATTCACTCTAAATCCATGATTTTGAAGTAATTAGGAATCGTAGCAGACAATCTATTTTCAACCCTTAAAAACCATGATTGTAAAAGTATTGTGAAGGAATAGTATCATGAATAGAGGGCGCTCCCTTGAAAAGATCACATAATATAACTTTAACACGGTTCACGTTATATATTCGATGTCATGCACCGATTCAATTGAATGCAGAATAGACCGGGTGTGATTCCCCCTTTGTAGTCTGTTGCGTAGGGCCACATGGATAACCTCTATTGTCAAAAGCTGTGAATCTTTAAAATAAATACACCAGTAGAAAAACACTCCCTGACGAGTGTTTTTGCAAGACCTATCAACATTTTGATGATGTTGCATCATTTAACGCCTCAATCAAAGAACGAATACGAAGAAAAAAGGTCACATACACCTGGGAAGACATTTTCCCAGGTCTCATCTTCTTGAGTTCAGGTCAATATTGTCTCAACAACTCACCTATTGTATCTCCTTGTAATGTTATGACACTCGTTAGTCTTTCCGATTTTGCCCATGTCATTTATGGAATAGAAAAAATATATACAGACAGACAAACCTTTCTTTGAAGTAGGTTCGGTCTAGTAAACATTTCTTAGTTATTTGTGTGTTTGTTTATTGTAGCATAAAATGCAACCTGCATGCAAAAATTTAGTTCGAATTTCGGCTCAGGCTCAGTGGCTACACTTTTGGAAATGATTCTGGAATACCCCACACAACTACAATATCAAGCCTTGAACTAAATTTTGTGAAATGTTAGTAATCAAGAAGCGCCACTAAATCACACGAGCGTAGCGACTAACGAGCAGAGTCCAGGGGCGTGCCTTAGGGCCCCTGGTGTGGGTCCAGGGGGCAAAGGGAAGCTCCTGGGTTTCCCCCTTTTAAGGTGCTCAGGAGAGCTATATTTGCATACAATATGGTACAAGATACAGCGAGATGTTGATGGTGAAATGTACAAAAATGGTAGCAAATGTAGTGATAATCAATAAGTCTAGTAATAATCACTGAGTTTTATATTTTACTTTCTACTTTTTTGTGTGCACATTTTTGTCCTTCTTTTCATGAGTCCTTCCAGGCACCACTCGGACTGACGCAATGCACTCGCCAGTTGAGAAGGCCTGCCCTATATTATAATAACTGAGAACTTCTAAATATAAAAAACTCAGCCTTAAATACTGTTGACATGTTCAGTTTTGCACTTTTGGTCTATTTTTGTACATAGCACTTGGGCAAGTTGGGTTTGCACATCCTTTGAAAAAAATTCACTTCAATGTACACTATAACTATAACGTAGCCTATACCTGTTTTTTTACATTTCACAAGCAGAAACTCTAAATTTAAGTGAAAATACTTATTTAACATAAATTGTACCACCGCCATTTGAACATTATTGAGAGCGGGATTGAGAGAAACAAAATCCAGAAGCTATCAGCCTATGCCTTGTATATCAAATTAGAATATCACATATCAAGTTTCCAATGAGTAAGATGAAGAGATGAAATCGGATGCACTCCTTGTCTTTCTTCAGTGAAGTCTGGATTTGCATAATTGAATTACGCACGATGAAAGGTTTGGGAGTATTTAAAGAAAAATAGGCATGTTTGTACTAACTGACGGCAGTAGCGTGTCTCCTGGGGGGTCAGGACGGCTTTGACCGGGAAGAATAACTCAAATTACCGGTCTAAAAGGTGGAAGTGAATTTTTTATTTTCTGTAAATACAATTTGAGTCGGGTGGCTTTAGATTTAGCACTGTTGGTTAGTTATCGAGCTCAATTTTTTGCACCAGTTTGGGGACACCCCCACCCTCTCAAATTTTTGACTCAGCAGCGGCAATCCTCAGCCTGGTAAAGTTAAAGTCCACCGGGAAAAATACCCTTTGCCCCCTCTGACAAGTGACCCCAGATACGTCACTGACTGACTGACTGACTGCACTTTTTTATCATCTGAATCACATTCTTGCGTATTTCACAAAATTCAGTTTCTGAATAAATTGCCATTGATTTTTTGAATGAATTTGTGTCATGTGTATATGGTTGGTTTGTACAGAAAGAAAGAAGTATTTAATGGTAGCTAACATCGAGGAATCAAATATTTTATATTAAATTACATCTTATTTTCATATATATTTATTGAAACATACCTATTCCACATCTGTGGGACTCAAGGCAATTGTATACTGTTATATTTCAATGCACATCTATGTCAGTATAATGAAATGGCAATTTTTTTTTGGGGGGGGGGGGATGGGGTCAAAAACAGAGGATTGCAAATAGTCATGTGAAATGATGAATTTTTATGATGAGCAAGATTTGATAATACAGGATGCATCAAAACATTTAGGACTCTGTTTCATGATGGTGTAATACTTGTTATAATCATTGAACCGTGAGTAGCTTAGTCTCAATGTAAAGGCCAGTTAATTATTATGATATCCTGAAAATATGAGATCAATCCGATGAAAAATAAGTACATTAACATACTTTGTGTAAACCATGTCATTTACTGTTTTGTACAATGGGATCTACATGTACAGACCAGCAAATAACATGGTTTACGTTTCAATGCGTTACAATAATTATAAACATAGTAAATAATCTATCCTGCCAGTCTTCAAGGAGTAGAGAATCGCATCAGGGCAGAGGTGATAGCACTACGTCGCAACCGAGGAATGGTTCGCAGAGCAGTGGCACAATATAAATGCTATATATATGCATGCATGCGATTTGTGATAATTTTAACCAATATTGATTTGTGCCGGAATTAAATGGATCACTAACTAACCTTTGCTATTGACTGATTGATTATTTACTTTGGGTTTAATTATTGTAACGTTTTGAAACGTTAACCATGTTATTTACTGGTCTGTACATGCAGATCCCATTGTACAAACCAGTAAGTGACATGGTTTACACAAAGTATGCTAGTTTTCTTTTATTGTTCATCGGATTTATCTCATATTTTCAGGATATCATAATAATTAATTGGGCTTTACATTGAGACTAAATTAGGTCATGGTTCAATAATTATAACAAGTATTACACCATCATGAAACAGTCCTAATTTTTTGATACACCCTGTAGACTAGGAACATGTAAATAAACAGTATGGCGCTATGTGAGTTGACAGAGTGATGCACAAATCAGGCATGTTCATCAAGTAAAAATATCATATAGGCCAAACAAAGAAGAAGGTCTGTCTCAGAAGCCTGCCCGCATCAGTATGTGAAATGAGTTACGGCGCGTAGGTCTCCGTAGGTCTATGCGCTAGGGGCTAAAAAAACCCCTTTCTTTTGGATTTTTGTTTTGATTTTTGTTTTGGATTTTTTTTGGATTTTAAAAAAGTTCTCTGTAAGCTTGGATAAGCAACAACAACAAAAATCGCAACAACAAAAAAATCTCATACCTCAGCCTTTTTTCTAAAAAAAATTTAAAAAATCGCACAGCACTTAGCTTTTTTGCACAATGTTTCTGAGACAGACTTACTTCTTTGTTTGGCCTAACCAAGTTTCAAACCTAGGTTATGGTAATGTTGTAGAGTGTCATCCACCTACTTCATCTGCACAATATGCATGAAAATGTAACAATATGTCAGATACGACAGATGCATGAGATAACAGCATGTTTATACTTCATGACGATACACAACTTATTTTCAGAAAAGAAATGTCACTCAATCCATCAAATTAGAATGTATGACAGGGCATGCCCACGAAAACATCCTACTCCCACAACACCTGGGAATGCTGCGTGCATATAAAATATCATATTCCTATTTAATACATGTGAGTTTTAACGCTTTCCATGCGGCTGCAGACGACATTCCAAATTTTCACAAAATGTTTCAAAAATGTCATAATTATTGAATGTCATTACCATATTAGGAATCACCATGAGAAATGCATTGAAATAAGTACAAACATGCCTAGTATTGGTTCAGTAATCCTTGAGATAGACATTGAAAATTGGGAAAGGTTTCTGAAAAATCTTGTTTTGTATATGGTAAAACTAATAGCCGCATGGAAAGTGTTAAGCCGCTCTGTAGTGAAAGGATAACAAGTAACATGTCGACACAAAACCACTGAAAAGAAAATACAAGTCCTGATGGTACTGCTGTCACAGTTGATAAAGGTTGAACTAAAATGTGTTCCCTTGTTGAAAGGGATGGCGTGACATCTCCAACGGAGATTTCGAACAGGTTATTAATGATGGGGGGTTTCATACATGGTACATGCGTACATGGATTGATATGATTAATGAGATAATATTAAAGCCATGATCAAATAAATTGTTGGAATCTTGTATTTAATTGAACCACAGTTTGTATCCAGGTGACAAACAACATCAATATACATGTACCTCGTGTGAACAATATTTTAATTTACAAATGGTTGATCAGCTATAAAAAATGGTATTAGCAAGGGATGTTTTTGTGTATGCTATCAGCAGTAGACAGCACTATAGTGATATTGAGTAAAATAAGAGCTTTCTATCTGATGAAATCTGTAGTAGATAGTATTCGATGCTACATGTATCAGCAGATATCAAATACAAATACAACATGGTTTGAGGGGAAGTAGTACACTACTGGTCCCTTGGTGTTGATGATTGGGACTAAACTCCTGATGTGCATCAGAGGAAGGTGGTCACCAATCATCAACACCAAGGGACCAGTAGTTTGCACTACTTCTCCGAAATGAACCATGTTGTATTTGTTTAATTACACCTCATACATATTTTATTGTCAAAACTTGTGAAAAAGCTTATGGTCCTACAGTACACGTAGCGAGCAAGCAGACACAATTCCTCTGGCAGAAGAACAATATCTTCAAGAAACGTTTTCTATTCTTCACAATAATTGCCGAAGACCTTCACAGTTCACAGATTTTTTTTATTATTACATGCTTGATTGATGCAGCATCTTAATTATCCAAAATAAGCCCAAAATCTTGTGACTGTTAGTTCGCAAATCTCGTCGGCGGATGTTTAAGCAGACGCTGCCATTTTTGTTGTTGTTGCACGGCAGATTTTCAACCTCGTACTTGGCATCGCCGTTCAATATTTACATAAAATTCATAGGCTCTAGAATTGTTTTAGGGCACTATGTTGATTTGCTGGAAGTACTCAAAACTCCTGCGCTTTTGGTAGTATTGTAAAAAACAAACACACATTCGGCAGGCTTTTTTATTTATCCGACTTTGTGAAAAATGAACCAATCAAAAAAGAGGACACCCTTATAAATATGTATGAGGTGTAATAAAATATGTTATCAGCAGTTTAAAGCATGTTGATGCTTTCAGCAGTCGATAGCATTTTGAACCTATCAGCAGTCGATAGCATTGTGATGCTATCAGCAGTAGATAGCATTTTGATGCGACCAGCTGCAGTAGACAGCAATCTGATGATACCAGCAGTAGATAGCATTTTCATGGCATCAGCAAGATATAGCTTTTGTTACTATCAGCTGGAGATAGCATTTTGATGCAATTAGCAGAAGAAAGAATTTTGATGCTATCAGCAATAGATTGCACTTTGATGCTATCAGCAGTAGATAACATTTTGATGCTATCAGCAGTAGATAGCATTGTTATACCACCAGCAATATATAGCATCAATGCTATCTCTATTGATGCTTGATGGAGCTATCAGTATATCATCCCTTATCAAAAATAACACAAAAGCTAAGGGCAATAAGCACAACTAATATTTGTTGGCATTCATTCATTCATTCAGTATTTCACACTTAATCAATGTTACCAATAAATCAATATCCTAAAGACACTTTTTTAATTTGTCAAATATTTGAAACAAAAACCTGTTTTCAAGCCTAGAAGGCTCATGATTTTCAATTACTTTGGTGTTAAATCTCTCATCAGTAGCAGCATTTACTAGATTATCACTGAACTGTCTAGTATTTCACACTTAATCAATGTTACCAATAAATCAATATCCTAAAGACACTTTTCTAATTTGTCAAATATTTGAAACAAAAACCTGTTTTCAAGCCTAGAAGGCTCATGATTTTCAATTACTTTGGTGTTAAATCTCTCATCAGTAGCAGCATTTACTAGATTATCACTGAACTGTCTGTGATGATTGAAATATAAAGCATTTAACTCTTTAATTCCACACCACAGGCTTCTGCAGACGACATTCCAAACTTAAACAAAATTTTAAAAAATGTAAAAATTATTGAATTTCATTACCATATTTGGAATCACCATGAGAAATGCATTGTATTGAGTACAAACATGCCTGCCATTGGTTCAGTAATCCTTGAGATAGACCTTGAAAGTTGGGAAAGGTTCCTGAAAAATCTGCTTTGTAAATCGTAAAACTAATAGCCGCGTGGAAAGTGTTATAGCCGCCCCTGGAAAGTGTTAAGTGTGCTGTCAAGCGATGTGATGATGATATCCTGCCATGTGATCAAGGATGAAAAGTGATTGTGGCATGTCACTTCAGCCCAAAGGTGTTCAAATGTTAAAGATAATGATGATGTTGATGAGTAGAGTGACATCTGGGGGGAGCAGTCCTATATGTTGGGGCACACATACTAGTATGTAAGGCTATTAAGATGCCCCTTTCACCCTCACTCTCAACCAATGACCCAGATTTTCTCGGAAATCTTGTGAATTTCTCACCCAAAGATCACTTTTTATTAGTAAATTTATCACCCAAAAGAAAAGACCCCTCGTTTTAGAAAACCTTACATTCATTATGACCCCTATTTTACGTTGTTCTTTCTCACCCGATGACCCATGGTTCGAAAGTGCAAGCCTTACACTAAGGCCAACAATTTGTTTTTGTTTTTTGTGCCTAATATCCATTTCATATTTGGATGCGCCCCCACCCCCTCTTTCCCAGTGAGTGACAGTAATGAACAATACACAACATCACGTATCAAGCACACACCTCTTGGGGGACGTGTTGTCATACACATGGCTTGGCAGGTATTTAATGGCGTACAATCTTATGGGAGTCCATATCACGGTCGACATATGGGATAATTAAAAGATTGATACGGTATCTCAGATGTGTGGTATAATATATTCATCTTAAAATAAGGTGCATGTGCATATTAATATTCATCTGCTCCAACATCATTTTTTTTCTTTTTCTCACTTTTACCATTTTCTCATATTCGTCTTTCCCTTTGCCATATAACTTACTCTTTAGTATATTGTTTATGTTGAAATCTTTTGCATGTTATAAATAAGGAATGTGCAAGCGGTATGACTTTATAACTTACTGTTTTATCAATAAGAAATGTTGCCATTTCTAAAACGTGGCAAGTAAAGTCTTGAAATCAGCTACTACGCATTGCTCTTTTACATTATTCCTCCTTTCATTTAAACCTCACAGGAAGCAATTAATATCCTCTAATATCGGATATCCTAAAAACAATAAATGTGGATGACAACCACTTACCTATTTGGTTAGTAAATGGATTTTCAAAGAAATATAAAGGGACAAGGCAAAGTATTCTTAGAATTCACTGAAGATGAGCAATATCAAATGATGCTAACAATGACAGATATAAAGCTTTCTGAATCTGTAAGTAGTTGACAGTTTCTAAAGCTATCAGAAGTTGAATCATTTCTACAGTTATTTGTAGTCGATAGCTTTCCAAATCAGCTTTCCATCCGTTGATAGCATTCTGATAACACCAATAGTAGATAATATTATGATATCAACAGAAGATCTCATTCTCATGAAATTAGGCCTAACAAAAATAAATGTTTGTTTCCGGTAACATGCTGACAAAAAAGAGGGTCGGTCGATCGGGATTTTTTTTAATTTTACAAAAAAAATATTATTTTAAAGTCACCATGTAATAAATTAATTGCAAAGCTTCCAAATTTTGACCGTCATCGCAATCTGAACGCCCGGTCTGAACAATGAACGCCAACTTTCGTGGCAAATTTCATTCATTATTTTATTATAATTCATTAAATGTAAATACACTGCATTTTCTCATTAAAAAATAAATGTTTTTCCTTCGATCGTACTTTGCTAAACTTGGGGAATTACTTTATCGATGTAAACAAACATTAACCTTTTAGCAATCTGCTTTGAACAACGTGATAATGCGCTTTACTGCTCAACACATGCGCGAGAGACTTTTGCGAACTGAGGTTAATAATATGATATTTCTTTTCTGTTCCACACGGTTCCCAGTGTGTTATTTTTACCATGTTACGCTACATCATTCCATGTGGTTGGTTGGTTTATTGGTAGTACCAAAAAACGTAATTATTGCGATAACCGCAAATACTGCGCTGTTGTTGATGAATGGAATAAAACTTTTAGGCGCACGGACGAACGGAAAGTAAACTTCAGAATTGTTGCAGAATTCATGGAAATGGGTACATTCAAATTGGACCTTCGGCAAAATGGGAATGTAAAACTAAATGGGAATGTAAAATTTTTATTCTCTCAATACATTTCCGTAAATTTGGACTGAAAAAATACGAACGGTAGGTAGAAAATAAATTTTATTTTTTCAAAATGTTGATAAAATTGTTACGGTCGGCAGGTTTTAAGAGGGTCGGTCGGGTTACCGGAAACAACAATTTATTTTTGTTAGGCCTTAACAGAAAATATAGGAAAAATGTTCACCTTTATTAATGCAGGTGTTTTAATTTAAAACAAGAATCATTTTGTAGTTTTTATGTATTTTAGAAACATTGTACAGTTCATTCAGATACACCCTGTATCTGTCAAAATCCACTGACTTTCTAGCAGTTGGTGCTATCTGGTGCTATCAACAGTAGATAGCATTCTCTGATGATATACGATAGTTTTACATTGCTACGAGTAGCAGATATAATTTGTTTAAAGCTGTCAGCGGTTGTTGATATCTTTGCTCTCTATGTTTAATGTTAAAATCAATTGTAAATGTAGTATGGAACTATGGTATTGTTTTAGTTTGAAGACATATTATCTCTACTATATGATGCTAAACACTTATCCCTTTTATTAAACAAAAGCATTGAGTGACTGTCAATTTAAAGCATTACTCAAGGAGATAAAAGATTGCGAATTGCCAGAGGCAGAACATCGCCAAACAAACACTAACTCCTTTTACTCTGCCGCGTATGTTTACAACTTATTATCAGAAACCGCAAGCAGTTTCCTCTTACATATGGAGCTTGTAATACTAATAGCATGAGCTGGGGACAACAAGTCAGGCATTTTGTTATTAGTAAAAGATTTTCGAAGAAAAACAAAAACTTGTTTTGACAAGCTTTCCAAGGCCAGTGTAATCCAAGATCCTGGGTGATAAGTGTCAATTTTAAAAAGCCTACAGATAACAACCGGTTTTAACTCAGAGATTGCCATTCAATTAATGCGTGAACTCTGCAAGTACCCAATCCGCCATAGTTATGTTCACACGATGGAGAGCGGCGTAAGGATGAGTAGTGGTGGCAAGGGCTTAGGCAGCCAGCCGTGTAGGGAGTGTTTTACACTCCCACTTTTGTAAATTCACAGTTTTTACACTCCCAGTTTTTGTCCACATGGCCTATACTTTGTACACAAATTATTAAATTTACACTCCCAGTTTTTTGAATTTATACACATTTACACTCCCACATCTTCAAATCCTGCCTAAGACCTTGAGTGGTGGCGTGGAGTAGCATTCGCCTAACTGATAGAGTAGTGCCCGACCGTGTGGACGGTGGCCGTGTACATGATGCACTTACGCTCTCCGGTCTCCGTTGCGTGCAAGTTGGATGTTTGTTTGCGACCTTGCTGTGAATTTCTTTGTTGTGCATATACGATAACGGAAATGTTTGATCAAATCTTGATAATCTTTTGTTATACATCGAGGGAAAAACAAAGACCAAAATATTTTTCTGAAATATTAACGTGATTAAAGATGTTGTTTGGGCAGATTGTGGAATGTTTTTCAGAATTCAGATTTCTTTTTGATAATTAACTGAAATATCAAGACAAACATCAGCAAACAAAAACTCCTAAGTAACAAGGGCAGTAACCGGTGGGGCAGAGGGCGTTCAGTGATAAAGTCCACTATTGCTAGATTCTCCCCCCCCCCCCTGGTAAAAAGGTCCACATTTTGGGGAAAAGGTCCACTTTTGACAAAATCACTTCTCTCCCCGACAAAATCCTGGTAACAAGCCTGTAAGGAACCATTCGATGCCCGTAAAGTGATTTTTTGAAGATCCTTTAAATCATATTTTGTGCGATTTAAATACAATGGTCTACATAAGCAAAGCTGGTTATTCAACACTTACTCCAACCGGAACACGAGATAGAGATTGGAGTAAGGTGTGTGTGGCCACGCGTTCAGAATAACTAAAACATTTGTGGAATATTTATTGCTGTTAGCTTAAGTTATGCCTCATAGTAACCACTTTTCAATTGAAAACCACGAAATAGTGTTGAGACAAGGAATGGGGCATTTTGTTTTTATGTACGATTTCCCAAGAAATCCATCTTGTTATAAACAAGTGTGCCAAGGCCAGAGAAATAGAAGATCTAGGTGATCAACACAGAAAATCAAATTAACCCTTCAATGCTGTTCAGTTGGCTGTTTATGATCTTACCCTACCTCCAATTTGGTTGGCGTATTGTTGTATATTTTTAAGGTGCAGATAGTTGACTCCCATATCCCTCCCTCCCCCTCCCAGTGGTGTAACTAGGGTCTTCAGTGGGAGGGGCATGATGGGGGGACAAGCCTGTGATTAGAGGTGGGGGGCATAACTGACTATTATTTGTTAATATACAGAATCCATAATTTCATGGGTGGGCATTGGGGGGGGGGGGGGCATTGGGGGGATGAGCCTTCTGGCAAAATTCCCCTGCCCTCCCTCTAGTAACGACCCTGCCCCCTCCGCGGTGCAAGTGAGAAAGATGAGTGTATTGAAACATGGATTGACATCCTCTAAATGCCCTGAATCAGCTACTTATTTTCACAATTAAAAGTAATTACTATCCTCTTGAAAACCAGTGTTGACAACGAGGAGTAAGGCATTTCCTTTTCACAAAAGATTTTCAGTGAATAAAAAACATATCTAAGGCCAGAGAAATCCACGAATGATGTGATAAACGTGCAACTTACAAGGACAACTGATGTATACGGCTGCCTTCATACTATAAAATATTGACAGTGTGATAAATTCAAATTTGAAAGCATGCGTCAGAGTTTGGTAGTAGAAGCCACATATCTAAATAAGGTTGGTACATAAAACGTATTACTATCAGCCATATCAATAGCATTCTGGTTCTATCATCCATACGGAGCACTTAAGAGCCATCATCAGTAGATAGCACTTTAATACTTGTGGGTTGCAATGGTCTGTTATAGGTCAATTTTGATATGGTTCTGCGCTTTTTTACAGCCGCATTCCTGCATGTTTTCCAGGAAGTTGAAAAAAAGGTTTATTGTGTGTTTATGGGCCCCCATGTGACCATATTTGTAAATGTGTGTTGAAGCTGTTAATGTATGGCGGTTGCATAGTGCACTATAAATAACCACACCATGATTTACTATATAAATACTACAACTAGCATGCCGGTTTTAATAGCAGCATATAGCACTTTAGTGTTATCAGTAGTAGATAGCACTTTATGTTCCTCCCACTCTACATTGGTGCTATCAGCAGTAGATAGCATTTCAGTGCTTACGGTTGTAGATGGCACTTTTGATAGCTATATCAGCAATAAGACTGGGTGTGCTATCAGCAGTAGATAGCATTTCAGTGCTTACGATTGTAGATGGCACTTTTGATAGCTATATCAGCAATAAGACTGGGTGTGCTATCAGCAGTAGATAGCATTTCAGTGCTTACGATTGTAGATGGCACTTTTGATAGCTATATCAGCAATAAGACTGGGTGTGCTATCAGCAGTAGATAGCATTTCAGTGCTTACGATTGTAGATGGCACTTTTGATAGCTATATCAGCAATAAGACTGGTACTTTGATGGTCATGCACCATTAGGCCATAAGATACCTGTTCTACAGACAAACAGATCTCTCAGGTTGGGTCAATTGGTCTGGTTCACCCCCCCCCCCCCCCCCCTTCAAAATGACTGTGAAAAATCCCAATAATCAGGTTTTTTTTTACTGTGGCTTTAAGTCAAAACTGAACATTTAATCAGAAAGAAAGCTTCATTTAGAGAGTTCTATAGTCTATTTGGCCATCACAAGACAATGACGTAACTGCGTATTTTACTAATTTCAGCACATACATGTAACCTACGCGTCTACTGGAGGCGCTGGTGTTTACACACAAACATTGAAAGACAGAAGATACATACGCATGCATAAAAGCTGCGCCTGTTAAGTTACGTCACTGTCCCGAGGAAGCCAAATAGAGTATAGCATAAAAAATATAACATATTATATCGGATGTACTTATTCGTTAGTTATCAGAATTCAAGGTCCTAGTTACTTATTCAAAGTTCATTAGAAAATAATAAGGGAATATGGCAAACGTATTTTGACTTTAGTTTTGGTTTCAGTTTTTATCTAACATCAATACAACTTAATGTCCCTGGTGAGCTGATATTAAAGATCAAGTAAAAACTTGATAAACTCTAATATTATCAATAGCTATTAAGCATTTTGGTGCTATCAGCAGTAGAAAGCCGTCTTATAGTACCCATGCTGCTATGAGTCAAGTTACCCCACCTTTTGCAATTCTTACTTTGAGAAACTTTAGTCATCTTTTAAAACGCTCACATAAAATTAAAAACATTTCCAGGTAGGATAGTATATTTTGCTTATGTTAAAAAAATTAAAAAGTCCACGTTTGTTTTTAAACAATGGTTAAGCTCCTAATCACCCATTTCTTTAGTAATCATTAGTGCCAAAATAATAAAGTTTTTTTTAATTTTTTAATTTGAATATATACATTGTACTGTTTACTAGGTTTTTTTAAAGGGAGTTCCTTTAGTATACCCTTGAACTGCATGCCTTCAATGGAAACCTATAAGAAAGACCCGTACATTTACACAGCGAGGAGTAAGAGTGGTAGGGTATTCTACATTTTAGCCATTTTTATTACTAAAGCAACTGTGCAAAAAATAAATCTGCATCAATTTTCTCAAGAATTACTGAACCAATACTAAGCATGTTTGTAATTATTTTAATGCATTACTCATGACGATTTAAAATATGGTAATGAATTTCAATAATGTTGACATTTTTGAAACATTTTGTGAAATTTTGCAATGTCGTCTGCAGACACCTGCCGTGTGGAAAGTTTTAAAGTCCATACCTTCATAGCAAACATCTTGCTGTCTGACTGTCTTTGTACCTTGAGTACATCTCCATAAGCTCCTTTATTTATCTGATGTAGAACCTGTAAGTAGGAAATATCAAAATAAAAAAACCACAGGTTAGATTGTTATATTGAGTCATTGGAATAATAGAAGATGAAGTTCTATCTCCGAGTGTTGAATTAGATGAGTCATCAATGGCCAGGATTGTACTGTCTATTGCAAAATCGAAAGTTGGTATGCTGTACTAAAAGCTGCCTTGGGTCATTTAAAATTCCAATTTGCTACAATTAATAAACGTAGAGGGAAATAAATTCTCAGTGAATATCACAAATTCAACAATATTTGCAATATTTTGAGGACAACATATAAGGTTATGGATGTCTTTTTCACCATGGTCTCAAATCAAATATCTCCGTAAAATTTATAGCAACAATTTTTCTTCAAAAAGTAAGAACCATTTTTTAAAATTTTAACTCCAGATGACAAATTTGCTCCCAAGGAGCAGCCTGAATTCAACATGTTTTACAGACCTGTAAAAAAGTTAATTTTACCCGGGGGGGGCACTGACATTTGAAAAGGGTATAGGTATGTGCCGCGCTGAAGACCCCCTTTTTCACCCTCTGCTGCTAGCTCTTATGACCCCCCTTTTGAGTCGGCATCGCGAATCGCGAAATTTTGCGTTCCAAAGCCTCAATTCTTCGAAAATGTTGCGTTCGAAAACCAAGAAAAATACAAAATGTACTTTCTTGCTATTCAAAATTGAACTATAGGCCAGTTCTCAAGACCTATTCTTTTGAAAAAATCAGTTCCCAAGACCCTATTTTTCGTCATAAAATCCACTCAGTTCAGTTCTCTAGCCCCCCTTTTTGAGAACCTGTGCGGCACACCCCTACCCAAGAAAAATTGAGTGCCCCCCCCCCCGGATTTTACCTGTATAAGATTGATACAAAATTGAGTAAGGCAGCCATTGGCTCTAAATAATCACCTTTACCAATCAGCTTGTCAAATATAGGGTGAGTGCCAATGGTGGGTGGGTACATGTATAGATAGGTATTAAAGACCCTCTCGAGGAATAAGTGCTCTAAAAGCTGTATCTGTACAAAATAGCTACTGGATGTGACTCTTCCATTTTCATCAAGTGTTCAATTTACTAGGTACCAAAATATAACATCTAGCAGCTATAGGAAATATTATGGTCCTCCGTTGCAGCATGCAGCATTATCATACCTGAAATAAATGCATGCATAATGTGACCCACTTTCATCAAACCTGTCCCCTTTTAGAGTTATTTTCATACCTACTACAAATTCTAGTTTAATATAGACAAATATTGAACCTCAATATAAAAGGCATCAAGTCTGCTGATTTTCTATTCATAAGATTGCACCTTTATCAAATTCGGATGCCAAAGGTTGCATATTTAATCATTTGAGAAATTTCTAAGCTTACTTCAAATCGAAACTTAAAATTTGAACATAATTTCAAATTACAAAGCAAAAAGTCTGATATGCATCACATGTTTTTCCATTTCCAACGTGGCAGCAAATTCGGAAATTAAAAGAATGTGTGATTTTGAAGCTAAAGGAAATCAAATGAACATATTTGATGCACAGGTCTGACCCTATTCTGAGGAATTTCATTTTTCTTACAAGTTGTTAAATAAAATCCAAATGTAATTTGACTTTTCATGATCATGTTCATTTTATTTTTTAAGAAATACATTGACGGATTTATATTCTATTAAGAAATCAAAGTTGAATGGAATTGGAATTTAACTTAATTTGAATCTATCGAAGAAACAAAAAGCAATGAGGGTTATTGAGTTGTATCATTCTAATTGGATACCCAATAGACTTTCAAGTCTGCTTGAAGGGAAAACAGCTTCTGAATACATGAGTAGGAGTGACAAATTGGGTTATCTTGTCACATGTATATTGATTAGTTCTACCTCTGGATAAGTTCTATTTATGAAGCCATAGCATTCCCCAAATACCGTCAATATGTCTGTTTTTGATTAATTGATTTGGTTTTTTAGGTTTTTAGGTTTACACAAGAGTGCTGGATAACATCAGCGATTAGCATCTAGGTCTGATATACTCACAGTAGATTTGCGAATAATCAGGGTAGAAAACTCCAATTCAATGATGTCAAAAAGTTTCAGTGCATCTAATCCTGTGCCGTGTTACTTTTATCAAGTCCAAAATAATATAAGCCAAACCTCTCCCCCCCCCCCCTCGTCCTCGTGAGGATTGTACTCGTATACGTCAATTTGATAATTGCCATATACAAAAAAAAGTTTCTGGCTCCTTTATTTCTTGGTGATGTCAAGAACTTTTTGATACCCCTCATACATTGAAGGATTTATATATTCTATTAAGAAATCAAAGTTGAATGGAATTGGAATTTAACTTAATTTAAACCTATTGAAGAAACAATAAGCAATGAGGGTTATTGAGTTGTATCATTCTAATTGGATACCCAATAGACTTTCAAGTCTGCTTGAAGGGAAAACAGCTTCTGAATACATGAGTAGGATTGACAAATTGGGTTATCTTGTCACATGTATATTGGTTAGTGCTACTTCTGGAAAGTTCTATTTATGAAGCCATAGCATTCCCCAAAAATACCATCCACATGTCTGTTTTTGATTAATTGATTTGTTTTATTAGGTTTTTAGGTTTACACAAGAGTGCTGGATAACATCAGCGATTAGCATCTAGGTCTGATATAGTCACAGTAGATTTGCGAATAATCAGGGTAGAAAACTCCAATTCAATGATGTAAAAAAGTTTCAGTGCATCTAGTCCTGTGACGTGTTACTTATTTCAAGTCCAAAATAATATAAGCCAAACCTCTCCCCCCCCTCGTCCTCGTGAGGATTGCACTCGTATACGTCAATTTGATAATTGTCCATATGAGGAAAAGATAATTTCAAACTAAAACTTTTGCAAATCAATGCCACTTCGTAAAAGGTTGAATAACATGACAGAATTACATGTTTTGTATAACATCCTCAAGAAATATGAGACGAATGTCTCCTGCTTCATCTCAGATTTTGCACAGCTACATATTTCTCAATTCCTGCGAGATTCAAAACGCGATGCGTACAAAACCCATTAAGATGTATCTTCACGATGCCTGCCGTGTCACGGCTATAAATGACATGTGTTCACAACAAAACATGATCACTTTGCCTGCGTGCATGAACGGCATGTAGCATACTAATGTCGTCAAACATACACCGTGCCCCTCGGGGATCATTTAATTAATTGGAATATCTGTAAAACATATTGTCCCTGTTCTGTCAAAACTGTGTATGTTTTTTCCAGGTTTAAAGTGCATGTTTAAAGTAAAACTGCCCAACGGTCATGCGAAGGAAGTGTTGCTGTATACATGCTTGTTCAGAGGCAAGAGCACTTACATTTGTAGACTAGGTTTTGATGTGTTTTTAACCCTTGAACATGTTATTTAGAGCAAACTGCCAACATGTTATAAAGGGTGGTTCAATAAAACGTTGACAGTTTTTTGAAGCCATTTTTTTTAAAATTCTGTAAATTTAAATATAAAAAAATTCAATATTCATCAACTATAATATGTGTGGTGGTATGGGAAAACCCGTCGGAAGTCGCTAGTGTTAATATTGAGATATCTGGGTCATACCAAAATATTCCTAACGCATGAGTTCCAAGTCAATTTTCCAACTTTGGTCCCAAGATAGAGATTATACCTTGAACTTTAGTCTCCAGGAGTTTTTTATGCAAAATTCCAGATGTTAAGTTTATTTTAGTACTTTTCTGAACCTTGTTTATCACATTTTATGTGTAAAATGCTTTGTTTACGTTAAATGACATTGTTACCATGGTAACCACTTGTGAATTCCGACAATGCATTGTAAAGATTTTGAAAGTGAAAAACTCACAATTGTTAATAATATCGCAAAAAACTAGGTTCATATCAAAAGTCCTTTTCATATGACAAGCTATTCTGTGTGATATAATAATGTAGTTTTATTATTATTAGAGCATTTAAAAGATTTTGTGTACACCTTTGAATTGTCAGTTTCAGTTGTTAGTGTTGCGTTTAAACTTGCCGACTTTAAAATACTATAACTGTAGTTCTAGATGGAATTTCTGAAAAATTTAAACAGCCCTATACTCAGTAGAGCATGAAGCTTTCTGCCAAAGAAAAAAAACAAGTTGCTAGAAAATGACCATGTTTTCCCATGCCACCACACATATGATCTTGACCATCTATGCTGAAAATAACGTTACAAATAACCTAACGGTTGGAAAATAACAGCTATTTGAACAAAGTCTGTCCCATTTTACTCTGTCCACAGGTACAGATTTCGCGACGTTATCCATGCAAACTGTCAACGTTTTATTGAACCACCCTGTACATAGGAAGTATTACTTTCTTTATCCATGCAGAAGGGCCAGTTGGAGATACAAAGTTTTGACGGAACAGCGATGATATCACTATCCAAATACTTCTAAAACCTATCACTCACTATGTGGAGGAAAGAAAGGATATCATTGATAGAAAGAGGAAAACCTGTTAAATACTTGTTTCTATATTTACTTTTAGCATCTTTGAAATGAGAAAATCTCAAGGAAGAACACTAACGGCACTAATTTACATACTGCAATCAAGTGTAGTCACATTGAGTAATCCCATTCCCATCCCTTATTATTTTGCCTAATTAAGTTAGACATTATAATTGTATGATAGGCTTCTAAGACAGGTATTCATATGTTAAGAGTTTTAAAACAGGTTTGCTGTCGAACATCTAACTTTTGTCCAACAGCAAACCCTCTAAAATTTGTTCCGACGAGGGACGCTAACCTCTTGGTTAGCGTCAAATTCGCTAAGCTAGAGGTTAAACTCTTGGTTAATGGCCGTGTGAATCAATCATGGTTAACTAACCCCGAGTATAAAGCTGGAATGTTAACCCTAACAGATCTTACGGTTAACTAACCCCAAAGCACTAACCGAGAGCTAACCTAAAGCTAACCGAGAGTGTGTGCGCCGTGTGAATCAATCGTAATGCTAACCGCAAGTGAGATTTATGGCCTGTGACCCAGGTCTTACCGCAAAATGAAGAGTTGCATGACCTTGAGTTAACCTGGAAGCTACCGCAGTAGCGACACTATACATTCTGGAGGTTAAGTTTGTCGTGTGGACAGACACTCTGGGTTAGCAGTAAACAACATTAAAACTCAAGAATAACTATTCTCGAGCTTAGTGGCCATCTGAACAGGCCTATAATTAAGTTGAGAAAAACATAATTTTTATGATTCTTGGCTCAAATCTAATTCCTTGTTGAACTAAAAAGTAGCTTTCTGGATAGGAAACTCTCTTGGATACACTCTATACTGTTACACGCTTAAGAATCCACTTCATTTACAAGTACCATAAGCTTGAATAATATGCTAACATCGTGCCAAAATGGTGGGTTTTATGTCAATGCCTTACTAGGCATTGACATCAGTTATCAAATTATGATGAAGCTGACGACCGGTTGGCGCCAAGATCAGGGTTTGACTCATTTTTTTCCAACGCTACTGCCATTTTATGTGCCAACATGATTGACTATGCAGCCTCATCAAGATATTTGAATGTAATATGTGTAAATTGGCAGCGTCGCCATATGTATGTCATTTCCCGTTTATTCCATAGAGGCATCATGTGATGTAAGGTAACCGCTGTTGGATAATCAATTTAATTTTTCCTCTGGGGTCATCCAGGATCAAATTAGTAACATATAGGTAGAAGTGGACCTCTCGATGTCCGGAATACGTTGAAGGGCATAGAAAGTATTTCCCACATCAAGAGGTCCACAAAGGTTATTAATTTAACCAGGATGACCCCAGACCCCAAAACTACATATGCCCTTCAATATATATCCCCCAATAACCCTAACCTAACCGAGTACTCCAAAAGCATGAGCGGACGGTTTTCGATGTCGTAATAAACCAAGCCTACATAGTGAGAGCAGTATACTGCGCGAACGAGTAGCTGAGAGCTGTGGCTTGTCTATGGAGGGTTCAATCCCCGATTGGGGAGCAGCAATTTATTTGTCAATTTCTCTTCTAAAATTGTGATCCCAGTTAAAAACCTTGTTTGGGGGTTATAGGGGAGGTCCACTTCCACCTAGTTTTAGTTTAATCATTTAATCCCAGATCTCGAATCTCCAAACCCAGACCCTAAAACTATGCCCTTCAATGTGTTTTCCACTTTCCCGTGCCGATTACAATTCAGTGCGGCACGCGTGGAATACACTAATTAAGCCTACACATATGATGATCAGGAATGAATTACAAACAATGATGTGCGGTAAAGTGCTTATTTCAGATACTTAGAAGGCAAATGATGGTTAGGTTTCATTGACAAGTCAAACTATATAGAGAGCCATGACTTCCCCAAATCAACCTTTTTATGGCTCCTATATAGCACTGTCCAGGGCTCTGTTTGGCAACAATTTACTTCTGGTATACGCGGCTTCGTTTCAACATCTCCATCCACCAACATCTGTAACTTCCGAGTAATTGAAACCCACCTAGTTGTACATACCATACTAAAATATGATATCTGCAATGTTCCTACATCCCATTTTACACTGAAGGTAGTATAGATAATGACACTCCATTATCGCCACGGCCTCGTAAAGATTACAGCATTGATCCTATAGTCAATGATCCTATTGACTCAGTGTAGATCCTGAAGAAGCAGAATATTGCTTTGGGACTTGGACTAGTTTTGGATCCTAACTCATTCCATTGGGAACCATCAATGACCCATCCTTATGCATAGCCAAATTGACCCTATGGTTTCTGTCACGTGTAATGATATCTACATGTAAAATAACAAGAGTATATTTGAAACATTTGACGTAGGTGGATATGTATGTAGGGCAGCATTAGAACTATAGTCCCAAGGCAATAATATAGAGATGCTACGCACGCAGCATGCAATGGAGTAGTGTGGATACCTGCCTCGCAAGTTGAAGTTTACTAATCGCCTCTGGCATCCACAAACTAATCAATGATGCCCTAGTTTCCGCTTCTGTTTAATTGTTAGAACTGTTTTGTCAGGGAAGTGAAAAGTCCCAAATGTAATTATTAATGAGTGAATTGAGTATACAATCACTGCTCATATCAATTTAAAGGGATTCTGTCTGTCGACAGTCAATCTATCTGCCATCGGTTATTTATACTGAACTGTGTGTGCTATAATTATACAGCCCCTATAGGCTTGTTCAGACGGCCACTAAGCTTGTTATTCTCGAGCTTAAATATTTGTTACTGCTAACCCAGAGTGTCTGTCCACAAGACAAACTTAACCTAGAGAATAGCACGCTACTGCGGTAGCTTTGAGGTTAACTCAAGGTCATCCGACTCTTCATTTTGAGGTAAGACCTGGGTCACAGGTCATCAATCTCACTCGCGGTTAGCGTTAAGATGGATTCACACGGCGCAATCACTCTCGGTTAGCTCTCGGTTAGTGCTTCGGGGTTAGTTAACCGTAAGATCTTTAGGGTTAACATTTCTGCTTTATGCTAGGGGTTAGTTAACCATGATCGATTCACACGGCCGTTAACCAAGAGTTTAACCTCTAGCTTAGCGAATTTGACGCTAACCAAGAGATTCAAGGTCATGCGACTCTTCATTTTGAGGTAAAACCTGGGTCACAGGACATAAATCTCACTCGCGGTTAGCGTTAAGATGGATTCACACGGCGCAAGCACTCTTGGTTAGCTCTCGGTTAGTGCTTCGGGGTAAGTTAACCGTAAGATCTTTACGGTTAACATTTCAGTTTTATGCTAGGGGGGCATTAGTTAACCATGATCGATTCACACGGCCGTTAACCAAGAGTTTAACCTCTAGCTTAGCGAATTTGACGCTAACCAAGAGGTTATCGTCCCTCGTCGGAACACACCTTATGATTAACTTTAACTGTATCTATTCTATCATATTCTATCAGATTTCATACAAAAATACATTCAAAATAGGTTTGACTATTGATTGTTGGGCAATATATCCTCAGTGTAACTTCATATCTTTAATCTTAAGTTATGATTTGAAGAAAGATAAGTAAATCAGTAAAAGTTCTATGTAACAAAACCTTCGAAAGGAGGTTAAGGTTTCATAAAATATTCACAAATTCTGCTTGATCACAGAACTTCATATTAGCTTGACAGACATTTTTCTAGATCTAGCTGTTCTTCTTAGTAATTAGGCCTATATTTTCTGACAAATGAAGTAATTTTTTTCATTCCCCCAAAATGTTTTTGATTAATTGATTTGTTTTTTAGGTTTTAAGGTTTACACAAGGGTGCTGGGTAACATCAGTGAAGAAAATTGAATATACAATTAACTTTAGTGATTCAAAATCTCTTACTGAAACCATTGGTAATTGCGAACAATTATCACTAAATTTGAAGGTCAACTTTAACAATACAATACAATACAATACAATACAATACAATACAATACAATACAATACAATACAATACAAAACAATACAATACAATATAATACAATACCAGACTAATCGAAACAAGACAAGACATAAAGTAACAAAGGTCAAATGGTTTCACGTATCAGCCAATAATGAGAATGAAATGAAAATCAATTATTTTTTTAATTATCTTTGATTTAATGCTTCTGTAGTTGATGTAATTGTGGATTTAAATTGCGTTAAAGGCACCTGTATATCATTAAGCTACTGTAAAAGTAGAACTTTTTGCACAAGTAATTTTTCGCACTTCGAACATTTTGAACAATTTTGGATTTTTTTGGTTTTTTTAACTTCCTTACAATTACATAGACCTACATACAAAATGAATATATGTGTGCGTTTTTATTTTTGTGCTTCTTGATTTTAGTGCGAAAAACATGCAAATAAATGTAGCGTGAAAATAAATGTAGCCCGAAAAATTCCACTTTTACAGTATTCAGACCAGTCCAAGTAAAAGCAGTTGAAAAGATCAATGTGCAAGTGAAAGGCGCCTGATTTTGACAAGTCAACACACATTTTAGTTAAAGGTATATTATGTGATCTTTCCTGGGAACGCCCTCAACATCGAAAAAAATAGAAAGCAGAATTTTCTTGCAGATTTACATTTCTGATCATAAATCGTACATACATTCCAAGTTACAGGGCGATAAGATTTTTAATTACTTCAAAATCATGATTTTAGAGTGAAAATAAACTGTCGGATTATCCGACAGTTTATTATTTTCACTCTAAATTCACTCTAAAACCATGATTTTGAGGTAATTAGGAATCGTATCGCTCTGTAACTTGGAATGTATGCATGATTTATGATCAGAAATGTAAATCTGCAAGAAAATCTACTTTCTAAAAAAAATAATGAATACAGGGCGCTCTCTGGAAAAGATCACATAATATGCCTTTAACACCAATATGTTGTGAACTGCGCATCTCAATTTGGAATCAGCCATATTTCACCATTTCAGCTTCATTATAACCAAATTAATTGTTCAGGCATTTGAACCACTGAAGTTATATTATATAAATGTGCTAGATTATATCTGCTTTCTCACTATCACCCCCTCTCACTTGCCATCACTACACAGAGATATTTACACCACTACCATCCCTTCCACCTGCCACCCCCCCCCCCCCCCCCTCCCCCTCCCCATTCCTGGTTTGACTTCACTTGCCATATGCCCCTACTGATATCAAATAGCCTCTCCACAGTGTCAAGCACCAGTCACTATCCTATTCCTATATCATGAGATATACTTTTTAAGTGAGAATTTTTGCGCTTCATTTTGTTGTTGTTGCAATTTCCACATTTAAAGCAGCTACCGTGAAAATCGTTGCACGCAAATATATTTCTTTTGCATATAGTTCATGTGATGAAGCTACAGTTCAAAATCAGCAAAATAGTGAAAAAAAGAATGGCGCAAAAATGACCACATTTACAGTTCACAAGCGGTGTCATAATTACACTCTATGTGAACAAGTCAAGGTGTTCGCCCTATCCTCTACCATTAGAATACAACCACAACATCAGTATTCCGTCATGTGAGATGTGCCAGCCAGTATCATATCCGTTTTACAACACATCGACTTTCACCACCTACTACCGTTTTTGTATGCGCCGTTTCCAGCTTGAATTATTTATGCTTGTCCTGTGGGGGAAATGTGCTTTGCTGGTGTTAGGTTTTATTATGTTCAAAGTAGAGTTTCATTTTCAAGGAGTGAATATTGCATAATTCGCATGTCTAAAAAAAAAAAAAATCTTCGAAGGTCTGAACATTGCTGTATTGTCATTAACTTGAATCAAAATATGATCAGAAAATTGAAACATTTGGCAAAATTATCAAAAATGTTTACAAAAACTTTGAACAAAAAAACAACAAGCCCTGATGACCGACCCTACATGAGAAGTCTGATCCGTAGAACAAGGGAGGGGGATCATTAAAGATATTAGACTGGCGATGGTGGTGAATCAAAAGGTGGTCTGATGAACTGTAAAGAGGAAGCAAAATCTGCGTATCTACCATACAATACGCTGGGGAAATGACAACTAATGGCTTGTGCTTTGCAAAGTTATTTTAAACAGTATGCTCTGGTGATTGCAGTAAGATTGAATGTACACCCATTACTTCTGTGCTGCACATAAACGCCCAGAGGCATTCAGCGCTAAACACATTTTTCATTATTATTATTATTATTATTATTATAACACATACATGGTTTGACAAGCATCTTTTTTTCACCCATTAAATGATGAAGCATGGTTGAATCTTAGAAACATATCTTGATATAATGAGTCTGAAGTCGATAAAATCAAAATTTTAGTTTTCTTATAGTTTGTATCAATTGCATTGGGCAGTTGTTATACATTTAGCAATAACCCCATTAAACCAACACTTACATGTACCGTATTGGTCCGAGTCCCATGCTCGATTATAAACCCACCTCGTAACTTTTAAGAAAAACTCAGATATTAAAAGCGGAATTTAAATTTACTGGGGGTATTTACTGGGGTTTACCGGTTATAACTGGAACCGGTACTTTAACAAGATATGTGTTGAAAAGCTATGACTTTTTCGACAAAGCTATGACTTTTTCAACACATATCTTTTTAAAGTACTGGTAATAACCGGTAAACCCCAGGAAATACCCCAGGAAATTTGAGTAAAAAAACAGTGGGACTATACTCGGACCAGTGTGGTACTTTGAAAGATACACTATCAGTAATTGAAGCGTTTTCAAAACAAAAGAAATGTGTTTCTTTTTTTGATTATATCTGTGACTTCCGATTCATTTTGCTAGATCACACCACATGCAATGACATCATTCAAACCAACCCCTGAACACTGCCATGTGATGCTAACTTTCACATTTAGATGGCCCCAGTGCAGTGCACAGGGGCTGCATAGATCAGCCCATGCAGCTGGCTTTTCCCCAATCAGGTAACCTTTTCTGAAAGATGATCCATAACTCTTCCCTTCTACCATAGGGTCTCACCACATGGAAGGATACACATGACACATATACACTTTGCGCTGTCTCGATAACCTCGAAGGATTGTGCGATTCCACACATACATGTGTGATATCACACATAGATCTGGATCAACTGAATCCCTCAAGCCGAGTGATACATAATTCAGCAATGCATGCTTGGCCAAACTCTGTTCCAAACCAGGGTGCTTATTTTGACACAAACATGACATGTGTCAGCCTCACTTGTTTTCGACATTTTTTTTTTTGGGGGGGGGGGTTAAGAATTTTCAAAAATGACTTAAGATGACAACATTTTAACAAATGTTAGTGATTTTGAGTATTCTTTGAAGAAAAAAGCCTGACCCACTGACCCTACCAAAGACTGAAAATCAATAGGAAGGGTGGGGGGGGGGGGGGAGATCGGTGTTGCCACCTTATAGGTCACATTCTATAAATCATTTACATGCAATTTTGACTCTCGGTGTGTTACGTAAAGCGTTAACATGTCACATTTTTTTACTGTACAGATATATAGATCAATATCCTATGCCAGACACGTACGTCTCTAATAGGTATCACTATACAAGATACTGTCACTCTGTTGGAGAGCCGTCACTTCCGCATTTTAATGCAGCGACGATGGCTTTATCCAGCTAATCTTATTAGAACATTTAATAACACTTTATTAAAAAAGCAAAGCTTTAAACAGATTGTAGTAGTTATGATGCCTCCACGCCATCTTGCCATCTATCCAAAATTAAAGAAGAGGAAACTGTTATTTACACAAACATGAAATTGTAAAATAGATAGTGTGATAAACTCGATAGTAACTTACAATGTTTATATAACATTGAATGGCTTTGAGTGTGTTTCAAGAATTTATATTTATATGGAGTGCATTCTTGTATCACAGGTAAATAAGACATTCAACTATTATTTTAACAAGACTATTTAAGAAAAAAACCTTTTGCCCAAACTGACATCAATTTCAGCATTTCCTTTTTAGTGACAGGCCGTGCCAATCATAAAAATGTACTTGTGCTCATCATCTGTACATGAACTATCGCGCACATCTTCTGCACGAGCCGATAGAACCATTTTTAAACAAAATTGTTCGCCTCCGGGTCCTGCCCACCATCAGCCAATTTCCCTGAAACATCTACATGCAACGGGGAAGAGGATGTTGGAAGTGAACATTCAAGCATACTTTAAACAAATCTAAACATCTGAGCGATAACTTCATGGTGAAAATATTTGCATCTGGCGCTCGTGAAATATTACTGTCACAAAATACATAGTAGTTGACAACAGATTGTAATCACCTAGGCGGCAACATTCAAAGACAATCTCCATTTTATGCTCTAGATACATTCCCAGCGCATCTGATCAAGATTGCAAAGAATCTTGGGCAAATACACTTTTTAATCAAGAATGGTTGTGTTGTCTGTTTAGAGTTTTATTTTGAGAAATTTGTTCTTGTCGATAACTTGAATGTTCCCCAAAAAATTCATCAAGAGTTTGAGACTTTCCTTGAGCCTTATTCAGTGGCGTAGCTAGGTCTTTCATATTGGTGGGGCAAGAACTAAAAGTGAACCGACAAGAATTAACCGACAACTAATTTGACCGTTATATTCCATGATTCCCCTTGCTCCCCCCGACCCCTCTAGCTACGCCACTGGCCTTACTCTAGATGGACTTGTGTACCATTAAATGCAGTAAATAATGATATTTTATTCGTCCTCAGGCTGTCTGAACACGACTAATAAAAGCTTCAAAACACTGTGCCCAGAAATGGCCGGGGATTAATAACAACTTGATTCTGACTTTGATGGGGACGCTGTAAAAAGTGGTAATTTTCACACCATTAATTTTGAACTCTGTAGAATTTGAACCACTTTGCTTAAAAACAAAAATATTGTGATTTGAAGGATCATTGTAGATTAATATACAAAAGAGAAATATATTTGCACATGTTTGGTTGTTGTTTTTGCAGTAGCGTGAAAAGCGCAAACAAACAAAATAACGTGGTGCGATATTTTCCATTCCACATTGACACAGTATGTGGAAAAAGAACAAGTGCATTTACAAATTGTCCCCAGGCCAGATAAATACAGTTGACCGTCCGTCGTCGTCTGTTCATGTGCCATGCCTATAGATAGATTAGATAGATATGCAATCGTATACACTTGCTTGTCACTCATGTTTCAGATTAAAGAGCTCAAGGTATCTTTTAAGGGATGGATTGATAGAGAGATAGAGTGGTGTATCCTCATAAAAGTCAACGTGACAACACCATGGAACAGATGGTTATATGTGGATGAACTATATATATAATACATGTACATATAACATGTGAGATAGATTGATGGAGTGATTGATGTGGGGAAATGGATGAAACCCTAACAGGGTTTTTTTTCTTCATTGTTTTTAAATTTGGAAGAGCAGAGATGATATAAAGCAAATGTGAATAATCCAAAATAGGGGCCAACCTTTGGCACACTTACATGTAGGCTGAGCAGTTTTTGACAACGGACGCTTGACTACCAAATGGGAAAAGGGTGGTGTGATTGTTGTTAAAGTGAAGTATGGTGTGGTGGGATTAAGCATGGATTTAATTTACAGGTACCCCATATTGCGTTGTTGGGAGTAATTATTAACTTTGCAATTTTTTTCCAAATTATCAATCAATCGTCAGTAATGAAGAAAGACTTCTTTTTATTGCTGTATTGTTCAAGATTTTGTGTGTCCAAATTAAAATTCAAACCTTTAGTTCCATGAAGAAAAAAACCCCAATACATCAAATCCTCGCTGTCAAAACCTCATCTCCATCCAGCCCCTCAGCATGTGTAAAGTAATACTTTGGGCAGTTTACTCTACATGTTCAAGGGTCAGAATCACATAATCAAAACCTTGTAAGTGCTCTTGCCCCTGAACATGTATAAAGCAACACTTCCTGAGCAATAACTGTTGGACAATTTTACTTTGTGCTCAAGAAAACCATACAAGGTTTTGAAAGAATAACAATGACAAAAAAACGTAAGAACACAGCAAAATGGAGGAGTAGGCTCAAGGCTTGTTTAGCCTTCCCCTTAGGAAATACAAAGCCTATTAGAGTAAAAGGCAACAAAATGCAGATTTGTTAATTGAGGTGGGGTGGATAAAATGTTCTTACTTTTCGAACAATACAACTCTTAAATTTGAAATCTATAAAACCTATTCGTGCGTTGTATAGATTACAAAAGCAAACGTTTTCTATTTCAGCCTTTCATGACGGTGAGACTTACAACAAGTATTTCTTGTAGACCATGTCCGAGATCCGTGATTCATTAAGTAGGTAATATATCAACTCTTGTCAAACTAGCGGCATCTGTGCATCACAGATGTCAAATTAGCGGAGCATCATCACAGTGCCTCACGAAGCTGATTAATCATTCACACATTGACAGCTATGGCATGTTTTGGTCATCAGTAACTGCATGTATCGGTCATACCATGGTCATACTATAAACTTGATGTACAAACTTGAATGGTTTATAAGATGGAGATAAAATAAAATTAGGACTATATGGTGAGAAGATATACTATTTTCTTCCCAAACCTTACTATAATTTGAAATTGCACAATATAATGACATACTGGTACTAAGCTTTCAAAGACTGAATACACACTAAAGGGTGTTAGTACACACTAAAGGGTGTTAGTCCTCCAAACACTATAAGGCCAACAAACAAAAAAAGGTTTGTCTCAAAGCTTGCGAAGGCTTCAAAATCGGGTGACGCGCGCTGTTTTTTGTCCTCCATTTTGTTTTTTTTTACATTTTTCTATTTGTGTGTCAATTTTTACTCTTACTATTTGCAACCGTTAACACTTTCTGATATTGTTTTTTTTTTAAATTTGAAATGAATATTGTGATGTAGTTGTGTAAAGAACAATTGTGCAGCGTTTTTTGAAGAACTGAGCCATGTAAAAGTTTGAGAAAAGGAAAATCTGCCGATATTTTTAATAAAAACTTGAAATAAAAATTTGTAGGGAAAATAAAAATTGATTTGACAATTTCCTGCATTTTAGATGCGGTATTTATGGCATTTCAAAACCAATGCGCGCGCAAGCTTTGAGACAAACCTATTTTTTTGTTTGGCCTAAGAATTAAGGGCACTTTTAAGTGAGTAATATAGACCTGTGTCCAAATGTATTATGAATGTTGCCCCTGTCCCATCCAAACTATTTCCTTGCAAATATGAGTAACAAACAAGGACTATTACAGAGACAATCTGTGAGGACAAATGTCCAGAGACAATCTGTGAGGACAAATGTCCAGAGACAATCTGTGAGGACAAATGTCCAGAGACAATTTGTGAGGACAAATGTGCAGAGACAATCTGTGAGGACAAATGTCCAGAGACAATCTGTGAGGACAAACGTCCAGAGACAATCTGTGAGGACAAACATTCAGAGACAATCTGTGAGGACAAACATTCAGAGACAATCTGTGAGGACAAATGTCCAGAGACAATCTGTGAGGACAAACGTCCAGAGACAATCTGTGAGGACAAATGTCCAGAGACAATCTGTGAGGACAAATGTCCAGAGACAATCTGTGAGGACAAATGTCCAGGGACAATATGTGAGGACAAATGTCCAGAGACAATCTGTGAGGACAAATGTCCAGAGACAATCTGTGAGGACAAACGTCCAGAGACAATCTGTGAGGACAAACTTCCAGAGACAATCTGTGAGGACAAATGTCCAGAGACAATCTGTGAGGACAAATGCCTATAGACAATCTGTGAGGACAAACGTCCAGAGATAATCTGTGAAGACAAACGTCCAGAGACAATCTTTGGGGACAAACATCCAGAGACAATCTGCGAGGACAAATGTCCAGAGACAATCTGTGAGGACAAATGTCCAGAGACAATCTGTGAGGACAAATGCCTATAGACAATCTGTGAGGACAAACGTCCAGAGATAATCTGTGAAGACAAACGTCTAGAGACAATCTGTGAGGACAAATGTCCAGAGACAATCTGTGAGGACAAACATCCAGAGACAATCTGCGAGGACAAATGTCCAGAGACAATCTGCGAGGACAAAAGTTCCAGAGACAATCTGCGAAGACAAACGTCCAGAGACAATCTGTGAGGACAAATGTCCAGAGACAATCTGTGAGGACAAACGTCCAGAAACAATCTGTGAGGACAAATGTCCAGAAACAATCTGTGAGGACAAACGTCCAGAAACAATATGTGAGGACAAATGTCCAGAAACAATCTGCGAAGACAAACGTCCAGAAACAATCTGTGAGAACAAATGTCCAGAGACAATCTGCGAGGACAAATGTCCAGAGACAATCTGCGAAGACAAATGTCCAGAGACAATCTGTGAGGACAAACGTTCACAGATAATCTGGGAGGACAAACATTCAGAGACAATCTGCAAGGACAAACGTCCAGAGACAATCTGTGAGGACAAACATTCAGAGACAATCTGCGAGGACAAACGTCCAGAGACAATCTGTGAGGACGAATGTCCAGAGATAATCTGCGAGGACAAACGTCCAGAGACAATCTGTGAGGACAAATGTTCAGAGATAATCTGTGAGGACAAAATATTGTTCAGAGACAATCTGTGAGGACAAATGTTCAGAGACAATCTGTGAGGACAAATGTCCGGAGACAGTCTCATTTTTTATTCAAGTTGCCATGTTATTACATACATAAACATGATCCTATGGCAGCAGTCAGGCCAACAACAACAAATTGTTTGCTTGCCCTCGTCCGACCTACCGTGTATTACAGTTCCGACCATGTACTTTTTTTCTTTCTTTTTTGCAAACAAATTTTTAAAACAAATCAAGTCAAGTATATGAACTTGATTGACCTCCATGTGACCCCATATGGGACATATAAGGTCCTGTTTTGGACTTAGACAATGACAAAATGTAAAACTTTTTTATTTCTTTTTTATTTCTGATATTCAGGTACTTAATTTGGAAAAGCAACAATTTTTTTTAAAAATCCGACAGACCGACCGGACCCCTACCTTTTGGAGAGCATCTATGGGCAAGCAACAAAAAAATGTTTGGGGGGCCTCATTGACAGCCAAGCTTCTGTAGTCACGCTGTTTAAGATACAAATGATCAGATTAAAACCATCTGGCTATATCACGGTCCCGATCACGGTGTCCGCTAGGTGTCAGCTATATGTTAACTTATCAGGTTAATAATAGAGCGCTACAGAGCGAATTAGAATTCTTCGGGAATTTATAGTTGCAACATAAGCATGATAGGGTCATGATAAATCTGCATGCCCTTTAATAATAGCAGCTCAAACTGGTCCAATCCCTTAATCTTAATGGTATCTTCCCTTAGACATCGGCATTTTATTGAATTGAACTTGTGGATTCTATTTCCCTTTTTCGGAGACACGTGTGGGTACCCAAAATAGAAATAAAGATAATTCTATCTCTGCCAAATTCAATCAATTGAAGGTGTATTCCTAATTGAATTGGCTGACAGGTGCACGAGGGTGTCTGATTCCATCATCGGTAGAGCTTTGGCTACCATAGGGAAATTATATTGAGGAAATAAGGATAAGCTGACAGAATGACCCATAAGTGTGAAATGTTTCTGATAGATTTCCTATTACTTTGCACCACCGGTATATCTTTGCACTGTAATGACATGATTCACTTGCAAGTTACATTGTGTGAATTTTGTGACAGGTAGGAAATCTCTAGAATGCCAGTCTGCAGTATGCCAGTCTGCAGTACATCGTATGCCATCTGCAGTATGCCAGTCTGCAGTAAGCCAGTCTGTAGTAAGCCAGTCTGCAGTAAGCCAGTCTGCAGTATGCCAGTCTGCAGTATAGCATTCTGCAGTCTGAAGTAAGCCAGTCTGCAGTAAGCCAGTCTGCAGTAAGCCAGTCTGCAGTAAGCCAGTCTGCAGTATGCCAGTCTGCAGTAAGCCAGTCTGTAGTACGCCAGTCTGCAAAATACCAGTCTGCAGTATACTCTGCTTTCTTTTCTACTTATGGCATAATGCTTCTTTCAGGATAGAAAAACAATCCTTTCCCATTTAAGGGGTCGTCCAAAATTATTGCCATTTTCACTTACGTACAGAGCGTACGTAACTTTTCACCCGCCCCCCCCCCCCCCCTCCCCCCCCCCCTCGAGTTACGTACGCAATAAATGGCGAAATGTTATTTTATTTTGAACTTTAAAAAAAAAAACGCCTTTCAAGATCGCCATTTAAGTTACGTACGGTTGGGGTATATTTCGACCCCCTCCCCCCGCTTACGTACGCTTTGTACGTAACTGAAAATGGCGAAAATTATGGACGACCCCTAAGTAAAATCTATGATTTAAGGCAATCGCAGCAATTTGGCTTAAAAATAAAAGCAACTAAAGAGGCATCTTGGATTCTTGATGGTACCATGGCCAACTCTAAACAACATTGGTGATCAGAGACGGGTTTGCAAAGGCTAATATAATAAGGACAGCCTTAACATGCTTAAGGGCCCTTGATAATTTCAGCTGCTGATATTATGTAATAGGACACCAATCGGATATTTCTTATTTTGCATACCAATATTGAATGCAAGAAAAAGTAAGAAATCTATGCCAGCTGTCTATTTTTGCCCATGGGATGCGGGGTAAGAACTTCTGGGCTCTGTAAAACAACACCATTTTTGGCGAGGTATTAATTGTTTTGAACATTTTGCTAGAGGCTTGGATAAAATAATTAAATCCCTATCTATTGCGAATATTATGATTAGCCAGTGGATTACAATTGCATTGGTAGGTTTTTGCCCTTCAATACCGATCGATCGAGTAAAATGATCAAGTTCCACCCTCATAAGTCAGCTATACTGTCACTGCTATGGCAACAAAAAAAACCTGTTCTATACTGGCACACAGACCTCACAGGTATTAGGTCGGTCGGTTGGGCGTGTTAGTGGAATTCAATTAATTTTATTTATTTTTTAATTCACAAAAAATATTCAAACCTTCTTTTTTACAACTCCAGCAATTTACAAACATTTTCAAAAAAAATCAAAATGGGTCAAATTGATTGCCTGTAAAATAAAAAGTGAGATTTGAATGACATTCAAAACCAAGTAAGGATATTACCCGTAAAAGTTATCAATTACAAAAATGGTGGTCAAATATTCTTAGTTGGAAATGAAATAACTACAAGGTAACTTTCTCAGCTTCTAAATTTGTTTATAATTATACCAAATCCCAAATCTAGAGTGAACTCCGGTGGGGGGGGGCTACTAAGTGGATATGAGGTTACCGAATAGGTCCTATTTTTCACCCTCTGGTAAATGGATGACCTCCTTTTAATGTTGCTGTTTTTTACCGAAATCTTAGCAAAATCTGTCAAATATAATTATAGAAAAATTATGGGTTTCCGGTAAACATATGGGTCCATTTCCCCCTGGGTCAATTTTCATTTTGCTGGCGGCACATCCCTACCAAAAAAAAATATCTGAGAACCCCCCCCCCCCCCCCCCACCCCTATATAATTCCATCGCATACAAGATATCCATGGCACAAACCCTATCCTGAAACAAGCATCGGTCTATTGGTTTCAGTTCCTTATACAACACAACAATACAAAAAACTAAATTTAAAGCTCCTTAAAATCCCACTTTGACCTACAAATGTAAAGCTTTTGTTTGAAAACATCAATAACATTTATAAAACATATCAATCACCCCAGTCAATTCCACTTCAACAAAAGATATGTATTATAGGCATGATTTGATACAGCTCTGCTCTCGGTTTCCAAAACCTAACCACAAAGGCGATGGCAACAAACCTGTTCTACGGGCAAATGGATATCTCAGGTTGGGTCGGTCAGGCTACTTTTTTCTTCAAAATGAATGAAATGACATAAAACGTTATAAACATATGTGTAATATAAATTGCAATTTTTTGACAAACTAAAAATATAAACAAATTGGGTCGGTTCTCATTTGCATATGAAATCCCCCCCCCCCAAGAAAAATGGTTCGATCGGGCTGTAGAACAGGGGTTCTTTCTTTTGGGAGGATTTAATCAATCCTATTCAAATGCTGTCATTATTAATGTTCTGGGGATCGCAGTATCTTTCTCCCATATCATTCTTCATAATGGATTCTTTGGAATACAAAAAACCTCTTCTTATTGCAGTAATTGATGCAAGATATTGAATGGGCTGAGAAAATGTGGGTTAAGTGCTTTTGCTGCTTGTATCACAAGTAACCAATCAGAGATTGTGTGATCTGTGATGTACTCTACCAGTCCCAGGGGTGGGGAGGGGGTGTGAGGGGTGTGGGGGCGCTGGGGGCACTGACATTGGAAAGGGGTAAAGGTATGTGCCGCCCTGAAGACCCCCTTTTTCACCCTCTTCAGATAGCTCTTAAGATCCCTCTTGTGAGTCTGCATCGAAAATTTGCGTTCTTATTAATAAAATTTGAAAATTAAACCAGTTTAAGACCCTATTTTTCATCATAAAATTCTCTCAGTTCAGTTCTGAAGCTCCCCCCCCCCCCTTTTTGAGACCTGGGGCGGCACATCCCTACCCAAAAAAAGTTGCCCCCCCCCCTTCCCCGGTACCAGTTTACAAGTCCCAAAGGAGCCTGATTTGTTCTTCCAGTTTAGTACATTACCATACCAATTTATATGTGCATGATAATGTGGATAGATAGAATTCAGAGAATTTAATGCAATTTTTGGTTCAAATTGCAAAATGTAAAATATTGTAATTTTATTCTGCAATTCTCACATTCGAGTTTATGCAATTTACGTGTAAAAAGTTTGGTGTCATTTATATAGGTAATATAACGGCTGCTAATGAAAAAAAGGTATAAAAATACTACCCTTTGAAGTCAAATTCTATAGGGAAAAAGACAGCCGCATTTCTCAATTACTTTAACAGCTCTATAATTCATCTCAATACGATTCTCTCTATACAAGAAGACAAAAATGGCAAGGCCGGGCGTCCGCCTATTTTGATTAGCTCGTTTTCAAAAGCCCTTCTCAGTTCAATCAGCGACTTTTCTAATAGTCTCTGGTTCAATGACATGCAATAAAAAGAAACGGGGAAATTGGCCTTGTGCAGCAGTGAGAAGAATACTTACTTCAAGTACGGAAGTGCTTCAATAAAGTATAAATTGAAAATTGAGAGAAATATTCAAAATTAACTACAAAAATGATTTTTGTTTGAAAAATATTCATGTTACATTTTTTGTCAAAATGTGACGCCCGTTTGCGGTAGAACAGGGTTTGGGGGTTGTCGTTGCCTAATATAGGGCCAATTGACTGGAGTAATACTACACACGCATACACATGTCATCAATTACTCATCATGTGCGATAGTGAATGGTGTATAATAGCGGTTCTATATGATCCACAGAGACACACACACATGACCTATTTTCCTTACCATTTTGAAAACAATATTGACAGGTTTTGTGAGCTAAGCCATCCTAGCCAATCTGTGGGAGCTTTTGTTTTTCATACCTCGTGAACGCAGTTAAATACCTTGCTGTGTGAATGGTATCCTTTACAAATCTTACCATAATTGCTTTTGCTTTAAGGTCAAGCAACAAGCATAGATTCCCTGGCATGGAACTATCATCATTGAAGATGCAGACAATCGGAATAAACATGTATCCGGCTATCACAATTTTACAATATGATTAGTTGTGGTTGTCAGGCCTCAAAATAAGGTCCAATGGGGCAAGGCAGTTTTTAAAGGGAAAGTAGTAAATTGACTTCGATTTGGAACTACAGACACCATGGCAATTTCTGCTAACTTTCAATAGGCATCAAAGCAATTGTGAACAAGGAAAGGGCATCAAGACTTTTCTTTTTAAATTGTTAAGTATAACATTAAAAGTGAAATGTGAATTGAGTCCCAAAGAAAAAGACAATCACTTATCACTATAGTTCGATCAGTTCCAAATTGGCGAAACCTCTTTACAGTAGCGAATATAAAGAAGGACAAGGGCACACATCAAGGCTTATCAAGCACACTGCGCATCATATGCATGACACGTGATGCGGCCAAAACGGTGTGCTTGTGGTCATAATCGCGCTTGTACGCTTGGATTACTTCTGCACGCGGAGAGATAAAAGCCGGAGATTTCTCGCCAATTTGAAACTGATTAAACTATATAATATTGAATCATCTTACTCAAATGTTGCAAATATACAAAAGGGCACAATGGTATGTTCTGCTCAAATGGGTAGCTTTTTTTCCTCAAAATTCCCCAAACACGGGTTACAATTTGTGCTGGAATACCCTAAACATGGGTCCAAAATTGTGAAAAAAACCCTCAACATGGGTCCCAGATTGCAAAAAAGAAAAAGTCAAATCAGCCATTTTTTAGGTACAAACGCCCCTAAAAGTGGGTCAGGGATTCTAACCTCCTGTGGCACAGCTCCCCCTATCAAAAAATAATTTGAGTATCCCCTGATGTTTCTGCCACAAATTTACACAAGGTCTATATGAAATTATTCCACCTAATGTATCTTTCCCTTGCCAAGTCATCATCCATGCATATCCTTTGAAGTACTCTCGACGGCAGACCTCTTGCTCCATATCGCTAATGCTCGCACCATCACCGTACACTTCACGGAATGAAAAACTTCCACAACTGCTAATGCACTATGGTGTATGGTTTACATAGCATGGACAGGTCAACAGGGAAGGAGTTTCGTAGAATTTGAGAGACAATAATGCAAGAAAGCCATCTGAAAACAGATCTGAAATCAGGGTTGTAGTTGTAGCTAGACCAGATTGAGTGCCAGACAATTTTACTGACGGCGAACGGAGTAAGTGTAGCGAACGAAGTGCAGTGGATCATGGAATGGGGTCTAGAGGCCTTCTTTAATGTTTTTAAGGGTTTATAAATGCACTTTGAGGGTTCCTGCCACATAATTTCTTGTTTTATGAGGCAGTTTAATGATTTTTTTCCACAAATTGTTAATTTTATTTATTTTTTAAGTACCGTTTTTTACCCTTATTTTTTAAGAGTGCTGGATGCTAGGCACAACTTCCGGACGGCCCCGTCCGGTGTAGCTACAACCCTGTCTGAAATAGCTGCTACTTATAGGTTTTCACAATTTAGTGTCTCCCTCATAACATGTGTACCCAGCAGCTATTGATATGGTATGCGTAATATACACCCTCGCACAGTCCTAGTACTATATCAACCAAGGTGATATAATATGACCCATGTAAGCCGTTCTAATCAGCGGAATATGCCCGACTCTATTATTGCCGATCAAATAAGCTGTTCCAACCACCAGGCTACTTCCACCACCTCCGACTGACTCTGTCCACCAGGACGTAATAAGGAATCGGCTTCATGGGTGGCAACTCTTTCAAATTCAAACACTTTTCCCAGGGCTCGCCGCTGGCGCGGCTCTGTCATGCCTTCACCGCAACTATAATTGTTAGTGGATTGGGGTTGAATTGAAGCAGAAACTACAGGTACATTAGTCCTAATTGTTGGTAGATGGTATAGCATTCATATGCGGACCCCTCCAAAATTCCGCGCTCAAAATCCAAAATCAATTCTGTTTGGAATGCCATGACTTTCAGCCTAATATATTTTTAACATACATACAATTTCATGTAGCCCCCCCCCCCCCCAACCCCCTACACACATACTCACACAATACTCAGTATAGAACATACCAACATATCAAAATGCTTTGACAATGACATTCAAAGACTGACCAAAACATGACTTTTTGAAGCTACACAGGGCAGTAGTATAATAAGTACCCTGAAGATATGACCCCAGTCAATAGACTGGGGTTGTCCTGACCACCCAATATGATGTTGTTCATCTTCAAGTTCACTATGTCCATCTGACAACAAACAATAATAAATCTACTCCAGCCCTGGTGGGTATTTATGCACTTGATGTTGATTTAACATCTGGCTACTTCCGTACAATTGCACAGAAGAGGAAATTGCGTGAGGCCACCGGCATTCAGGTTGGTTTAAGCATCCAGATGATATGTTATGATGATGGCGATGACATGTGCATATTGCTTTATGGACATAATAATGTGACCAGTCACATCAAAAAGAAAATAGAGCTTTGTCAGCAGTATGCATTTTAAGATATTGAGGAAGTTAGCCTGAACAAAAAAATAAAAAGATTCTACAATATTCATATCAGACCTGAATGCAGTGCCCAAATGTATCAACCAAAGGTGTCACTTCAAAGTCACAATACAATACATGTTTGTTGTTTAGACATGACACAAAATCACAATTTTCATTTTGAACGACAAAAGTCCCTTTTTGATGTGATTGGTCGGTCACCTAATAACGTCAGCAAATGGGGCGACAAATATCTGATGTAAAAAAATGTGTTAAACATTTACATGATGATGTCACTGCGAATGTTCAGAACAAAGCTATGCATACCTACATATAGAATGTTAAACAGGAATTTTGCTGCGCCCCAATTTCGATTTCCACTCAAATTTGAAACTCTATTAATTGATTAGTTGTGATTGGACAATAAAACAATATTTGCATGGTGTTGTTCTACGTGAGTAACCACATCATCCGTTTATAATAGCAGTGGCAGCAGTTGTTTACATCTTAACCCTAACCCCACTGAATCTCACTAAATCTCACTGCCAGAAACTATCTCCAGGCACGTGCTGCTCCATTGCCGCGATGACGTCACCTACCGCAGGCATATGTGGCCACGGAGTTTGTGGCCGCATAGCCGCTAGGGAGTTAGCTCAGTTGGTAGAGGACAGACTTGGGTGAGGATGGTCCCGCGATCGAATCCCGGGGGGTGCTGGGTGATTTTTCGGGTAAAAAAAATAGCACTTTTCCCCCCTCCCCCCGATACGCACAAAAATCTAGCTTTACTGGTTAGGGTTAATAAATGTCAATTTTTGATGTGCATTAAAGTTAAAGTAATGCCCTTGTGAGTTTTACAAAGTTTTGATGTCATTCCACACAAGAACAAACTTGTCAGTATTAATTAAAATTATCCATTAAAATTATCCATTAAAATTATCCATTAAAATTATCCATTAAAATCAGCAGGAAACATGTCCACCACATCACCATTTCATACTTTAATTGTATTTTCATGTTCAGTATCAATTTTTCTGGTACACCCTGTATCACCGTTATAAATAATTCCTGGGCAGGGATTCTAGGTGCAAGTGATCTCTTGTGGCAAAAAAATATCCAGTGGAGACATGCACGAAGAATTGATTCTATTCTGTGCATACATTTTGCTACAATTTTTAGCATCCTTGGTGAGAGACTCTGTGGCATGGGTAAATTCATATTTTTATTTTCATTTTTAATATATGAAATTTCTGCGTGATATTGATTCTCCCACTATTTAGGAAATCTGAAAATAGCAAATTATAAGGCAAAAAAAAAAGAAGGTTTGTTTCCAGTTAGCAAGCTTGAAAAGTCAATTGCGAAATGCATTTTTTGGGGGGGGGGGATTTTGCTTCTTCTTTTCTTGACTTGAAATTAGGAATGGGTTTATTTAGTCTAATCTGTGCATTTTTGTTACTCTTATACTCGCTAAAATGTGATTAACGTCGCGAATTTTCACTTCCGTGTTTGCCGTTCGCCATCTTGAAACATGTTGGACTGTTGGACACAATTTTGACAAAAGATGGCACCCTAACAATAGATTTTCCCCGTTTTTTCTATAATTTTTTTTAAATGCACAAGAATCAAGCGTCAAAATTAAATGTGCACGCTACCGGAAACAAACTTGTTGGTGTGTTATTTTTTTTTGGGGGGGGGGGAGAAAGAGTGACATTTTTTAAAATTATTATATAGCACAAACATGTAATCATTCTAAAATTACAGAACAATATGAATTTGAATTTGCAATGAGGTATAGGTTCCTACATTGTAAGATTGATTCAATGAAGACAACTCAACTGCGTACCTACCTTTCCGTAACACCTGACAGGTATCAGAAAATAATCAGTAACCATAGAGACAATTTTTAGATCTGATATTATGCATTCATAGACAATTCCAATATTTGATAAATTGAAGGTCACTTTTTAATCAAAGATGATAAAAAAGACAATGTTTCAGATAGTTAAATTGTCAAAAACACCCGGGGAATTGGTTAAAGTTGGAGATTTTATATTGTCCTTACTACCTGAATCATCACCAGTACTGTACAGCTTTAATAGTAAAGTCAAGACAATCAATCAATAAACAAGAACATGCTCTGTGTGGATGTGTTTTCAAAATAGTTATAAATGTATACCGTTGAGCCATTTTGGTGGTTAGGAATAGAAGGGAAAAAACCAGGTTGTAAGTATGTACGATCCTCTCAGGTTGGGTCAGTCTGACTTTTTTTTCTCCTTCAAAATAACACACACAAAATTGTAACAATCTGTTAAAAATTTCCCCATTTTTGGACAAACTAAAAAAATATTTCCAAAATATGAAATTTGGGTTGGTTTTATATTTTTTAAATCTGGGTCGTTCGGGCCCGCAGACCGGGAAGGTTTTTATGTCGACTTATGGATGCTTGTGGCAGGCATTGAGGCAAACTAAGTTACTCAGGTGATGATGTGTATTCAGGAAATACACAATAAGGCCAAAAAAAAAGTTGGTTTTTTTGCCCTCCGCAACCGACCCAAAAATCATAAAATTCGAAAATTGCTGTTAATATTCAAGTCTTAATTCCACATGTCAGAGGCGATAAACAGCATTGAAATTTGTATTTTAAAAAAATCCTATTAAAACACGCCATCACGCCCTATCTTTTTTTTTAAATGCCCTAAAAATAAATAAAAAGCCCTAACAAAATATTTTAAAAAGGATCGACCTACCGACCCTTCAAAATTTTGCCCTCTGAGGTCACCAAACATCTTCTTTTTTTTGCTTAACGTTGTGAAATCTTGCAATCAAATTGCACTCTCCGTTGGAGTTGAGACGTGCACTCTGATTTAGCACGTCTTTAATACATGCCATACCAAGAACATTGCTCTATCGATCAGTCTGAGTGAATTGTCGTCGCCACAGTGAATCGTTGCTGGAAGCGAATAATTAGTTTGTTTCTCTAGATGCCATGGTTAATTGAGTATAAAGTGATGTGTTTATAAATCCGTCAAATAGGTTCGTTCTGATACGACAAAATGACAAAATTGACGGGATGCATGTCCAGGGTTTTGTGTTGAATGAATGCGTTGTATCTCATTTTGTGTTCCAGTTTGAGCGAATCATCGCTAGGAGAAGTGAATAATTAGTTTGTTAATCTAGATACTATGGAGCTCCATGGCTTAATTAAGTGTAAAGTGATGTGTTTATAAATATCCGTCAAAGAGGTTCGTTCTGATACGACAACATTACGATCCATGCCCAGGGGTTTGTGTTGAATGAATGCGTTGTATCTCATTTTTTGTTCCAGTTTGAGTTAACCGTTGCTAGAAGAAGTGAATAATTAGTTTGTTTCTCTAGATGTCATGGAGCTCCATGGCTTAATTGAATATCAAGTTTAAGACATTTTGCCATTGTACAGGGCCTTGAGGTGTATTCGTAAGGCGCTTTAAAATGTGTATTAGTAAGGAGATTTAAACTGCTTTAAAATGTGTTTTTATTATTATTATTATTATTATAAAGTTATGTGTTTATAAATCCCTCAAATAGGTTCATTCTGATACAACAACATTTACGCTCCATGGCTTTTAAGCAAAGTAAGTATAAAGATGTGTTTATAAATCCATCAAATAGGTTCGTTCTGATACAACAAAAATTATGATACATGTCCAAGGGTTTGTGTGGTATGAATGCATTGTATCTCGATGGATTATTGTAGTTGGGCAACATGAAAGTAAATGACCAACAACATGGCTGGATAAAGTGATTTTGTTCAAAGGGTTATTTTGTACATTCTCTTAAATCAAAGTAACCCATGTCCAAGCACATTTTGTCATTTATTCTTTTAAGAATTCTGGGGTCTTTGTCTATTATTCACTTCAAAGATAGGTTTTATGTCTCCATGCTCCCATAACACTCACAACAATTGTGGAAGTTCGACACTATTTCTAAGAATTATGATTATTTGAAGTATGATACATGTCTGTAACTGCATGCATGCATCATGTCACATACAGAAGTTAAGTGAGACATCAATTTTAATCAAACTAATCCTCTCTGAGAGGAATTTGGGTAAGCGATAACAATTGTTTGGATGCTTTATTTTAGTGCTTGGCTGCAGTATAAAATATACTACGCTTTAAAACAAGAGGTGAGATTCACTCCCATCCACTACTCCACACACACGTCAACCCCAAACATTGATCATCATGCATTGATGTACAATCATAGCACTATCCATGATGGCGTTGCTCTGTTACAGCATACACGCCGACATCACTGTTTTTGAGCAATCGTGGCCAATTTTAGGTCTACATTTTTATAACTCGCTAAAGATTGATAGTCTGCTTACCTTATACTCCTGTTCGGCACTTTTTGGATTGACTTCATACTCCGGTAAAAACATGGCTTCACTCTGTGGGCAAGGCCATGTGGTCCGCGACGCCAGGTAGGGATCTGTCAGCGATGTAATGCTGCGACGACGTCTGGAATTACGAGACCATACCCTCTGAAAGGTGTGGTCACTCTGACTCCTAGGAACCTGTTGCTGTAAAAGCAGAGGGAATACAAAATATGGGTTTTATCAAATTAATTGAGGAACGTGGAAGCCAAAATTTTCCATAGAATGATTTTTTTGCAAGTTTCCCCCCCCCTAATTTGACCCCTAAATTAGTCAAATATCGACAGAATTTTGAAAAAAGTACACTTTTTGTTGAAAATGGTCAATTTAGACCCCTTTCACGTAACGCATCCCATCTCAAAAACAGCCCTTATTACGTGATTTTGTGATCACACATGCTTACACTGTAATTGTGGATGCCCCCTCCCCAGGCTTGTACATATGTACGTAGGCCCTACATGTTTTTTGAGATGGGGTGGGGTGCATTACACGCATAACTCATTATGGGGTACTCGTAAATTGACCATTTTCAAGAAAAAGGCGGTTCTCGAACGGCGTGTCTCGCCTGTTCATCAAAAGTGACTTGAAAGAAATGATGATGAAACATATGATACAATGTAGCACTGTCACAGAGGTATGCATTGTAGTTAATGCAAGGGATGTAATACCTTAAGGGATGCTCAAATGTTACCCAGTACTAAAAATTTTGCGGAACACAATCGAATCGTTTCCGCTTTATGGCCCTTCAAAGTTGAGATAGATGGTACCCCACCCCCTTTGGACTATGCAGTGGCGGCGCCAGCATCATAATTTGGGGGGGGGGGGGGGGGCAAAAGGAGGCAAGACATTTTAGGGGGACCCCAGATGACTATGAAAATGTAATCAACAAAAAGAATACACCCCCCTTTCCCTCCACCAAGTCCCATCAAGATAGGCCCTACTGATCTATTTGACCCCATATTTGACCTTAAATTACCTCTGATGACCTTGAAAATTTAATCAGCAAAAAGAACACACCATCCCCCTTCCCTCCACCAAATCCCATCAAGATAGGCCTTACGGATCTTATTTGACCCCAGATGACCTTGAATGACCTTGAAAAATTAATCAGCAAAAAGAACACGCCACACCCCGTCTCTCCACCAAATATAATCAAGATAGGCCTTACGGATCTTATTTAACCCCAGATGACCTTGAATGATCTCGTAAAATTAATCAGCAAAAAGAACACACCATCCAGCTTCCTTCCACCAAATCCCATCAAGAGAGGCCTTACGGATCTTATTTGACCTTGAATGACCTCTGATGACCTTGAAAAATTTAATCAGCAAAAAGAACACACCAACCCCCTTCCCTCCACCAAATCACATCAAGATAGGCCTTGGGGATCTTATTTGACCCCAGATGACCTCAGATGACCTCGAAAAATCAATCGGCAAAAAGAACACACCATCCCTCTTCCGTCCACCAAATCCTATCAAGATAGGTCTTACGGATCTTATTTGACCCCAGATGACCTCCGATGACCTTGAAAATTTAATCAGCAAAAAGAACACACCAACCCCCTTCCATCCACCAAATCACATCAAGATAGGCCTTACGGATCTTATTTGACCCCAGATGACCTCTGATGACCTCGAAAAATTAATCAACAAAAAGAACACACCATCCCTCTTCCGTCCACCAAATCCCATCAAGATAGGCCTTACGGATCTTATTTGACCCCAGATGACCTTGAATGACCTCCGATGACCTTGAAAATTTAATCAGCAAAAAGAACACACCACTCCCCTTCCCTCCACCAAATCTCATCAATATAGGCCTTATGGATCTATTTGACCCCATATTTGACCCCGATGACCTTGAATGACCTTGCAAATCTAATCAGCAAAAGAACACACCACCCCCTTCCCTGACATCAAGTCCCATCAAGATAGGCCTTACGGATCTCTAGATATCGCGTTACAACGCGTCACAAAAGTTTTAAGCATATTTGACCCCGATGACCCCTTGAATGACCTCCAATGACCTTGAAAATTCAATCAGCAACAGAACGCACCACCCCCCTTCCCTACACCAAGTCCCATCAAGATAGGCCTTACGGATCTCCAGATTTCTTGTCTCTTAGGTCGGACAGACAGACAGACAGACAGACAGACAGACAGACAGACAAAAAAGTGGCCACTAAGTCTCTTTCTGAACAAGTTCAGGCGAGACAAAAAAGGGGATTTTTTTTCCAAAAATTCTGTCGATATTTTACTTCTTGAAGGGGTCGACTGGAGAAAAACGTGCGAAAACCTCATTTTATGGTGAATATTAGCTTCAGAGGAACACGTTCAAGGAGTGTCCAAAAAATCTTTGATCATGCATGCATACAGCATAATAGTTGACTACCCCCTACCTTCCAACTATCCCCTCTGCCCACTCTCCACCATAATTCCACACTCAACAAATTCCACGTTCTAGGATTATCGACACCTCCGGCACTCATTACATCACACAGCCAATTGCCCCCATGTGCGTTAATACGGAAACATGAACGGGCTAACCGGTGCATACCAGTGATTTAATTAGCGTGTCAGTTGATTTAATCATATATTAATCTCAATCCATCACTTCACTCTGGTAATCTTGTTACTGAGTCTGATGATGCATCTTCCCAAGGCAGGTGTATTATATAGTCAGCCTGGGCTTCACCAAACATTTATGCACTTGTCAATTGCAATCCTGGCACCCCAGGACTGGTGCATGGATGGGGAATTGACCTGGGCTTGACCAGTTGTACCTGATACTGCTTAAGGGAATAAACAGCATCTCAAATGGGCCAGGGAATTACCTAAGAATCTACCTTGAGATTAAATAAGCGCGCGATTGGGAAGCGAGCGCTAGTAGAGTAGGATTTTGTACAGGGCTGGAACTTCAGATTTTTTTCAACCATCCAGTCGGGCAGGTAACTCACAAAAATACCTGCCCAACAGAAATTCCACCAGCCAGATTTAACTCATAATACACTGTGAGTTTGAAAAATGTTGCCAGCAAAGAATGGACACTTCCCTTTTTCATTAGATTAATGTACTCAGGATTGGCTTTGAATTTCATCCATATGCAGTATTCATCATCCCGGATACAGGTTATGTGACCTTTCAAGCATTAGATGAAGTTGAAGTATTGGGTGGGACTTCCAGCTATCATGTTAAAGGTGGGGTGATCGACCAGATTGTTTCTATTTTCTATTCTACATGTATATGAAGGTGCATCATAGTCTTAATTCGAAGTTTCACTGTAAAAGTTAAAATAGCTTTGCCAGTGGTTCGTTCTACTGTTAGAAACCTCTGGTGTGGTATACCACATTTGGGGATAATTCATTCTTTTACCCTAAAGAAGATTTTAACTCGCAGCCACAATGCATTGCGCCAACTCCAGCCAACTAAACATTTTATTCCCAGAATGCATTTGAATTTCCCCTTATCGATACTTGTATCAAACCCATCATGGCCGCCATTACCTTTGTACCCCGAGATATAGATATCGTGGATTTCTGTCACGCATGACTGATGATGACACGTATCGGAAAATTGATGGTTCCCCTGTCTTTTTGGTTTTCAAATAACCAATAACTGTGTGAGTAATTAAGTCGTTTACTAGTCGAGCTCTTACATGTAGGTTTTAGAAATAATAAAAGTGAACACTGAGAACTAATTTCTTTATTGATGTTAACAAGAATCTAAGAGCTCTAAAGATGATGTCGCTATGAATTCATGATTTCGTGCATATGTCTATGGAAACCAAGATGAATTGGAGACCAGATTTAGGGCGTTTTGCAAAAATGCAATGCATTGTGGTGCTGTCTTTAAAATCATCTGTGATTTTCCCCTAAGCATTTAAGCACAAAGGTGCAAAAAGAGTAATTTATGGATCAAAATGATTGATTGATGCTATCGATTAAGGCCCCGCCAAGTTGATTTTTAGTTTCCTGTAACATTTGTTTTCAAAATTAGCGAGGCAACTTTTTCATTATTCATTATTCATTATTTTTACGATTTTCATTATTATACAAAATGTGGTTATCAGACGTATTGTTATACACTGCTTCACCCTATCAAAGAATGAAACTGGGTCAATTTAGATATAATATGTTAGTTACAGAAAGGCTGTCAAAATGATTAAAAACATTTCACTTCATCACACAAAATGCATGAATTCGGGCGTTTTTATTGCAAAAACTGTATTTTTTTCTCTGAAATTTCAATAATGAATTCAAACGCGGGCATGAAAATGAAGCGCGGGCGGGTGACGGGAAACTAAAAATCAACTTTGCAGGGCCTTATATGCAAATGCTTGTTAATAGACAGAATCAATTTCAATACCCTTAAATGCTCTTAACTGTCATTGCTTTAATCCTTATCAATGGAAATACAAAACCTTACATAAAATTGAAATTGGTGAATGGTAAATAATATATATGCAAATGCATTACTTATTTTAAAGCTCTATAATTAAGGATTCAGCACAGCAGACAGCTCACTTGTTAATGATGTGCGCGCAGATGGGAAAATGTGACTTAGCGCGAAGCCTTGTTTAGCGCGAAGATGGGAAAACGTGACTTAGCGCGAAGCCTGGTTTATGGTTTTGCCACATTCATGTTTGCACAACTTAAGCCTGAAATAAAATGTGTGAATACACTAGACATAAAGGTAAGCATGTTTATGTGTAATATTTATATTAACTTTCAAAAATAGAATGTCATATGACTGGTCTAAAACATGAATACTCTCTATTGTAAATTAAATCAACTACAATGTAGGATGTACCAACTTCCTTTCATGTATTTCATGTCTGTAAAAGGCCCTTCATAATATATATTTAGTTTCCTGTTTCAAGTCTGCAAAAAGGGATGAGGTGACTTTTAATTTATTATTAATTATCTATTATTTCTTTATTTTGCAACAAATATCAACACAATTTGACTTGGACTGCACACAAAATGTTATTATTTTACCACTTTTAATAACTATTTTACAGTAATGATGCAATAATGGTCTAGTTTATCTATCAACATTGTTGAGTGAGAAAGTACCAAATGGAAGTCATTTAATGTCATTTTGGAGGAGAAAATCCAAAATAAATCTTAAATAATTAAATAATTAGTAATTATCAAATTTTGATGTGAGTGAGAAACAAGGAAACTTAAGATTTAATTGTGAAGGGCCTTAAATGAAATACTAGACTAATCAGAAAGAACTGGAAGAACAAGGCATTTTCTCAAGATAATTATGGAAATTTTGAATAAATTTAAAATAGGCAGGTCAAAGTGAAACAGCCCTAAATCACTGAATAAAACTAAACAACCAATATTGACATTATTGACGGTGTCTCTGAGCTCAAATGTCTCAGGGAGCTTTATCATTATTATTATAGAAGCCGAAACTAATACATGCAAAGATTGGTAACCTATCTCAGGTTACTCCCCAACAGCAGTTTCACCAATATTTTCACTATATGTGTACACGGACGAGGTATAGCTGCTTCTCCACAATGAACTCTAAATATTACATTCATAAATTATACAATGGAAAGTGTAGTTTTTTACATAAAATTAGAAAATAAAATATCAGTTGAAAATCATATAGGGCCCTTATTAGCTGAGTGAAACCTATAGCAGGGGTTCTCAATTGGTGGCAAGTGGGTTTTAAATCTGGCCTCCAAGCAGCAATACTGACTGGATCATGAACTGAACAGCTCAAACAAAGAAAACCAGAGTAATTTTTTTTTATTTGGCCTCTGATAATCATTCTTTTAAAATAATTGTGGACCTTTATGGCCCTCAAGCCAGGGTAATTGAAAAGCACTGGCCAATTAGTATCTTACATATTCAATAAATTTCCCAAAATAATTTAAACATCAAAATTATTTTTTTCTTTCCCACTGACTTGGCAATTCCAGTTATTTAGAGCATGGCATGAGCCAACGCTTATTCTAACATACACTTGCCCGCCCCTTAGCTCCAGGGGGAACGTGCATCAAGCGCACTGACTTTATTTACACAGGAGTCAGCTGATCCATGATTGTATTCCAGTTCTGCGTGTTTTCGGAGAGAGCCTTTTATTATAGAGAAGTCAGACTTTAAAATGACAACTGACACAGTATGATATCACAGTTTAGCGATACCATATTATCAAAGAGTTGAAGCTTTTTATACAATCACACAATATATGTACATGTATGTATGATCCTAAACATGGATGAGGATTTAATAATACAGCCCTTTTTTTGCAATCCTATTATAGGACATGTGACGCGATCAAGCGGAATGAGTCAGATGTCCAGATTATTGATTTTGAGTTATAATAGGTAAAAAGAAGTGACAAATTCTTATGTTTTACCATGTTTTCTCAGTTGGTAAAGTTTTTGTAACTTAAAAACTAGAAATTCAATTTTTAGTGAGGTTTGAACCATACTGTAGCATTTTCCACCTGCGTTTAAATGATGGAAAAATATCAAAACTGAAAACTGCCGACATGTGACTCATTTCACTTGATCACAACACATATTTTATGTCAGGACAACCACATAGGTTAGGTACCCTGATTTTTAACCTAAATTAATCTTTGAGTTTGTTATTTGATGATGATGAATATGTTAAGCTTCTATAAAACATGGGTCCACTTAATTTGCAGATCAAATTTTCAACAACAAACAAAACACACAACACAACTTAACAATATAATGATTTTTTTAAATACATCACAAAAAGCATTATACCATATGGTACTAACAAACAAAACAATCAAAACTGAAACACAGGAAAGTACATGTAACTCATCTCAAAACAGCAAAACTAAACATACATGTAATAAAACAACAAATTAAACAAAAACAAATGCATTTATCCTGGTACGATCCAGACAGTATAGCACTTTATTTATTTTGTATGTGTGGTACTATTTTTTCAATCATATTTATTGTCATGACTGAGAAACATCAGGAATAGCTATCATTTTACAGCTGGAGGAAGGAATTGTCTAGACGGAAAAACACTAGAATTAATTATTTTCAATGATGCATGGTAGACAATATATAGCAAACATACAGTTAGGGTGTGTTATAGTGATACAGACATGGTACATTCATAAATCAGCATAAAGCAATATGAATATTATATCTCAATTTTTTTTATTATAAATGTTCGAACCTTATTGGTGGGATGGGGTAATATTTGTTTGCCTTTTTCTAAAATATTGACCTTGGTTTTACATTAAATTGAGGCACTTCATTAAGATCATTCAACACATTAATGTTACAATTTGTTACCAGGTTGCTAAAATATAAACCTCCAGAATCACGTCACAAGTCAAGTGAAGTCAGACGTGACTGTGACTCGAGTAAAGTCTTTCTCAATTTTTCCTCAAGTCAAGTCGAGTCAAAGTCAGTCAGTCCACTTGTTTAAAAGGTGTATGTTCCGATCACTTTTTTGGGCTATTTATACTCTTTTTTTTCACATCAAGATATTTTGATATCAGGAGAATTAATCCCCATATTTTTCTCATTATGTCTGTAAAATCTTAGGGGCCAGAAATGTTCCATTTAGAAATTATAGGCTAAAATGTTGGGAATTAACACCAAAGGTGGTTAACCACCAGCCAGTTTGTGTACTACTCAATGGGCAATTTGTGTGTGACCTTGTGCTTCTAAAATAAAAACCATTGGAGTTATGAAACTAAAACTTTGGAATGTGACAATTTTAAGGATGACCTTCCATGTAAAATAGAAAACATCAAGTTGAAAATCGGGCCAGCAATCAGAACATCTACCTTTAAGTCAAGACAAGTGAATACACGGGTTGGCTCAAATCAAGTCAAGTCACTGATGGTATTCATCAAGTCACACCAAGTCTTACTGAACATGAAAAATATTCACTTCATGAACTGATACCACCTAGATCGAAGCATGTTCAGGTCACAACTTTGAAGTACCATATGTAGTAAATAGGGCAGGCATAGTATTCACGTCAAATGTTGTAACTCAACTTCCCATATCATTAATAGTACCCTACTCAAGTTAATTAAGGTGCTGCTGTATTGTATCTATTGCTGTGTTATCGTAGGGAAAAAATGTGAAATGAGTGGCATGTCGGCAGTTTTCAATTTTGATATTCATCCATCATTTAAAAGCAGGTGGAAAATACTACAGTATTGTCCAATCCCTGGCTACTAAAACAAATTTCTAGTTTTTAAGTTACAAACAATTTTATCACTGAGAAAACAAATTAAAACATAAGAATTTGTCACTTTTTTTTACCTTTAACTCAAAAACAATCTTCCCAGCATCCCATTCTGCTTGATCGGGTCACAAATGTGTTTGCCATTGAATGGTGAAAATAGAAACAATCCTGCACCTTCAAGTCCAGTCAAGAAAATATTCAGAAATTACTCCGATAGTGTTAACAAAATAAATTTGTAGAAATGGCCTCCAAGTTACATGAAATTAAAATTGCCTGATTGTCTATTGAATTGCTACAAGGCAAAATAAAAATAAATACACGTTTAGCGTCCCCTTCTGCTCCTTTTTTTGGTCTGCTTAAAAAAAACCTCTTTTTTCATTTAATTATTTCAGTCATAACTTTTTTATTCAGGTGTTTCAGAGTTTAAGATGTTTGTAAAAGCTTTCTTTCCTTCTTATATGCATTTTAAACAAGTTTTTTTGGTGACATACCCCTCAGAACCATGAAATAAAAACAATTTAAAGAGGCCTCCTCCTCTTTCAGGTTCACAAAGTTTGTCGCTAATCAGGACGATTTTGCTCCAAAAAGTGCCAAAATAAAAAAATAAAAAGGGCCTCCTCCTTCCTTTTTTTGAAAAAAGTCAGAACGCTAAACATGTTAATTTCTTTATTTGGCCCAACAGCTGAGATATCATCCCCCAATATTGTGACCAAGGTTTATCCCCACAATTTCATTTTATCTTAGTCATATAGGTGGTCCCTTAAAAGTTACAAGTTAAGTCAGCATCACTTCCCACAGCGGACACCAATTGCAATCCTCCACCTACATAACTTCAATATCAAATTAAACAAATTGAGATCCTATTTGGTCTACAATAATGTACAATAACATTTCTGTATGAAAACATTCCAAAAAGCTTGAAGAGCAAAATATAGTTTCACTTTAGTTTTATCTTTATTCATTTAACAATCAGGGAGTGAACAAGAAAGCCATGACCATTCTAAAAGTTTTGAAAAAATAATGTTAAATGGTTAAACCTTCGATATTTGGGGGAAATGACCATGCCAGCCATTGGACTGTATTTTGCAATGAAATTTAACTTGAATTTAATTGAAATTAACTGAAAAGGCTCCAAACCGAGTAAAATGGGGGTGGAGAGGGGTAAGCTACAATACTCTCTAGCAGTAGTAGTTGTACTGGGGTGCATGCATTGGGTAGAATGGCCTACTGAAGGACAATAAAAATGGAATGCAAATTGTTGAAATAATTGGGCGTAAAGGCAAGAGGGGCATAAGAGGAGGGGATGGGGTGGGGAAAAGGTGCCTTTTCCCGGTCCCTTTCCTCCAAAGGAAATAATTTAACCACTTGCTGACTATGCCACCCCCCCCCCCCCCCCCCCCCTCATTCCTCTCGATCTACAAGCCTTAGATGCTAGGGGGAGTACATGTAGTATTGTAAAGCATGAAATGTTCGCGTGCATCAACATTTCGCATATTTCGTGAGTGCAGCTGACTCGCGAAATTATTATGCACGAGAATGTTCTTGTTTTTAAAGGTCTGTAATGATGACTAACTCAACACATTCTCGAAATGTTCATGCCGCAAAAAAGGCCGAAGTCAGTGATTCACGAAATTTTAATGCCGTGAACATTTCATGCTTTACAGTATGGTATTTTGTTTACTTAATTAAATTTTAAGGTGTTCTCAAGTATGACAGATGAGATACTATACTAACTTGGAGCATCAGCTATGATTTACAATTTAATTTTTACCCTTTCATTTATTATACTTAGACTAGTGTATACAATGAATGTATAATCAATTATTCTACTGTTTAAAAAAACCTTTAAGTAGTATTAAATATTGTCATTCTTGATTATTAATAAAAGGTCCCCACTGTCATTGAAGTTTATATGCAGTACATACATGTAGTAGCCTGCTGGTAGTGGTAGGATATGTTTAATATTTGCTATCAGCACTACACTACTATTAACATTGTACTACTATTTTTTGTACTACTAACTAAAATCTATGCATTTCATTCAAGTTCAAATCAAAGTCACCCTAAAAATAATGAAGATTTACTTACCGTGGCTGAGTGCCTATGGCTCCTAGTTTGCCTATTTCCCATCCTAAACACATTTCAACCTATCCATATGAATTATGTTTCTATATTTTCTAGCATGAAATGTTTCCAGTTCACTCTCTCTCTGTATCACACAACTTCACACAGCTTCAAGTTTGTTATGAATTTGCCGCAGCAGCGATCATATCGTGCACTGTGTGGCTGTGTCTCTGTGTGAATTTCTTGGTTCCGGTAGTTTATTGCTCCGTGATCATGGTCATAATTGGGAATACAAAACCTTTTGTAATTGTTGAAAAATAGAACTCACCAAAACACAGACCAACATTGGTGTTGCCGTTTCATTTTTTTACTGTGGGTGTTGGGTTTTTTTGGTGAAGAGGGCGCTACCACCATATTTCAGCTCCTCAGACGATGGTGGTTACGGTATTTCAATCTAGCAAGAGACCCTGTGACCCCTGGTATGCGTTGTATTTAATTTTTTTAATTTTTGGGGAGGACTGGACATACTTTTAGAACAGTGGCACCAATCTCTACTGATGCGTCCTTAAACATATTACACAATATTTCAAAATATATAAAAATTAACTAGGTAGAATAATATGTGCAAAAACTATCAAGACCAGAGTATCGTAAAGTTATTGACTATTATGACCATTTCAGTTTTCTACTATTCTCCAGTAAAATAAAGAGAAATAATATGAAATTCACGAGCCACACACTTACACATTCGATTGCTATCAAAATGTTAGAATAAGAAGAGGGTGCAATAATAATGCGAATACAGGGTGTCTCAAACCGTGCACATGTTTACCCAACTTATTGACCATGAACTTCTAACATTTGGTGTAACAATTGTATAGATATTGATAGACTAAACGCTTAGCTTTCATATGCCGTTTATTTCAGCTGATTTGGTTTTGTCAATCTTGAGATATGACCAATTAACTAAAGCTACCTAAAATCGATGTTGTGCCACTTTCCCGGGCCACTTTACAGTTTGCAATGAATAAAAAGGGTTACTCCGGAGAGGGGTTGGGGGTTGTTACCACCCCCTAAACAAATCTAATCCGAAAATGCAAAGTATGCTAATTTGGGTACCATGGTATACCTAGAAGTTCACTCTATCCATACATCAAAACAAGTATAAACATCATACGCATGACGTCATCAAATGGCCGATCTCAAAATCCCGCCGTATTCGCTACACAGTGATAGGCCAAAATAGAAATCTTCGCCAAAAAAGTTCCAAATATCGGAATTTCACCCGGTTTTTTGCTTATAATATTCAGGACCATACAATTAAAATGTTTTTCAAAAAGGCGATTAAAAAATTGTAAGGTAACCCACCCACCCTACTATCGGACTTCGACGGCTTACCCTACCTAGACTGTAACATCCTCTGAATAACATTTCAGAAATAATTTAACGTTTAAAAGGGTTAGTAACTTTATAGGTTTTCATAATGGATCATTTCGACAAAAACTTGAAATCTACTATCGTTACAAAAAAGTCTGTATTTTCGCACAAAAATGGCCGATTTTCAAAATCTAAAATTCCCAAGAAAGTTGGGCGTTTGCGCAAAAACGGTTTGGACAATTTCAATAAAGTTTACACCGGAACAAAACGTATTACCTCGGTATAGGCTAGATCATTCTGATACACCCTGTAAGAATCCCAATTTCAAAGATAACATCATCTTGTTAAGTCAGATCCAAAGTAAACATTAATAGAATCCCAGATTTCAAAGATTATATCGGTGCTAAGTTATTAACTATATCAAAGCAAGTTAAAGGTATATTATGTGATCTTTTCAGGGAACGCCCTCAACATCGAAAAAAAAATAGAAAGCAGATTTTCTTGCAGATTTACATTTCTGATCATAAATCATGCATACATTCAAAGTTACACTAGGCGATACGATTCTTAATTACTTCAAAATCATGGTTTTAGAGTGAAAATAAACTGTCGGAATTCAGACAGTTTATATTTTTCACTCTAAATTCACTCTAAAACCATGATTTTGAGGTAATTAGGAACCGTATCGCTCTGTAACTTGGAATGTATGTATGATTTATGATCGGAAATGTAAATCTGCAAGAAAATCTACTTTCTAAAAAAAATAATGAATAGAGGGCGCTCTCTGGAAAAGATCACATAATATGCCTTTAACATAGAATGAAAGATTTCAAAGATAACATCATCATGATGATAAGTTGGATTTCAGAAACATTAACATAGAATCATAAATTACAATGCTATCAACAGTAAATAGTAAGTGAATATAAAAAATGCTAATTATTATAACAAATGAATGTAATATGCTAATTATATAGATAGCAAATGAATGTAATGCTATTCAGCAGTAGATGGCAAATGAATGTAATGCTATCAGCACTATGAGCAAAATGAATGATGCTATCAGCAGTATATAAATGCTGCTATCAAGATATATATATATTAAGTGAATATATAGGCTAATGCTGCTAGCTATCAAGATATATATAGTAAGTGAATATAATGCTATTAGCAGTAGATAACAAGTGAATGAAATGCTGTCAGCAGTATAGCAAGTGAATATCGGGGTGAATATTAAATCAGCGGTAGATAGATAGTTAGTGAATGTAATGCTCAAAAGCACTGTCAGGCCCATCAGATGTGGGGGCGACGGTGGCGATCGCCCCCCCCCCCCCCCCCCCCCCCCAAGTTTGAAAATCTCTTTCTTTTCTTTTTTAGGGTAAAAATTGTGTTTTTCTTAGTTTCAAATTTCAATGATAGTAAAACTACTCATAAAACATTGACTACATATAATACAGTGCTCAGTTTTGGACTGCGCAATTTTGTGTCCGTGCGAAAATTGTTGACGTGCGAAATGTTTTTGGCCTTGGGCAAAAGTGTCTGACGGGGATGACTGTAGCCTAGCACTGAATATACATATGCTATAGCAGTAGATGAGCATGTACACATGCTGTTTAGTAGCAGTAGATTGAATTCGGTACACACGAGTAGATCATAGTACGTGGATAAATATCAACAGTATAATAAGAGAATATAAAACTATAAGCACGTGAAATTATGCTATCAGCACTCAATAGCAAGCGATACACTCATATCAATATTAGATAACAAGTGATGATGCTATCAATTATATCAAATTAAAATGCTATCAGCTGCCCGATCAGCTGTATAGCAAGTGAATATAATGCTATATAATCAGTTAGTGTGACGTGAATTAAAGCAATGCTATCAGCAGATAGCAAGTGAATGATCCTGCAAGTGCAAATGAATACACAATGTAGCGCTTGATTGGTAACACTATTTCAGAATTCGAAAGCTTTCAAATCAAAATGCCAAATAATGGTGACGTTTATTTTTGTACATGTAGTCCTACTCTGGGTATTAATTTCATTATTTGTCAAAAACTTATCTTTACCAACAATAATTAGTTATCTTTTCTTTCTTTTTTTGATTCATTTTTTGAAATATAATAGTCTAGAATTAGAAGTGTTCTGTAGACCTGTATTTAAAACAGCCGGCCAGTTTATAAATAATATAGGTGTAAGTGGTATAATGCCTGCGAGTGCAATGAAATGAATCTGGCACAATATGGCAACTGGGCTTTCAGTATTTTAAACTAGCGCCCTCTATACCGACAGTAACAAAGTAAATGTGTTTATAAATATAAATATAACTCAATTTATAGAATCATACATTTTAATGAGCAAATTTGTATCTCAAACGTATCGAATCAGCATCCCAAACACGTGTATCTGTAAATTTAGTACAAAACGTATATTTAAATGTAGTATTATTATCATACTAACATTGAGAATTAATTTGAAATTTATTAGCGATATAATTACTAGAAACATTCAACTGTGTGACCTTTGACATTATTGATTTGATTGATTGATTGGAAAAACAGGTAACTGTGCCATATAAGTAACACACATTGATGCAAATGATGTACGCCATTTTCTAATTCATTATTCATATATTATTCATATGCACTATGCAATTTGCATACTATATTAATCGATATCCTCATATCAATACCAAGCGTACCATCCATACTATACCTACATTACGAATCGTACTACCTTCCCAAACGTACCCTAGCTTCCCATCCCTACCAACCTTCCCAAGCCTTACCTAGCTTACCAATCGTACAACCTTCCCAAACGTACCCTAGCTTCCCATCCCTACCAACCTTCCCAAGCCTTACCTACATTACCAATCGTACTACCTTCCCAAACGTACCCTAGCTTCCCATCCCTACCAACCTTCCCAAGCCTTACCTACATTACCAATCGTACTACTTTCCCAAACGTACCCTAGCTTCCCATCCCTACCAACCTTCCCAAGCCTTACCCAGCAAACACAGAACGTTTCCGCAACGTTGCACCTAGGTTGCAGTTAGGTTGCGTCATTTAAAACGTTTTAACAACGTTTTTATAACGTTACGGTTTGGTTGTGATTTGGTTGTTTTAAGTTGGTCCGTTGAAACGTGAGCAAAACGTTCTCTGAACGTTAAAGTTTAGTTATAGTTTGGTTGCACTTAGGTTGTGGTTAGGTTGTCATTATAAACGTTCTTACAACGTTATTATGACGTTGCGGTTTGTTTGTTTTAGGTTGGTTCTTGGAAACGTGATTAAAACGTTCTCTGAACGTTGCATGTTGATCATCGGAAACGTTTACATAATGTTTTAACAACGTTGTAACACTCAAATAGTTGGTTGTTTTAGTTTAATCCTTTAAACGTGAAAAGGATGTTCCCTGAACGTTGTAGTTTAAGTTCTAGTTTGGTTGCACTAAGGTTCTGGTTAGGTTGTCATTAAATACGTTCTTACAGCGTTATTATAACGTTGCGGGTTGTTTGTTTTAAGTACCAAATCACACCCAAACCGCAACGTTATATATAACGTTGTAGAAACGTTGTAATGACAACCTAACCACAACCTAAGTGCAACCAAACTAGAACTTAACTGCAACGTTCAGAGAACGTTTTGCTCACGTTTCAACGGACCAACCTAAAACAACCAAATCACACCCAAACCGCAACGTTATATATAACGTTGTAGAAACGTTTTAATGACAACCTAACCACAACCTAAGTGCAACCAAACTAGAACTTAACTGCAACGTTCAGAGAACGTTTTGCTCACGTTTCAACGGACCAACCTAAAACAACCAAATCACACCCAAACCGCAACGTTATAATAACGTTGTAGAAACGTTTTAATGACAACCTAACCACAACCTAAGTGCAACCAAACTAGAACTTAACTGCAACGTTCAGAGAACGTTTTGCTCACGTTTCCATGGACCAACCTAAAACAACCAAATCACACCCAAACCGCAACGTTATAATAACGTTGTAGAAACGTTTTAATGACAACCTAACCACAACCTAAGCGCAACCAAACTAGAACTTAACTGCAACGTTCAGAGAACTTTTTGCTCACGTTTCCATTGACCAACCTAAAACAACCAAATCACACCCAAACCGCAACGTTATAATAACGTTGTAGAAACGTTTTAATGACAACCTAACCACAACCTAAGTGCAACCAAACTAGAACTTAACTGCAACGTTCAGAAAACATTTTGCTCACGTTTCCATGGACTAATTAAATAATGAATTACATTTTATTTAAAAAGGTTTACGAATCAAAATTTTAATACAAAACAATTTGGCATTACAAATTTGATGTACTAATCTAGGCGTATACAGGGTGACCCAAAAAATGTTAACACTCTGGGCACATAAGATATCTTAAAAGGACAGGAACACACGGGTCTAATCTTGATGTATTATGAAAGCTGAGTAAATAAGCTTTCATTTGCATTTTATTGCGTTCCAATTGGTTATTTAGAACGGGAGATATGCTTCAGCAAACATGAGGAAGCAAAATCGGCTTGGTCCAATTTGCATTAATTACAACTATGATTACGAACTTGTAAGAAGCGCAATATGCTCTTTTCTAAGCGTGTAAATCCGTTAAAGTTTGAATCGAATTCGTTCCTCGTGGGTATTGCACATGGAAAAAGAGTATAGAACTTGAACTCATGACAAAATACCTGTATAATTTATGTGGAATATATTTATTTATGTCTTTTAAGCTTGAAAAGAATCTGGCTTCATCACGACGTTCATATAACGTTCATATAACGTTTACACAACCAAATTATGTTACCTGGGCTGTAATCGCTAATTTGCATATTTTACCTGGCCTTACATGAGTCGAGTAAATTGTGGAAATAGCTCATTAGCATAATTTCAATGGTACAAAAATTAGCACCGGTGCTCGTTTGTAACCTTTAAATTATGGTAATGAGCTAATTTGCAACTTTTATTTATTTAAACCTATTTAAAAAAAAAAAATAAGTCGATACATACATTTAACAGCTTTTAACACCATAGAAAGCATTTTGATCTGTATACGTAAGTTCTCATATGTATAGCTAAAGGCAAGTCATTGTTCACTAATGCCATATACATTGAGCAAGAACATAGTACACATGAAAAGGTCAATGCCCGCCCCATCCCTCTATAATACCACTACCATTCCCTGGTTGCCATGGTGTAACTAACCGAATTTGATGAAAGTTTTTTACACGTTTGGGATAACGTTGTGAAAACGTTCAAGACTAACGTTCATACAACATAAAAATGTGTCGACAAATAAACGTTTTTTGAACGTTTAATCATAACGTTCCAAGAACGAAAGTGAAACGTTGTCACGACGTTCCAACAACGTAATAAATAGGTTATAAAAACGTCATTTGGACGTAATGGTATAACTAACAGAAGTTTTTTAAACGTTTGGGACGTTGTTATAACGTTGTGAAAACGTTCATTACTAACGTTCAAACAACGTAAAAATGTGTCGACAAATAAACGTTCTTCTAACGTTGGATCGCAACGTTCCATGAACGTTGTCACGACGTTCCGATAACGTAATAAAGACAGTATAAAAACGTCATTTGGACGTAATGGTATAACTAACAGAATTTCAAGAAAGTGTTTTAAACGTTTAGGACGTTGTGATAACGTTGTGAAAACGTTCATGACTAACGTTCATACAACGTAAAAATGTGTCGACAAATAAACGTTCTCCTAACGTTGGATCACGTTCACAACGTTCTTTGAACTTTTAATCATAACGTTCCAAGAACGAAAGTGAAACCTTGCCACGACGTTCTAACAACGTAATATGGTTAGCTGGGTACCTAGCTTACCAATCGTACAACCTTCCAAAACGTACCCTAGCTTCCCATCCCTACCAACCTTCCCAAGCCTTACCTACATTACCAATCGTACTACCTTCCCAAACGTACCCTAGCTTCCCATCCCTACCAACCTTCCCAAGCCTTACCTAGCTTACCAATCGTACAACCTTCCCAAACGTACCCTAGCTTCCCATCCCTACCAACCTTCCCAAGCCTTACCTACATTACCAATCGTACTATCTTCCCAAACGTACCCTAGCTTCCCATCCCTACCAACCTTCCCAAGCCTTACCTAGATTACCAATCGCACTACCTTCCCAAACGTACCCTAGCTTCCCATCCCTACCAACCTTCCCAAGCCTTACCTACATTACCAATCGTACTATCTTCCCAAACGTACCCTAGCTTCCCATCCCTACCAACCTTCCCAAGCCTTACCTACATTACCAATCGTACTACTTTCCCAAACGTACCCTAGCTTCCCATCCCTACCAACCTTCCCAAGCCTTACCTAGATTACCTATCGTACTACCTTCCCAAACGTACCCTAGCTTCCCGTCCCTACCAACCTTCCCAAGCCTTACCTAGCTTACCAATCGTACAACCTTCCCAAACGTACCCTAGCTTCCCATCCCTACCAACCTTCCCGAGCCTTACCTAGATTACCAATCGTACTACCTTCCCAAACGTACCTAGCTTCCCATCCCTACCAACCTTCCCAAGCCTTACCTACATTACCAATCGTACTACTTTCCCAAACGTACCCTAGCTTCCCATCCCTACCAACCTTCCCAAGCCTTACCTAGCTTACCAATCGTACAACCTTCCCAAACGTACCCTAGCTTCCCATCCCTACCAACCTTCCCAAGCCTTACCTAGCTTACCAATCGTACAACCTTCCCAAACGTACCCTAGCTTCCCATCCCTACCAACCTTCCCAAGCCTTACCTAGCTTACCAATCGTATAACTTTCCCAAACGTACCCTAGCTTCCCATCCCTACCAACCTTCCCAAGCCTTACCTACATTACCAATCGTACTACCTTCCCAAACGTACCCTAGCTTCCCATCCCTACCAACCTTCCCAAGCCTTACCTAGCTTACCAATCGTACAACCTTCCCAAACGTACCCTAGCTTCCCATCCCTACCAACCTTCCCAATCCTTACCTACATTACCAATCGTACTATCTTCCCAAACGTACCCTAGCTTCCCATCCCTACCAACCTTCCCAAGCCTTACCTACATTACCAATCGTACTACTTTCCCAAACGTACCCTAGCTTCCCATCCCTACCAACCTTCCCAAGCCTTACCTAGATTACCTATCGTACTACCTTCCCAAACGTACCCTAGCTTCCCATCCCTACCAACCTTCCCAAGCCTTACCTAGCTTACCAATCGTACAACCTTCCCAAACGTACCCTAGCTTCCCATCCCTACCAACCTTCCCAAGCCTTACCTAGATTACCAATCGTACTACCTTCCCAAACGTACCCTAGCTTCCCATCCCTACCAACCTTCCCAAGCCTTACCTACATTACCAATCGTACTACTTTCCCAAACGTACCCTAGCTTCCCATCCCTACCAACCTTCCCAAGCCTTACCTAGCTTACCAATCGTACAACCTTCCCAAACGTACCCTAGCTTCCCATCCCTACCAACCTTCCCAAGCCTTACCTACATTACCAATCGTACTATCTTCCCAAACGTACCCTAGCTTCCCATCCCTACCAACCTTCCCAAGCCTTACCTACATTACCAATCGTACTACTTTCCCAAACGTACCCTAGCTTCCCATCCCTACCAACCTTCCCAAGCCTTACCTAGATTACCTATCGTACTACCTTCCCAAACGTACCCTAGCTTCCCATCCCTACCAACCTTCCCAAGCCTTACCTAGCTTACCAATCGTACAACCTTCCCAAACGTACCCTAGCTTCCCATCCCTACCAACCTTCCCGAGCCTTACCTAGATTACCAATCGTACTACCTTCCCAAACGTACCCTAGCTTCCCATCCCTACCAACCTTCCCAAGCCTTACCTACATTACCAATCGTACTACTTTCCCAAACGTACCCTAGCTTCCCATCCCTACCAACCTTCCCAAGCCTTACCTAGCTTACCAATCGTACAACCTTCCCAAACGTACCCTAGCTTCCCATCCCTACCAACCTTCCCAAGCCTTACCTAGCTTACCAATCGTACAACCTTCCCAAACGTACCCTAGCTTCCCATCCCTACCAACCTTCCCAAGCCTTACCTAGCTTACCAATCGTATAACCTTCCCAAACGTACCCTAGCTTCCCATCCCTACCAACCTTCCCAAGCCTTACCTAGCTTACCAATCGTACAACCTTCCCAAACGTACCCTAGCTTCCCATCCCTACCAACCTTCCCAATCCTTACCTACATTACCAATCGTACTATCTTCCCAAACGTACCCTAGCTTCCCATCCCTACCAACCTTCCCAAGCCTTACCTACATTACCAATCGTACTACTTTCCCAAACGTACCCTAGCTTCTCATCCCTACCAACCTTCCCAAGCCTTACCTAGATTACCTATCGTACTACCTTCCCAAACGTACCCTAGCTTCCCATCCCTACCAACCTTCCCAAGCCTTACCTAGCTTACCAATCGTACAACCTTCCCAAACGTACCCTAGCTTCCCATCCCTACCAACCTTCCCAAGCCTTACCTAGATTACCAATCGTACTACCTTCCCAAACGTACCCTAGCTTCCCATCCCTACCAACCTTCCCAAGCCTTACCTACATTACCAATCGTACTACTTTCCCAAACGTACCCTAGCTTCCCATCCCTACCAACCTTCCCAAGCCTTACCTAGCTTACCAATCGTACAACCTTCCAAAACGTACCCTAGCTTCCCATCCCTACCAACCTTCCCAAGCCTTACCTACATTACCAATCGTACTACCTTCCCAAACGTACCCTAGCTTCCCATCCCTACCAACCTTCCCAAGCCTTACCTAGCTTACCAATCGTACAACCTTCCCAAACGTACCCTAGCTTCCCATCCCTACCAACCTTCCCAAGCCTTACCTACATTACCAATCGTACTATCTTCCCAAACGTACCCTAGCTTCCCATCCCTACCAACCTTCCCAAGCCTTACCTAGATTACCAATCGCACTACCTTCCCAAACGTACCCTAGCTTCCCATCCCTACCAACCTTCCCAAGCCTTACCTACATTACCAATCGTACTACTTTCCCAAACGTACCCTAGCTTCCCATCCCTACCAACCTTCCCAAGCCTTACCTAGCTTACCAATCGTACAACCTTCCCAAACGTACCCTAGCTTCCCATCCCTACCAACCTTCCCAAGCCTTACCTAGATTACCAATCGTACTACCTTCCCAAACATACCCTAGCTTCCCATCCCTACCAACCTTCCCAAGCCTTACCTACATTACCAATCGTACAACCTTCCCAAACGTACCCTAGCTTCCCATCCCTACCAACCTTCCCGAGCCTTACCTAGATTACCAATCGTACTACCTTCCCAAACGTACCCTAGCTTCCCATCCCTACCAACCTTCCCAAGCCTTACCTACATTACCAATCGTACTACTTTCCCAAACGTACCCTAGCTTCCCATCCCTACCAACCTTCCCAAGCCTTACCTAGATTACCTATCGTACTACCTTCCCAAACGTACCCTAGCTTCCCATCCCTACCAACCTTCACAAGCCTTACCTAGCTTACCAATCGTACAACCTTCCCAAACGTACCCTAGCTTCCCATCCCTACCAACCTTCCCAATCCTTACCTACATTACCAATCGTACTATCTTCCCAAACGTACCCTAGCTTCCCATCCCTACCAACCTTCCCAAGCCTTACCTACATTACCAATCGTACTACTTTCCCAAACGTACCCTAGCTTCCCATCCCTACCAATCTTCCCAAGCCTTACCTAGATTACCTATCGTACTACCTTCCCAAACGTACCCTAGCTTCCCATCCCTACCAACCTTCCCAAGCCTTACCTAGCTTACCAATCGTACAACCTTCCCAAACGTACCCTAGCTTCCCATCCCTACCAACCTTCCCAAGCCTTACCTACATTACCAATCGTACTATCTTCCCAAACGTACCCTAGCTTCCCATCCCTACCAACCTTCCCAAGCCTTACCTACATTACCAATCGTACTACTTTCCCAAACGTACCCTAGCTTCCCATCCCTACCAACCTTCCCAAGCCTTACCTAGATTACCTATCGTACTACCTTCCCAAACGTACCCTAGCTTCCCATCCCTACCAACCTTCCCAAGCCTTACCTAGCTTACCAATCGTACAACCTTCCCAAACGTACCCTAGCTTCCCATCCCTACCAACCTTCCCGAGCCTTACCTAGATTACCAATCGTACTACCTTCCCAAACGTACCCTAGCTTCCCATCCCTACCAACCTTCCCAAGCCTTACCTACATTACCAATCGTACTACTTTCCCAAACGTACCCTAGCTTCCCATCCCTACCAACCTTCCCAAGCCTTACCTAGCTTACCAATCGTACAACCTTCCCAAACGTACCCTAGCTTCCCATCCCTACCAACCCTCCCAAGCCTTACCTAGCTTACCAATCGTACAACCTTCCCAAACGTACCCTAGCTTCCCATCCCTACCAACCTTCCCAAGCCTTACCTAGCTTACCAATCGTATAACCTTCCCAAACGTACCCTAGCTTCCCATCCCTACCAACCTTCCCAAGCCTTACCTAGCTTACCAATCGTACAACCTTCCCAAACGTACCCTAGCTTCCCATCCCTACCAACCTTCCCGAGCCTTACCTAGATTACCAATCGTACTACCTTCCCAAACGTACCCTAGCTTCCCATCCCTACCAACCTTCCCAAGCCTTACCTACATTACCAATCGTACTACTTTCCCAAACGTACCCTAGCTTCCCATCCCTACCAACCTTCCCAAGCCTTACCTAGCTTACCAATCGTACAACCTTCCCAAACGTACCCTAGCTTCCCATCCCTACCAACCTTCCCAAGCCTTACCTAGCTTACCAATCGTACAACCTTCCCAAACGTACCCTAGCTTCCCATCCCTACCAACCTTCCCAAGCCTTACCTAGCTTACCAATCGTATAACCTTCCCAAACGTACCCTAGCTTCCCATCCCTACCAACCTTCCCAAGCCTTACCTAGCTTACCAATCGTACAACCTTCCCAAACGTACCCTAGCTTCCCATCCCTACCAACCTTCCCAATCCTTACCTACATTACCAATCGTACTATCTTCCCAAACGTACCCTAGCTTCCCATCCCTACCAACCTTCCCAAGCCTTACCTACATTACCAATCGTACTACTTTCCCAAACGTACCCTAGCTTCTCATCCCTACCAACCTTCCCAAGCCTTACCTAGATTACCTATCGTACTACCTTCCCAAACGTACCCTAGCTTCCCATCCCTACCAACCTTCCCAAGCCTTACCTAGCTTACCAATCGTACAACCTTCCCAAACGTACCCTAGCTTCCCATCCCTACCAACCTTCCCAAGCCTTACCTAGATTACCAATCGTACTACCTTCCCAAACGTACCCTAGCTTCCCATCCCTACCAACCTTCCCAAGCCTTACCTACATTACCAATCGTACTACTTTCCCAAACGTACCCTAGCTTCCCATCCCTACCAACCTTCCCAAGCCTTACCTAGCTTACCAATCGTACAACCTTCCAAAACGTACCCTAGCTTCCCATCCCTACCAACCTTCCCAAGCCTTACCTACATTACCAATCGTACTACCTTCCCAAACGTACCCTAGCTTCCCATCCCTACCAACCTTCCCAAGCCTTACCTAGCTTACCAATCGTACAACCTTCCCAAACGTACCCTAGCTTCCCATCCCTACCAACCTTCCCAAGCCTTACCTACATTACCAATCGTACTATCTTCCCAAACGTACCCTAGCTTCCCATCCCTACCAACCTTCCCAAGCCTTACCTAGATTACCAATCGCACTACCTTCCCAAACGTACCCTAGCTTCCCATCCCTACCAACCTTCCCAAGCCTTACCTACATTACCAATCGTACTACTTTCCCAAACGTACCCTAGCTTCCCATCCCTACCAACCTTCCCAAGCCTTACCTAGCTTACCAATCGTACAACCTTCCCAAACGTACCCTAGCTTCCCATCCCTACCAACCTTCCCAAGCCTTACCTAGATTACCAATCGTACTACCTTCCCAAACATACCCTAGCTTCCCATCCCTACCAACCTTCCCAAGCCTTACCTACATTACCAATCGTACAACCTTCCCAAACGTACCCTAGCTTCCCATCCCTACCAACCTTCCCGAGCCTTACCTAGATTACCAATCGTACTACCTTCCCAAACGTACCCTAGCTTCCCATCCCTACCAACCTTCCCAAGCCTTACCTACATTACCAATCGTACTACTTTCCCAAACGTACCCTAGCTTCCCATCCCTACCAACCTTCCCAAGCCTTACCTAGATTACCTATCGTACTACCTTCCCAAACGTACCCTAGCTTCCCATCCCTACCAACCTTCACAAGCCTTACCTAGCTTACCAATCGTACAACCTTCCCAAACGTACCCTAGCTTCCCATCCCTACCAACCTTCCCAATCCTTACCTACATTACCAATCGTACTATCTTCCCAAACGTACCCTAGCTTCCCATCCCTACCAACCTTCCCAAGCCTTACCTACATTACCAATCGTACTACTTTCCCAAACGTACCCTAGCTTCCCATCCCTACCAATCTTCCCAAGCCTTACCTAGATTACCTATCGTACTACCTTCCCAAACGTACCCTAGCTTCCCATCCCTACCAACCTTCCCAAGCCTTACCTAGCTTACCAATCGTACAACCTTCCCAAACGTACCCTAGCTTCCCATCCCTACCAACCTTCCCAATCCTTACCTACATTACCAATCGTACTATCTTCCCAAACGTACCCTAGCTTCCCATCCCTACCAACCTTCCCAAGCCTTACCTACATTACCAATCGTACTACTTTCCCAAACGTACCCTAGCTTCCCATCCCTACCAACCTTCCCAAGCCTTACCTAGATTACCTATCGTACTACCTTCCCAAACGTACCCTAGCTTCCCATCCCTACCAACCTTCCCAAGCCTTACCTAGCTTACCAATCGTACAACCTTCCCAAACGTACCCTAGCTTCCCATCCCTACCAACCTTCCCAAGCCTTACCTAGATTACCAATCGTACTACCTTCCCAAACGTACCCTAGCTTCCCATCCCTACCAACCTTCCCAAGCCTTACCTACATTACCAATCGTACTACTTTCCCAAACGTACCCTAGCTTCCCATCCTTACCAACCTTCCCAAGCCTTACCTAGCTTACCAATCGTACAACCTTTCCAAACGTACCCTAGCTTCCCATCCCTACCAACCTTCCCAAGCCTTACCTACATTACCAATCGTACTACCTTCCAAAACGTACCCTAGCTTCCCATCCCTACCAACCTTCCCAAGCCTTACCTAGCTTACCAATCGTACAACCTTCCCAAACGTACCCTAGCTTCCTATCCTTACCAACCTTCCCAAGCCTTACCTAGCTTACCAATCGTACAACCTTCCCAAACGTACCCTAGCTTCCCATCCCTACCAACCTTCCCAAGCCTTACCTACATTACCAATCGTACTACCTTCCCAAACGTACCCTAGCTTCCCATCCCTACCATCCTTCCCAAGCCTTACCTACATTACCAATCGTACTATCTTCCCAAACGTACTCTAGGTTCCCATCCCTACCAACCTTCCCAAGCCTTACCTAGATTACCAATCGTACTACCTTCCCAAACGTACCCTAGCTTCCCATCCCTACCAACCTTCCCAAGCCTTACCTACATTACCAATCGTACTACTTTCCCAAACGTACCCTAGCTTCCCATCCCTACCAACCTTCCCAAGCCTTACCTACATTACCAATCGTACTATCTTCCCAAACGTACCCTAGCTTCCCATCCCTACCAACCTTCCCAAGCCTTACCTAGATTACCAATCGTACTACCTTCCCAAACGTACCCTAGCTTCCCATCCCTACCAACCTTTCCAAGCCTTACCTACATTACCAATCGTACTACTTTCCCAAACGTACCCTAGCTTCCCATCCCTACCAACCTTCCCAAGCCTTACCTAGATTACCTATCGTACTACCTTCCCAAACGTATGCTAGCTTCCCATCACTACCAACCTTCCCAAGCCTTACCAATCGTACAACCTTCCCAAACGTACCCTAGCTTTTCAATACCAACCCTCCCAAGCCTTACCTAGATTACCAATCGTGTACCCTAGCTTCCCATCCCTACCAACCTTCCCAAGCCTTACCTACATTACCAATCTTACTACCTTCCCAAACGTACCCTAGCTTCCCATCCCTACCAACCTTCCCAAGCCTTACCTAGCTTACCAATCGTACAACCTTCCCAAACGTACCCTAGCTTCCCATCCCTACCAACCTTCCCAAGCCTTACCTAGCTTACCGATCGTACAACCTTCCCAAACGTACCCTAGCTTCCCATCCCTACCAATCTTCCCAAGCCTTACCTACATTACCAATCGTACTACCTTCCCAAACGTACCCTAGCTTCCCATCCCTACCAACCTTCCCAAGTCTTACCTACAATCCTGGAAAAAAGTCTTGGAACACTTGCGTGTGATTAACGGACAAGTGTCACCCCCACTCCCCCGTACAATGTTGACCAAGGCCAGTGGCTCCTGCAGCTTGCCAGAGTGTCCCAACATTGATCGATGGGGGGTGGGGAAGTAAAAATCTCATTTGAACAATTTCCGTTTATAACAGAAGACACTAAGTATCAATACATGCACACAATACCCAGCACGTGTGCTCAGCTCAGCGTTAGCGTTCCAAGGACTTCTTTCCAAGATTGTAGATTAACTATCGTACTACCTTCCCAAACGTACCTTAGCTTCCCATCCCTTCCCTACCAATCTTCCCAAGCCTTACCTACATTACCAATCGTACTACCTTCCCAAACGTACCCTAGCTTCCCATCCCTACCAACCTTCCCAAGCCTTACCTAGCTTACCAATCGTACAACCTTCCCAAACGTACCCTAGCTTCCCATCCCTACCAACCTTCCCAAGCCTTACCTAGCTTACCAATCGTACAACCTTCCCAAACGTACCCTAGCTTCCCATCCCTACCAACCTTCCCAAGCCTTACCTAGCTTACCAATCGTACAACCTTCCCAAACGTACCCTAGCTTCCCATCCCTACCAATCTTTCCAAGCCTTACCTACATTACCAATCGTACTACCTTCCCAAACGTACCCTAGCTTCCCATCCCTACCAATCTTCCCAAGCCTAATTTGGACTTAGACCTTTTTTTTTTAATTATTAAATCTTTTTAATATGAAACTAGACGCAATTAAGATATTAGCGGCTAATCAGCTATTATCTTAATAATAGCGAGAATATCCGATATTACGCTAATTTGGACTTAGACTTTTTTTGAAATTATTGAAACTTTTTTTATATGAAAGTAGGAGCTAATAAGATATTAGCGGCTAATCAGCTTTTATCTTAATATCGAGAATATCCGATATTACGCTAATTTGGAATTAGACTTTTTTTTGAAATTATTGAAACTTTTTTATATGAAAATAGGCGCTAATAAGATATTAGCGTCGGTGAAAAGATTCATCAGGTTTGTTGGATTTCATTGAAGTAAGCAATATGCTTGACAAAACCAATATAATACTCACATATTAATATTTCATCCTCATACATCGGAGGATTTCATCAGAATGGCAATGATCCACTTTGGCGCGAAGAAACATCATCTTCAGAGTTGCCAGTTGGTTTTACTTTTAGAAGTGGATCATATACGTGACTGAGCAAAAAAGTAAATTCACTCACGAAGAAGAGAAAGACGGACAGATCCCTTTCTTAGATACGCTCATTGTAAGAAAACCTGACGGTGGCTTCAAACTTCTAGTGTACCGCAAACCAACACATACAGACCAATATCTCAACTTTGAGTCTCAACATCCACTCCACCAGAAACTAGGTGTCATAAGAACTTTACTTGATAGGATGCATTCTATTGTTACTGAAGACGCGGATAAACAGCAAGAAGAAACCAGAATCCGCCAAGCTCTCGGTACATGTGGATACCCTGAATGGACAATAAACAAAGTCAAACGCCAAATGGAAGTAAAGAAAAACAAGCCCAAGGAGAGGAAGAAGAACGAGGGAGTCAAAACGATAGGCATGGTGGTTGTCCCATATGTACAAGGCATCACAGAAAGAATCCAGAGGATTTACAAAAAGTATAACATCAACACTGCTATGAAGCCTCACAACACTCTGAGACGCCTTCTAGTGCACCCTAAGGACAAGAGGGACACTCTCAAAACCAGCAACTGTATTTACGAAATTCCATGCAAAAACTGCAAGCTGACGTATGTTGGTGAGACTTCTCGTCTTTTCGGAGTCCGCTTAGCAGAACATCAAGCCGAGACTAAGAAGGCAGACACCAAAAAATACACGAGATCTGAGAGAAAGGCATCGGAGCAGGAACAGATAAAATCAGCTATTTCGGACCATGTAGCTAGGGCAAATCATGTAATAGACTGGAATGAGGCCACCATATTAGGTCGAGAACACAACAGGATATCCAGAGAGGTACGCGAGGCGATGGAAATCAGAAAGAGAGGGGACAGAACACTCAACCGAGAGGAGGGGAATTTTTTTGCTCAGTCACGTATATGATCCACTTCTAAAAGTAAAACCAACTGGCAACTCTGAAGATGATGTTTCTTCGCGCCAAAGTGGATCATTGCCATTCTGATGAAATCCTCCGATGTATGAGGATGAAATATTAATATGTGAGTATTATATTGGTTTTGTCAAGCATATTGTTTACTTCAAGATATTAGCGGCTAATCAGCTATTATAGCGAGAATATCCGATATTACGCTAATTTGGACTTAGACTTTTTTTGAAATTATTGAAACTTTTTTATATGAAAGTAGGAGCTAATAAGATATTAGCGGCTAATCAGCTATTATCTTAATAGTGAGAATATCCGATATTATGCTAATTTGGACTTAGACTTTTTTTGAAATTATTGAAACTTTTTTATATGAAAGTAGGCGCTAATAAGATATTAGCGGCTAATCAGCTATTATAGCGAGAATATCCGATATTACGCTAATTTGGACTAATACCTTTTTTTTAAAATTATTAAATCTTTTTAATATGAAACTAGACGCAATTAAGATATTAGCGGCTAATCAGCTATTATCTTAATAGCGAGAATATCCGATATTACGCTAATTTGGACTTAGACTTTTTTTGAAATTATTGAAACTTTTTTATATGAAAGTAGGAGCTAATAAGATATTAGCGGCTAAATCAGCTTTTATCTTAATATCGAGAATATCCGATATTACGCTAATTTGGAATTAGACTTTTTTTTGAAATTATTGAAACTTTTTTATATGAAAAAGGCGCTAATAAGATATTAGCGGCTAATCAGCTATTATAGCGAGAATATCCGATATTACGCTAATTTGGACTTAGACTTTTTTTGAAATTATTGAAACTTTTTTATATGAAAGTAGGAGCTAATAAGATATTAGCCGCTAATCAGCTATTATCTTAATAGCGAGAATATCCGATATTATGCTAATTTGGACTTATACTTTTTTTGAAATGATTGAAACTTTTTTTATATGAAAGTAGGAGCTAATAAGATATTAGCGGCTAATCAGCTATTATCTTAATAGCGAGAATATCCGATATTACGCTAATTTGGACTTATACTTTTTTTTAAAATTATTAAATCTTTTTAATATGAAACTAGACGCAATTAAGATATTAGCGGCTAATCAGCTATTATCTTAATAGCGAGAATATCCGATATTACGCTAATTTGGACTTAGACTTTTTTTGAAATTATTGAAACTTTTTTATATGAAAGTAGGCGCTAATAAGATATTAGCGGCTAATCAGCTATTATAGCGAGAATATCCGATATTACGCTAATTTGGACTAATACTTTTTTTTTAATTATTAAATCTTTTTAATATGAAACTAGACGCAATTAAGATATTAGCGGCTAATCAGCTATTATCTTAATAGCGAGAATATCCGATATTACGCTAATTTGGACTTAGACTTTTTTTGAAATTATTGAAACTTTTTTATATGAAAGTAGGAACTAATAAGATATTAGCGGCTAATCAGCTATTATCTTAATAGCGAGAATATCCGATATTACGCTAATTTGGACTTAAGACTTTTTTTTGAAATTATTGAAACTTTTTTATATGAAAGTAGGCGCTAATAAGATATTAGCGGCTAATCAGCTATTATAGCGTGAATATCCGATATAACGCTAATTTGGACTTAGACTTTTTTGAAATTATTGAAACTTTTTTATATGAAAGTAGGCGCTAATAAGATATTAGCGGCTAATCAGCTATTATCTTAATAGCGAGAATATCCGATATTACGCTAATTTGGACTTAGACTTTTTTTGAAATTATTGAAACTTTTTTATATGAAAGTAGGAGCTAATAAGCTATTAGCGGCTAATCAGCTATTATCTTAATAGCGAGAATATCCGATATTACGCTAATTTGGACTTAGACTTTTTTTGAAATTATTGAAACTTTTTTATATGAAAGTAGGAGCTAATAAGCTATTAGCGGCTAATCAGCTATTATCTTAATAGCGAGAATATCCGATATTACGCTAATTTGGACTTAGACTTTTTTTGAAATTATTGAAACTTGTTTATATGAAAGTAGGCGCTAATAAGATATTAGCGGCTAATCAGCTATTATAGCGAGAATATCCGATATTACGCTTATTTGGACTTAGACTTTTTTTGAAATTATTATTATTTTTTTATATGAAAGTAGGCGCTAATAAGATATTAGTGGCTAATCAGCTATTATCTTAATAGCGAGAATATCCGATATTACGCTAATCTGGACTTAGACTTTTTTTGAAATTATTGAAACTTTTTTATATGAAAGTAGGAGCTAATAAGATATTAGCGGCTAATCAGCTATTATCTTAATAGCGAGAATATCCGATATTACGCTAATTTGGACTTAGACTTTTTTTGAAATTATTGAAACTTTTTTTATATGAAAGTAGGTGCTCTATTATCTTAATAGCGAGAATATCCGATATTACGCTAATTTGGACTTAGACTTTTTTTGAAATTATTGAAACTTTTTTATATGAAAGTAGGCGCTAATAAGATATTAGCGGCTAATCAGCTATTATAGCGAGCATATCCGATATTACGCTAATTTGGACTTATACTTTTTTTAAATTATTAAATCTTTTTAATATGAAACTAGACGCAATTAAGATATTAGCGGCTAATCAGCTATTATCTTAATAGCGAGAATATCCGATATTACGCTAATTTGGGCTTAGACTTTTTTTGAAATTATTGAAACTTTTTTATACGAAAGTAGGCGCTAATAAGATATTAGCGGCTAATCAGCTATTATCTTAATAGCGAGAATATCCGATATTATGCTAATTTGGACTTAGACTTTTTTTGAAATTATTGAAACTTTTTTATATGAATGTAGGAGCTAATAAGATATTAGCGGCTAATCAGCTATTATCTTAATAGCGAGAATATCCGATATTACGCTAATTTGGGCTTAGACTTTTTTTTGAAATTATTGAAACTTTTTTATATGAAAGTAGGAGCTAATAAGATATTAGCGGCTAATCAGCTATTATCTTAATAGCGAGAATATCCGATATTACGCTAATTTGGACTTAGACTTTTTTTGAAATTATTGAAACTTGTTTATATGAAAGTAGGCGCTAATAAGATATTAGCGGCTAATCAGCTATTATAGCGAGAATATCCGATATTACGCTTATTTGGACTTAGATTTTTTTTAAATTATTATTATTTTTTTATATGAAAGTAGGCGCTAATAAGATATTAGTGGCTAATCAGCTATTATCTTAATAGCGAGAATATCCGATATTACGCTAATTTGGACTTAGACTTTTTTTGAAATTATTGAAACTTTTTTATATGAAAGTAGGCGCTAATAAGATATTAGCGGCTAATCAGCTATTATCTTAATAGCGAGAATATCCGATATTACGCTAATTTGGACTTAGACTTTTTTTGAAATTATTGAAACTTTTTTTATATGAAAGTAGGTGCTCTATTATCTTAATAGCGAGAATATCCGATATTACGCTAATTTGGACTTAGACTTTTTTTGAAATTATTGAAACTTTTTTATATGAAAGTAGGCGCTAATAAGATATTAGCGGCTAATCAGCTATTATAGCGAGAATATCCGATATTACGCTAATTTGGACTTATACTTTTTTTAAAATTATTAAATCTTTTTAATATTTTTAATAACTAGACGCAATTAAGATATTAGCGGCTAATCAGCTATTATCTTAATAGCGAGAATATCCGATATTACGCTAATTTGGGCTTAGACTTTTTTTGAAATTATTGAAACTTTTTTATACGAAAGTAGTCGCTAATAAGATATTAGCGGCTAATCAGCTATTATCTTAATAGCGAGAATATCCGATATTATGCTAATTTGGACTTAGACTTTTTTTGAAATTATTGAAACTTTTTTATATGAAAGTAGGAGCTAATAAGATATTAGCGGCTAATCAGCTATTATCTTAATAGCGAGAATATCCGATATTACGCTAATTTGGGCTTAGACTTTTTTTGAAATTATTGAAACTTTTTTATATGAAAGTAGGAGCTAATAAGATATTAGCCGCTAATCAGCTATTATAGCGAGAATATCCGATATTACGCTAATTTGGACTTATACTTTTTTTTAAATTATTAAATCTTTTTAATATGAAACTAGACGCAATTAAGATATTAGCGGCTAATCAGCTATTATCTTAATAGCGAGAATATCCGATATTACGCTAATTTGGACTTAGACTTTTTTTGAAATTATTTAAACTTTTTTATAATCTAGGCGCAATTAAGATATTAGCGGCTAATCAGCTATTATCTTAATAGCGACACTATCCGATATTTAGCTAATTTGGACTTAGACTTTTTTTGAAATTATTGAAACTTTTTTATATGAAAGTAGGAGCTAATAAGATATTAGCGGCTAATCAGCTATTATCTTAATAGCGAGAATATCCGATATTACGCTAATTTGGGCTTAGACTTTTTTTGAAATTATTGAAACTTTTTTATATGAAAGTAGGAGCTAATAAGATATTAGCCGCTAATCAGCTATTATCTTAATAGCGAGAATATCCGATATTACGCTAATTTGGACTTAGACTTTTTTTTAAAATTATTAAATCTTTTTGAATATGAAACTAGACGCAATTAAGATATTAGCGGCTAATCAGCTATTATCTTAATAGCGAGAATATCCGATATTACGCTAATTTGGACTTAGACTTTTTTTGAAATTATTTAAACTTTTTTATAATCTAGGCGCAATTAAGATATTAGCGGCTAATCAGCTATTATCTTAATAGCGACACTATCCGATATTTAGCTAATTTGGGCTTAGATTTGTTTGAAATTATTTTAACTTTTTTATATGAAACTATGAAAATAATTCAAAATGGTGCACTCCCGTTGACATAATAGATAGGTCGTCTGAGAGAGGAATTATTTTTAAGACGCCCCCGCCCGTTTGATTTGTTTTGGTTTGTTCATTTAAACGTCGATACCGAGAGTAACCGTTATATGTAAATTAATCAACATTTAAATGTACGCTGGTGTCAGTGATGCTGTTTCAAGGTAAGGAGCACATCAAAACTCGACCGCCCGGCAACCGCCGGTTCCGTGGGGTTCGGTGCGGTTGCAGCCGGTTTCTATTGTTCTAAACAATGATATGCGGTCCAACACCGGCGGTTGCCGCGCGGTCGAGTTTTGATGTGCTCCCTTAAATGAAAAACATTTGTTATGATATTTTCATCGTTAACTGACTGTTAAAAAAGAAAAGTTTCAATAAATAGCGATGGTTTTGTTTTAATCAAGTTTTACTGTGTTCTTGTGAGTAGAAACAACAATAAAGGTAATTTTAATTTAATATTTATCTTGAATTCTAAAGTTGTTGTTTTTTTCTAAGAAAGGTTTCAATAAATATCGATGGTTTTGTTCAGTAATCTAGGTAAGGCTTGGGAAGGTTGGTAGGGATGGGAAGCTAGGGTACGTTTGGGAAGGTAGTACGATTGGTAATGTAGATAAGGCTTGGGAAGATTGGTAGGGATGGGAAGCTAGGGTACGTTTGGGAAGGTAGTACGATTGGTAATCTAGGTAAGGCTTGGGAAGGTTTGTAGGGATGGGAAGCTAGGGTACGTTTGGGAAGGTTGTACGATTGGTAAGCTAGGTAAGGCTTGGGAAGGTTGGTAGGGATGGGAAGCTAGGGTACGTTTGGGAAGGTAGTATGATTGGTAATGTAGGTAAGGCTTGGGAAGGTTGGTAGGGATGGGAAGCTAGGGTACGTTTGGGAAGGTAGTACGATTGATAATGTAGGTAAGGCTTGGGAAGGTTGGTAGGGATGGGAAGCTAGGGTACGTTTTGGAAGGTAGTACGATTGGTAATGTAGGTAAGGCTTGGGAAGGTTGGTAGGGATGGGAAGCTAGGGTACGTTTGGGAAGGTTGTACGATTGGTAAGCTAGGTAAGGCTTGGGAAGGTTGGTAGGGATGGGAAGCTAGGGTACGTTTGGGAAGGTTGTACGATTGGTAAGCTAGGTAAGGCTTGGGAAGGTTGGTAGGGATGGGAAGCTAGGGTACGTTTGGGAAGGTAGTACGATTGGTAATGTAGGTAAGGCTTGGGAAGGTTGGTAGGGGTGGGAAGCTAGGGTACGTTTGGGAAGGTAGTACGATTGGTAATGTAGGTAAGGCTTGGGAAGGTTGGTAGGGATGGGAAGCTAGGGTACGTTTGGGAAGATAGTACGATTGGTAATGTAGGTAAGGCTTGGGAAGGTTGGTAGGGATGGGAAGCTAGGGTACGTTTGGGAAGGTAGTACGATTGGTAAGCTAGGTAAGGCTTGGGAAGGTTGGTAGGGATGGGAAGCTAGGGTACGTTTTGGAAGATAGTACGATTGGTAATGTAGGTAAGGCTTGGGAAGGTTGGTAGGGATGGGAAGCTAGGGTACGTTTGGGAAGGTTGTACGATTGGTAAGCTAGGTAAGGCTTGGGAAGGTTGGTAGGGATGGGAAGCTAGGGTACGTTTGGGAAGGTAGTACGATTGGTAATCTAGGTAAGGCTTGGGAAGGTTGGTAGGGATGGGAAGCTAGGGTACATTTGGGTAGATAGTACGATTGGTAATGTAGGTAAGGCTTGGGAAGGTTGGTAGGGATGGGAAGCTAGGGTACGTTTGGGAAGGTTGTACGATTGGTAAGCTAGGTAAGGCTTGGGAAGGTTGGTAGGGATGGGAAGCTAGGGTACGTTTGGGAAGGTTGTACGATTGGTAAGCTAGGTAAGGCTTGGGAAGGTTGGTAGGGATGGGAAGCTAGGGTACGTTTGGGAAGGTAGTACGATTGGTAATCTAGGTAAGGCTTGGGAAGGTTGGTAGGGATGGGAAGCTAGGGTACGTTTGGGAAGATAGTACGATTGGTAATGTAGGTAAGGCTTGGGAAGGTTGGTAGGGATGGGAAGCTAGGGTACGTTTGGGAAGGTTGTACGATTGGTAAGCTAGGTAAGGCTTGGGAAGGTTGGTAGGGATGGGAAGCTAGGGTACGTTTGGGAAGGTAGTACGATTGGTAATGTAGGTAAGGCTTGGGAAGGTTGGTAGGGATGGGAAGCTAGGGTACGTTTGGGAAGGTTGTACGATTGGTAAGCTAGGTAAGGCTTGGGAAGGTTGGTAGGGATGGGAAGCTAGGGTACGTTTGGGAAGGTAGTACGATTGGTAATCTAGGTAAGGCTTGGGAAGGTTGGTAGGGATGGGTTGCTAGGGTACGTTTGGGAAGATAGTACGATTGGTAATGTAGGTAAGGCTTGGGAAGGTTGGTAGGGATGGGAAGCTAGGGTACGTTTGGGAAGGTTGTACGATTGGTAAGCTAGGTAAGGCTTGGGAAGGTTGGTAGGGATGGGAAGCTAGGGTACGTTTGAGAAGGTAGTACGATTGGTAATGTAGGTAAGGCTTGGGAAGGTTGGTAGGGATGGGAAGCTAGGGTACGTTTGGGAAGGTAGTACGATTGGTAATGTAGGTAAGGCTTATGAAGGTTGGTAGGGATGGGAAGCTAGGGTACGTTTGGGAAGGTTGTACGATTGGTAATCTAGGTAAGGCTTGGGAAGGTTGGTAGGGATGGGAAGCTAGGGTACGTTTGGGATGGTAGTACGATTGGTAATGTAGGTAAGGCTTGGGAAGGTTGGTAGGGATGGGAAGCTAGGGTACGTTTGGGAAGGTAGTACGATTGGTAATGTAGGTAAGGCTTGGGAAGGTTGGTAGGGATGGGAAGCTAGGGTACGTTTGGGAAGATAGTACGATTTGTAATGTAGGTAAGGCTTAGGAAGCTTGGTAGGGATGGGAAGCTAGGGTACGTTTGGGAAGGTTGTACGATTGGTAAGCTAGGTAAGGCTTGGGAAGGTTGGTAGGGATGGGAAGCTAGGGTACGTTTGGGAAGGTAGTACGATAGGTAATCTAGGTAAGGCTTGGGAAGGTTGGTAGGGATGGGAAGCTAGGGTACGTTTGGGAAGGTAGTATGATTGGTATAATGTAGGTAAGGCTTGGGAAGGTTGGTAGGGATGGGAAGCTAGGGTACGTTTGGGAAGGTAGTACGATTGGTAATGTAGGTAAGGCTTGGGAAGGTTGGTAGGGATGGGAAGGTAGGGTACGTTTGGGAAAGTAGTACGATTGGTAATGTAGGTAAGGCTTGGGAAGGTTGGTAGGGATGGGAAGCTAGGGTACGTTTGGGAAGGTAGTATGATTGGTAATCTAGGTAAGGCTTGGGAAGGTTGGTAGGGATGGGAAGCTAGGGTACGTTTGGGAAGATAGTACGATTGGTAATGTAGGTAAGGCTTGGGAAGGTTGGTAGGGATGGGAAGCTAGGGTACGTTTGGGAAGGTAGTACGATTGGTAATGTAGGTAAGGCTTGGGAAGGTTGGTAGGGATGGGAAGCTAGGGTACGTTTGGGAAGGTTGTACGATTGGTAAGCTAGGTAAGGCTTGGGAAGGTTGGTAGGGATGGGAAGCTAGGGTACGTTTGGGAAGGTTGTACGATTGGTAAGCTAGGTAAGGCTTGGGAAGGTTGGTAGGGATGGGAAGCTAGGGTACGTTTGGGAAGGTAGTACGATTGGTAATGTAGGTAAGGCTTGGGAAGGTTGGTAGGGGTGGGAAGCTAGGGTACGTTTGGGAAGGTAGTACGATTGGTAATGTAGGTAAGGCTTGGGAAGGTTGGTAGGGATGGGAAGCTAGGGTACGTTTGGGAAGATAGTACGATTGGTAATGTAGGTAAGGCTTGGGAAGGTTGGTAGGGATGGGAAGCTAGGGTACGTTTGGGAAGGTAGTACGATTGGTAAGCTAGGTAAGGCTTGGGAAGGTTGGTAGGGATGGGAAGCTAGGGTACGTTTGGGAAGATAGTACGATTGGTAATGTAGGTAAGGCTTGGGAAGGTTGGTAGGGATGGGAAGCTAGGGTACGTTTGGGAAGGTTGTACGATTGGTAAGCTAGGTAAGGCTTGGGAAGGTTGGTAGGGATGGGAAGCTAGGGTACGTTTGGGAAGGTAGTACGATTGGTAATCTAGGTAAGGCTTGGGAAGGTTGGTAGGGATGGGAAGCTAGGGTACATTTGGGAAGATAGTACGATTGGTAATGTAGGTAAGGCTTGGGAAGGTTGGTAGGGATGGGAAGCTAGGGTACGTTTGGGAAGGTTGTACGATTGGTAAGCTAGGTAAGGCTTGGGAAGGTTGGTAGGGATGGGAAGCTAGGGTACGTTTGGGAAGGTTGTACGATTGGTAAGCTAGGTAAGGCTTGGGAAGGTTGGTAGGGATGGGAAGCTAGGGTACGTTTGGGAAGGTAGTACGATTGGTAATCTAGGTAAGGCTTGGGAAGGTTGGTAGGGATGGGAAGCTAGGGTACGTTTGGGAAGATAGTACGATTGGTAATGTAGGTAAGGCTTGGGAAGGTTGGTAGGGATGGGAAGCTAGGGTACGTTTGGGAAGGTTGTACGATTGGTAAGCTAGGTAAGGCTTGGGAAGGTTGGTAGGGATGGGAAGCTAGGGTACGTTTGGGAAGGTAGTACGATTGGTAATGTAGGTAAGGCTTGGGAAGGTTGGTAGGGATGGGAAGCTAGGGTACGTTTGGGAAGGTTGTACGATTGGTAAGCTAGGTAAGGCTTGGGAAGGTTGGTAGGGATGGGAAGCTAGGGTACGTTTGGGAAGGTAGTACGATTGGTAATCTAGGTAAGGCTTGGGAAGGTTGGTAGGGATGGGTTGCTAGGGTACGTTTGGGAAGATAGTACGATTGGTAATGTAGGTAAGGCTTGGGAAGGTTGGTAGGGATGGGAAGCTAGGGTACGTTTGGGAAGGTTGTACGATTGGTAAGCTAGGTAAGGCTTGGGAAGGTTGGTAGGGATGGGAAGCTAGGGTACGTTTGAGAAGGTAGTACGATTGGTAATGTAGGTAAGGCTTGGGAAGGTTGGTAGGGATGGGAAGCTAGGGTACGTTTGGGAAGGTAGTACGATTGGTAATGTAGGTAAGGCTTATGAAGGTTGGTAGGGATGGGAAGCTAGGGTACGTTTGGGAAGGTTGTACGATTGGTAATCTAGGTAAGGCTTGGGAAGGTTGGTAGGGATGGGAAGCTAGGGTACGTTTGGGATGGTAGTACGATTGGTAATGTAGGTAAGGCTTGGGAAGGTTGGTAGGGATGGGAAGCTAGGGTACGTTTGGGAAGGTAGTACGATTGGTAATGTAGGTAAGGCTTGGGAAGGTTGGTAGGGATGGGAAGCTAGGGTACGTTTGGGAAGATAGTACGATTTGTAATGTAGGTAAGGCTTAGGAAGCTTGGTAGGGATGGGAAGCTAGGGTACGTTTGGGAAGGTTGTACGATTGGTAAGCTAGGTAAGGCTTGGGAAGGTTGGTAGGGATGGGAAGCTAGGGTACGTTTGGGAAGGTAGTACGATAGGTAATCTAGGTAAGGCTTGGGAAGGTTGGTAGGGATGGGAAGCTAGGGTACGTTTGGGAAGGTAGTATGATTGGTAATGTAGGTAAGGCTTGGGAAGGTTGGTAGGGATGGGAAGCTAGGGTACGTTTGGGAAGGTAGTACGATTGGTAATGTAGGTAAGGCTTGGGAAGGTTGGTAGGGATGGGAAGGTAGGGTACGTTTGGGAAAGTAGTACGATTGGTAATGTAGGTAAGGCTTGGGAAGGTTGGTAGGGATGGGAAGCTAGGGTACGTTTGGGAAGGTAGTATGATTGGTAATCTAGGTAAGGCTTGGGAAGGTTGGTAGGGATGGGAAGCTAGGGTACGTTTGGGAAGATAGTACGATTGGTAATGTAGGTAAGGCTTGGGAAGGTTGGTAGGGATGGGAAGCTAGGGTACGTTTGGGAAGGTTGTACGATTGGTAAGCTAGGTAAGGCTTGGGAAGGTTGGTAGGGATGGGAAGCTAGGGTACGTTTGGGAAGGTAGTACGATTGGTAATGTAGGTAAGGCTTGGGAAGGTTGGTAGGGATGGGAAGCTAGGGTACGTTTGGGAAGGTTGTACGATTGGTAAGCTAGGTAAGGCTTGGGAAGGTTGGTAGGGATGGGAAGCTAGGGTACGTTTGGGAAGGTAGTACGATAGGTAATCTAGGTAAGGCTTGGGAAGGTTGGTAGGGGTGGGAAGCTAGGGTACGTTTGGGAAGGTAGTACGATTGGTAATGTAGGTAAGGCTTGGGAAGGTTGGTAGGGATGGGAAGCTAGGGTACGTTTGGGAAGATAGTACGATTGGTAATGTAGGTAAGGCTTGGGAAGGTTGGTAGGGATGGGAAGCCAGGGTACGTTTGGGAAGGTAGTACGATTGGTAAGCTAGGTAAGGCTTGGGAAGGTTGGTAGGGATGGGAAGCTAGGGTACGTTTGGGAAGATAGTACGATTGGTAATGTAGGTAAGGCTTGGGAAGGTTGGTAGGGATGGGAAGCTAGGGTACGTTTGGGAAGGTTGTACGATTGGTAAGCTAGGTAAGGCTTGGGAAGGTTGGTAGGGATGGGAAGCTAGGGTACGTTTGGGAAGGTAGTACGATTGGTAATCTAGGTAAGGCTTGGGAAGGTTGGTAGGGATGGGAAGCTAGGGTACATTTGGGAAGATAGTACGATTGGTAATGTAGGTAAGGCTTGGGAAGGTTGGTAGGGATGGGAAGCTAGGGTACGTTTGGGAAGGTTGTACGATTGGTAAGCTAGGTAAGGCTTGGGAAGGTTGGTAGGGATGGGAAGCTAGGGTACGTTTGGGAAGGTTGTACGATTGGTAAGCTAGGTAAGGCTTGGGAAGGTTGGTAGGTATGGGAAGCTAGGGTACGTTTGGGAAGGTAGTACGATTGGTAATCTAGGTAAGGCTTGGGAAGGTTGGTAGGGATGGGAAGCTAGGGTACGTTTGGGAAGATAGTACGATTGGTAATGTAGGTAAGGCTTGGGAAGGTTGGTAGGGATGGGAAGCTAGGGTACGTTTGGGAAGGTTGTACGATTGGTAAGCTAGGTAAGGCTTGGGAAGGTTGGTAGGGATGGGAAGCTAGGGTACGTTTGGGAAGGTAGTACGATTGGTAATGTAGGTAAGGCTTGGGAAGGTTGGTAGGGATGGGAAGCTAGGGTACGTTTGGGAAGGTTGTACGATTGGTAAGCTAGGTAAGGCTTGGGAAGGTTGGTAGGGATGGGAAGCTAGGGTACGTTTGGGAAGGTAGTACGATTGGTAATCTAGGTAAGGCTTGGGAAGGTTGGTAGGGATGGGTTGCTAGGGTACGTTTGGGAAGATAGTACGATTGGTAATGTAGGTAAGGCTTGGGAAGGTTGGTAGGGATGGGAAGCTAGGGTACGTTTGGGAAGGTTGTACGATTGGTAAGCTAGGTAAGGCTTGGGAAGGTTGGTAGGGATGGGAAGCTAGGGTACGTTTGAGAAGGTAGTACGATTGGTAATGTAGGTAAGGCTTGGGAAGGTTGGTAGGGATGGGAAGCTAGGGTACGTTTGGGAAGGTAGTACGATTGGTAATGTAGGTAAGGCTTATGAAGGTTGGTAGGGATGGGAAGCTAGGGTACGTTTGGGAAGGTTGTACGATTGGTAATCTAGGTAAGGCTTGGGAAGGTTGGTAGGGATGGGAAGCTAGGGTACGTTTGGGATGGTAGTACGATTGGTAATGTAGGTAAGGCTTGGGAAGGTTGGTAGGGATGGGAAGCTAGGGTACGTTTGGGAAGGTAGTACGATTGGTAATGTAGGTAAGGCTTGGGAAGGTTGGTAGGGATGGGAAGCTAGGGTACGTTTGGGAAGATAGTACGATTTGTAATGTAGGTAAGGCTTAGGAAGCTTGGTAGGGATGGGAAGCTAGGGTACGTTTGGGAAGGTTGTACGATTGGTAAGCTAGGTAAGGCTTGGGAAGGTTGGTAGGGATGGGAAGCTAGGGTACGTTTGGGAAGGTAGTACGATAGGTAATCTAGGTAAGGCTTGGGAAGGTTGGTAGGGATGGGAAGCTAGGGTACGTTTGGGAAGGTAGTATGATTGGTAATGTAGGTAAGGCTTGGGAAGGTTGGTAGGGATGGGAAGCTAGGGTACGTTTGGGAAGGTAGTACGATTGGTAATGTAGGTAAGGCTTGGGAAGGTTGGTAGGGATGGGAAGGTAGGGTACGTTTGGGAAAGTAGTACGATTGGTAATGTAGGTAAGGCTTGGGAAGGTTGGTAGGGATGGGAAGCTAGGGTACGTTTGGGAAGGTAGTATGATTGGTAATCTAGGTAAGGCTTGGGAAGGTTGGTAGGGATGGGAAGCTAGGGTACGTTTGGGAAGATAGTACGATTGGTAATGTAGGTAAGGCTTGGGAAGGTTGGTAGGGATGGGAAGCTAGGGTACGTTTGGGAAGGTTGTACGATTGGTAAGCTAGGTAAGGCTTGGGAAGGTTGGTAGGGATGGGAAGCTAGGGTACGTTTGGGAAGGTAGTACGATTGGTAATGTAGGTAAGGCTTGGGAAGGTTGGTAGGGATGGGAAGCTAGGGTACGTTTGGGAAGGTTGTACGATTGGTAAGCTAGGTAAGGCTTGGGAAGGTTGGTAGGGATGGGAAGCTAGGGTACGTTTGGGAAGGTAGTACGATTGGTAATGTAGGTAAGGCTTGGGAAGGTTGGTAGGGATGGGAAGGTAGGGTACGTTTGGGAAAGTAGTACGATTGGTAATGTAGGTAAGGCTTGGGAAGGTTGGTAGGGATGGGAAGCTAGGGTACGTTTGGGAAGGTAGTATGATTGGTAATCTAGGTAAGGCTTGGGAAGGTTGGTAGGGATGGGAAGCTAGGGTACGTTTGGGAAGATAGTACGATTGGTAATGTAGGTAAGGCTTGGGAAGGTTGGTAGGGATGGGAAGCTAGGGTACGTTTGGGAAGGTTGTACGATTGGTAAGCTACAATCTCGGCCAATATTGTTGGAACACTTTTATACGTGTGTTTAAAAACTCCCCCTCTCCCCCTAGATCAATGTTGAAACATGATTTTTGGGTTACGGGATACTGGGAAGGGCCAACATTGCTCAGTGGGGAGGGGGGAGTTATTAATGTTTAGGAAAGGCTTTAAGCCTTCCGTCAACGACAGCAATGTTTTGATAGTGTACATTTTGCGCAAACGGGAACGCACGAAAGGGTCATTATTACATGGATGTTCCAACTAATTATGGCCGCGATTGTCTGAATCATCTGTTAAAAAAATCATCTGTTTTAAGGGTTTTGGGCATAACTTTTGATTCAATAAAGCTTTCTTTACCAGATTTGAAGGATAGATAGGTTATGTTATTGGTCACGTGGTCAACTACTTAAAAAGGTCATGCCTCAACTTACTGTTAGGGATAGGTCACTTTTAATTACAGAGGTATATTTGGCATACTAAATGCCCAATCAATTATGGATGTTGCCAGTAATTTAAATTTAAATGGTTTCTCGATCACATATACCAACAGCTAAACATGCTGGAACACATTCTCGTCGCTTACGCGACTCCTGCGTCATTCAAAATGGATTACATAACAAGGAAGGGGAAGGGGCGCTATCGCCAACAAGTTAAATTAATTGTTATATGGTATTTTTAAAAGTCTACGGGGGAATTGGACATTATTTTTAAAAAAAATACTCGAAACATAGTCCGGTGCCAGGCTCGAACTTACAACTTTTGGTTGAAAGCATGAAAGCAACGCAACAACAGCGCTCTTACCCACTACACCACGGATGAGACCATACCACGGAACAGCGTTTTAAAAGATATCAGGACAATTATAGACATAATCGATATGGTCAGTCGTTATTGTTAATGCACTGTATATAGTTCAATTTGACAACGTATTTGGATAGGCCATAACAGTAATCCATGGGATATTTTCAATCAGGAGTCAAAAATATTAAGGGAATGTCGAGTTTCAACAGTATGCCATCATTTTCAGATAAAAGTCTTTGAACTACTTTTCCTTTACTTATCATGGCATACTGTCGCGTCAATTGATTTTGCGTGTATTGTGTTGGCATAGTGTGAATATAGCCTCGACATGCACACAAAGTTCCAGAATTACATTGTAACCTGTTATATCTATGATTTGTTGACACGAGATTGCATATCATTTCACTGCGAGCGACGCTTAATATGTATCTCTATGTAAAGGTTGGGATGGGGCGGGGGGGGGGGGGGGGGTGTATGTTTTACTATGCATTATAACGCAAGGAGGTATACCAATATGTTTATGGTTGACATGTCAATAAAAGCTCGGAGAGCTACGAGTTTCTTTTTAAATACAATCATAACAAGTCCTGTGTGTTTTACATATTTTATTAGTCTACCGACTATGATTTTCACATGCTTGATATCAACTTCTATGTTGGGGAGGGGACTAAGAGCGTTGGTGTATAAGTTATAGAACATGTTATGATTAGTCTGCAATTTTAAACATTTTGTGAAAATTTGGAATGTCGTCTACAGACGACTGCCGCGTGGAAAGTGTTAAATAGAGCTACATGAATATGTACAATTAGGTTTATTTGTTATTTGTTTATTTGTTTATTTATTTATTTATTTATTTATTTATTTATTTATCATATTTAAAACAATAAATAAGTCGATTGTTAAGATTGCGTGAAGTTTGTTGAAAAAATAGAACAAATTCATATAGATAATCACAACTTTCCAATTTGACATTAGACCTAAACTATCTAATTCCAATTCAAATGTGACCGTTTCTCCAAATAAATTAAACACAAATGTTTAAATGAATAGTATGAACAGTGGGCATAATACTATTATCACATTCTGCTAATTTTACAGCGATCTGTTAAATAGTTCTGGACATAAAGTGAATCCATGTGACCATTTTATGAACAAAAATACACCAGAAATAGACCTTATATCTAATTAAAAGTGACCGTTCCCTAAAACCGTTAATGAAAAGATCAACTTTTGTCATTCACTTTTATCTATGGTATGTAGGCAAAATGATCTCCAAGTATCAATAAAATCGAATAAGCCGTTACGAAAATACAATGATTTAAACTAATCGAAAACTTTACATTTGTCACTCGAGGAGACAATCTCGGCCAATATTGTTGGAACACTTTTATACGTGTGTTTAAAAACTCCCCCTCTCCCCCTAGATCAATGTTGAAACATGATTTTTGGGTTACGGGATACTGGGAAGGGCCAACATTGCTCAGTGGGGAGGGGGGAGTTATTAATGTTTAGGAAAGGCTTTAAGCCTTCCGTCAACGACAGCAATGTTTTGATAGTGTACATTTTGCGCAAACGGGAACGCACGAAAGGGTCATTATTACATGGATGTTCCAACTAATTATGGCCGCGATTGTAGGTAAGGCTTGGGAAGGTTGGTAGGGATGGGAAGCTAGGGTACGTTTGGGAAGGTAGTACGATTGGTAATGTAGGTAAGGCTTGGGAAGGTTGGTAGGGATGGGAAGCTAGGGTACGTTTGGGAAGGTTGTACGATTGGTAAGCTAGGTAAGGCTTGGGAAGGTTGGTAGGGATGGGAAGCTAGGGTACGTTTGGGAAGGTAGTACGATTGGTAATCTAGGTAAGGCTTGGGAAGGTTGGTAGGGATGGGAAGCTAGGGTACGTTTGGGAAGGTTGTACGATTGGTAAGCTAGGTAAGGCTTGGGAAGGTTGGTAGGGATGGGAAGCTAGGGTACGTTTGGGAAGGTAGTACGATTGGTAATCTAGGTAAGGCTTGGGAAGGTTGGTAGGGATGGGAAGCTAGGGTACGTTTGGGAAGATAGTACGATTGGTAATGTAGGTAAGGCTTGGGAAGGTTGGTAGGAATGGGAAGCTAGGGTACGTTTGGGAAGGTAGTACGATTGGTAATGTAGGTAAGGCTTGGGAAGGTTGGTAGGGATGGGAAGCTAGGGTACGTTTGGGAAGGTTGTACGATTGGTAATCTAGGTAAGGCTTGGGAAGGTTGGTAGGGATGGGAAGCTAGGGTACGTTTGGGAAGGTAGTACGATTGGTAATGTAGGTAAGGCTTGGGAAGGTTGGTAGGGATGGGAAGCTAGGGTACGTTTGGGAAGGTAGTACGATTGGTAATGTAGGTAAGGCTTGGGAAGGTTGGTAGGGATGGGAAGCTAGGGTACGTTTTGGAAGGTAGTACGATTGGTAATGTAGGTAAGGCTTGGGAAGGTTGGTAGGGATGGGAAGCTAGGGTACGTTTGGGAAGGTTGTACGATTGGTAAGCTAGGTAAGGCTTGGGAAGGTTGGTAGGGATGGGAAGCTAGGGTACGTTTGGGAAGGTTGTACGATTGGTAAGCTAGGTAAGGCTTGGGAAGGTTGGTAGGGATGGGAAGCTAGGGTACGTTTGGGAAGGTAGTACGATTGGTAATGTAGGTAAGGCTTGGGAAGGTTGGTAGGGGTGGGAAGCTAGGGTACGTTTGGGAAGGTTGTACGATTGGTAAGCTAGGTAAGGCTTGGGAAGGTTGGTAGGGATGGGAAGCTAGGGTACGTTTGGGAAGGTAGTACGATTGGTAATCTAGGTAAGGCTTGGGAAGGTTGGTAGGGATGGGAAGCTAGGGTACATTTGGGAAGATAGTACGATTGGTAATGTAGGTAAGGCTTGGGAAGGTTGGTAGGGATGGGAAGCTAGGGTACGTTTGGGAAGGTTGTACGATTGGTAAGCTAGGTAAGGCTTGGGAAGGTTGGTAGGGATGGGAAGCTAGGGTACGTTTGGGAAGGTTGTACGATTGGTAAGCTAGGTAAGGCTTGGGAAGGTTGGTAGGGATGGGAAGCTAGGGTACGTTTGGGAAGGTAGTACGATTGGTAATCTAGGTAAGGCTTGGGAAGGTTGGTAGGGATGGGAAGCTAGGGTACGTTTGGGAAGATAGTACGATTGGTAATGTAGGTAAGGCTTGGGAAGGTTGGTAGGGATGGGAAGCTAGGGTACGTTTGGGAAGGTTGTACGATTGGTAAGCTAGGTAAGGCTTGGGAAGGTTGGTAGGGATGGGAAGCTAGGGTACGTTTGGGAAGGTAGTACGATTGGTAATGTAGGTAAGGCTTGGGAAGGTTGGTAGGGATGGGAAGCTAGGGTACGTTTGGGAAGGTTGTACGATTGGTAAGCTAGGTAAGGCTTGGGAAGGTTGGTAGGGATGGGAAGCTAGGGTACGTTTGGGAAGGTAGTACGATTGGTAATCTAGGTAAGGCTTGGGAAGGTTGGTAGGGATGGGTTGGTAGGGTACGTTTGGGAAGATAGTACGATTGGTAATGTAGGTAAGGCTTGGGAAGGTTGGTAGGGATGGGAAGCTAGGGTACGTTTGGGAAGGTTGTACGATTGGTAAGCTAGGTAAGGCTTGGGAAGGTTGGTAGGGATGGGAAGCTAGGGTACGTTTGAGAAGGTAGTACGATTGGTAATGTAGGTAAGGCTTGGGAAGGTTGGTAGGGATGGGAAGCTAGGGTACGTTTGGGAAGGTTGTACGATTGGTAATCTAGGTAAGGCTTGGGAAGGTTGGTAGGGATGGGAAGCTAGGGTACGTTTGGGAAGGTAGTACGATTGGTAATGTAGGTAAGGCTTGGGAAGGTTGGTAGGGATGGGAAGCTAGGGTACGTTTGGGAAGGTAGTACGATTGGTAATGTAGGTAAGGCTTGGGAAGGTTGGTAGGGATGGGAAGCTAGGGTACGTTTTGGAAGGTAGTACGATTGGTAATGTAGGTAAGGCTTGGGAAGGTTGGTAGGGATGGGAAGCTAGGGTACGTTTGGGAAGGTTGTACGATTGGTAAGCTAGGTAAGGCTTGGGAAGGTTGGTAGGGATGGGAAGCTAGGGTACGTTTGGGAAGGTTGTACGATTGGTAAGCTAGGTAAGGCTTGGGAAGGTTGGTAGGGATGGGAAGCTAGGGTACGTTTGGGAAGGTAGTACGATTGGTAATGTAGGTAAGGCTTGGGAAGGTTGGTAGGGGTGGGAAGCTAGGGTACGTTTGGGAAGGTTGTACGATTGGTAAGCTAGGTAAGGCTTGGGAAGGTTGGTAGGGATGGGAAGCTAGGGTACGTTTGGGAAGGTAGTACGATTGGTAATCTAGGTAAGGCTTGGGAAGGTTGGTAGGGATGGGAAGCTAGGGTACATTTGGGAAGATAGTACGATTGGTAATGTAGGTAAGGCTTGGGAAGGTTGGTAGGGATGGGAAGCTAGGGTACGTTTGGGAAGGTTGTACGATTGGTAAGCTAGGTAAGGCTTGGGAAGGTTGGTAGGGATGGGAAGCTAGGGTACGTTTGGGAAGGTTGTACGATTGGTAAGCTAGGTAAGGCTTGGGAAGGTTGGTAGGGATGGGAAGCTAGGGTACGTTTGGGAAGGTAGTACGATTGGTAATCTAGGTAAGGCTTGGGAAGGTTGGTAGGGATGGGAAGCTAGGGTACGTTTGGGAAGATAGTACGATTGGTAATGTAGGTAAGGCTTGGGAAGGTTGGTAGGGATGGGAAGCTAGGGTACGTTTGGGAAGGTTGTACGATTGGTAAGCTAGGTAAGGCTTGGGAAGGTTGGTAGGGATGGGAAGCTAGGGTACGTTTGGGAAGGTAGTACGATTGGTAATGTAGGTAAGGCTTGGGAAGGTTGGTAGGGATGGGAAGCTAGGGTACGTTTGGGAAGGTTGTACGATTGGTAAGCTAGGTAAGGCTTGGGAAGGTTGGTAGGGATGGGAAGCTAGGGTACGTTTGGGAAGGTAGTACGATTGGTAATCTAGGTAAGGCTTGGGAAGGTTGGTAGGGATGGGTTGGTAGGGTACGTTTGGGAAGATAGTACGATTGGTAATGTAGGTAAGGCTTGGGAAGGTTGGTAGGGATGGGAAGCTAGGGTACGTTTGGGAAGGTTGTACGATTGGTAAGCTAGGTAAGGCTTGGGAAGGTTGGTAGGGATGGGAAGCTAGGGTACGTTTGAGAAGGTAGTACGATTGGTAATGTAGGTAAGGCTTGGGAAGGTTGGTAGGGATGGGAAGCTAGGGTACGTTTGGGAAGGTAGTACGATTGGTAATGTAGGTAAGGCTTATGAAGGTTGGTAGGGATGGGAAGCTAGGGTACGTTTGGGAAGGTTGTACGATTGGTAATCTAGGTAAGGCTTGGGAAGGTTGGTAGGGATGGGAAGCTAGGGTACGTTTGGGATGATAGTGTGATTGGTAATGTAGGTAAGGCTTGGGAAGGTTGGTAGGGATGGGAAGCTAGGGTACGTTTGGGAAGGTAGCACGATTGGTAATGTAGGTAAGGCTTGGGAAGGTTGGTAGGGATGGGAAGCTAGGGTACGTTTGGGAAGATAGTACGATTTGTAATGTAGGTAAGGCTTAGGAAGCTTGGTAGGGATGGGAAGCTAGGGTACGTTTGGGAAGGTTGTACGATTGGTAAGCTAGGTAAGGCGTGGGAAGGTTGGTAGGGATGGGAAGCTAGGGTACGTTTGGGAAGGTAGTACGATAGGTAATCTAGGTAAGGCTTGGGAAGGTTGGTAGGGATGGGAAGCTAGGGTACGTTTGGGAAGGTAGTATGATTGGTAATGTAGGTAAGGCTTGGGAAGGTTGGTAGGGATGGGAAGCTAGGGTACGTTTGGGAAGGTAGTACGATTGGTAATGTAGGTAAGGCTTGGGAAGGTTGGTAGGGATGGGAAGGTAGGGTACGTTTGGGAAAGTAGTACGATTGGTAATGTAGGTAAGGCTTGGGAAGGTTGGTAGGGATGGGAAGCTAGGGTACGTTTGGGAAGGTAGTATGATTGGTAATCTAGGTAAGGCTTGGGAAGGTTGGTAGGGATGGGAAGCTAGGGTACGTTTGGGAAGATAGTACGATTGGTAATGTAGGTAAGGCTTGGGAAGGTTGGTAGGGATGGGAAGCTAGGGTACGTTTGGGAAGGTTGTACGATTGGTAAGCTAGGTAAGGCTTGGGAAGGTTGGTAGGGATGGGAAGCTAGGGTACGTTTGGGAAGGTAGTACGATTGGTAATGTAGGTAAGGCTTGGGAAGGTTGGTAGGGATGGGAAGCTAGGGTACGTTTGGGAAGGTTGTACGATTGGTAAGCTAGGTAAGGCTTGGGAAGGTTGGTAGGGATGGGAAGCTAGGGTACGTTTGGGAAGGTAGTACGATTGGTAATCTAGGTAAGGCTTGGGAAGGTTGGTAGGGATGGGAAGCTAGGGTACGTTTGGGAAGGTTGTACGATTGGTAAGCTAGGTAAGGCTTGGGAAGGTTGGTAGGGATGGGAAGCTAGGGTACGTTTGGGAAGGTAGTACGATTGGTAATCTAGGTAAGGCTTGGGAAGGTTGGTAGGGATGGGAAGCTAGGGTACGTTTGGGAAGATAGTACGATTGGTAATGTAGGTAAGGCTTGGGAAGGTTGGTAGGAATGGGAAGCTAGGGTACGTTTGGGAAGGTAGTACGATTGGTAATGTAGGTAAGGCTTGGGAAGGTTGGTAGGGATGGGAAGCTAGGGTACGTTTGGGAAGGTTGTACGATTGGTAATCTAGGTAAGGCTTGGGAAGGTTGGTAGGGATGGGAAGCTAGGGTACGTTTGGGAAGGTAGTACGATTGGTAATGTAGGTAAGGCTTGGGAAGGTTGGTAGGGATGGGAAGCTAGGGTACGTTTGGGAAGGTAGTACGATTGGTAATGTAGGTAAGGCTTGGGAAGGTTGGTAGGGATGGGAAGCTAGGGTACGTTTGGGAAGATAGTACGATTGGTAATGTAGGTAAGGCTTGGGAAGGTTGGTAGGGATGGGAAGCTAGGGTACGTTTGGGAAGGTAGTACGATTGGTAAGCTAGGTAAGGCTTGGGAAGGTTGGTAGGGATGGGAAGCTAGGGTACGTTTGGGAAAGTAGTACGATTGGTAATGTAGGTAAGGCTTGGGAAGGTTGGTAGGGATGGGAAGCTAGGGTACGTTTGGGAAGGTTGTACGATTGGTAAGCTAGGTAAGGCTTGGGAAGGTTGGTAGGGATGGGAAGCTAGGGTACGTTTGGGAAGGTAGTACGATTGGTAATGTAGGTAAGGCTTGGGAAGGTTGGTAGGGATGGGAAGCTAGGGTACGTTTGGGAAGGTTGTAAGATTGGTAAGCTAGGTAAGGCTTGGGAAGGGTGGTAGGGATGGGAAGCTAGGGTACGTTTGGGAAGGTAGTACGATTGGTAATGTAGGTAAGGCTTGGGAAGGTTGGTAGGGATGGGAAGCTAGGGTACGTTTGGGAAGGTAGTACGATTGGTAATGTAGGTATAGTATGGATGGTACGCTTGGTATTGATATGAGGATATTGATTAATATAGTATGCAAATTGCATAGTGCATATGAATAATATATGAATAATATGAATAATATATATGAATAATGAATTAGAAAATGGCGTACATCATTTGCATCAATGTGTGTTACTTATATGGCACAGTTACCGAAAAACATGGAAATTGCTCATAAATGATATCCTGTGTGGAAGTCTTGATTTTACTCACAGTTAGTCGGCAAAAGCACACGTGTTTTTAGCATAAGCGGTACAAACTATCGTTGCAATAATGAGGTTCCCTAAAGGTGCCTATGTTAGGCATTATATTTCTGGTTTTCACATCAGTCATATTCTGTTATCATTGTCTTTCGTGTTTCTAAAAACAGTGCGACCGTTCTGTACGTATTGTTTTGATGACGATAGTGATCACCAATGTTCACTGGATTGGGTAAGTGATGTATGCATGTAATTACACAGACAGAGAGCTATGATGATTCAGAGCTAAGCAATCCTGTATTTTAGGGGATTCATTGATTTGACGGAATAAACCATATACTTCTTCATTATTATTGGAAGACGATGATTTCCAGTCGATAGAATGACGTTATAATTGCTGGTTCCCATCAATTTAAAATTGGGAACTGTATAACATTGGGAACCAACGTCATTCGATCGACTGGAAATCATCGTCTTCCATCATTATATTATGCATGAATTGACTGAAATGTTACAAATACATGGCCGGGGGATGTAACATTTGTCATGAAAACTTGAATGATAAAGAAGTAGGCTTATTATACATACGGTTTATTCCGTCAGTAAGGTTTATCGCAAAGATCGGCCCGGAGTGACGTCACATGCCGTTGACCACAAATAAAAGAGGTAAATAAAGGCCTCTTTCTTAGTCTTAGTCTTACAGTTACACAGTGCAGGCTTTGCCGTTTGAGGCGCGCGAGAGCGATCGCGCGCCTAGTGCGCTCCTTAACCCATTTCTGGTCGCGCGATTTATCGCGCTCCTTAATATTATTACTATACCTTACACACAATCGAAAAACGTAAATAAATAAAATATTGTCAGTGTTGCTATCTAAAATCTCCCCCTGGAAATCGCGTAAATTCAACCACACCCTGTACTAGTGTAGAATCTCATTCCGGCAAGGATAGGAGCACAATTGGTCGCGGTTCAAGCGGCGGTTGTCACTGTATTAGCATGTGCAAGCAGCATAAATTGACCGTAGCCTACAGTTCGTGATGAAAAAGCGCAACATTTCTTTTTATTTTTGACGTATCAAAGCAGCATCAGTTGACCGGTCGATAAATAAATGCGGCACTGTTTTCAGTGGGGGATCAAAGCAGCATTAGTTGACCGGTCGATAAGTGCAAGCAGCACTGTTTTCAGTGGGGGATAACCAAAATAAAAATGGAGGCTACCGCGACCGCTATAAACAGGGAAAGCCGATCAGCGACATAATCCGACGTATCACATTGGTCATAAATTGCTCTCCTCGATAATCCCGGGGGAGCTTTTAAAATGCTCTCCTAGTGCTCTCCTAGAGCACTTCAGGAGAGCGATTAAAAGCTCCCCTGCCAATTTCAAACGGCAAAGCCTGCAGTGACATCGTGTGACGCGATCCCTTGAGTATAGTCGAGTACAGCGTAAAACTGCTAGGTAGTTAAAACGTCTGGTTTGTTGTCAACGGCAAACGGTAAAAAGTACCAATCAATTGATTATCCTATTCTGATGCATTGTGGGATAAAAAAGTGACAAAATTGAAGGGGGAAGCAGTACACCACAACCTCTATGGGAACTTGCATCTACTCCAAATCAAATCATGACATTTTGGAAACTAATGGGGCTAAAATAGTCTTTTAAATGTTTTAAACATTTTTGAAGTCCTTAATTTGTTTATAGTTTTTCAAATACCAACTTTACTTAAGTAACGACCCATTTTTCGTATTGAATGCCGTATAGTATTGTAACGAGGAATGTCCCGGAAAACAAAAAATGATGTAACTTTTTTTATATTTACTCAATTTTTATCACAGTCAAAGTATACATTTTCTGAAATTTTTTCAGTAGGTCTAATAGTTAACATGTTTTGGTTCAAAATGTGTTGACTTTTTAAATATTAAAACCCAGATTTTGGAATACGGTAATACCCTGTATTCAACGATTACAAACCAGTGCAAATTATTTTTTCCAGCCTTTTAGTTTTAGTAGGCTTAATCCACCCTTCATTCAAATCAATAATGTTTACTTTCTATGCAAGTAGGTAATTAGCATACTACATTAATTGACATAATTGTTATCTGGAATTTTATTGTGTCACCCTGTATAACTTCAAGACTTCAAGGTAAACCTATATAATGAGTTAAAATATGTGTCATTAGTTTCCTTGTGCCTTCAGCTTTCCAAAAATGTATACTTTTGCTAGGTTAGTGATGATAGTTATGGGAGATTCACATTTCAGTCTCAATTGGTGTTTACATTCTTTAATTGGTGATGCAATGCTAAGGGTGGCTTACTGGCGAGTTCATGACACATGGCCCTATAAAGCCTAGGCTAAAATACAGGAATGTCCAAGAGGGCAATGTACTTGCCCGATCAGTATTAAAAAGTTTAAACAAATAAATTGAGCTAACTTCTACAAGTTCTTCAAATTGCATTTTCATCAAATAAATTATAATATTTCCCCATCATAATAGGGCTGTCATCGACATGGACGATGTCGACTTTATGTCGATATCAGCTATTATCCCGCCATGTCAATATCAACTTTGGGATGTCGATATAATTGGCATTAAATCGTCCGTAACGATTTGAGAAAAAAATTATCGGCAAAGTGATTTTTATAAAGTTTGACATTGTTTCAAAATGATTTTGTAATAAAAGAATGTAGAAAATCGGCGAATTAATGATCGTAGCGTATTATACTAAAGGATTTTTAACTTGTGTACATTGACTTAGCGATATTTTCGATCTGCGGTAATATTCTACTGTATACTATCGCGGACATTAATTTGCGGGAAAATCGGCTTGGTATTTGGATCATAATATGTCGATATCAAGATTCTAAAATAGCAACATTACATGTCGACATAAAAAAAGATCTCGATAACAGAGCACTACATCATAAATAATTACCCACTCCCACTATTTCTCTGTAAATAGAGTACATGAAGGCCTATGTTTCTATTCTGACTGACTATTTTCCTACTTAGTACCTATCGCCAACCCACCCCTCCCCCATACTAATATATTACCAGAGTACCAGACTGATTAGGCCTACATGTAGTAAGGCTGTGAATGCACGGGTATTTTCGTACCCGTTTTTCGGGCGGGTACCTGGGTACCCGAAAATACACACTAAAAAAAAAAAAGGGGGTATAAAAAAGGGTATAAGTCACAGCCTTTAAACATGTACTGCTACATGTAGTATTTCCTGGGAAATTTTAAACCATGTTTTGATTTTAAAGAAGGCTACTGCATGTATATTATTAAAACGGAACAAAAACATGCATATACATCTCAAAGATGATCACGCCCAAAATTATTACATGTATTTAAAATGATTGTGCGCACTTCAGGCAATGCATGCATGGGTATGTTGTTCAAATTTGTTTGCTAAATTAAAAATTCATTTATACTTTTATAGTTACCTGATTACTGGTATTGGAAAGGGGTATCATGTACATGTACACCTAGCACATAAAGTCCCTGCTCATCAGGTGCTTTGAGGTTGACTAATTCAAAATATATAATCGGTACCAAAAATCTGAGATATACATTAAATGAGCAAATTTCTTCTCCGCAGTTTGATACCTCATTCAACAAAATAGAATGGATACTTTTAAAGTTATGTCGATTTCAATGACCGCGGATGCAACAGAAAAGTGGCACTAGGTATAGGAATCATTGATTTGTGTGTGATAACTGTGTGCTATCTGAACGTGACAGATGAATGGGTCTTTAGTGATAACCGCAATGTGCGGGACAAAGGGTGTATCTGGCTGTGAAGAATACAAGTCTTAGCTGATAAGCTGTGAGTTTTTCAGTGCGTAAATCCATAGACGGGTAAAACATTGATTTTTACCGTCTATGGTAAATCACACACAAATCAATGATTTCCTATACCTAGTGCCACTTTTCTGTTGCATGCGCGGTCATTGAAATCGACATAACTTTAAAAGTATCCATTCGATTTTGTTGAATGAGGTATCAAACTGCGGAGAAGAAATTTGCTCATTTAATGTATATCTCAGATTTTTGGTACCGATTATATATTTTGAATTAGTCAACCTCAAAGCACCTGAGCAGGGACTTTATGTGCTAGGTGTATATGCCGCCCTGAAGACCCCCTTTTGAGCCCTCTTCTGCTAGCTCTTAAGAACCCCCTTTTGAACCTGCATCAGCTCTTAAGACCCCCATTTTATTGAAAATTCAAAAATCTTGAGAATGTTCATTCCAAAGCCCCAATTTGGGGCAAAATTTGCGAACATTTGCATTCTTACTAATCAAATTTGAAAAACAAACTAAACTGCTCACAAAAAGTTAGGAAACTTTTTGGAATCAAGTATATTTTTATTATTTATTACCCTCTTTGTATCTGTTATATATCAATGGAAAGCTGAAGTGTTCCTCTTTAAAATGATACCACATTTGCAATGATTACATGTTGCTGAACTTGGCCATATGAATGAGAATGAGGCAAAGTCACAAATCAAATGTGCCAAAATTACCGTTATCTGTGCTAAATAGTCAATAGGTAATGATCAATAATCAAACCGGTCATGCTTGAGAACCATGAATGGTTTACACAAAGATTAGCACCAGTGAGCACAACACACACACCCCAACCCTCATCTCTTTAGAAAACCATTATTTGGGTATTTGCAAGACTGGGTTAACAATGACTCCAGGTGGAAGGTCATGAAGGTAAGTGATGAAAGGTTTAGGCCTACAACTTGTACAATTTTCTGAGACACGGTAAACGTTTTGCAGTTTCAATATGCCGCGTTTAACAGATTTGGAGAGAGCCCGTGCCAATACCTATTGACTGTACAGATAACGGTAATTTTGGCACATTTGATTTGTGACTTTGGCTCATTCTCATTCATGTGGCCAAGTCCAGCAACATGTCATCATTGCACATTTGGTATCATTTTAAAGAAGAACACTTCAGATTTCCATTGATGATATGCAACATAATACAAGAGGGTAATAAATAATAAAAATATACTTGATTAAAAAAAGTTTCCTAACTTTGTGTGAGCAGTTTAGTTCGTAAGACCTTCTTTTTCAAGAAAAATCAGTTCCTAAGACCCTATTTTTCGGCATAAAATTCTCTCTGATCATTTGCGAAGCCCCCCTTTTTTGAGACCCTTTGGGCGGCACACCCCTACCAACAAAAAAAGGTTGAGGTCCCCCACTCCCCTGGGGGTTATATCAGTGACAACATATATTATATAATATTAACACAAGTGTACTACATGAATGGTATTTTTGTAATGTTTAGTCACAACAGCAGTCATGACTCATATCAATTGAATGCAACATTCTTACCACAAACGACTAATACATTTCTATTAAAATCATTTGCATTTCAGAATGAAACCAACATCCTGTTCTTCCTTATATGTATTCTTGTTGTGAAGAATAGAAAACAGCCATCGTTTGATGAATTCCTCAAGAAGCTCTTCATGTTTGCCAAAGTAGCCAACTTTTTACTGTTCTTCTATGCGGATCTCAGATATGCGGTATTATTTAGCGTCGCTTGTGTTGGTAAGTGAATCCTAAACTGTAATTCAGATGTATTGGTTGCCACAATGACAACCCTCAACTGCAAATTATTTTCTAAAGAGAAATACTGTAAAACCACTCAATTTCGAGAGGGTTGTGGATTCGCGAAATTAAATACACACGAAATTGACTATTTTGCATTGAAAGTAACAGAACAAATTTGAGACTCGCAAATTTAAATGCCCGCTAAAATAGCAGTAATTTTAAAGTGTGAAATTAAGTAGCCGCAAAAATTATAGGGTTTACAATAAAATGAAATAAAATCATTACAAAATGAAGGTCCATGATGTCTGGTCACTAAGAGATGACAGCAGACCAAGAAGAAGAAAAAAGTTTATTTCTCAGAAAGATGCAACATTTTCCCAGAGACAAATTGCTTATAATTTATTGCATATTTGTATGGAAAAGCAACATTGCCTTCCAAATCCCAACATTTCCCTCAAACACCATATTTTTTCCTGCCATGGGTGGGAGTAACAAAAATAAAGCGGAATTTTAAGCAACAAATTAAATACATGTATATATTAAGTTGAACCTTTTAACCATAAACAACTATTTTGTGAGGATGACCTCTCATGGTTGTGTAATGGGATGGCATGAGGGTTTGATGGTCATCTGGATTTTGGTAATACGATTACGATAAGATTTTCCTTAAAATGATTGGTAAAGAGTGAAGACGGCACATAATTTTATTCTAAGCTAGGCAAGCTTGTCCACCACTACACTGCCGCTTTACCTCTTGTTGGCTGTAAAGAGCAATGGGTACACAGATGAGAATTGTGTTCAAATAGGCCCGTTAAATAGGATGTCACATTGTAGGCAGTAATATATTTTATTAACCCAACTAAAACCTTCATGTTTCACCTTTAATCACCAGTGAGTGTAGTAACCTGTCCTGAGCCAATATATCAAGGTCCGCAGGATATCACATACTTCACAGCAGATACATTACAGGTAGGTAAATCCAATGAATCCATCTAGGTCTATATGGGACTTTGTTTATAAGTACAGGGGTATCATTATCAACATCTCATACAACAGTCACAACACTGTGGCTTGACTGCGGATTGGGCTACTTTTTATCTTTGCACCGCCGCCCAAGAATGAGTGCTGCGACCTGTAAAAAGTTGGGCTACCAATACATTTTCTATGGGCTCAACGCAAATGGGACTACTTAATATACATCGTGGGACGTATGACATGGCGTCCCCAACCTGACGTAAAAAATTGAGCTCGATAACTAACCAACAGTGCTAATCTTTACCCACCCGACTCAAATTGGGGCCCTCACCCCCCCCCACCCCCCAACACACTGTATTTACAGAAAAAGAAGAAAAATTAGCCCGATAGTTTGAGATGTTCTTCCTGGTCAAGGCCGTCAGCAGGGGGGGGGGGGGGGGGGACTATCTGCCCCCTGACCCCCCAGAGACACGCTACTGTTAAAGACATTAGATATGGACCTATTGACTTGATGTTGTAACATTACAGCCTAACAGGGGAGGAACACAAGTGCTCTTGTGTTTTGTTTTTAGATGCACCTGTGGTTCTTGTCTCGCTGGCAACCCATTTCTAAATACAACATGAATTATAAGTAACAGTATTGATAAGTAAACATAGATAAAGCATAGAGCTGGTTTATTATATATATTCATGCATGCCCGTACCTTTGTTTTCTTTACGTAGGAGGAACTATCAAATAATCCGCGGAGAACCTGGCTTATAGAATTTTACACATCCTGGTCCAATAAGTGTCAACAACTCGCTACTCCATTTGCACAGCTGTCAATACAGTAAGTCAATTCATCTCAGTATTTGCAATGTTTTTAAGTGCAATTTTATCATACTAATTGTTGCCCAAAATGGATGGATGTTCTTGAGAAGCGACCGACAGCAATTAAGTCACAAGACATCCAAGTAGGTGGCTAAGATGCAGCATTGGTAATTTGATCTTTAATTATTTTACTTTGCACTATTAATTTTTAACTTTCGCCAAAATTGTGTAATTGCATCGGTCGTCGCCATTTTAAAGCAATACCGGGCATCAACTATATGCGGCGTTTTTTTAGCTGCAGTTTATAACGACGAGGTCATTTTCATTACACGATTTGGGCAAAGTGACCGAAAATAGGCGCTGACCGAAAACTGGCGACTTTACCTTACATGAAGTGATATAATGTAAAAATATTCAAAACCATCAGCTGACCAAAGACAACCCTGTTTACAGTTGTCTCAACGTCTTTGCCTCAATATCCCTCCCATTCCCATCTCTGATTATTGTGATTTCATTTTTGCAGAAAGCACTGTCTATCTCCTATTTTATTTCATTTCATATTCATCAATTTAATATATCGCGCCTACTTAAATGTCATTTGTTGATTTTTATCTCCAGGTATTCACACAATCACCTGAAGTTTGGCAAGGTAGACGTTGGCAGACATCAAGAGCTAGCCAAAAAGTAAGTAATCATCCCACAGGACAAAGTTCATCGAGATCTGTTTTATGAACTTGCGCTGAGGCAACAACAAACACCCTGTTCTACGGGCCCGACCTACCCATTTGTTTTTATTTTTATTTGTTTTTTGTTTTTTCGATTTTCTAAAAAGAAACAATGTTTGTAAACGTTTTATTTGTTTAAAAATTGAAATCTTTTGACAATTTTGAAAATTGATGAAAATTCTACAAAATGTTCACAAATTTGTGAGGTAAAGAAAAAGGCTAAAAAAGAAATGAACCCCGACCGTCCCTACCTGAGAGGTCCGTTTGTCCTGTAGAATAGGGTTGGGGTTTTTTCATCGCCTTACTGGTTCTTATAGTTGGGACAATACGGTTCAGATATTTGCTCCTCTGGGGGAAATGTTGTAAAAAGCTCTTCAAGGTGACAAGAGACCGTTGGGCAACTATTTTAAATAATTCCATGAGTGGGCAATATTCATTTTATATGACAAATAGAAATAGTGTATAGTGAGGTTTGATAAGAAGATATAAGCTAAAGCTTAAACTCGAGCCCATCAGGAGAAGATTACCCTCTCATGACAACATTGAAATCACTCACCTTTTTAGCAGAGTTCATGACAATAAGTTCTGTTAGTAAATTCTGTTGAGGTGAAATGGCAGCAAACTAAACACACTGCAACCCACCCCATATAACCAAGGGGTGTGTAATTTTATTGAAGTAACCAATTTAATGAAAATTGTATGCATGCGGCAGCATGAAGTAACAGACTATATAATTGATTCCTCTTTTCCTGATGTCCTCAGCTGCTACCATACACAGGCAGGAATGTAGTACACTAAATAGAGATTTTTATATGAAGAGCTTGGTTGGCCTACATCCACTTCTACATGCTACTCATTTTCCATTATTGAATGGATGGCTATTCATTATGTGGAATATGGCTTGTATTGTTGGTGCCTCAATTGCCGTGCATGGATACACCAATCCAAGTCATATAGAAACAGTAATGAACACAGCCATACAATAATTTGATTAATTCCATGGACTTGTCAAATGTCAATGCAAATTCAATAATGCAAAATGATTAACATGTAGAAGTGGACGGAGGCCCTTTTGCAACAAAGCTCTTCATATGTGCAATACTATTTGGTGGATGTTTACAGTCCTAGTTAACTTCGCTCAAGCGGTGCCTGTGCAACAACAAAAAGCTTTGCAGAAGAAGCACAGGCATCTTGACAATCCCTTAATGTTCTTGTCTTTGTTCTTTAAATGACAGATTTATGATTGATAGTTCTGCATCATCACAACAACTACCCACGGTAATATTATTCCAGGGCGGTAAAGAAGTGATGAGAAAACCAGGCAGGGCCAAGAAAGGGATTGCCAAGTATAACTTCACTTCGGTAAGTCATAAGAAACCTTTTTTCGTGTATCTGTTATGAAACATTTAAAACTTGGTGTGCCACATTGATAGCTAACACAAAAATCTGATATTGCCAACACTGAATTATGGGTAATTTTAATTTCTTAATTGGTTTTGTTTGATGCTTGTTTTGGTACATTTGGACTACAACTAGCAAAGTGTTTGCAAAGCGTGCACACCTTCAAAATTGCCTGAAATTTGCTGAATTTACAATGATTTTGTCTGAGATTGGGTATTTTAAGTTACATCATGGCACTGTCACTACAATTCCCTGAAATGTTTTTTGAAAAGTTTCATTGCAAAATCCTTTATTTGAGATTAAGCCAATACAATTTATATCATATAATGCCAGTTTTGAGATGACATCGTATAGTCGACATATGATCAGAAGTAGTGTATATTTTGTCCAAGCACTTTTATTGCCAATATTTTAGAATGGAAAAATGGATAATAATAATAATAATGACAACGACGTTTGTATAGCGCCCAACATCAAGATCCCTAGCTTCAACATAAAAGAAAATAAACAAACTATATATATGGATAAAGTAAACAAATACTAAAAGCCATTGTGAACAAGGCATTAGCCAGAGTGGCGTCTGGGTGTCATATGGATGCCCTGTCGTGAAAATGGACACCCTAAAAAATGCTAAAGCGGTCCAGTGGACACCTCCCAAAAAATAAAAAATGTTCACAATTTGAACCCCAAAAGGTGGGTATAAACTATTTTATGTCAAAAAACACTGTTTTTTGCGCAATATTTTACATTTGGACCAATTTTTATTTATAATAATTCGGAGCTCACAGCTTCTGATGCGGTCAATTTACACAGGAACGTGCTCGCGCCGCTCACTCCACTTTATTTTGATCCCACTTTGGACACCCAACTTTCAAATCCTGGCCAAGGCCCTGATTGTGAACAAATGAATCATTTAGGATTTCTTAAACTGACAGACAGTATTCTGTAATGAGGCTTTATATATATTCATATTACAATTTGACATACTATTTCATTTGTTTTCATCAGATTGATATCATACGTGACTATGAACTAGACCGCCTCTACGAGAGCACAAAGACTAAATCTCAAAAGAAAGCAGAAAAGAAGGTAGAAAAATCCAAGGTGGAAGAAGTGGAACCAGAGGAAGATAAGAAGACAAAATGAGCTACAAGATGTGTTTATGGTTTATTTGGTGCTATTCGCTCTTTGCACGGATCCATCATTTGCGAGGAGAGCCTCAAATTGGAATCAGATTGAATTAAAGTGTTGCATCATTTCACAATGTCTCACTGCATGACCAGTGTAGAGAGTGCAGGGAGAGCCAAACTAGTTGCATAATGTTATGGAATAGTCCCGTTCAATGCGGTACCAATTCAAGGCTCTCCTCGCAAATGGCAGATCCGTGCAAAAAGCGAATATGGGCAAATATAATAATGTTTGGCAGTATTTATGCGTAATAGTGTATATTTTAACGGTTTTACCAACCAATTGGACATTGATTGTGGTTAATCACACATTTCTGAACATTACAGTCAGCTGCAAAGAAGTTCTACATTTGTAATGTTAGAAGCACATACGAAGCATAAACATGGAGGTACTGTTCCAACTGGATACGTATAACAGCATTACTCTGGCTAGACCAACGTGAGGCATTTGAACGCCCGATTGTTTGTGTGGCATCATGAATGTTACCACCCACACATTCAAAGTATGTATGTTTTCACAAGGCCCGGGATAAGGCCAGTTCTGAACTTCCTTATTGGCGACTGTGGTTCTTTTGAATCGTGCTGTTGTTAATCCTTTTGACTCTTAGTAGCCAAGTTTGTGACACGTATGCTGTGACATAATAAATACAGCACATTTTATGCATGTACATGTACCAGTTGAAAATGTGATCTGCACTCTGCTTTTTCTCATGTTAGTGGATGACATGACTGCGTATTAGTATAAGTAGGTTAATTAAAATATTGATTTTTTTTTTGATAACAGTACCATTTCTCAAATAGTTCTCCCATATATGGAATAAAGCATCGGGCAGCAATAGACCATTTCAAAAATGTCGGGAAAAAATAGGTCATGTGGATTAGGTGCTTATACAGTGTAATGAAGCGGTTGATTGCATTCATAGTATTGGTTATCCACTTTAGTAAAACTAGTAGCGATAGTATTTTGTTTCTATCAACAATGGCGTCGATACCGGCAACTAAAAACGTTATCGAGCTGAAGGTATAATGTGAAGGTATAATTACCCTGAATGTCTTTTATCTCAGTGTTTTTGTTCCTGAAACACCGCAAAATACAACTTTGTGAGGCAGACAATCTCTCACCAAAACCAGCGCAATCCACACACACATTAAAAACACCAGGTAAAATCATGTTTGTTTTTCTGTGCGCTGTGTAAGCATTCGAAACCGATCATATATTTTTGGAAAACTTTGATTTGAAATGGTCTATTGTTTGACATTTTGGCAACATTGTTGAGGAATTGTTTGTGCCTAATAGTCCTTACCATAAACCTTTATGAGGATTTAGCTCATCGTTTTTTCTGAGGGCACAAATCTACTGATAGTAGATAATCAGGTAGTCGGAGAGAATAGTGAATTCACAAAAGAATGAAAGAAATGTAGGTTTTTTGAATGTGGATCATGAGAATGAGTAGGTTTGGGTTTGAAATGATGTAATTAGTGCAATTTATGATAATTTTACTGTATGATTGTAACAAGTATAGTAAGTAAGAATTAAGTCAAAAGCAGGGTAAGAAACTCTTAAAAACACACCTATTTGTTCATGTATTGTTCATGTAAGCTGTTATAAGAAATTAATGCACAATTTTAAAACAGTGTTTTACTTGCTAGGGACCGTCAATAATGATGTGAATTTAAAAAGATGAAAGTAATAGGCATGGATGTAGCCAGTAATGATTGTTTATGGGAACCTATTTTACTAATTGTAATATTTACACTGCATGTATTGATTTGAAATGGATCCCCACCTACCGTGTGTCTTGTTTTGGGGCCTTTTGGCAATTGGAAAATACCTTGCATTTTTAAGTGAATGTGTGATAAATATTTAAAGCAATTATTCAGGGTTAAAAAATTCACAGAGAATCTATGACAAGGATTCTTGCCGGTAGAGTTGCTGGAATCCAAGTAGATTCTCCCAAGCTTAACTGTGCAACGCATCAATTTAATAGAGAATACTGTAAAACAACTTAATTTCCCTAGGAGATCCAATTCGCCAAATTAAATTGCGGTCAATTATATTATTTATAATGATTATATAGGAAGACAATACAAATTATTTAGTGAAATTAAATTGCTGCAAAAAGTTGACTAAATGCTAATTTGCTAAATTAAGTTGCCGTGAAATTAAACTGTTTTACAGTAATCCACAGATTCTCGCAAATACTTTAAAAGAATGTAAACAGATTCTTGCAAGATTTGACAAACTTTTGATCCTGTTGTTATTATAAGTAAAGATGTTTTAACATAAAATGTGTATAAACATTTGTAAAAGTGGTTTAAAACCTACGATGGTGATTTATACCCTCTCTGCAGAAAATAGTTGGAATAAAGAGAATGCAATGCATTCATGTGTCGTTGATTGTTCGGGTACTAAATGAAGCATTAATCATCACTACTTGGCTGTAGAATGTGGTTCATCCTCACCAACCCTCTCACCTATATATGGAGTGATAGATGACTTCATACCAAGCATTTGGTCGGCAGTTGCCATTGTTCTTTGCCCGGCAGTATGCACGCATATCCTGTTTTGTTTAGGACCTGTGCTATTCAAAGCATTATTAAGGGCAATAAGGCATAGTGGACAGTGTTGTGGTAATTGTGCTGTTCCCTCAAGCATGTATTGACAGTCCAGTCCAGTCCCTTCGACCGTTGCTTTTGTTTATAAATATTGCTGTCGCCCCATCTATCATCAAAGTGATGTACTGCATTCCAAAACAATAGGCGCGCAATGCTGTCGCGGTCACGCAGAAGCCACGTAGTACGCAAGGGAATGGTTTGAAATGATCGACAATTATTTGTTTTGATTATGATTATGATATGATAATGCGCATGGTGACTTAGTTTGAGATGCCTCAAGTGAATTGATTAAAAGTGCAAGTAAGATTGATGGGATTCATATTGTGTTGTGACTCTTGTACTTAAATTAAAATTAAAACTAAAGTTGGATGCAAAACCCAGCAGTACAATGTACATATGTTCCATTATCCATCCATTTGATATACCTAGATTTAGATTGTCATCAGGTGTATTCTCAATGAGCAAAATTGGTTATAATAAGGTCAAAACAAAAAGGTTTTATGCTGAATTGTGCTTGTGGCTTTGTTGTGAAAATCATATTTAAAGCAATTTTGAAAGCTTTGTACAGAAGTTATTATAACATTGTATATGACTGGGGTTTATGCTATTACTATTTAGGTGTTACCTATGAGTAAGCTATGACAAATTAGCCTGGTCATAAGTATTCCGACTTAGAAGTGGAACTTTTTAACACAAAGTTTGATAGCACTCAATTCACATTTTACCCTCTAACCCCCCCCCCCCCCCCCAATTTTTTCTTGAACTTAAAAATGATGATGGTGAGCCAAGTTGTGACTGTATGGAACGTTTTTTTCCAATAATAAAACAGTATTTAAACTCGAGAAAAACAACTGAATCCAGTGATTTATTGGACTATGCGTCTTCAAATTTTAATTTCACATTGTGAAGTACCATATCAGCTTCATTTTCTTGCTTCATACAGTGTTCTCTGTCCATGTTCAGCTACAGCAAAATACCAGCTACGTTATTAGCAGCCCACATGTCTTATTTCTTACAAAGTGATATGGCAGAGAATCAATAGTGCATTTAAATCATCTGAGTGATATGATTGTAAACAGAGTTTAAAAGTTGTAACTTGTTTGGAATAAAGAAACAAATAAATACACACAATTACATTTCTAGTTTTCGTTAGATTTTATTAAATTGCCGTATAAAATATGTATTTGATATTCATATCTAAAACTTCAATTTTGGGAAAAAAGGTGAGTCGCATGACATGAAATAGATTTTACTACAAGGTTCATTCAGTAAGTTTCACCTCCTTCGTAATTTAGCTATTATATGCGACTCATCACATCAAAACAGACCATGCAGTTATTGGCAAACCTATTTGCAGAAAATAGCATAAGAAGATGATAAAACATAACATCCGTGTTTTGTGTCCAATTTCAGTAAGTAAGGTGTCATTTTAAAGATAAGAATAACTAAAGAATCATGAATTTTAAATCTCATTTTTGTTTTTCGGAGACACCTGGTCTGATTTGATGTGATGGGCCATGCTAGCCATTGGAAATGTCTCATGATTGCTTTGTGCTGAATCTCAGCTATACATTGATGGTAGACTGCTTTTGGTACCAATCTTTCTTGCATGTTGGTGCAGTGAAAACCAAATGCCGATAGTGTGATGGATTTGGTTGTTTTAAACGGGAAAAAATTTGGAAATTTCATACCTATTTGCAATTTAAACCGCGATACATCCATCTAAACTGCTCACAAAAAGTTAGGAAACTTTTTTTAATCAAGTATATTTTTATTATTTATTACCCTCTTTGTATATGTTATATATCAATGGAAAGCTGAAGTGTTCCTCTTTAAAATCATACCACATTTGCAATGATTACATGCTATTGAACTTGGCCACATGAATGAGAATGAGGCAAAGTCACAAATCAGATGTGCCAAAATTACCTTTATCTGTGCTAAACAGTCAATAGGTAATGATCAATATTCAATCCGGTCATGCTTGAGAACCATGAATGATTTACACAAAGATTTGCACCAGTGATCACAACACACACAAGTTAACCCTCATCTCTTTAGAAAACCATTGTTGGGGTATTTGCAAGACTGGGTTAACAGGTGGAAGGTCATGAAGGTAAGTGATGGAAGATTTAGGCCTACAACCAGGCGCCTGACACTGTATTGTTCGAATCGCCGAAAGCATAGACGGTCATGAATATACAATGAATAATCATATCAATGAATATACGTCATTTGTGAAGTCGAAAATGAAAAGTACCAGACCATAGTGGACGCGAACGGCCGTAATCTTTGAATCTCCGTTGATTTCAATGTTATGTCGGAGTGTTTTACCTAATTTCATACTGACACGACCTGAGTGATAATCAAACGGTCCCCGAACGATGCCCTGGCGCTGTTGAAGTCAGAAATATCATCGTTCCCTACAGTCCGAGCGTTCCCACATCGAATTTCACCTAGAATCTTCGTCACACGAACCTATGTCCGCCATCGTCTGAATATCGAAAAGGCCCTCTGGAGAGTCAAGGGGACAACATTTTTTTGTACGCATGCGTCCGATCGCTTTGGATTTGTCCACTAAAATTTTGGACAAATGCCTAATGAGTATGTGCTGCATGGCAAGTGACACAACTTCTTGTAATGCGCTAATCAACCGTAGATCTAACCCCCGGGCTCCGGCCAGTTTGGGGTGGAAAAGCCCAATCAGGAAAAGTTCACGGAAAAGATTCAGGCGTTGACGGTTCAATGGTATATCACAGATAGGCAAAGTGGGTATATCCAGTGACAGTTGTATATCCCTTGGTATATAATATTTAATTTTGACTAAAGCAGCCGACAATGCATTGATTGATGATAACATCCAGAAGTGGTTTGATGTGATAATAATGCCGCCATGAGGATCGAGCCGTGTAGTGAGGGGCCACGCCGAACTATGATCGAGAGTGACCAATAACGCGCCGCAATGCGGACCACTGGCGCGCGGCGGGCCGGCACATCCAACATGCGCGAATCAGTGGCGTAGCCAGCTTTAAACAGGGCCATAGGGAGGGGGGAGGGGTGGACTTATCAGACAGTAAAAAGTCCGAGTTGTATACCGACGAAAGGCATGATGTACAGTCAATAAAACTATACGGTAGTGCCCACATGTTGTGGCGAATATAGGGCCTACACTTACTTGCAACAGAGTGACGGTGGAATCCGGGGGCCGACTATACTACCGTAACAGAGCGACAGTAGAATCCGGTGTTTAATTTTTTTTAATTGAGTGTATTGTTAATAGTCCCGGTTCTGAGCACTTCTCTAGCCCGCCCGGCCTGTGGGCCTAAATGAGACACTGTGCACTTTGCGCCGTGCATATGCTATAACCATCTAATGATTGGAAGCGTAGCAGCATTAAGTATTATGAGAAAATGTGTACATATCTCCTAAGATTCTGGAGATTCGGAGTCTACCATCGGACCGGGCTTTCAGTTGACCTACGCATAGGAGCATCGTCGAAGCGAGAATGTCCCCTGTAACCTTTTTCAAGATCTTTGGCACTGAAATTAAAATTTTGGTTCATTATAGAGGGAATCCACTTTACTCATACGTGCCCGTAATCACCCTTCAAAGGTACAAGACTTGATCTAGCCTAGCTATAACAAGCTATAACAAGGCGGTTCTCGAACGGCGCGTCTCGCCTGTTCATCAAAAGTGACTTGAAAGAAATGATGATGAAACATATGATACAATGTAGCACTGTCACAGAGGTATGCATTGTAGTTAATGCAAGGGATGTAATACCTTAAGGGATGCTCAAATGTTACCCAGTACTAAAGATTTTGCGGAACACAAACGAATCGTTTCCGCTTTATGGCCCTTCAAAGTTTAGATGGTACCCCACCCCCTTTGGACTATGCAGTGGCGGCGCCAGCATCATAATTGGGGGGGGGGGGGGGGGGGCAAAAGGAGGCAAGACATTTTAGGGGGACCCCAGAAGATCTTGAATGACCTCCAATGAACCTTGAAAATTTACTCAACAAAAAGAATACACCCCCCTTCCCTCCACCAAGTCGCATCAAGATAGGCCCTACTGATCTATTTGACCCCATATTTGACCTTGAATGACCTCTCATGACCTTGAAAATTTAATCAGCAAAAAAAACACACCATCCCCCTTCCCTCCACCAAATCCCATCAAGATAGGCCTTACGGATCTTATTTGACCCCAGATGACCTTGAATGACCTTGAAAAATTAATCAGCAAAAAGAACACACCACACCCCTTCTCTCCACCAAATATAATCAAGATAGGCCTTACGGATCTTATTTGACCCCAGATGACCTTAAATGACCTCGAAAAATTAGTCAGCAAAAAGAACACACCACACACACCCCCTTTTCTCCACCAAATTCAATCAAGATAGGCCTTACGGATCTTATTTGACCCCAGATGACCTTGAATGACCTCGTAAAATTAATCAGCAAAAAGAACACACCATCCAGCTTCCTTCCACCAAATCCCGTCAAGAGAGGCCTTACGGATCTTATTTGACCTTGAATGACCTCTGATGACCTTGAAAAATTAAATCAGCAAAAAGAACACACCAACCCCCTTCCCTACACCAAATCACATCAAGATAGGCCTTACGGATCTTATTTGACCCCAGATGACCTTAAAAAATTAATCAGTAAAAAAAAAACACCATCCCTCTTCCGTCCACCAAATCCCATCAAGATAGGCCTTACGGATCTTATTTGACCCCAGATGACCTCTGATGACCTTGAAAATTTAATCAGCAAAAAGAACACACCAACCCCTTTCCCTCCACTAAATCACATCAAGATAGGCCTTACGGATCTTATTTGACCCCAGATGACCTCTGATGACCTCGAAAAATTAATCAACAAAAAAGAACACACCATCCCTCTTCCGTCCACCAAATCCCATCAAGATAGGCCTTACTGATCTGTTTGACCCCCGATGACCCCAAAAAATTAATCAACAAAAAGAACACACTATCCCTCTTCCATCCACCAAATCCCATCAAGATAGGCCTTACGGATCTTATTTGACCCCAGATGACCTTGAATGACCTCCGATGACCTTGAAAATTTAATCAGCAAAAAGAATACATCACCCCCTTCCCTCCACCAAATCCAATCAAGATAGGCCTTATGGATCTTATTTGACCCCCGATGACCTTGAATGACCTCTGATGACCTTAAATTTAATCAGGAAAAAGAACACACCACCCCCTTCCCTCCACCAAATCCCATCAAGATAGGCCTTACTGATCTATTTGACCCCATATTTGACCCCCGATGACCCCGAAAAATTAATCAACAAAAAGAACACACCATCCCTCTTCCGTCCACCAAATCCCATCAAGATAGGCCTTACGGATCTTATTTGACCCCAGATGACCTTGAATGACCTCCGATGACCTTGAAAATTTAATCAGCAAAAAGAATACACCACCCCCTTCCCTCCACCAAATCCAATCAAGATAGGCCTTACAGATCTTATTTGACCCCCCGATGACCTTGAATGACCTCTGATGACCTTGAAAATTTATTCAGCAAAAAGAACACACCACTCCCCTTCCCTCCACCAAATCTCATCAATATAGGCCTTACTGATCTATTTGACCCCATATTTGACCCCGATGAACTTGAATGACCTCTGGTGACCTTGAAAATTTGATCAGCAAAAAGAACACACCATCCCCCTTCCCTCCACCAAATCCCATCAAGATAAGCCTTACTGATCTATTTGACCCCATATTTGACCCCCGATGACCTTGAATGACCTCCGATGATCTTGAAAATTTAATCAGCAAAAAAGAACACACCACCCCCTTCCCTCCACCAAATCCTATCAAGATCGGACTTACGGATATAATTTGACCCCATATTTGACCCCGATGACCTTGAATGACCTCCAATGACCTTGAAAATCTAATCAGCAAAAGAACACCCCACCCCCTTCCCTGACATCAAGTCCCATCAAGATAGGCCTTACGGATCTCTAGATATCGCGTCACAACGTGTCACAAAAGTTTTAAGCATATTTGCTCCAATTACCTTGAATGACCTCCAATGACCTTGAAAATTCAATCAGCAACAGAACGCACCACCCCCTTCCCTCCACCAAGTCCCATCAAGATAGGCCTTACGGATCTCCAGATATCGCATCACAAAGGTATTTCTTAGCACACGGCAGACGGCGGACGCCATAGAAATAGTGATAACATAGTCTCTTTCTGATTACATCAGGCGAGACAAAAATCAGTAAAAATGTTTGCGGTTTACTATTTCTAAATTGAATATAAAAGGTTTTTTTTATTATTCATTCATATCTGGTGTTATCTTTATTAAAATACACAATTGCATGACCAAATTACGAATAAACAAACTAATGTGTTCCATGGCTATAGTGTAACTAAGTTACTTTATGCAGAATAAGTTATACACAAATCTCATAACAAATCTTATAATTTTGTTCTCGTACTGTATTTTTGATACAATACAATACAATACTACCAGATAGATATAAACACTAAGCACCACAATGCTTTTCAAACATTCATACTAAACATGGTATTACCAACATACTATGGCTTATTTTATTTGAAAATTGCACGCTTTCACTTCATCACACTTTTGCAGTGATTCTTTGGAACAAGTTTGATTTCATTACTTTTAAGAAAATGCACATATCTCTCATAAGGCAACGTCGGACCGACCGTCTAACATTTTATTTTTTCATCTTATTTTTCTTCAAAAAATAAAAAAATAAAAAATAAAATAAAACAAATTCAAAATAAAAAAGGTTTATTTTAAACCTTTTTTTCAAAGTCGCGTAAAATATGACTTTTGAGGACCCTCTATAGATAAACAAACATCTTTTTTTTTGGCCTAAGGGATAACCGATTAGAACAAAAATAAAATAAAAGGGGGGGGGGGGGGGGTGATTTGTACAAAATAACATTAAGGTTGAACCTAACAATATATACTTGTTATTCATTATATTAAATTTATCAATATCTGTCTTCAAATTGCTTTTAAAAATCAATGATACCAGAACCTTAATATGTTGACTCACCCGGTATACTGTTCAAATGGTAGAAGGGGCGGGAATTCAGGGTTCTAGCCAGGACCATTTTAGAACCGGATAAATTCACTGACGGCGAATGGAGAAAATGTAGCGAACGAAGTGCAGTGGATCATGGCTTGTGATCCAGAGGCCTTCGTAATGTCTTTTTAGGGTTTTTTAATGCACTTTGAGGGTTCCTGCCACATAATTTCTTGTTTTATGAGGCAGTTTAATGATTTTATCCACAAATTGTAAAAATTTAATTAAATTTTTTACAATTCCGGGCGGGCTAGCCCAGTGGTGGGCGGGCCCGCCCTGCGCCGCCTGTCCTAGCTAGAACCCTGGGCGGGATTGGCTTTTTAGCGTGTGGAGTTAGCATCCGTGATAATTAGCAAAATTAGCGCCAATTTGCGTTAATAGTGCTATTAACGCTAATTAGCATGGTTGGTGCTAAAACGCTACTATCGCTATTAACATGGTTGATGCAATTGGCTCGAATTTGCAAGGTTATTGCTAAAAACGCTATCATACGATATTGAATAAGGTTTAAAAAATTGACGGATGCCATATGAAAATCGTGCAATAAGCGCTAATATCGCTAATAAGCATTGGTGGTGCTAAAAACGCTATTATCGCTAATTTTGCAAGGTTAGATCGCTAATTAGCATCGGTGCTGCTAAAAATGCTATTATCGCTAATTTTGCAAGATTAGTGCTAAAAACGCTATCATACCATATCAAATAAGTTTTAATAAAATGACGGATGTCATCATCGCGCTATTAGCGCTTATTAGCATAGTTGATGCTAAAAATGCTTTTACCGCTAATTTTGCGTTAGGGAGTGTACCTCGCGCGAATTCAGTTTGATTTCCTTTTGCATTAGAGTGTTCAGAAATTCTGTGGTGGGGGGGGGGGACGAGAGGTAGAGAGGGATTTAAATGAGGAGGGGATACAAACAAGTTTGAAGTTGCCGAAAGGGGAACCAAAAAGTTTTGGGAGCCATTTCTGCCCGCCTCATGCAAATTCAGTTTCAATTTTTTGGGCATTATAGAGCGTTCAGTATGTGGTGGGGGCAAAATGAGAGGGCAGGAGGGGTTGAAGTTGCCGAAAGGGTGGACTCAATGGAGGGGGTAATTTCTGGGGTTGGGAACTCAAGGGAGGGCATCATTTCTGTGTTTAGAAACATTTTTGGGCTGGGCAAAATGGGGGTTTAAACAAGTTGAAGTTGCCGAAAGGGGAACCAGAATGTTTTGGGAACTCAAGCGAGGGGTTCAGTTCTGCCCGCTTTGCTCGAATTCAGTTTCATTTGTTTGCGTTAGGGAGTGTTCAGCAATACTGTGGTGGTGGGGGGAAAATTGAGGGTGGCTGAGGGGGTTTGAAATTACCGCGGTTGGGAACTCAAGGGAGGGGTCATTTCTGCCCACCTCGCGCAAATTCAGTTTCATTTTTTTCTGCTTTAGGGAGTGTTCAGAAATAATGTGATGGGGGGGGGGGGGGATGAGGCGGGAGTTAGTTGCCGAATTAGGAGAATTCAGTTTCAATTTTTTTTGCATTTGAAAATGAGGGGGCAGAGGTGGGGGTAGAAGTTGCCGAAAGGGGGGACTCAAGGGAGTGGGTCTTTTCTGTGGTTGGGAACTCAAGGGAGGGGGTCATTTCTGTGTCTAGAAAACATCTATGGGTGGGCAAAATGAGGAGGGATTCAAACAAGATTGAAGTTGTTTGCGTTAGGGAGTGTTAAGAAATACTGTGGCGGGGGTGGGGGAATGAGTGGGGCGGAGGGGGTTGAAGTTACTGAAAGAGGGGATTCAAGGGAGGGGGTAATTTCTGTGGTTGGGAACTCAAGGGAGGGGGTAATTTCCTGGGTTGAGAACTCAAGGGAGGGGGTCATTTCTGTGTTTAGAAACATTTTGGGGCTGGGCAAAATGAGGAGGGATGTTGCCGAAAGGGGAACCAAAAAGTTTTGGGAACTCAAGCATGGGGGTTCATTTCTGCCCGCTTCGCGCGAATTCAGTTTCATTTGTTTGCGTTAGGGAGTATTCAGAAATACTGTGGTGGGGGTGGGGGAGGCAAAATAAGGGAGGGGGGTTGAATTTACCGAAAGGGGGGACTCAAGGGGAGGGGTTATTTCTGCGGTTGGGAACTCAAGGGAGGGGATCATTTCTGCCCGCCTCGAATTATGCAGTGAAAATGTGTGTGTAAAGACACACAGCTAATCAGCAAAAGACATTTAATCTTCACAGCTAGTCACATCCTTTATACCGCAATCACTCCAGACCCATTCTTCCAGATACCTAGGTGGCTGGTTCAGATAGCACACAATTATGACAGTCATCACACACAAATCAATGATATCTCATAGACAAGGCGGTTCTCGAACGGCGCGTCTCGCCTGTTCATCAAAAGTGACTTGAAATAAATGATGATGAAACATATGATACAATGTAGCACTGTCACAGAGGTATGCATTGTAGTTAATGCAAGGGATGTAATCAACAAAAAGAACACACCATCCCTCGTCCGTCCACCAAATCCCATCAAGATAGGCCTTACTGATCTATTTGACCCCATATTTGACCCCCGATGACCCCGAAAAATTAATCAACAAAAAGAACACACAACCCCCCTTCCCTCCACCAAATCCCATCAAGATAGGCCTTACTGATCTATTTGACCCCATATTTGACCCCCAATGACCCCGAAATATTAATCAACAAAAAGAACACACCATCCCTCTTCCGTCCATCAAATCCCATCAAGATAGGCCTTACTGATCTATTTGACCCCATATTTGACCCCCGATGACCCCGAAAAATTAATCAACAAAAAGAACACACCACCCCCCTTCCCTCCACCAAATCCCATCAAGATAGGCCTTACTGATCTATTTGACCCCATATTTGACCCCCGATGACCCCGAAAAATTAATCAACAAAAAGAACACACCATCCCTCTTCCGTCCACCAAATCCCATCAAGATAGGCTTTACTGATCTATTTGACCCCATATTTGACCCCGAAAAAATAATCAACAAAAAGAACACCCCATCCCTCTTCCGTCCACCAAATCCCATCAAGAAAGGCCTTACTGATCTATTTGACCCCATATTTGACCCCCGATGACCCCGAAAAATTAATCAACAAAAAGAACACACCATCCCTCTTCCGTCCACCAAATCCCATCAAGATAGGCCTTACTGATCTATTTGACCCCCGATGACCCCAACAAAAAAAAATCAACAAAAAGAACACCCCATCCCTCTTCCGTCCACCAAATCCCATCAAGATAGGCCTTACTGATCTATTTGACCCCGTATTTGACCCCCGATGACCCCGAAAAATTAATCAACAAAAAGAACACACCATCCCTCTTCCGTCCACCAAATCCCATCAAGATAGGCCTTACTGATCTATTTGACCCCCGATGACCCCGAAAAATTAATCAACAAAAAGAACACACCAGCCCCTTCCCTCCACCAAATCCCATCAAGATAGGCCTTACTGATCTATTTGACCCCATATTTGACCCCCGATGACCCCGAAAAATTAATCCACAAAAAGAACACACCACCCCCCTTCCCTCCACCAAATCCCATCAAGATAGGCCTTACTGATCTATTTGACCCCATATTTGACCCCCAATGACCCCGAAAAATTAATCAACAAAAAGAACACACCACCCACACCACCCCCCTTCCCTCCACCAAATCCCATCAAGATAGGCCTTACTGATCTATTTGACCCCATATTTGACCCCCAATGACCCCGAAAAATTAATCAACAAAAAGAACACACCATCCCTCTTCCGTCCACCAAATCCCATCAAGATAGGCCTTACTGATCTATTTGACCCCATATTTGACCCCCGATGACCCCGAAAAATTAATCAACAAAAAGAACACCCCCCCTTCCCTCCACCAAATCCCATCAAGATAGGCCTTACTGATCTATTTGACCCCCGATGACCCCGTAAAATTAAGAACAAAAAGAACACACCATCCCCCTTCCCTCCACCAAATCCAATCAAGATAGGCCTTATGGATCTTATTTGACCCCCGATGACCTTGAATGACCTCTGATGACATTGAAAATTTATTCAGCAAAAAGAACACACCACTCCCCTTCCCTCCACCAAATCTCATCAATATAGGCCTTACTGATCTATTTGACCCCATATTTGACCCCGATGACCTCTGGTGACCTTGAAAATTTAATCAACATAAAGAACACACCAACCCCCTTCCCTCCACCAAATCCCATCAAGATAGGCCTTACTGATCTATTTGACCCCATATTTGACCCCTGATGACCTTGAATGACCTCCGATGACCTTGAAAATTTAATCAGCAAAAAAAAACCACCACCCCCTTCCCTCCACCAAATCCCATCAAGATCGGCCTTACGGATCTTATTTGACCCCATATTTGACCCCTATGACCTTGAATGACCTCCAATGACCTTGAAAATCTAATCAGCAAAAGAACACCCCACCCCCTTCCCTGACATCAAGTCCCATCAAGATAGGCCTTACGGATCTCTAGATATCGCGTCACAACGCGTCTCAAAAGTTTTAAGCATATTTGACCCCGATGACCTTGTATGACCCCCGATGACCTTGAAAAATCAATCAGCAATAGAACGCACCACCCCCCTTCCCTCCACCAAGTCCCATCACGATAGGCCTTACGGATCTCCAGATATCGCGTCACAAAGGTATTTCTTAGCACACGGCATACGGCGGACGGCGGACGGCGGACGCCGGACAGAAAGAGTGATAACATAGTCTCTTTCTGATTACATCAGGCGAGACAAAAATGACATCTCTGAATGTATTTTAAACACAGTGTGCAAAGGAGAAATGGTTGGGCACACTGGTAAAATGGTTTTACAACAAGTGTTGCTATCATTATCAAAGTGAACTCAACTTCAATCACTAATTTATCGAGCAATAATATATTGTTTTACGCATTTTAATTTGTTTAGATTATAAAGTTAAATAAATCCAGAGATAAATGATAGATAGAAAAATAGATTAAAAAAAGAATAGAAAAAAACTATAAAAGCATTGGCGGCCTTTATAAATTATAAAAATTGACATTAAAATGATGTTACATACATCCACAATCAAGTTTAATTTTTTTTTTTTAAACAAAAAAATAGAAAACAACAACGAATACACGGAGATTCAAACCCGTGATTGCCGATTGCAAACGATATGGCCAACGTATGCACGCCACAGAGATCGACGAGTGTAATTGTGTCAGTTTTATTATTTAACCATTGATTCTTTTATTTATAACGAACGGATTTTTATCGTGCCATTTTTGACATTTTAAACCATATTTATATGTTACTCTCGCACAAAATGTGTTTGTAATGTGATTATACTCCTTATTTTGGAAAGAATGGTAAAAACGTTGACATTTCGAACACAATAAATGGCATCTTGTATACTGTTTATACGGTCGCTCGACTGAACGTTGTGTGACCTGTTGCATTGCATTATTCATGTTACGATCTGTTTATGTATGCTTTTGTTATACTTCTCAATCGCTCATCGCCAACTCTGTACAAGAAACTTCATGCGCTGTCCCAACGCTTTCGTTAGAGAACAATAGAAAAGTCCCCTCGACTCTTCGAGGCGACCTTTGACTGGGTTCACGGGGTTAATCATCTTAATGAGCAAATATGCAAATGAGCTAAGTGTCCCCTCCTATTATATATACTCCTTGCTACAGCTTGTAAATTTTTCTAAGACACGGTAAACGTTTTAACATTAAGATGCATGTTGTCTTGCTTGTTTTTATTACGTGTCAATTTGTTTGTTCACACAGTTACACAAAATTGCTAATTTTGGCACATTTGATATGTGACTTTGTCTCATTCTCATTAATGTGGCCAAGTCCAGCGACATGTCATTATTGCACATTGGGTATCATTTTAAAGAAGAACACTTCAGCTTTCCATGGATATGCAACATAATACAAGAGGGTAATACATAATAAAACTATACTTGATTAAAAAAAGTTTCCTAACTTCTTTTTGTGAGCAGTTTATGGGTGTTACGACGCAAATAGGCTTAGTAATTATAAACCTAATGATAGATACACTACTTCGATCACTAGAAATAACTCCAAATGTCACGTCGTCCAAGTATATAATTATGTACACTCGTCCAAAGAAGTTCCTTGCCACTCATTGAAGTTCAAATATTGAAGTTCAAATATTTCACATAAATATTTAAATATAAATTAAACAATTGCATGTCAAAATAAGCAGACAATAATTCTCTATCATGTCTGTATGAAATTGAGATGTACGCATTCATGCATGGCTGAGCACATTCATTAAGCAATGGTAAGGTTCATATTGTGTTCAATCATTCACATTAACATTTGAATGGAGGGATTATCCAATTTTTTGCAATCTTCTTCCACAGACCTTGCCATTGTCAAGTGAATGGGATCTGCCATGCATGAGTGATCATGTCTAAATTCCATGTTAAGCTGTTAGAGGATTACTTTCTGCTTATTTTGATATACAATTATATATATTCTATTAAATATTAATTTGAAATATTTGGACTTTACTAAGTGGCAAGGAACTTCTTTGGACGAGTGTATAATATTTTGATTAGTGTTAACATACAGGCAATGTCACAACAGCTATTTTAGAATTTTTTTTATAATGGCCTCCTTCAACGATTTTTGAAAAAGTCTGGATGTTATGCTTTTTACTTGGCCTTTATACACTCGGGACTAAATGGAGGAATTTCAAATCCATCCAAGAGACATTCTGTTACATGTGCAAATATGTGTTATTAGTAGTAGATACCTGTTATCAGCACTAATGGATGATGGGGCATCACAAGGCATGGACAAAATAGTTTATAGACTAGCAATACAAATGTTTGGCCTGCTGACACCCCTGGATGATTCCAGATCAAAGCAGCTCATTTGGCAGTAATAAATAATCGGATCCAGAAGGAGTAATACTTGTATGCAGCAAGGGAAATACCCACATGACTGTCTACCGGGGTTGTCTAGGTAGGAACTCCACTGGATCTCTGCATTGCAAGGCATGTCTCTGAACCACTAGACCAGCGAGGGGTGAACTCAGGGATACTATTAATTTTGGGATAGGAAAGTGCTATACTGATGTACGTAGCGAAAATGGTCCCTTTTGCATATTTACATAAATTAAGGTAATCGTTCGGAATGCGTCTGTGACCGGCGTTTAACTTAGTTTAACTTCATTTTTGGTCGGCATGGGTTTGGTGGCGCTGTTCTTGTGACAGACGACGGTGGCCACGCGAAACCTAAAATTTGAATTCGTATTGGAATCATGTAATCGCGAATGTTAATCTTATCATTTTGACAAATTGATCATAATTAGAAGAATTTTCATCGTTAAACGGGAGATGACTGTTAAAAATAATTCAAAATGGTGCACTCCCGTTACCATATTGGGTCATCTGTAAGAGACGCGTGGCCAGCGTCGCGTCGTCTGCTACGATCACGCCTTATCGGTATAGCGCAGGGGCGTAACAGAGGTTGGTTGTCAGGGGGGCACAGCCAAAAAAATTCCTGGTTAGAATAATTCCGTTTCGGAATTTTTCGTAAAAGGTTGCCCCAAATTTTTTCCCAGTCAGTCACCTCGTGAATTTCACGTAAGTGGGAGGGGGGGAGAAGGGTAAAATTTTTTTGCACGGTCACAAAATTTTGCACGGTCACAACATTTCGCAGTACAAAAAGCACAACAGTCAACAATAAATTTTCTTTCTTTCCCTTTATTCTTTTCTTTCTTTCATCTTTTTTCTCCTTTTCCTTTTTCTTTTTCCTCCCTTTTTCCTTTCTCTCTCTCTTTTCTTTCCCTTTCCCCCTTCTTTTCCTCTTTTCCCTTCCCCCTATTTTTCCTGGTGGGTAGGTTTGAATTTCCTGCTGAGCACCTTCAGGGGGGCACTGTGCCCCCCCTGCCCCCCACGCCACTGGTATAGCGCCACCAATTCTATGCCGACCAAATTTTAATTTAAAAGTGGCTTCCGATCGGCAAGCTGTGTGGCACACCCCTGGTGAACTGGCCAGGTCATGATTTTAATCCCCCTTACACGTTACATAATAAAGCTATACTACTGTTAGTGTTATATATGATCAGTACACACAATATTATGAATAGAGCTGCGACACACATGATCGTCTAGCATGTGGGTATTTCCATTACTGCATATAGCACACACGATTTTGTGACAGATTGGTCGAAATTTGAGTGATATAAATAATACATCAGGTGCAATATGCCATTCAAATTCTATAGCTCTATCAAAATCTTGAACATTATGATTTGATAATTTTGAAGTTATGATTATCTTTTTCAACAAGAAATGACCTGATGAAATAAAATTTGCAGCAATAGGATATCATTTCTCAATCCAGTTCCAATGTGAAAATCACTCATGCAGTAATGCACAGTGACGATGTATGTGTAAGTTTTTTCTCGATTCCCAATGAACAAATCATTTACCAAAAGGTAGCAGCAATGCACAGCACAGCAATTCCATTTAGGCGACGACAAAAGCCCCCTGTGCTACGGGCCCGATCGACCCTTTTTCCAAACTGTCAATTTTTAATATTTTAGAAAATATAAAATGTTGTGATTTTTTTTTGAATGTCAAAAATTGTTGAAATTAACCAAAATTGAAAACTCCCCCCCCCCAATGTCTGTTTGCCCGTAGAACAGGTTATTTTCCCTGTCGCCCTAGTGCAACTTTCTCCATAACGTCTTGTTGAACAACAATCATAACTTTTAAAAAAAAATCTTCTAATTTTATTAGGAATTAGGTGTTCAATTACGAGGAAGAAATTTGCTTAGAAAGTTTGAATTCTAGGTTTTGAAGAGCTATAGATTTTGAATAAAATGACACATGGTCAGCTGCTTTTTTTCTTGGTATAAATATAATCGTGTATCACACTCAGAGCTATACATTATAACAAGGGCACACAAAAAATTGCTGTATTGCCTTCAAGTGCCAACAATGTTGAGATCGGGATGGTCTGTCGTTTTTTTGTTTTTCCCCTTTTAAATGCTGAAAAAATATTACTGATGTACCATGGCTGTCCTGTCGTGGTTCATGTCAAGACAAAATTTGGTAAATGCTAATTTTACTAATATTTCTAGTGTGATAATTGGTGCACTATTTATTCAAGGAAACATATTCATTTCAAGCAGAAAATAGTAATATTTTGACAATTTGGGTACAATTTTAAACTTAAATAAAATAAAATAATGCAACCCTAATTTTTTAGATTTTAGGGTCGGTCACTCTGAGACGAAGAATATCAGGTATATTCGTCTCAGGGTCACTGAGGGCAACGCAACAATTATTTGTCCCAGTCCCAAAAATGCAATCACATGATTTTTAAATCATAAAAGTTCTTTGCTAGTTCCATTCTGATGTCTTAGATTCTTTTCTCCCATCTTGTGTCTTTGTTCATTTCTCCTTTGTGTTCTACTCTGGTAGTGGTACCGTAGATGACACCATACACCATGGCACATTGCTACAAGGCGTGTATCGGTGTACTCCCCGAACGATATTGCAAATCTGTATTGTGTCCTGAAATGATATCAAAAGATGGATGATTACGGAACCATGGAAAATTGCTATTTGTGTAAATTATATTTTCTTTTTCAGCACATCATCATTATCTTCTACTGCCTTTTTAAACATCTTTGTATCATAGACCACATACCCTGAGGTCATAGAGTGTCTTCTTTACGACACTGACACACAGTCAATCCAATTGGTTTTCAATTTAGATTTGATAGTAATGTCATTAAAGGGGCATTGAGAGATACGTATTGGGAGTGCGTCCTCAATTATCCTGGAAATCAGGTTTTTTTGCATCAAAGTAATACTTAGGCATTATACTAACTACCATCTGAAACAGTATAGCAACATTCGCCGTTTATCATATAAAATTTCATGATTTTCTTAGTTTTGATATGATCATATCGAAACTAAGGCGCTGAATTCGGAAGTTATGTTAAGTTTTACTCACGGACTTTCGCGGCAAATCTCAACCCGGAAGTGCTGTTATTTGCTTAGTTTGGCATGAAGGCGATGTCGGAATTGTATGATATTTTGGATTTGGACCATGTTGATGATTATATCTTTACTTTATTTGGTCATTTAGTATATCGATACATCTCTCAATGCCCCTTTAAGTCAAGATAGGTCAACTATTATAGATAAATCTACAATCTTGGGAAAAAAAGTCATTGGAACGTGTTACACGTTTTGGACATGTGCAGATTTGTTTCCTGATCTTAAAATTATGTATATTTTGTTAAGAGCTGACAAGGACATCTTAAACAAGAATGTTACCTTCCCCACACCCCACCAATCAATGTTGGGGACACCTTGAGTAACTGCTGAAGATATTGGCATTTCTCAACATTGCACGGGGGAGAGGGTTGTTAGTTTTCTGTTGTTAACAAGTAAGTGTTCAAAGATTTTTTCTCCTAGATTGTAGTTTTAAGTCTCAAACAAGTTTTTCTATTCTGTGTACAAAATAATTTACCTGATAACCTGTCTGGATTGTCTTAGAAAGCCTCTCTGCATCAGACTTAGAGCCATGTATATATGACATCTAGCCTGTAATAATGGATCTCCTAGTTTAATAGCCAGCTTCAGTTGTCTGAGGGAGAGACGACCAGCTTCTACTGCCTGCACAAACAAAAAGAAAATATTCATCATTGAATGTATTAATTAACACTTTCCATGCGGTTATAGTTTTACCATATACAAAACAAGATTTTTCAGAAACCTTTCACAATTTTCAAAGTCTATCTCAAGGATTACTGACCCAATACTTCGCATGTTTGTACTTAATTCAATGCATTTCTCATGGTGATTCCAAATAATATGGTAATGAAATTCAATAATTTTGACATTTTTTAAACATTTTGTGAAATGTTTGAATGTCGTCTGCAGCTGCCTGCCGCGTGGAAAGTACTAAGTGACATCTTATATAGAAATAAACAAAATGTCACAGTGTTTCAACTACACAAGTGAATTCTCAAAATTAAGCTAAGGGAGTGTTCATAAATACTTTGGTAGGAGGTTGGAAATTTTTTGAGTCTCGGACACATTTTTGTTTCTTGATCCCCCAAAACACTGTTAATTTGTTTCTTGATCCCCCTTTTATGGTGATTTTTTTCTTTATCCCCCCTGTATGTATAAGTTATTGAGCATTATTAGATTCAACCTGGCACGCAAGGGCGGAAACAATGTGGAGCCTTTTTTGTATGTGCGAAGCGTCAAAAACTCTTTTTTCATATATATTTTTTATTCCCCTATTAAGTACCAATTTTTTTGAGATCCCCCTTTTGGGAAACATTTTTTTCTTCTGATCCCCATCCATTTTTTTCCAACCCCTCCACCAAAGTATTTGGCTCATTCCATGAAGTTGGGGCATATTATGTGACATCCAAGTGAAATTTTCAAAATGGATATTTTCCAACTCTTTCTTCTTTTTTAGGTTCTACATTTACCAAAGTCCAATGTAGAACTCTTTTTTTTAATGTAACATTTGGTGTAAAATAACCGCACATGTTCAACAGTTGGATGACATTTCCAAAAATCCTGATGCTACATGGACACCATTTCCCATTTCCATATCATTTTCTAATAAATTAGCTTAAGATGTGGGCCAAGTTTCTATACCTCAATTAACTACTTGCAACCACAAATACATGAAAAGAAACCAGATTTGTCTAGGTTGAACATAACTTAACGAACAAGACATCGTAGATTAACTGTTTTATGTAAAAACTCATTGAAAAGTGACTCTTTATTTTGCAATTTGTATAATGAATTTAAACAAAGTACATATCAATATTTGTTTGATGTAAAGTACTCTATAAACCATGCACATTGATTACATTATAGTCATAAAGTAAGTATATGAAGTATTATTTACCTGTATAATGTTATAAAATGCACTACCGATGCTACATGGACACCGCGTCTTGTAACAGTGTTAATAATAAGACTATTCATACTGTTACAATTATAATTACAAGTGTGAATGGTTTGTCTACTTGTTCATCATATCAAGTAGATACACAGAGTGAATTGCTTGAAATTTATCTAAACACTGTTCATGTAAAATTTACCTTTTCTGTGTACTTAAGTATTACGATGCTACATGGACACCGTGCCCTAAAATATTTGGAACAGCTTGAACAGGTGCATCTTTTTCAGATCAATAGAGAGGATGTACTATGATGTTAACTTTTTATGTTATAAACACACGATAAAATTAATAACATGGATTGTAAAACTACAAATTACACAAAAAGATAACCTGCCATGAAGCATAAAACATAATTACCTATGATACACATACACCATTTCTTTCAATTACACAATAACAATACACCATTGATCAAAGAAACTTAAGATGTCCACTGAAACAAACTTCATGCAGTGTTGTTCTTAAAGTACCCTTTGTGATCTTAGTCTCTTTGCTCGTTTCTGATTGAATCATCCTCTATTATTGATAAAGATGATTGAAAAGTTTGATCATTTAAAAAGTCAGTTTGCAAAAAAATAATTTAATTGCCATGATGGATTTCTTTGGAACGGTACTAGTTTTTGAAAATGATGGGTTCCTTGTCTTCATCTCCATAAATTCCAGGACGATAGAACTGTCTTCTGAATTAATGTCAAGAACCTGCAAAGCAAAACAAAATAAACCCTATGGCTTAGTATCTTCATGGAACATTGTGTATTGATATTGGAGTAGATTATTTATTCATGTTGCACTTTTTGTGTTGCAGGAAAATATGTATATCAAAATCATGCTGGAGTATTTTATTTATTATTCATTTAACATGAAGAAGAATAGCAAAGGATAGAGAACTTAAATGATTTACAATTATTTGTTTTATTTATAGTAAATAAAACTAAAATAAGGGAATGTTTATTGTGAATTCAGTGAAATGCTAATGGAAATGGTGTCCATGTAGCATTGTGTATTAATATATTTCATTAGATATACATCTCTCATAATATGCCTTTTTTTCTGTAAAGTGTAGTAAAATGTAGGCAATGTTTTGAATGTTTTGGGTGATGGATAATTTCGAATGGGGTAATTGTTTTAGTCTAATTAGGCAAATTTTATGAAATGCTACATGGACATGGTGTCCATGTAGCATCGTATTGGTAAGCTATATTATTAGCATTAAAAGAGCAAAAACTAATTCATTATTAACTTCAAAGTTTATTAATGATGTGATTCTACAAAAAAATTACAATTTCAATGAACTATAACGATACTCAATGCAAAATATTGCCCATGCTATGCCCGATGCTACATGGACGCCAAATTATTATGGCGTCTGTGACTCAAAATTAATATCATAACATGAAAAGAAATTCTGATTCAGTGTTTCCCTTTCAATAAAAATGCATTAATAAATACAGACATACAAGCAACATTAAGAAATAATTACAATCGCACTTACCATTCACAAAACTATCCAATGTTTACATTTTGATGCTACATAAAAGTCCCGATGCTACAACGGGACATCAGCGACTGAAACCTTGATAAAACTAGCCCACATGTGGCAAATTCCAAACAAACCTGATAGCTATTGACCTCTATCCTTACAAAAAGAAATATGGAATGTTTTATTTATCTCCAGGGGGGGATTCCCACAAATTGCATAGGATGTTTATCACGATGCTACATTTTATGGTTAGGACACCATGCACACGGCACGGTATACTTTTTCATGAATATATGGAATGGTCTTCATGAAATTTATTCTCATTTGCAATAGTTTTCAATTGATAAATGCTCTTTAATTTTGGAAAATAATTAAAAAATGTATGATAGAGAACTACCCCCATTCAGCAATGAAAACTCCCGATGCTACACGTGTATATTTTGTGGACACCGTGCGTAGCATCGGAAAGGCAATTTTCATGTTGCTTGGGTGAAAAATCAGTCTAGCGTGACGAGGTGTTTTGGTCAGTAAACTATGAATACATGTATCTTTTATTAATCAAATCAATTTCCAAGCAATTCTATGATAGTTTTGCTTACATAAAACTCATATTAATGGTTGTGTTTTCCATGTCACGTTTTTTAGCAAAAATGGTCTTGGACACCACCTCATTTTTTCTTTTTTTTTTCTTCAAGGAAGGGTCGATTTTTAATATTTTTTTCATGGCTCAATACTATAACCTAGTACTGTTTTTGGACACTAATTTTTTTTGATATACACATAGAGTAAAACCGTTTATAAGCTGCCTAAAGTACCAAATTCTGCTATTTTAACAAATGCCCCAACTTCATGGAATGAGCCATTTATGAACACTCCCTAAACAAACACTTTTGGTTGCCTGCTAGAGATGCCTACATGTCATTTTAATTTCGCCAGTAAAAACTATGCTGCATTTGTTGACAGTGGTGATACTGATATCAGAGCCAATTCCAGACTTCCAGTAATTTTTTATTTTTTTAAAATTTATTCAATGAGTTCATACTTGTTATTAATATTATTATACCTATATTTGGTAAATATTGATGTTATTGTGTAATTATATGTATCATTGAGACTTGACAAAGCATTTATGCATGAGTGATACGATTAATATGTTATTGCATGTGTCACACCGGCCTATTTGATTACCAGCAGAGGTGAGTTTAAGATGAATCCCGTTTCCGGCAGCCTGGTGCTAAGCATTGGTTTCCAGTTTCCAATACGATTTATTCTGTTAAAATATACTACCAGGTTCCAAATTGTTGGTTCCTTTCATCTATGCTTAGCACCAGGCTGCTGGAAACGAGATTCGTTTAAGATACTCTATAGTTCAGTCAGTTCCAGTTCTGACTCATTTTGCTTGATCACATCACGTATGGTTCTCATTGGACAATTTCTAGGCTATGAAAGTGATGCATTCCTGGGGCCTGAAGTACACATCCTTTTGATCTTTCCACCGATCACTGAAGTCGCAACATTTTGGTAATTTGGCTAAGTGCACAGGCATTGTTACCAATTCGCATGAACACTGGTTACATTCATGTGGCAATATACATGTCACACACAGTTTAAGATAATATTACTCACACAATGTGCAAAACGTTCCCCAAGTGAGGAGTAAGCGCCCCCTAGTGTTGACAACCAGGAGAATGCATCTTCGATAACCAAACGAAGAGTCCACCATGGTAGCATACGATTACTCCTGTAATTGATAGAAATAGAAATGGTAAGTATCTTATATGGAATTTAATGGTAAAAAAGTCAACTTATTCTGATATCAATATCAAACTAGATTTCAGTTTAGTAGCAAGTCTCCTATTTTCTAATAAAGGTCTTACACAAGAACATTTGGCAATGTCCTTTAAAGCTGTACAGGTTATTATGAATGGGAATTTTGCATTTGAAATAAATAAGTTGAATGATGAAAAAGGTGGATATTTTCACAAATTACAAAAAAAAACCAAAAACTGCAAAACCACTTAATTTCGAGGTATTTTATTTTGGAAGTATGGAGTTTAAAGTTTGGCCAACTTGGTAGATAATGACAATCTTTTCGAATCGCCAAATTAAATTCTAGCAAAAATGTTGGCTTTCGATAATTCATGAAATAAAGTACCCACACAATTTGAAGTAATTTACAGTAGTTTCACCAAATCTTGTAGCAAACATATAACATTGAGTTAGGTGTAGAACAGAACATGAAACAGAGTTACGAAATACATCTTTTAAACTTTGTTCTACATCTTTAGCATATTCGGGTCAATAGTTATGACCCTCGGAAATTTCTGTTAATTTCCGGAAGTTTCCGGAAATTTGAATATAATTCACTATTTTGTAAGCCAAAATGGTAGAAATATGGTTCTTTTATCATGGTAAACATTTATAGGAATGTCCTTAATGAAATGCAATGAAGAAAACGTAAAATGTATGGGATAATTGTTTTCAAAATTGCACACAAACAGAAGTGTGTACCTTTATTGAAAACAAATGATTGTTTAGTAAAGTGGTTTTTGAAAATTGGTCGAAACATTTATGTTCCAAAAGGGATTAACTCCACTAGTTTCCGAAAATAAAAAATGACATAGGAAATACAGTGAAATTCAAAAAATGAAATCAAACCTGTTTTTAAGCTTACATGTATGGTATCTTTCATAGGGCAAACAATTAGCATAATCAAAGAAGTGCAATATCCTTAATTTAAAAAACATTGTTTTTCTCCTATTTCACTTAAATATGGAGTTGATTCCTTTTGGAACATAGCTCTTCATATAGAATCTGACTTAATTGAGACAATGTGTCAGTACAAACTTACAATTAGGGTTCTTACCACTGAATATCTGGATATATCCTAAAGAAATGCACATTAGTTAGTTGAAAGATGACTTTTACACATGTTGGTTGAATTGTCCTTTTGTCAATGTCAGATCTCAGAACACGCTGTGAAGACTTGGCCTCCTCCTGGCTTTGCCAATGTCGGCAGCATCTATTCAATAGTGGTAGTATAAAAGCACCTCTGAAAGCCAACGACCTCTGTATTTCGCACATGATACACGAGGCTAGTAGAGGGTCAACTCGGAATGATATAGTCATTCTGGTTTTCTTTCTATGTTTGGTTACTATTAATGGGTAAACTGTACAGTCTGGCTGATGTGACTGAACACCATGACCTTGTTGATCCCAGCATCTCTTTCTGTTGTTGGTATCCTCAGCTCTCGACTCTGGTGTTTCTGAAAGCTGATATAAAACCAATTAAAATTTAGCGTAATACCTTGGAACAAATGAAAATGCTAGCCTCAGGGAGGAAGGGAGTGGTCATCATAAAGAGGGTATCTAATGCATCTGAAGACATTCAAAAGTACCCTAAAACGAGTTTATTTGCCTGAAAATTAACTGCTTGAAACAAGTTTGGTCAGTATAGTTTCCAACCTTTAAAGAATTGCAAAAAAAGGAGCTGTAATAACCCCAACCCTATAATTGTAGCAGTACCCTAACCCTAGAATTGTAGCAGTACCCTAGCCCTAGAATTGTAGCAGTACCCTAGCCCTAGAATTGTAGCAATGGGAATGGATTGAAGAACAAGCGTGGCAGGCGAGTCAGACAATCATGACACTGTGTTTGCAAGGCTAAATTTTCGCACACCATATACCCGGGGCTTAGTGCACCGGAGAATAGAAGTTGTGTGCGCACGCCTAGAAGTGCTGCTGGCCGTTTTGTTCCGTGTGGTGTAGTAGGGTTAGGGTTTACAGAATTTCTAGTAAATCCATGGGGCATAACATTTGTGATTTTGACCCAACCCTGCCAAATCCAACAGAAGCGCTGTGTCGCTGGCCAGAAGCGTTGTGTCGCTGGCCCCTGCTCTAACAGTCTTTGTGGATACGCGAAAAGACACTTTGTGTCGATAAAGTTGTGACTGATACCTGGAGTGATGCGCAATCGTGCACTCCTACCACAGTTGCCCTGGTTTGAACCCTTGCCGGGTATGGCAGATGACCATATTTTTTCTGTCATTACTTGGCCTCATGTTTCCCTCCTGATTAAGATTGAATAAAAACCACACTGAAGGGCTAGATGTAACTATGATATAAATTCTTGGACACAAATGATGATACCCTTGGCCTTGGTCTTTCATACAGATCTTAAAATTGCCAACAATCCCATTTACTTTATACTTATTAACATTCCCATGCGGCTTTTAGTTTTACCATACAAAACAAATTTTCAAAAACCTTTCCTGAATTTCAAAGTCTATTTCAAGGATTACTGAACCAATGCATTTGGCATAATTCTGTAATACCCTCCACACCCTACATTAGTAGTATGCGTCGTTCTTAAAAATCACACACTGTGAATACCCCTGTGAAGGGTATAACAGAATTACTCCATGCATTTCTCATGGTGATTCCAAATATGGTGATGAAACTTAATAATGTTGACATTTTTGAAACATTTTGTGACATTTTTGAACTGTCATCTGCAGGCGACTGCCGCTTTTGAAAGTGTTAACATCTTATGTCAAAGAGGAGATCAAGAAATGGGTGAAATTTGTGAAGCATGTATTGCTTTAATATGTCTATCCTCTCTCTCTTACATAAGTTGACAATTAGCACCATTTGATGTGCAGAGTCACATTATTTATGTTTATATAACACTTTGAAATGTCCTTGTCATTTGATTGGTGGATTGTCACATGATATCAAATATCTGTCCCATTTCATTGATTTTACATCATACGTCATTAATCGTTCAATTTGGTTCCATTTGCCGTGCAATTTAGTTCCATACATTTTGTACCATTGCACGCCTTGTGTTTTTTCAGCAGGCAACAGTAACTATACTCGCATTAATATTGAACTGCGCCACGATTTATATGATGCATTTGTTTTTATGGCCAGCCTGTGTGTAACCCAGTGTCTCCCAACAACCAATCTTCTGGTGAAAGTGCCATAAGTCGTAGCTGCAATGGAAATAATATTTTCATTCGGTGAAAGATGAAATGTTCCATTCAACTCGGCTTCGCATGGAACATTTCATCTTTCACCTCATGAAAATATTCTTACCATTGCACTCATAAACATTCATTATTTGTATAACATTGAAATTCACCTGTTGATTTAGCACACCAGTATTACAAGGCAATTTCCATTTCACAACTTGTAGAAGCACCTCTTGCCTATCCAATACTGAAACCATCACTTTTGCCCAACCACAAGTCGCCATCCTTGAGAATAATTGTATCTGAAAAACAAATTAGAAATAAACACAAACAGAATTTTAACTTTTCTTATTATGTAGCTTATATTCAATCAAGATTCAACTATATTTCATCAGTGTGTGCATATCTCCATGTGTGGCAATGGTTTTCCTAACCAATTCTTCTATCAAGATATTACATACGGTAGCTAGAAATAACCAATCACACACAGATTGCAAAACATTTTAATACATTTATTCAATTAGGAATGTAGCTGTTGTAATATATATGGAACCTTTAACTTTTAAACCAATAATGTAATGTACATAAAAGTATACATTTTTTTTTAATGAAATGAGTCAGAGAATCCATTTTTGGTATCAAATTTCACTAAAAATAGTGATTTTCAAATTTTTGCCCAAAAAACACTTTTTTGGCGCCAACCTTTTACGGTCAACCTAACTAAATCAGTTTTGTGTCAAAAATTTCCAAAATTTCACCAAAATCATCCAAAGCCAAATATCTAGGAACACATTTTTTGTTGTTGATCTTTTATCATAAAATAGCGCAGTTGATGTATTTTGTGTAGTGTTATTTTTGTATTTTGTTAATCTATTGTTGTATGTCATAAAATAAAAAAAGTCCCTATAAACGGGCTGGAAAGAGAAAAAAATAAAATAGCGCAGTTTGTTAGATTTATTTCAATCAAACAACAACTAATTTCCCCCTTTATAAAATTGACTTCCTGCTTCGAATTAATCACGTTCTTTAGCACAACTAATTTCCCCCTTTATAAAATTGACTTCCTGCTTCAAATTAATCACGTTCTTTAGCACACGTGTACATGGCAAAGCTGCGTTATACGCACATTCATACACTCTTCGTAGTGTCGAGCCAATAAGAAAGCAAGAAACTAAAATATGTGGAGTGAATTGAAAGTGTCTAATGCACTCCACATGTTCGGCGTTTAATGTGCGCACCACACGCTTTGTTTTGATTTGTTGTTCAGGCATCGTGGGTTCGCCGATTTTCACTGCGGGTGTTAGGAAAGTTGTTAACATGTGTTATACGTACGTTATCACATAGATCAAAATTATACTCAAATTGTGAGTTTTGATTTGTAAAGTGTCGTGTATGAATTTAGGTCAATACATGCGTATGTTTTGTTTCTCGAAAAATTAGAAAAATCAATGCACATTGTGTTTACACGGCGGAGAATTATGATTAAATATGGAATAATTTAGCATTTTCATGTTTTAAAAAGTGGCTGAAAAGAGTCGTTCTTTAAAAGTCCCCATTGAGTACATACTAAAGGAACTCCTTTCATACTAGCTACACACCTTCATAAAGTCCTCTTCGGAGTTCCTTTAGTATACCCTACCACTGCATGTACTCAATGGGGACTTTTAAAGAACGACGCATACACTTACACAGTGAGGAATAAGAATGGTAGGGTATTCTAAAGCTTACCCGTATGAAAATCAAGGGGAATGTTGTTTTGCTGTAATTTTGCGTCGTATCATTCAAACGAGCATCCATTCACTAAGTACAGCAAATCAAATCAACACTTTCTAGCAATACAATTTCCCCATATTTTGGTGGGGGGAAAAACAACAAAAAGCCACCAACGTATGGGTTTCCTGTACTTTAAGGCCCAGGCCCATCTGGCTCAATGGTGAAACCAGCACAAGCCTCTATCCACTACTTCATCATCATGAATTCTATAATGATATAGCCTAATCTTATTCTTATCAATCAAGCTTATTTATTTGGCAGAGGCTATACAGCCGATGATCGGTCAGCTATTTCGTGTAAAGCTATACAGCCGATGATCGGTCAGCTATTTCGTGTACAGCTATACAGCCGATGATCGGTCAGCTATTTCGTGTAAAGCTATATATACTCCACCCCCCTATCCGCGCTAGCGCGGAGAGCAGTGCTACGCACAGCTTTAATTGGTAAATTCATCCCCCCATCACACCAAACACGAAATGTATGCATGATAAGTGGGGCCCCCATGAGATGACATGCTCATTTTGTTTACTAAAGATTGTTCATTGAACAAATAAAAAAATTATTGAAAATGAAGTGGTGGCTTTTCAATAAAATATTGGTCAAAAGTATACACCAGATCGCACCGAAACGGTTCACAAATTGATTTTTTTCTTCCAATTGTGAGGGGGGCACATCCTCCCTCCTCACACTCCCCCGTCCGCGCTAGCGCGAAAGGCGGTGCTTCGCACCGCTTTATTTAGTAAATTATTCATCCTCCCCCCCGCACCAAACAAGAAATTGACGCCACTGTACATGACGCATGTTCAACAACATAGTTTTTTTCGTAGAAAAATCAAAATGTAAGCTTATTAAATATTAGTAGGCCTATTACAATTCCTATTCAGCGTGTACCAATCAAAGAATATTGAATCGCCGTTTTGCTTATATTTCTTAATCCTTAGGGACCGTTCATTATTTATGGTGGAGGGGGGGGGGGGGGGGGGGGTTGGGACAAATTCGAGACTCGTATGTTAAAATTACCTAACCCCCCCTAGAGCTGAAACTGAAAATTACATGACCCCCTGCTAACCAGTAGCTTTTTACACCCCCCCCCCCCCCCGAAAAAAATCAACTTGTCACATACTTAAGGGGCTGTCTTTACCTTTGGAATTTTGTTCATGGATACGTTGGCAAATTTTGTTTGTGCCCTATCTGAACGGCCAATAATTTTATGATGCCCCTTCTTTTTATTTTGTGAAATTAGTAATGGCGAGCGTAGTGAGTTGGAATTTTGTTTTCAAATTTATACATTTTATGTGGTTTTGTAAGTCTTTATAACCCGAACAAGTTAGAACATTCTGAGCAGAAACGTATAATCCAGTGAAACGTTCTACTTTTGTGAGCATTGGTGCAAAGCAGAGATGAGGTGAAATGCATGCAATCAATCACATTTTTAAATCATGATATTGGATTTTGTAACATTATACACCCTGTGGCTCTAATGCAGGGGTAGAATTTCGTAACCAACCGCGAGAATCTGTTAAGATTCTCGCGGAAGGATTTTGCGAATCCATGGATTATTGCGAAATTAATGAAAATACTATCCAGAATAAGGCTATAAGCTTGCACAACTTCCAAATTCGGCATGTTTGTTGACTAAGGGTCAACTACCAGTCATCTAATGTCCTGTTTTGGACTTACAAAAAACAAAAAAAAAGTTTAAAAAAAAGAAAAGATTTTTGCGGGAATCCAACTGGATTCGGTGGTAGTGATTTGACGCGAATCTTCACGCGAATCGATTCGCGGATTTGCGCCGAAATTCTACCCCTCTAATGTCTCGACCGTTTTCCACCATATCGTCGATATGCTGTCCAGAAGTCGTCTCAATTCTCATAGTAAAAGTTTTTGAAGTCGTAAGGTTTTAAGAAAATATGCGCGAAGCGCAGAAAAAAATGGCATTTACACCAGTGGCGTAGCCGGGGGGGGGGGGGGGGGCGAGGGGGGCGATCGCCCCCCCAATATTGACGTCGTGTCGGTTGAGATTGGCATTTGACCAGAGGAATCATGGAATTATGATGGTCAAAAGTACACGTATGAAATTTTTTCGCGCGCTACGCGCAACAGTCACCTTAATGCAATATTCGTTGCTACAAGCTTGTTTGGAGCCAAAATATACCTCAATCGTACAAAAAATAGGTGTAAAGTCAAAACATTTCGCGCACAACGCGCGCGAGTCTTCACTTACACCATCTTGTCGGTTCATTTTCAGTTCTCGCCCCCCCAATATAAATAGCCTGGCTACGCCACTGATTTACACTCCGTCACGATCGGTTGTATTATCTGAGATAATCTGGTACCATCATTGGCTACCCGATGATCGGTTGAAGTAAAACTGCGGATAAGGACCAGGGATTTTACCCCCTCTATCGATGATCGGCTGTATAGTCTGGTACACATTGGCCATCCGATGATCGGCTGTAGTATAGACACTTCCTATTTATTTTTATTTAATTAAGCTTATTTAATATTTATTTAATAATAAGCTTAGGGCTAGGGCTAGGCCTATTAATATTTTCATTCATGTCTAACATATCTTCGAAGAAAAAACATTTGAAGCTTACCTTTTAGATCCTTGTAAACAGTTATCATCAGCAACTCTCAGCATTTAGTCATTTTACGAGCAAGATTCTTCACTACTTTCCCCAGCTTTCCACAAGAAATGCGGATTTGGGATTTGGTTGTGGTAAATGAAGCTCGTCGTACACCTCGTATGGTGCACACCACTATTACGCGCTATAGTGTGTTTATATTGGAAAGATGCCTTCTGAAAACGACGATAAGTTGAGTTACCTTGCACTCTCCTTTTATAACATTTTGGAATAGTTATAAACACAGAAAGATCTTACTTGGGTCAAAAATTCAGACCGAGTTTCTCAGACCGAGTTACATTTGTCAACCTCAGATCGGGCATTATATGTTTATATTATACAGGGTAGTCATTTTCAACAAGAATTCACACGTTGTAGCGAATTGTGATCAATGTGTATCCATCCGCTAAGCGCTAATACTGTTTAAATAAAACGTTCGATGTATACTCTTTTTGTTCAAAATATATCGGCTACAATTCACTCAGGGCCAACAAATAGAGACCAAATTCAATCATTTTTAATCCGTTATTTAGTGACTAGATTTGTGCTCGCGATCGTTATGAGGTCGCGCATTGATCGTAATAGTGGTGTGCACCCTTAGACTAGAGGAGCACCGAAAAATTTCATGATTAAGGGACCGTTCATTATTTATGGTGGAGGGTTGGTTGGGACAAATTCGAGACTCGTATGTCAAAATTACCTAACCCCCCCTACAGCTGAAACTGAAAATTACATGACCCCCCCCTACTAACCAATATATTTTTACACAACCCCCCCCCCCCCCCCCCTCAAAATCAACTTGTCACATACTTAGGGGATGTATTTTTCTTTTGCCCATGGATTCGTTGGTTGTGCCCTCTGAACGGCCAATAATTTAATGACTAACTACATTGCGAGCGTAGCGAGGCGGAACATTTGTCATATATTTATACATTTTGGGTGTTTTGTGAGTCTTTATAACCCGAAAAAAAGTTAGAACATCCAGACAAAAATGTATGAAATATTCTTGTGAGCTTTGGTGCAGAGCTGAGAGTGAGACGAGGTGAAAAGCATGCAAGAAATTACCGTTTTTAATCAAATTGGATTTTGGAACATAGGCCTATGATGGCTCTAATGTTTTCAACCATTGATGATTATATAAGTGTTTTTCCAACAGATCGTCCGAGCAGGGCGTGCACAAAAAAGATTTGCTGTACGAAAGTAGTAGTCTCATCATAAGTAGCCTACATGTTTTGAAGTTGAAGAGCGTAAGAAAATGTGCGCGAAGCGCACAAAAAATTGGCATTTACACTCCAAAATAGCCTCTAAAATCACCCCAATCACCACCATCTTTATAGTTTAAAAAAGTTACACAACCCCCCCTGTTTAAGAATAAAACGTTACATAACCCCCCTATTTCAACATATGAAAGTTACATGACCCCCCCCCCCCCCCCCCCCTATATTTTACCCAACCCACCCTCCACCATAAATAATGAACGGTCCCTAAATAAATATCACTGGCATACTTGTCATCTATGAACATTTTCGGTTAAGCATAAACTTTAATTTAAGCCTTATTTCATTTGGGGTTTTCCTATCACATTATATATCCTCCTACGGACTCGCAAACAGCGCCCTCACTTTTCACGTTTACTTAGTACTGATAGTGATAGTGCATGCATATGCCTGTTCACCAAGGCAGTACAAACTGTGCCCCCGCTAGCCGAGGCGTGTAGCCATGGTAGCGGGGACGTTCGCTAAAAAAGGGTACAAAAATGTACACCCGGGCGTCGCTATAAATAAGCTGGAGATGCGATACGCTTGACTGAATAAACCTAATAAACACATAGGGAACACATATTGGGCACTGGGTGTAGGGGCTAGCGACCCCTGCATCTATACTCTTATTGCTAGAAATCGTATTGCCAAGCCTCGAAAGAAAACGGACAGATCAAAACGGAAACGACACAAGCATGCCCAACGACTACGAGAAACGGAATTGCGAATATTGCATTAAGGTGCGATATTACATTTAGCTGCATTAGAAACCTAATAGCCACCAATAGCCTCAGCTATTGCGGATACTAGCTAATGGTACTTGTAGCTGATATTGGATGATATTAGGTAATAAAGGGGGATATTAGATATTAGCTATAGGTAATAAGATATAAGCTACTACAATTAACCCGTTAATGCCGTAGCTATTATCAGCTATAGCTAGCTAATATGGTATATTAGTATAGTACTCAAATACATCTAATATCAGCTATTATATATTAGCTATAGCTATAAGATATTAGCTATTACAATGTGCTTATTGTATTAGCTAATATCAGCTACAAACCTACCTATAGCTGATACTAGCTATTACAACATTCTATTATCACAATCATATAAGCTATTGCCTTCTAATATAAGCTGATATCGGCTAACTAGAGCGCTAGCTAATATAAGCTACTACCGCTAATGCGATATGATAGTTCGATTTCTTCTTTATTGTAAACATAGATATACCAGCTATTAGCTATTAGAACAATCTAATATACGCTATTGGAAGCTAATATAAGCTATTGGTAGCTAATATCAGCTATTGATAGCTAATATCGGGTTATGCGCTAATAGTTAGATTTTATTTTATTATAAACCTAGCTATAGCTGATATAAGCTATTACAACAATCTATTATAAGCTACGGGTAGCTAATATAAGCTATTGGTAGCCAATATAAGCTATTGGTAGCCAATATAAGCTATCGATACCTAATATTGGCTAATAGGATAATGGTACATAGATTCTTACTTTATTCTAAATCTAGCTATAGCTGATATTAGCTATTACAACCTTCTATTATAACAATCATATAAGCTATTGCTATCTAATATAAGCTGATATCGGCTAACTAGAGCGCTAGCTAATATAAGCTACTACCCGCTAATGCGATATGAAAGTTCGATTTCTTCTTTATTGTAAACATAGATATACCAGCTATTAGCTATTACAACAATCTAATATACGCTATTGGAAGCTAATATAAGCTATTGGTAGCTAATATCAGCTATTGATAGCTAATATCGGGTTATGCGCTAATAGTTAGATTTTTATTTTATTATAAACCTAGCTATAGCTGATATAAGCTATTACAACAATCTATTATAAGCTACGGGTAGCTAATATAAGCTATTGGTAGCCAATATAAGCTATTGGTAGCCAATATAAGCTATTGGTAGCCAATATAAGCTATTGGTAGCCAATATAAGCTATCGATACCTAATATTGGCTAATAGGATAATGGTACATAGATTCTTACTTTATTCTAAATCTAGCTATAGCTGATATTAGCTATTACAACCTTCTATTATAACAATCATATAAGCTATTGCTATCAAATATAAGCTGATATCGGCTAACTAGAGCGCTAGCTAATATAAGCTACTACCCGCTAATGCGATATGATAGTTCGATTTCTTCTTTATTGTAAACATAGATATACCAGCTATTAGCTATTACAACAATCTAATATACGCTATTGGAAGCTAATATAAGCTATTGGTAGCCAATATAAGCTATTGGTAGCCAATATAAGCTATCGATACCTAATATTGGCTAATAGGATAATGGTACATAGATTCTTACTTTATTCTAAATCTAGCTATAGCTGATATTAGCTATTACAACCTTCTATTATAACAATCATATAAGCTATTGCTATCTAATATAAGCTGATATCGGCTAACTAGAGCGCTAGCTAATATAAGCTACTACCCGCTAATGCGATATGAAAGTTCGATTTCTTCTTTATTGTAAACATAGATATACCAGCTATTAGCTATTACAACAATCTAATATACGCTATTGGAAGCTAATATAAGCTATTGGTAGCTAATATCAGCTATTGATAGCTAATATCGGGTTATGCGCTAATAGTTAGATTTTTATTTTATTATAAACCTAGCTATAGCTGATATAAGCTATTACAACAATCTATTATAAGCTACGGGTAGCTAATATAAGCTATTGGTAGCCAATATAAGCTATTGGTAGCCAATATAAGCTATTGGTAGCCAATATAAGCTATTGGTAGCCAATATAAGCTATCGATACCTAATATTGGCTAATAGGATAATGGTACATAGATTCTTACTTTATTCTAAATCTAGCTATAGCTGATATTAGCTATTACAACCTTCTATTATAACAATCATATAAGCTATTGCTATCAAATATAAGCTGATATCGGCTAACTAGAGCGCTAGCTAATATAAGCTACTACCCGCTAATGCGATATGATAGTTCGATTTCTTCTTTATTGTAAACATAGATATACCAGCTATTAGCTATTACAACAATCTAATATACGCTATTGGAAGCTAATATAAGCTATTGGTAGCTAATATCAGCTATTGGTAGCTAATATCAGCTATTGATAGCTAATATCTGGTTATGCGCTAATAGTTAGATTTTTATTTTATTATAAACCTAGCTATAGCTGATATAAGCTATTACAACAATCTATTATAAGCTACGGGTAGCTAATACAAGCTATTGGTAGCCAATATAAGCTATATCGATACCTACTATTGGCTAATAGGATAATGGTACATAGATTCTTACTTTATTCTAAATCTAGCTATAGCTGATATTAGCTATTACAACCTTCTATTATAACAATCATATAAGCTATTGCTATCTAACATAAGCTGATATCGGCTTAATAGAGCACTAGCTAATATAGCTAATATTCGCTAATATGGTAGTTCGATTTCTTCTTTATTCTAGACATAGATATACCAGCTATTAGCTATTACAACAATCTAATAATACGCTATTGGTAGCTTATATAAGCTATTGGTAGCTAATGTCAGCTATTGATAGCTAATATCGGGTTATGCGCTAATGGTAGTTATATTTTTACTTTATTATAAACCTAGCTATAGCTGATATTAGCTATTACAACAATATATTATAAGATAAAACATTAACTTGATCGTTTCCCAAACACATCAAGGGTCGTTCTTAAAAAAGCCAATAAAATGTAAAAATGTAAACACCTTTTAACGCTTTCCACGCGGCTATTATTTTTACCATACACAAAAGAGATTTTTCAGAAACCTTTCATAATTTTCAAAGTCTATCTCAAAGATTACTGACCAAACACAAGGCATGTTTGTACTTATTTCAATGCATTTCTCACGGTGATACCAAATATGGTAATGAAATACAACAATTTTGACCTTTTTGAAACATTTTGTGAAATTATGGAATGTCGTCTGCAGCTGCCTGTCGCGTGGAAAGTGTTAAGGTGGTTACATTTGATATAACTTTGGTGTAGGAAGCCAATGACGTTTAAACCGGTATTAAAAGCATGTTAAGAGTTTAAACATCACATTGTTGGTGTTTTTAACTTGGTGTTAGAAGCCATAGAAATTTAAACCCTTATTAAGCGTTAAAACATCAAATCGATCCCGGAACACACGATTGGTCGTTCTTTAAAACGTGTAGGTGTAGAAAGCCAATAAAAGTTAAAATTCTTAATATGCATGATAACACTTTCTACGCGGCCATAATTTACCATAATTATTATCGAACAACAGATATTTCGGAAACCTTTCGTAACAGTTTTCAATGAGGACAAAATATAAAATAAAGATAGCCCATTAGCAGATAGGTGTAGCTGATATAAGCTAAGGGGTTGTGATAGCTGATAGCCGCAATAGCTAAGTTTTCAATGTGGGAAAAAATATATAATAAAGATAGGCCTAGCCCATTAGCAGATAGGGGTAGCTAATATAGTGATAGCTGATAGCTCAATAGCTACGTTTTCGAGTGAAAAAAATATAAAATAAAGATATCCCATTAGCAGATAGGGGTAGCTAATATAAGCCAACGGGTTGTGATAGCTGATAGCTCAATAGCTAAGTTTTCGAGGGAAAAAATAAAAAATAAAAATAGCCTATTAGCAGATAGGGGTAGCTAATATAAGCTAACGGGTTGTGATAGCTGATAGCTCAATAGCTACGTTTTAGAGGTTGTGATAGCTGATAGCTCAATCGCTAAGTTTTCGAGGGAAAAAAATATAAACTAAAGATAGCCCATTAGCAGATAGGGTAGCTAATATAAGCTAACGGGTTGTGATAGCTGATAGCTCAATAGCTACAGTTTTCGAGGGACAAAATATAAACTAAAGATAGCCCATTAGCAGATAGGGTAGCTAATATAAGCTAACGGGTTGTGATAGCTGATAGCTCAATAGCTACAGTTTTCGAGGGACAAAATATAAAATAAAGATAGCCCATTAGCAGATAGGGTAGCTAATATAAGCTAACGGGTTGTGATAGCTGAAAAAAATATAAAATAAAGATAGCCCATTAGCAGATAGGGGTAGCTAATATAAGCTAACGGGTTGTGATAGCTGATAGCTCAATAGCTACAGTTTTCGAGGGACAAAATATAAAATAAAGATAGCCCATTAGCAGATAGGGTAGCTAATATAAGCTAACGCGTTGTGATAGCTGATAGCTCAATAGCTACAGTTTTCCAGGGAAAAAAAATATAAAATCAAGATAGCCCATTAGCAGATAGGGTAGCTAATATAAGCTAACGGGTTGTGATAGCTGATAGCTCAATAGCTACGTTTTCCAGGGGGAAAATATATAAAATAAAGATAGCCCATTAGCAGATAGGGGTAGCTAATATAAGCTAACGGGTTGTGATAGCTGATAGCTCAATAGCTACGTTTTCCAGGGAAAAAATATAAAATCAAGATAGCCCATTAGCAGATAGGGGTAGCTAATATAAGCTAACGCGTTGTGATAGCTGATAGCTCAATAGCTACGATTTCCAGGGGAAAAAATATAAAATCAAGATAGCCCATTAGCAGATAGGGGTAGCTAATATAAGCTAACGCGTTGTGATAGCTGATAGCTCAATAGCTACGATTTCCAGGGGGGAAAATATAAAATCAAGATAGCCCATTAGCAGATAGGGGTAGCTAATATAAGCTAACGGGTTGTGATAGCTGATAGCTCAATAGCTACGTTTTCCAGGGAAAAAATAAAATAAAATCAAGATAGCCCATTAGCAGATAGGGGTAGCTAATATAAGCTAACGCGTTGTGATAGCTGATAGCTCAATAGCTACGTTTTCCAGGGGGAAAAAATATAAAATCAAGATAGCCCATTAGCAGATAGGGGTAGCTAATATAAGCTAACGCGTTGTGATAGCTGATAGCTCAATAGCTACGATTTCCTGGGGGGAAAATATATAAAATCAAGATAGCCCATTAGCAGATAGGGGTAGCTAATATAAGCTAACGCGTTGTGATAGCTGATAGCTCAATAGCTACGATTTCCAGGGGAAAAAAATATAAAATCAAGATAATAGCCCATTAGCAGATAGGGGTAGCTAATATAAGCTAACGGGTTGTGATAGCTGATAGCTCAATAGCTACGATTTCCAGGGAAAAAAATATAAAATCAAGATAGCCCATTAGCAGATAGGGGTAGCTAATATAAGCTAACGGGTTGTGATAGCTGATAGCTCAATAGCTACGATTTCCAGGGGGAAAATATATAGAATCAAGATAGCCCATTAGCAGATAGGGGTAGCTAATATAAGCTAACGGGTTGTGATAGCTGATAGCTCAATAGCTACGTTTTCCAGGGGAAAAAATATAAAATCAAGATAGCCCATTAGCAGATAGGGGTAGCTAATATAAGCTAACGCGTTGTGATAGCTGATAGCTCAATAGCTACGATTTCCAGGGAAAAAATATAAAATCAAGATAGCCCATTAGCAGAGAGGGGTAGCTAATATAAGCTAACGGGTTGTGATAGCTGATAGCTCAATAGCTACGATTTCCAGGGAAAAAATAAAATAAAATCAAGATAGCCCATTAGCAGATAGGGGTAGCTAATATAAGCTAACGGGTTGTGATAGCTGATAGCTCAATAGCTACGATTTCCAGGGGAAAAAATAAAATAAAATCAAGATAGCCCATTAGCAGATAGGGGTAGCTAATATAAGCTAACTGGTTGTGATAGCTGATAGCTCAATAGCTACGTTTTCCAGGGGAAAAAATATAAAATCAAGATAGCCCATTAGCAGATAGGGGTATCTAATATAAGCTAACGCGTTGTGATAGCTGATAGCTCAATAGCTACGATTTCGAGGGAAAAATATAAAATCAAGATAGCCCATTAGCAGATAGGGGTAGCTAATATAAGCTAACGGGTTGTGATAGCTGATAGCTCAATAGCTACGTTTTCCAGGGGGAAAAAATATAAAATAAAGATAGCCCATTAGCAGATAGGGGTAGCTAATATAAGCTAACGGGTTGTGATAGCTGATAGCTCAATAGCTACGTTTTCCAGGGAAAAAAAATATAAAATCAAGATAGCCCATTAGCAGATAGGGGTAGCTAATATAAGCTAACGGGTTGTGATAGCTGATAGCTCAATAGCTACGTTTTCCAGGGAAAAAATCAAATCAAATCAAGATAGCCCATTAGCAGATAGGGGTAGCTAATATAAGCTAACGCGTTGTGATAGCTGATAGCTCAATAGCTACGATTTCCAGGGGAAAAAAAAAAATAAAATCAAGATAGCCCATTAGCAGATAGGGGTAGCTAATATAAGCTAACGCGTTGTGATAGCTGATAGCTCAATAGCTACGTTTTAGAGGGGAAAATATAAAATAAAGATAGCCCATTAGCAGATAGGGGTAGCTAATATAAGCTAACGGGTTGTGATAGCTGATAGCTCAATCGCTAAGTTTTCGAGGGAAAAAAATATAAAATAAAGATAGCCCATTAGCAGATAGGGGTAGCTAATATAAGCTAACGGGTTGTGATAGCTGATAGCTCAATAGCTACGTTTTCCAGGGAAAAAATAAAATAAAATCAAGATAGCCCATTAGCAGATAGGGGTAGCTAATATAAGCTAACGCGTTGTGATAGCTGATAGCTCAATAGCTACGATTTCCAGGGAAAAATAATATAAAATCAAGATAGCCCATTAGCAGATAGGGGTAGCTAATATAAGCTAACGCGTTGTGATAGCTGATAGCTCAATAGCTACGATTTCCAGGGGAAAAAATATAAAATCAAGATAGCCCATTAGCAGATAGGGGTAGCTAATATAAGCTAACGCGTTGTGATAGCTGCTAGCTCAATAGCTACGTTTTCCAGGGGAAAAAAATATAAAATCAAGATAGCCCATTAGCAGATAGGGGTAGCTAATATAAGCTAACGCGTTGTGATAGCTGATAGTTCAATAGCTACGATTTCCAGGGGGAAAAAAATATAAAATCAAGATAGCCCATTAGCAGATAGGGGTAGCTAATATAAGCTAACGCGTTGTGATAGCTGATAGCTCAATAGCTACGATTTCCAGGGGAAAAAAATATAAAATCAAGATAATAGCCCATTAGCAGATAGGAGTAGCTAATATAAGCTAACGGGTTGTGATAGCTGATAGCTCAATAGCTACGATTTCCAGGGGAAAAAATATAAAATCAAGATAGCCCATTAGCAGATAGGGGTAGCTAATATAAGCTAACGGGTTGTGATAGCTGATAGCTCAATAGCTACGATTTCCAGGGGAAAAATATATAGAATCAAGATAGCCCATTAGCAGATGTAGCTAATATAAGCTAACGGGTTGTGGTAGCTGATAGCTCAATAGCTACGATTTCCAGGGGAAAAATATATAGAATCAAGATAGCCCATTAGCAGATAGGGGTAGCTAATATAAGCTAACGGGTTGTGATAGCTGATAGCTCAATAGCTACGTTTTCCAGGGGGAAAAAATATAAAATCAAGATAGCCCATTAGCAGATAGGGGTAGCTAATATAAGCTAACGCGTTGTGATAGCTGATAGCTCAATAGCTACGATTTCCAGGGAAAAAATATAAAATCAAGATAGCCCATTAGCAGAGAGGGGTAGCTAATTTAAGCTAACGGGTTGTGATAGCTGATAGCTCAATAGCTACGTTTTCCAGGGAAAAAAAAATATAAAATCAAGATAGCCCATTAGCAGATAGGGGTATCTAATATAAGCTAACGCGTTGTGATAGCTGATAGCTCAATAGCTACGATTTCGAGGGAAAAATATAAAATCAAGATAGCCCATTAGCAGATAGGGGTAGTTAATATAGGCTAACGGGTTGTGATAGCTGATAGCTCAATAGCTACGTTTTCCAGGAAAAAAAAATAAAATCAAGATAGCCCATTAGCAGATAGGGGTAGCTAATATAAGCTAAACATTACTTTTGTTAGGGGTACCCCTTTAGCTGATAGCGATAGCTAATATACGATCCCTATACATATACATGTATAATAGTAACAAAAATCTCGTTACATTTAGCAAAAAAGGGCTACTGTTAGAATATATAATATACACATAAATAGCTCCTAATAGCCAAGGCCCTTAAAAAAACCTGTAATACCGCACCTAACTCGAATATTGGAGGTCAAAATACGGGGACTTCGGTCAAACATCGGAGAGCTTGCCAATCTCTGCTCGATAAAAAAAGCCATCCATTGTCATTGTTGTTGAGACCTTCCTTGATGATACTGTGCCTGAGGGCGCTGAGTGCATTGCTATTCCTGGATACTCCATGCTGTCGCAGGGATAGAGAGGCAACCACTGGCGGCGGTATTGCTGTCTACTGTTTAGAAGGGATTGCCATACATCACGACCCAGGCAAGATCCAAAAGACTATGAACTCATCTGGTTCACAGTAGCTCTTAAATCTCAAAAGTTACTGATTGCTGCTGTTTATAGATCTCCTAGTGATAACAGTGATGTCATCGACTACCTGGACCTCAACACTCTTTTTCAAAAAATGAGCGCACTTGGAGCTAATTTAGTCATGCTTGTCGGTGACTTCAACGTCCACCATACAGACTGGCTAGGAAGTCGTACTACTGACGCAGCTGGACGCCGCACACTACAATTAGCTAACTCTATGGGATTACAACAGATCGTCAAAGAACCCACTCGATTGGATCAAATCTTGGACTTTGTCATGACTGACCTGGCAGCAACTTCAACCACTTCTGCTAGACTAGGTACTTCAGACCACAACCCTGTGTAAGTGTTCTTAGATGTAGCAGTATACAGGGACAAACCATACAGGAGGAAAGTCTGGAGATATGACAAGGCTGATTACTGAGGAATGAGAGGTCACCTTGCTTGCACAAACTGGTCAAGTGTATTCCAGAAGAAAGATCCTGAAACTGCTTGCTCCAACGTCACTGATATCATCTGCGATGCTATGGACTTACACATAGTACACATTATACATAGTAAAACAGTTACCAAGAGGACTGGAGAAAAGATTTGGTTCAACGACAAATGCCGTAGAGAATCTAGGAAGAAGCGCCGCCTCTTTAAGAAAGCCAAAAAACACCAAACTGAAGCCAGCAAGGCAAAGTAGCTACAACACTAAACTGAGACAAGACCTAGCAGATAAATCGCTGAGCAGCAAGAAATGGTGGAGAATCATTAACACCCTGTCCGGAAGAACAGCTCGTTCCGAGATCCCAGTGATTGAACATCAAAATGTCACCCATATTACAGCAAGGGACAAGGCAGAAGTTTTTTGTCAGACATTTGCAGACAAATGTAGACTCCAAGGTGCTGAAGACCAGGCCCCAAATGTCCATCCTTCAACAACCAAATCCTTTGACAAAATAGTTTTTAAGCCCAAGGATGTTCGAAAACTATTGCAACATCTCAATCCAGATCAAGCTACTGGACCAGACCTGATTCCAACCAAGGTACTCAAAGAATGCTGTGCTGAACTTGCCAGTCCACTCTGCAGGCTTTTTGATCTCTGCTTCACTGGTGTGTTTCCTAACTAATGGAAAACAGCATCTGTCACTCCAATCCACAAGAGAGGTTCCAAGGCTGACCCAACAAAGTCCCGTCCTACCTCACTGCTAAGCAATATCAGCAAGATCATGGAAGCTGTTGTGCAGAAACAACTTCAACGCTTTCTTCTCAGCAATGATCTGATTTCCAGCAGACAGTTTTGATTTAGAGAAGGCCACAGTACAGCTGATCTCCTCAACATTTTGTCACAGAAATGGAACAACTCCCTAGACCAAAGTGACGAGGTTTGTGTCATTGCCCTTGACATAAAAGGAGCTTTTGACAAAGTATGGCACAATGGACTCTGCTCAAAACTGATGTCAAAGGGTGTTACCAGGAGACTGCTTTCATGGATACACAACTACTTATCCGACAGATCTATCAATGTCGTCCTGTCGGGACAAGCATCCAACACTGCACCCATAAATGCTTCTGTTCCACAAGGATCTATCCTTGGTCCACTACTGTTTTATGTCTTCATTGATGACCTTGTGGATGTCTGTGACAACGAGCTCTATCTGTACGCTGACGATTCAACACTGTTCGCACACATTAAGTCTTCAACCAGCTCCAATGCAGTAGCTGCTAGCCTTAACAGTGATCTAAGCAATATGAAAGTGTGGGCTGATAAATGGAAAGTGACCTTCGAGCCTACCAAGTGCAAGACCATGGTAATCTCTAGAAAGAGAACCCCATCCCAACTTGAAGTTGGTGACTGCAAGCTACCATCTGCAGACAAACTGGAAATCCTGGGTGTTACCATTGATAGAAAGTTGACTTGGTCCAAACACATCTCGGCTGTCTCAACCAGGGCTGGCCAGAAGCTCGGCGCTCTTCGCAAGGTTGCAAATAAATTGACGCCATTGGGCAGATCTACTGTGCACAAATCACAAGTCCGCAGCGTAGTCGAGTATGCTTCACTAGGCTGGTCTAGCGCTTCACCTACTATCCTAAGCCAGCTTGACAACATCCAAAGGAAGGCACTCAAGATCATTGGAGCTCATGACACTACTGGTCTACCGCATCTCAGCTTCACAAGCCTACTTCACAGGCGACAGGTAGCAGCAGCCACGGTCTTGTACAAAATGCACACCAACCACACCATATGTTCATCGTCGTGCTACGCGTTCAAGTGTTGCAATGCCAGATCACGCCCTTTCACTGCCGCCTGCCAGAACTTGTTGCTTAGACAGAAGTTTCATCCATACAGCTGTTCCACTGTGGAACAGTCTTCCAGTCAATGTTGTTGGCAACATCCAAGAGGAAGGACTACAATCTGTTAAATGTCGTGTTAACAGACATTTTCTCTCCAACTCTTCAGAGTATGTTGGCTAAGCTCTTTCGATGTATCAATGACCTCCAGATATTATTTTTCTTCTCTTATTTTTTGATGTTATTCTCTGTTTTGGTGTTTATCCTATTCCTGTCCCACGCCACTTTCATTGGCTTTTTTACTTGCCCAATTGTGTTTACTTGTATTTTTGATTATTTTCTGAGTTGCAGTGAACCAATTGATTGGCCCATCAGAGCTCTCTGTTGAGAGTTACCCGTGTGATTTGTAATCACTCAGTTCATTAACCCTGTTAATGTCTGTTGGGCTATTGTTCACATTTGCTCTTTATATACAAAAAATAAAAATAAATAAAATATAAATGCATCCCGTGAGTGTTGCAGAAATAAATAAAGGCGACACGCGGACTGTAGCCGGGGCGTACACTTTGTCCTGGGTAAGGGTGGCCTGGACTGTACACTTTGTCCCGCCACGGGGGGCCGGGACTGTACCCGGGACGTACACCGGCAATTTGTACGTCCCGGTCCTGATCCCCGCTATCCAAGGGTCCCCCGGGGCCGGGGGTGCAATTGATAAGTGTATTATGGATAGATAATTTATCTTGACAAATTGATGTTTATGGTTAGGCCCATAATATTGGTGTGTGTGATAACGGCTGTAAGCTGCACGATATGACTTGCAATCAAGTCAATAGTACTGGTATTTTGTGATGTTTATAGACTCGAGCTTCATAGCTGGGGAACACATACGGTTTCGAAACACATTGAAACACACTACCCTAAATCTAGGTCAAAAAGGTCAATCAACCACCCAAGTTGGCAAGTAAGTCCACTTACCAACTTCAAAGAACATTTTGGTATAAACTTCATGTGTCAGCCTAGACCGGGACCGGAAAACCACGGCCTATGCTCCCCAACTATCCATAGTGTGAGACTCTTGTCTAGCCGTATAGTTCAGAATATTTGAATTTATGTTTTGTTGTACAAGAGGGCTGATTTTCACTGAATCATTTAATATTTTTGTAATAACATTTGTCGGCATAAAGTCGGCAAAATGTTGGGCGTACGTGTACGTCGCCCAACATCGATCGGCCCACTTTTGCTACAAGTGGGCCACTAATGGCATGCCGTCACTACACCGTTGGACCACCGTCAGTCTTTTCGTGGTGCTAACCCTCGACAGTCCCACTATGTACTTCCGACAGAGGGCCACTCTCTCTTTGTACCACAAGTGGGCCACCGAAAGTGAGCCATCAGTGGACCGATGCTTAACCTTCAGTGGACCTACAACTTACCTATGTTGGGCCACTGTGATGTCGTTCTCTGGTGCAAACCTCTACGGTTCCACTATTAAATTCCGACAGAGGGCCACTATCTGTGCCACTATGGGCCACTGATGTACCACCGATGGCTTGCTAAATGGGAAAGTCAATGTTCCAGTATCGACCGATACCGGAACAGTAAAATCGTACCGGTATCGAGCGATACTGGCAACTTTTATGTTCCAGTATTGAACGATATTGGTATTGAATGACACCTGTATACCAGTATCTGGGACTTAAAAAGTACCCTTTTCCCCGTATTCCTTTGACAATCGACATCCGGGGCTGGAGACTTTTAATAGTTGACTCAAAAAATGACTCAAAAGGGTAACTCGCCTATATGTTTTATTCAGAGCCTATTGTAGCCTTACGGTTGTGGGTGGGCCGGGATGTTTAATTTCTTTCTGCAACCATAACGGGATGCATCCCATTGTGTTACTACGCTTTATTCCGTATAGCGATCTGTCGTCTATGCATCCCATTATAGTTGCATAAAGAAAATACGCGGCCGGGATGCCTGTGAGTTTACAAATCTTGCTGTGTATGGCTATTATACTCTTATTGTACCCGCGCAACATGTTGTCATCCTGTGTGGTAACCTCGCCTTTACTATTGCACACCAGATTGGTATTTCTTGTGACCTGTTCTAAACAGTCCAGGCAAATGACCAAATCTGGAAATGTACTATATCTGGAAATCGATTGCCTGATCTGGAAACCAATGCTGTACACTTTGTGATTAGATTCAAAAACAGAAACCTGTAGGAAAATGAGCGCGAATCGAGTAAAAATCAGTTTTTGAACTAAAATGGTCCAGAAAAAGCCGTTCTTGAAGCCATCTTATTAAGCTTAAATTGAAACTAATACGTGCAAAAAGCGCGCAAAAATTGGCATTTTTAACACTAAAAAGGTCCAGTATAACGTTTTAACGTACCCCACATTACGATCCCGTAACACCCCATGCACCATTTGCGCCGCCTATATGCCCTACCCTTCCTCCTCCTCCCCTACCTCCTTCTCTTCCTCCTTCTACTCCTTCCTCCTTTAAAAAAAACCCCTCTTTTGTCAATGGGGGGGGGGGGGGGGGGGGGGGGGGTGGGGGCTGGATACGCCACTGACTGTAATTATTATCATTCAACATTATAATTTAAATTACATAAATGTTAAGTTGTTATTGAAACGTAAAGTACGTAGAATTTATTTGTCAACATTCATAGATTGAAATCGAGTAGTTTCGGTTACAGTTGGAACATTTGATTTTGCACTTCGGCATCTGAAAGCATCGATAAACGCTTGACGATATATTGAACTTGTTGTGACGTACACAAACGGGTTTACACACGAGTTGATAAGAACCAAGCATCTGCCGATGATTAGAACTGCTCCATATTGGGCGGCGTTGAAAAGACCATATCTTCCTTGATGAACCATCATGTTATGAATCGAAACAAAACGGAATGGTGTCTGGCAGATAAAAAACAAAGTCCCGTTAATGATGAGAAGTCGTGCCACTTGGTTACGAACACGTTGTACCGCCTGCAGTTGTGCATTATTTTTGTCATCATCGGATGCAGATGTAGATGGGCGATTACTGAGAGCTAGTATAATGCAACTATACATGTAGATGTTGCCAACCATAGCTATGAAGAGAGGGACTGTTTGAGTTAGTTCTGAGAATAGGTATATATCAGGATGAACTGCAACACAGAAATGGATCTCTTGTGGTAGTGAAGTAAACTCTTCATCGTCGGGCCATTCCACACAATATCCGACAAAACCTGTGTACCGAGGGGCTACACACGCTCCAAAGAAGACACCCATTACCCAGGACGCGATGATGATCTTGACGGTGCGAGATTTACCGGTGACCATTCGGTGTTGCAGTGGTTTACAGATTGCGTAGTATCTCTCAATTGTGACAAAAGTAATGAGGAACAAAGAAGCAAAATAAGTTGTCATGGCCCAATGAAAAGTAAGCATACAGCCTACAAATGAATTATATACAACATTGTTACGCACTGGTGATTGATAGAAAGTAAGTAGTAAAGATGCACAAGATAAAGTTACGAAGACAAAATCTGCTAGAGCTACGTGAGTGAGATAAATGTTCGTGACAGTTTGCATACTTTTGACACGAAAGACCGTGTAGACAAAAGCCATATTTCCAGCCGCTCCGATGGCTAATATAACGGGCAGAATAAAGGTGAAGAAGAATCGTTCGAGCGGTACCAATAAGTATTGTCTTGCAACTACTGCATCACTTAGATCGAGAATATTCGGGTATTTACATGCGATGATACTGTCGTTAAAAGCCATGTTATCAAACTGATGTTATGAGCGAGTTGAAGATTTACTGGCTAGGTGGAATATTAGTTGTCACTGGTTATCACAGAATGCTGTTACACGGTATTTATACAATATTGGCAGAATACTATATTATTAACAGATTGGCTAGACGTTGTATTATCATTATACACAATGGCATTGTTTTCTTGCTGTATAAGATTGACGATTTGTAATTTAATTTGACGTCCAGGCTTAATACATTTACCATATCGCAAACACGTATTGAAATTAAATTAAATTTTGAAACTTACGTCACATTTCTGAAGGCAACTGACCGGTTGATGATATTGGGCTACATGGTTAATAAACACGACTTTGAAGACTACTCGAAGTGATAGACCACTTATATTCATCATGTTCATTGCCAGAATCCTTTAAAAGCGAGGAAAAACGTCGGTGGTTTGGGCGACTTTGGTACCGGCCGTCGTCCGACATTGATTTAAATTATATATCATGTAATTCTATACAATATGTTCACTCCATTATGTGATATTGTTATATACAGTTGAACAAAAATAAGTTCCCCTTTAGATTATGCCTAATATTTTTTAAATGAGTTACCCCATCGAAACGATTTTTGGTACACATTAATGTATGTGTTCACAGCAACACTAGAACGGGGCTATAACTACGCAGGTGTTGTAATGCTTGAATGAGCACACATTGAATGGAGGAATACCTCAATTCAAAAGTTGCTAAATGATGTATTGAAGGAGGATGGTTAAGCGGCTTGAACCAGGGTCTTTGCTTGAACATCGCACAGGACTGCTTGAATGAGAACACACGATATTGAACTTTAGCAACTTTTGAAATGAGGTATTTCTCCATTAAATGTGTGCTCATTCAAGCATTACAACACCTGCGTAGTTATAGCTCCGTTTAGTGTTGCTGTGAACACGTGTATTAATGTGTGCCAAAACTCGTTTCGATGGAGTAACTCATTAACAAAATATCAGGCATACTCTTAAGGGGAACTTTTTGTTGTTGAACTGTGTATATATGTAGCAATACTTGTTTTGTGTTTCATATATTCTGTTCTGATAAGTAAATTTGATATAGGATTGAGCTGAATAGAACATGAAATTCCACGTGTTTCGCTAATTAACTCTTGTAAATTAAAATGTGAGTTACACAACTTAAATTCTAAGCATCCATTCAATCTTTTGTTGAGTCTTTGATTGTTTTATTCATTGTTGAGCTTCATAACCATTTAGGCCAACAACAAAAAAGTTGTTTGTTTGTCCACGTCCGACCGACCGTGTACCTTGGTGCCGACCGTATTATTTCTTATTTTTTATTATTTGTTTAAAACAACTTTGTGAGCAATTTAAATGGCCAAACAGACTGTTTTATTCCTGATTTCGTACGCTATAATGAATCTGGTCTTTATAAACACCATCCCCAATGCGCAGAACCTGCTTAATTGGAGTATAATGATCCAGATCCAGATCCAGATCCAGATCCAGAAGTATCAAAATAATTCATACTGAATAACAACGCCATCGGGAATGCCAGTCGTATATTGGTATTTATAAAAAAAACACCATGATTTTCAGAGAGCGCAGTTGGTCAATCAGAGGCTTAATCCACATCTGTGGAACTATGGGGAACTGTGCCTTTCGAGATGAGTTGAGAGCACATGTTATTGGCATTGCGTCACTCGTACCGTTCCGGAAAATTGAAGTAAAATTTGTGATTGGACAAATTGTCACACGCATGCGTAAGGATAATTTTCGTAGCAATACGTCATTCGTATCAGGTTTCGGAAGCGGCCGAAGGGGAAATCAAATAAAGCCGAAGCACGATGTGTCACACGCATGCGTAAAGGACGATTTTCATCAATTAAAAGATGGCGACCGTATCGGCCAGCTACTTCGGAATTTGTTCAATTTAGTCTTCATTTAACGTTTTTAAATGACTTTTTCGGCCAATTTTCCAAGTTATTTATTGGTGGGGTACATCATTGATATGAATATTTCCCCCGTTCCCGATCTGATCAGGTTTTATCTGACGTTTTTGATTGGCGACGATAGTTGCAGAATTCGGAAACCAATTATATTTTATCGATAATATATCGAAATTTCCTTTTACGACATATCGATACAAAATTTTGTATCTATAACAACACCGTACTTTCACGTATATACGGTTAGTTGAACAGTTGTAGGCCTAAGTATTAAAGTACAATTCTAACAAACTCATGAAAAAGAGTTCAATACTATCAAAGTAATGTGTTTTGTGTTTGGACGACTTCAATTCACAGTATTCATGCTGAATTTATATTCCCAAACACAATTTTAAAATAATAATAAAACAATTAAAATAAAATAAATCCGACCTACCGACTCTAACTTTTTCGGACCCTCTATGGGCAAAAAAAAATAAAAATTGGGCTTATCTTCATAGACACACCCAGCACGTGGCCTTGAAGTTTAACTATGATTTCATCCCACTGAAAACCAAAAACTTTTCATAAATGTATACGAATCTATGGTTTCGCCTTTAGATGGGTGCACACCACAAAATAAAATTTGGCGTATTGGCAATACGTGGTGTTTTTAACTTAGGATAGACTTATCAATAATAAATAATTAAAAAAAATTAAAAAAATCTGATGTAAGTCTTATTTTAATGTCCTAGAAAAGGTGAAAAGTGCTATAAAGCCACCTAAATGTTTTATAATTTGGTATTTCTAGGTTGTTTACCTCTACCTTTTAGGCCCGAAATCTCTGCCTTTTTCGTGAGTGGAATTATTTTACATTATTTCACTGTTTTCTCTGATTTAAAGCTCAAATCCCTCATCTCAGAATCTAGACAGCCTTTCGTACATAAGCTATAGCGGATAGCGGCCCGGTGCCAAGGAAATCAACTGCAAAGAAACCCACGACAAGCCCGGTGCTAAAGAACTCTACGCGCGAACCCAAGGAGACCTTATTAATTGGAGACTCAATCATCAGAGATATAGACGAGCGCGGTTTGGATAATACTACAGTTAAGTGTCTACGAGGAGGAAGGGTATGCGATGTCAAAAAGGCCCTGGATAACACCAACTTAGACCCCTTGGAATGTATCATTATTCATGTTGGTACCAACGACTGCACCTCAGAGGAAAAACTAAAGGAAGGTTCCGCGGAAATATCTTCACTCGTCAAAGGACTTAAAACACGCGCACCACATACGGATGTGGTTCTTTCTACAGTTTGCCCACGCGTGGACAGCAACGAACACGACAACCGCGTTAGTATGCTGAATTCATCTATTAGGGTCATCGCGGCGAAACACCATTGCAACGTGGTAGAGAATAACCTATCTGCCGAGGACATCAACACATCTCTTCTTAACAGTCGCGGTCTACATTTGTCCTCGGAAGGAACGCGTAAACTTCTCATGAACATAAACGCTACCCATCGGATTATACAAAAGCGGCAATCATCAGGTCATCATCATTCAGACTCTCGCGCGCGGCATAACCATGATAACCGACATCAGCCCCGTCGCTGCCATTATTGTGGTGAGGAAAACCACATGAAGAGCAATTGCAGACATGGGCGTCCCATCACTTGTCGCTCCTGTCATGACATATAGGACATAAAGCACACATGGACATCTGCCCACTTAATAACTGAAATGCAGGCCATGATGATAGTGCCGTCAGTGTTTCTTACAATAATGTTTCTAACAATACACGCACGGATTATGATTTCACCCATTTTAATATGTATACCATCCTATCTGATGATCTCAAGTGTGATGTTGATGTATGTAATGATAATGATAATAATGTTGATGTATGTAATGATACTGATAATAATGATGTTGTTCTTACTGTTCCAAATAATGTTGAACAACTCTCTAATCATGGTTCTAGTAAACATGGTAAAATAGGACGACATAGGAGAGGTGGTAAAGGTAACCAATTACGGCGTAACAATACTTATGTGAAAATGGCTTTCAACAATGTAAATCGTATTAAATCTAGTATGTATGAAATTCCTATCCTTCTCAATCAAGAGAAAATTAAGGTTATGGGGCTAACTGAAACATTTCTGAATAACGATGAGAAGGTTGATGTGAAAGGTTTTCAGTGGGTAGATAAAAATAGGCATGGAAAGGGAGGGGGCGGTGTGGGATTTCTAGTGTCTGATATGTTTGATATTATCGACGATGACTTATTTAATTCAAAACATGATGATTATGAAAGGCTATGGATCAAATTTCGCTTTGGCAAGAACTTGTTCACAAATCTTGCAGTTGCATACTTCCCAGTCGAAGGTGCCGATCCAAACTTAACTGATGAGCTCTATAATCAATTACTATCAGAAGTCATTCAAATTGAGGAGAATAAGGGGGATGAGCATATCCTTGTCATGGGCGACTTCAATGGAAGGATCGGTGATGTTATCCCTTATGGGGATCCTATTCGTAACACAAATGGCGTGAAACTTCTTGATTTTTGTGATGATGCTAACCTCTCTATTATGAATTGTTCACGCAAATGTCAAGGAAAAATCACTTGGTTCCGTAACCACTTATCTAGTACAATTGATTATGTTTTAGCTTCTACAAATGTTGAGGAATGTATCAAATCTATGATCGTGGATGAAGATCGTAATTTCAATATCGGCAGCGATCATGATATGATTATTCTGAACATGGTTTTCAATGATGATTTTGTGAAACGTAAGAACAAAGATAACAAAGTCATATGGTCAGAAGTCACAAACTGGTCAAAAAAAAAGGTTTCACTTCTAATAATGTTGAGAAATGCACCAATTCTGATTAAACGGGACAAAACTTAAGTTTTACATACTTAATGACCCACAAACTATATATTGTTGGAAAGCTTAAGATTCAAGGTTTTTTATTTTTGCAAAAAAGAATCAAATTATACAGGGTGTGTACAATTTTTACAGGGTGGAACATAAAAAATGCGATCGTTTTTGCTCCTCACAAAATAGTTTGATAGTTTGTACAATTAGGGTTTAGCTGAAAATAGTCACCAAAATCAGAACAACCGCAGAAGGTGCTACCAAATTTGCTAAGAATCATTTGCCCAAAATGTACACAGGAAAAGTACAGGGTGTCTAAAAGTATGATGAAATAATGCATAAAATGAATGTTTGTATATAATATTCTATGAAATTTAGTTAGCATGGACCATTTAATTTAAAAGAAAATGGTTATCAAAATGAACTACATGGATATCGTTAAAGTTCCTTTTATTTTGAATACAGGGTGGTCCAAAATAGGTCTAAATAGCAAATTTTATCATGAATCTATGAACAATTCTGTGAAGAAACACTTCTGGCTTTTTTAGTTAAATGTTTTACTACCCAGGGTAGAAAAGGACTGAAGAGTCACACAAATGAAATAGAGAGACTGCGATTTGGCCATTGTTTAATCAATAAAATGAATAAAACTGTGTATTTTTTACATTAAAACACTCCCTGAATTGAACATCATATTCTAGTAGAGAATGTCTAGATAACAATTCAATATTAGTATTCATAGTAGCAGGCACATGTTATGAGAAGTTTGAAAACTTTCCTATGTATACTTTTAAAATGGCATCAATTTCAAAAGTTCTAGTTTTCCGCTATTTTGTGTACAAACCTATGGGCGCCTCATCCACCGCCTCCTCATCCACCGCTCCCACCCTTGACTCACTCGACGTTTAGATTGATAACTTCACTGTTGCTAAACATGTGGCTTTAATTCTTTTTTTATTCGGTAGCTGGATAAATTGTCTTTAATATGATATCAAAAATGTTATGTTTTGTTGACAACTTCTATTTAAAATAGAGACACGTATCACGATTTTAAGGATTTTTTGAAACGATCCCACCTTGTTTGATATACCTATTTAGACCTGTGACCATATGGGATATTACACCAGACTATGACTTTAGCAAGTATCAAGATGAGATTAAATCTAAATTTAAAAACTGGGACGCAAAAGCTTTTGATAACCCGGACTCCCTGTGGAGCTCTTGGAAGTCTAATCTCATTCAAGTAACAATAGACGTGAAACCACTCAAGGGTAAGTGTAAACCATGGTGGGATAAGGACATTGATGAGGCTATTCAAGAGAGGAAGAGTAGTTGTCAATCACATCGTAAGTGGTCCACTTCAGGTGATAATAACAAAGAAGAGGGGGATAAGCTATGGAATGAATATCTGGATAAGAAATTAAGAGCCAAGCAGCTTATTAAAGAACGTATTACTCAGAAAAGGATTGATCGATGTATAGATATTACACAAAAGGGCGGTACCTCAAGTAGAGATTTTTGGCAAGAATTAAGGGGTCCGAAAAATGTTAAAGGAGGTGTCCCGCAAGCATAAAAGTGTGCATTATATGTTAGAAATATAACTATCGAGCCCAACTTTTGCAATGATATAGAAGAAAAGACCACACTTATGACAAAAACAAATAAAAACCGCAATCTCTCAACATGCCCTTTTTAAAATTCGCGGCGATCAAAAGTCCCAGTGTCGATGATGTCATAGTTATACAATACACATGCGCAAATTTGAGCACCGATACCCATGACGTCATCGACACCGGGACTTTCAATCGCCGCGAATTTTAAAAAGTGCATGTTGAGTGATGGCAGTTTTTATTCATTTTTGTGACTAGTACGGTGTTTTGTTCTATATAATTACGTAACTTCGGCTCGATAATTATGTTTCTAACAAATAATGCTCAATGTTGTGCTTGCGGGACCATTCCTTTAAGGAGCGTGTGAATTCTTTAAAGCTTCCTAACTCGGATAATATCACTACAGATAGGAAGATTATGAACCAAACAATTCAACAGTATTTCGAGTCTCTCGGTAAAATGAATAAGAGTTTACATGAAACAGATAATGATGTTCTGGTTAAAAACCACATTCAGCATGTTCAGAGTGTACTTGCTAATGGTCATGATCCAACCGATGCGGCTGAATCAGATAAGGTATTATCCGATATTAATGTTAATATTGATGATGTTATTGAGGCATTAGGCCAAGCTAAATTGAACAAGTCTCCCGGAATAGATAATATCACAAACGAGCTTCTCAAGAATGGCGGGGATGGTCTCAACATATCAATCCTTCAACTTTTCCAGAGACTTGTTCAGCTTGAAAGCACACCACAAGAGTGGAACAAAGGTATTATTATACCAATCCATAAAAAGGGTAATAAGAGTAATCTTAATAACTACAGGGGCATCACATTAACTTCATGTGTTTCTAAAGTGTTTAATCGTATAATTTCTAAATCAATTTCATGTTTTGTTGAAGACCACCAATTTCTTTCGGAAATACAGGGAGGCTTTAGGAAGAATTACAGATGCGAGGATCATATTTTTTCCCTGAAAAGTATAGCAGCCACGCGATTGGCTGAGAACAAATCTACATATTTAGCCTTCCTGGATTTCAGTAAAGCCTTTGATACGGTCTGGCGGGACGGTTTGTTATCACTTGCATGGAAGTTGGGTATTCGGGGCAGTATGTGGAAAATTATTATTAGTCTATATATGAATGTTCAATCTAATGTTAAGTTTGGTGATCTTACTACAGATTATTTCGAGGTGGAAGAAGGTGTAAAACAGGGATGTGTGCTTTCACCAATTTTATTCTGCATTTACATAAATGAATTAGCTAGGTTCATAAGGAAAGAAGGGGTGGGGGTTCGTACATGTAATGTGCAAACAGGTTGTCTTTTTTGGGCTGATGATGTAGTTCTCATAGCAGATAACGCAGTCGAATTGCAAAGGATGCTAGACATTGCATCAACTTTCTCACGAACCTGGAAATTAGACTTTAATATTGATAAATCTAAGGTATTGGTGGTAGGCAAACGTACAGATAAAACTAAACTCTGGAAACTAGGCAATCTATCGATTTCCGAGTGCGATCACTATAAATACTTAGGGGTCCACATATCAAGAAATTTGTCTGATCACACTCATGTCAATGAAGTTGTTAAGAAAGGCAATAGGTTGATCGCGTATATAAAATCGATCGTTGATAGTCACGATCATTTCAATAGGATTTATTATGGTAACATTCTTTGGAAATCTTTAGCGGTTCCCTCTATTAACTATGCATGCTCAGTATGGACTTGTGGTAGCAAGGCTGATAGCAACAAAGTAGAGAACTTGCAGCTACAAATGGCAAGATATATCTTGAAGGCACCCCGTAACACGCCAGGCGTAGCCCTCTATGGCGACTTGGGGTGGAACCCCATCGCCTCCCTTCAAAAAGTTCACAGAATGAAGTATCTTGCACGACTCTCTAATCTAGAGATGCACCGTTGGCCAAAACTTATGTTAAACGCTCTAATGAATCTAAACTGCGACATGGACCATATCAGGTACAAATGGTTGTCGTCGGTTAGAGATACGCTTAAAAGATGCGACATGGAATACATTATTAATGATGCCCCCACAAGTCCACGCTGGGTCAACACATTTAAGCGCATTAATAAGATTGTCTATCATAATGTATGGAGTAACAGTGTTAGGGAAAAATCTTCCCTTAGCGACTATTTGCAGTTTAAAAACACCGTTCAATTGGAAGACTATCTTTTAGACAAAACTGATTTCTTTGGTTGTAGTATAAAATTCAAAGCGCGATCAAACACGCTTCCATTGGAACATAGAATACGCAAATGGTCCTCAAAGAATAAGGATGGTAAATGTATGCTTTGTAATAATGATTCAATGGAAGACTTAAGACATTTCTTATTTACATGTAGATCACTGAATGAGATAAGGGTCGAGGAATATCTCAAACTCGAAAATAATCTATGCAACAATGGTTTTAGTGATGTTTGGCTGGAATTTATTATCAGTAATCTGGACTCAAAATTGTATATAATGCTCGGTTGTCCAATTAATATCACCACGCCTTACAGACACACTAAAGCTGCCCGTTCTGCATATGTTATCCTTGACCAATTCTGCAAATCATACCTTAAACGTGCGTGGGCTGTTAGATGTAATATTATGAACTCAAAGTGAGTCTAGAGACTATTGTATACATGACTATAATAATTATTAATGTTCTTTAATTTTGTCAATTATTGTATGTATATATTATGAACGCATCGTCGGGTAGACGGGTGCCACTGTTGTAAAAGTGTATGTTCAAATAAATAAATAAATAAATATATTTCATTGGCCCTTAGCGAAAGAAAATACTGGTCAACCCCAACAAAAGTGATTGTTTATAAGCAGAAGACATTTTGATTTCGATAACAACAATGATTTCAATGTAGCAGTTTGTTCGAAAGTTGAACACATTTAACATGAACTTGACCTCTAAACCACACAAAGCAAAAGGGAACATATTTGGTCGTGTAAAAACACCGTTCATCAACGGCAACCACAACTTAATTTCCCCATCTACATAAACATTATTTCACAATAAATCCATTTTAGTATAACATGATAACTAACACGAACTATGGTTAATTTTACTTTCCACTCGCGCAATTCCATCGTTCAGATTATTAATGTAATTTTAGCTAATATTTGATTAAATAAGATACTCAAGATGATATGATTCTGACGTCGTGATCAATCTTACGGCGACTGACGGCTCGGTTATATTGGTAGACCGGTATAATGGGTTTTGCATTTTTTATACAGCTTCTTTAGTACACACATAGAGAAAATCTTTTTACCGGGGTATCATTACGAACAATAAATCGTCTTAACTGAAAAGGAGTGCTCACAAAATGATAACATCAAAAATGTCAAATGTATCGAAAAGCCTCGGGAAACAAGTCTGTTAGAGTGAATAAAAGTACTATTTGATCTGTTTTAAGTTAGAAGAAATGTCAAATGTATCGAAAAGCCTCGGGAAACATGTCTGTTAGAGTGAATAAAAGTACTTTTTGATCTGTTTTGAGTTAGATGATAAGCGATACAAAACAATCTAACGAGTATCAATTTAGTGATTATTGCTTAACGACTGCGTGGATTCAGTCAAAGCCTTTGCACTAGATGTTGCACAACCAAATGCTTCTAAAACGCGCGACGATATATTGAACTGGTTGTGACGTATACAAACGGGTTAACACACGCGTTAATAAGAACTAAACATCGACTAATAACCAAGATAGAGCCATATTGCGTTGAATTGAACAGACCTGTTCCGCTCTGGTGAACCATCATATTATAGATAGATGCGAGACGGAATAGAATGGAGTCTGGCAGATAAAGAGCAAAAACCCGTTAATGATGAGAAGCCGTGCCACTTGGTTACGGACGCGTTGTGTTTGCGACTGAGAAGTCATTCCGTCTTCGGATTCCGTTGCACCTGGTCGTCTGCCGAGAGCAGCAATAATACAACTGTACATGTAGATGTTTGCAATCATGGTTAAGAAGAGTGGAGCTGTTTGAGTGATTTCAGAAAATAGATAAATCCGAGGATGGACTGCTACGCACAATTCTATAGTTAGTGGAAAGGAATCGAATTCCTTGTCTTCAGGCTATTTGACACAGTATCTGATGAACCCGAGTAATGAGGGCTACACAACCTCCAAAGAAGACACCCAGTACCCATGATGCTATGATGATCTTCGCCGTACGGGATGTGCCGGTGACCATTCGGTGCTGTAGTGGTTTACAGATTGCGTAAAACCTCTCAATCGTGACGAAAGTAATCAGGAGAAGAGAAGCAAAATAGTTTGACATGACAAAGAGAAAATTTATCATACAGCCAATAAATGACTGATACATAATGTTGTTACGAACTGGCGTTACAAGATAGCTGTAGATATAGACTATACAAGTAAATGTAACTAAAAGACAATCAGCGACTGCTACATGGTCAGATATGTGTTGGTTACAGTTTTCATCGTCTAAACACGAATGACTGTAAATACGAAGGCCATAGTTGCCCGATGTACCGACAAAGAATATTGTAGGTAGAACTACGACAAAGAAAATATGCTCAGTTTCTGAACACAGATGTTCCCTAGCAGTGATAGTATCACTGAAATTAAGCATAGAGTCATATTTTCACCAATGGCTTGCTGAATGGGAAGTCAATACATTTAGGCAAGTTATGGTGGGTGCAATTCAAGCCAAGTCACGAGTAAATGCCATAAGGTATTCTAGGAAAAGTTCCCAGATTCTGGACTGTACTAGTACCGTCCTATACTGGAACACCCAGTATCGTCCGATACTGGTACAAAATCAGTGTTCCAGTATCGTCCGATACTGGGACATATAAACATGTACCAGTATCGGCCGATACTGGAATACATTATGTAGCAGTATCGTTCAATACTGGGACAAATTACACTGGTAGGAGGTGTACCAGTATCGCCCGATACTGGAACATAAAACTGTTTCAGTATCGCTCGATACTGGAACACAATTTGGTGTTCCAGTATCGACTGATACCGGAACAGTGAAATCGTACCAGTATCGAGCGATACTGGCAACTTTTATGTTCCAGTATTGAACGATATTGTTATTGAACGATACTGGTATACCAGTATCTTGGACATAAAAGTACACCTTTTCCCGTATTCCAAGTTGACAGTCGACAATCCGGGGGGGGGGGGGGGGGACTTAATAGTTACATACAGATGACTGAAACGGGTAATTCGTCTATAGGAGGTTTAAGAGAATATTGTAGCTTACGGTTATGGGTGGGCCGGGTTGCCTGTGAGATTACACATCTTGCTGTATATGGCTATTATACTCTTATTGTACCCGCGCAACATGTTGTCATCCTGTGCGGTAACCTCACCTTTACTATTGCACACCAGATTGGTCTTTCTTGTGACCTGTTCTAAACTGGGTCCCTTTTATGCTCATTGCCGGTAAACCTATAATCTTAGCATTGGATATAGAATATTTTGCATGTCATTTGTATTTTTTTAAACTGACATGATTATCGATGTCATGAATTAGTGAGACATCGATGTCATAAATTATCGAGTCCTATAACTGAAAGTCTTAGGGGGCAGTGCGACAGGCCTTTCTCAACTATACGTGTTTTATATTGCAAACATCAGTGGTTTCTTTACCATCGTCTTACAAGGTTGCGACTTATTCCGTGTGAGTCTATGGGAGTCGGACTCTCAGTCTGTAATATTGGGGACAATCTGATTTCTCACACCGGGGCAATATAAATATTTTGGCTATAATTTTGCAGAGCCTGTTGTCAATGTGTGTTTTTGAGTACGAATAAAAGCCTGTAAAACGTTATAGTGTCGTCCTACCGTTTGTTGGGAACTGGTATTCGTTAAGCAATAGTCGAGCAATGTTGGTAGTAAAGGTCTTTACTTTTATTCCTATATAAAGTATACAATCTTATCAATTCCACTCTCCGTGAATTCTATCATTTCGCTTTTCCCGTAAACTACCGTATGTCAGCAAAAGATAATCCAAATAATGCGTTTTCTGAGGGAAACATGAGATCTGGATGCCGTGAATCATTGCATTTTGTTAAGCCTATTATAATTGATATTTAAAATCGTTTTTTTTGGTGGAAATACAAATATATTTAAAACCATAATGCAAGAGAAATATGTACATTGGAATCTTTGTGTGAAATATTTACAGCGGTGGTGATTGGTGACGACTAGTTGTATCAGCTGAAGTGCTGCTGGGCCTATGTACAGTAGAGGGAGCTCGCAGATATCTCTCGGTTGACTCTTAATTGTAGTGCTGCCTTCGTTATTGATGTTATATATCATTTAATATTATACGTTAAATTACATAAATGTTATTAAAACATCTAGAACCAACAGCCACAATCGGTGAGTGTGCCTGCTTCATAACATAACATGAGATACCAAGTGCAGTTGTAGCGGATTATAGAACCGATTTCATTTTCGGACTATAGAACCGTCGGACTTAGAACCTTTTTTTTATTTTCGGAATAGAGAACCTTCGTAATAAAGAACCCTCTTTTCGGATTAAAGAACCTGTTATCTGATTCGGACTATTGAACGGTGAATTTACATGGTCGTACTATAGAACCTTATGACTATAGAGGCATTGGATTATAGAACCGTCGGACTATCGAGCGGTTCCTAATTTTACGGGGAGCGCCCGCCCCCTCCTCCCCCTGTATCCGCGCCGGCAGGCTGTCAACTTTTGAGAATTAACGCCGAGTGAGAATAGAGAGCGGCAACCACTTGTTACGATAATGGACCACCATTCGATCTTTGTGGCAGCCGATCAGTGGTGTCCACCGCTGCACCGCTATTAGCCCACCAACAAAGTTTCGATAATGAACCAGCCGAGAGCATATTGTGTATGCCACTGCTGAACTGAATGTGGGCCACTGTCCAACGTATTTATTTGTGCAAAAAAATATCATTTTCATTAAATATTTTTGTATTAAAATAGGTCGGCATAAAGTCGGCTAAATATCGGGCTACGTCGCCCCAACATCGACCCACTTTTACCACAAGTGGGCCACTAATGGCACGCCATCACTGAACCGATGCCACTGTTGGACCACCGTCGGTCTTTTCGTGGTGCTAACCCTCCACAGTCCCACTGTATATAATTCTGACAGAGGGCCACTCTATTTGTACCACAAGTGGGCCACTGAAAGTGCGCTATCTGTGGACCGATGCTTAACCTTCAGTGGACAGACAATACTTACCTCTGTTGGGCTCGTTCTCTGTGGTGCAAACCTCTACGGTTCCACTATGTAATTCCGACAGAGGGCCACTCTCTGTGCCACTAGTGGGCAACTGATGTACCACCAATGGCTTGCTAAATGGGAAGTCAATACATTTAGGGCAAGTTATGGTGGGTGAAATTCAAGACAATATTTATGCTATAATTTGGCAGAGCTTGTCGTCAAAGTGTGTTTTAATTTAGAATAAAAGTCCGTAAAACGTTATAGTGTCGTCTTACCGTTTGTCGGAAACTGGTATTTACGTTAAGCAATATTCGAACAATGTTGGTAGTAGAGGTATTTACTTTCATTCCTATATAAAGTATACAATCTTATCAAGTCCACTCTCCGTGAATTCTATCATTTCGCTTTTCCCTTAAACTACCGTATATCGTATATCAGCAAAAGAGAATCCAAATAACGCGTTTTCGGAGGGGAAAAATTGAGATCTGGTCGATTTTGTTTGAATCGTTGTATTTTGTTAAGCCTATTATAATTCATATTTAAATCGTTTTTGGTGGAAATACAAATATATTTAAAACCATGAAATGCAAGAGAAAGCCGTACATTAGAATCGTCGTGTGAAATATTTACAGCGGAGTGGTGATTGGTGCCGACTAGTTGTATCAGCTGAAGAGCTGCTGGCCTATGTACAGTAGAGGGAGCTCGCAGATATCTCTCGGTTGACTCTCAATTGCAGGGTTGCCTTCGTTATTGATGTTATATATCATTTAATATTATACGTTAATTTACATAAATGTTATTGAAATGTTAAGTACGTCGAATTTATTAGTCAACATTCCTAGATTGAAATTGAGTAGTTTCGGTTACAGTTGGAACATTTGATTTTGCACTTCGGCATCTGAAAGCATCGATAAACGCTTGACGATATATTGAACTTGTTGTGACGTACACAAACGGGTTAACACACGAGTTGATAAGAACCAAGCATCTGCCGATGATTAGAACTGCTCCATATTGAGCGGCGTTGAAAAGACCATATCTTCCTTGATGAACCATCATGTTATGAATCGAAGCAAAACGTAATGGTGTCTGGCAGATAAAGAACAAAGTCCCGTTAATGATAAGAAGACGTGCCACTTGGTTACGAACGCGTTGTGCCGCCTGCTGTTGTGCATTATTTTTGTCATCATCGGATGCAGATGTAGCTGGGCGATTGCTAAGAGCCAGTATGATACAACTGTACATGTATATGTTGCCAATCATAGCTGTAAAGAGAGGGACTGTTGAAGTTAGTTCAGAGAAAAGGTATATATCAGGATGAACTGCAACACAGAAATGGATCTCGTCTGGTAGTGAAGTGAACTCTTCATCGTCGGGCCATTCCACACAATATCCGATAAAGCCTGTGTACCGAGGGGCTACACACGCTCCAAAGAAGACACCCATTACCCAGGACGCGATGATGATCTTGATGGTGCGAGATTTACCAGTGACCATTCGGTGTTGCAGTGGTTTACAGATTGCGTAGTATCTCTCAATTGTGACAAAAGTGATCAGGAACAAAGAAGCAAAATAAGTTGTCATGACCCAGTGAAAATTGAGCATACAGCCTATAAATGAATTGAATACAACATTGTTACGCACTGGCGATTGATAGAAAGTAATTAGATAACCTACACAAGATAAAGTTACGAAGGCAAAATCTGCTAGAGCTACGTGAGTCAGATAAATGTTCGTGACAGTGTGCATACTTTTGGCACGAAAGACTGTGTAGACAAAAGCCACATTTCCAGCCGCTCCGATGGCTAATATAACGGGCAGAATAAAGGTGAAGAAGAATCGTTCGAGCGGTACCAATAAGTATTGTCTTGCAACTACTGCATCACTTAGATCGAGAATATTCGGGTATTTACATGCGATGATACTGTCGTTAAAAGCCATGACGATATCTTTGTATGAAACTATATATTATGATAGCGAGTTGATGATTTACTGGTTAGTTGAAACAACAACTGTCATTGGTTATCACAAGATGCTGTTACACGGTACTTATACGATGTTGGTAGAATATCAGTATCATGCTAAAAGATTGGCTACAAATTATGTGTACGTTGTATTATCATTATAAAGAATGGCATCGTTTTCTTTCTGTAAGATTGACGATTTGTAATTGTAATTGTAACGTCCAGGCTTAATACATTTATCATATCGCAAACACGTATTGCAATTAAATTGATAGATAAATTGTTTCACTCTGAAACGTACATTACATTTCTGGAGGCAACTGACCAGTTGATGATATTGGGCTACATGATGAATGAACACGACTTTGAAGACCATTCGAAGTGAGATACCACGTATTATATTCATTATGTTCATTGCCGGAATCCTTTAAAGGCGAGTGAAAACGTCAGTGGTTTGGGCGACTTCGGTACTGGCCGTCGTCCGACATTGATTTGATTTATATATCATGTAATTCAATAAAATATGTTCACTGCACTATATGATATTGGGATAAGTATTATGAAGCAATACTTGTTTTGTGTTTCATATATTCTCTTCTGATAAGTAAATTTGATCCTCGTGTTTTGCTAATTAACTCTTGTAACTCTTGTGAATTTAAGTTTGAGTTACACAAATTGAATTCTAAGCATCCATTCAATCTATTGTTGAATCTTTGATTATTTTATTCATTGTTGAGCTTCATAACCATTTATCTTCATAGAAACACCCGTCATGTGGCCTTGAAGTTTCATCCCACTGAAAACCAAAAACTTTTCATCAATGTGTACGAATTGGTGGTTTCGCCTTTAGATGGGTGCACATCACAAACTAAAATTTGGCGTATTGACAATACGTGATGTTTTAAAATTAGGATAGACTTATGTTAGTCTTATTTTAACGTCCTAGAAATAGGGAAAATGTGCTATAAATCTACCTTTATAATTTTGTATTTGTAGGGTGTTTCCCTCCATATTAGGCCCAAAATCTCTTCGCTTTTTCTTGGAATTATTTTACATCATTTCACTGTTTTCAGCTGAATCTTAGAATCTAGACAGCCTGTCGTATACAAGCTATAATTATTTCCGTAGCGAAAGAAAATATTGGTCAATCCGGGCAACATCAACAAAAGTGTTTGTTTTTAAGCAGAAAACATCTTGATTTTGATAAAAACAATGATTTGAATAGACCAGTTCGATCGAAAGTTGAACAAGTATAACATGAACTTACCCTCTAAACCACACAAAGCAATTAGGGAACATATTTGGTGGTTTGGTACAAAATTTGCAAAAACACTGTTCATCAACGGCAACCATAACTTATTTCCCATCTACATATAATAAACATTATTTCACAATAAAATCAATTTTAGTATAACATGATAACTAACACGACTCGCGCAATTCCATCGTTCAGATTCTTTATTGTATTTTTAGCTAACATTTGATTATAAGATACTAAAGATAATATGATTCTGACGTAACATCTCAATCTTACGGCGACTCGACTGACGGCTTGGTTAGATTGGTAGACCGGTATAATGGGTTTTGCATTTTTGGTACAGCTTGTATAGTACACACATAGAGAAATTGTTTACCGGGTATCGTTTCGAACAAGAAATCGTCTGAATTGAAACGGAGTGCTCACAAGATGATAACATAAAAAAATCGCAAAGGAAACAAGTCTGTTAGAGTGAATAAATGTACTATTGGATGTGTTTTGAGTTAGATGATAGAGATACAAAACAATCTAACGAGTATCAATCTAGTAATTATTGCTTAACGACATACATAGACTGCGTGGATTCTGTCAAGGCCTTTGCACTAGATGTTGCACAACCAAATGCTTCTAAAAATGCGCGGCGATATATTGAACTGGTTGTGACGTATACAAACGGGTTAACACACGCGTTAATAAGAACTAAACATCGACTAATAAGCAAGATAGAGCCGTACTGCGTTGGATTGAACAGACCTGTGCCGCTCTGGTGAACCATCATATTATGGATAGACACGAGACGGAATGGTGTCTTACAGATAAAGAACAAAGTCCCGTTAATGATGAGAAGTCGTGCCACTTGGTTACGGACGCGCTGTGTTTGCGACTGAGATCTAACTACGTCATCGGATTCCGTTGCACCTGGACGTCTGCCGAGAGCAGCAATAATACAACTGTACATGTAGATGTTTGCAATCATGGCTAAGAAGAGTGGAGCTGTTTGAGTGATTTCAGAAAACAGATAAATCCGAGGATGGGCTGCTACGCACAATTCTATAGTTTGTGGAAATGAATCGAATTCCTTGTCTTCAGGCCATTTGACACAGTATCTAATGAACCCCGAGTAACGAGGGGCTACACAACCTCCAAAGAAGACACCCAATACCCATGATGCTATGATGATCTTCACCGTACGGGATGTGCCGGTGACCATTCGGTGCTGTAGTGGTTTACAGATTGCGTAATACCTTTCAATCGTGACGAAAGTAATCAGGAGAAGAGAAGCAAAATAGTTAGACATGACAAAGAGAAAAATTATCATACAGCCAATAAATGACTGGTACATCATGTCGTTACGAACTGGCGTTAACAGATAGCTGTAGATATAGACTATACAAGTATATGTAACTAAAAGACAATCAGCGACTGCTACATGGGTCAGATATGTGTTGGTAACGGTTTTCATCGTCTTAAAACGAATGACTGTAAATACGAAGGCCATGTTGCCCGATGTACCGACAAAGAATATTGTAGGTAGAACTACGACAATGAAGATATGCTCAGTTTGTGAATACAGATGTTCCCTAGCAGTGACAGTATCACTGAAATTAAGCGTAGAGTCATATTTGCAATCAATAAGGCTTCTGTTAAACGTCATATTCAATCAGCTTTCAGTTGGAAAAAAAAGATTGAGTAAGTTCGATATCTAGCCAAATATATGTTCGGTTATATATCATTCATATGGTAGCTTTCAAGCAATTTTACGAAGATAATTACATTAGCTATTATAATACATATATATGCATTAATTAAGAAAACATTCGTTAATTTAGACACCATTTAGAAACCTTAACAATTAAGAACCTTTTAATGACCACTATTCAAAGCAGAAAAGAAAGAATATTTTTTTAGCAACACCAGCATGCCTCACTTTCATCACATGACTAGGGATTTCTGTCACCAGTGTTTACTGGTTCCCATTTGCATAACATTGCAATGAAAGGACCATCTTGAATAAATATTATGTAAGATTTAATTGGAATTCAGTTTCTTTTTTCCTATACATGGCCAAGTTATGCCCATGTATTAGAAAGTGGAAGTCAGACGAACTTCAGAATCTAATTACTTTAGCACATGTTTGACACTGCTTATTCTATGGAAAAGTCCTATAGGGATAACAGTGATGCTAAGCATGCCGGGCTGAACACGAAATCATCTTTGAACATTATTATATGAAACCTTTTAATGGCCATTATTATGTATGAAATGTTTATGAGTGATCACACACACGATGCTAAAAACAGAAATAAGCATTGTCACATGGTTTATAACGCAAACATTCTTCAACAGCTGTAAAACTTTTATTTACGACAGTTCGTTGAAGAAGTTGACGCTGCAGCTTCCATTGCGGTTGTAGATGAAATTTAATATCAAGAATTGCAAACATGTTTAAACTTCTTTTTTAATTCACAAGATATTACAGTATTGGCGGGCTCGTTTAAGAGGACTTCTTAGAAATTATTCAATTTGTTGAATATTACAGAAATTGTTAAACGTTATAGTATCGATATTGTCATAAATAATTAACAGACCTATGGCATGGGCGAACCCTTAACATCAGTCTTAACATATCAACAAAGTGACAGATGGAAGAATAGGGGAAGGGTTATCAACTTGACAGCTAATTGATAAAGTGGATAATATAACAAAAGGATGACAGAGACAAAGGGGAGATTAAAAAGTGAAAGGCAAATGGGATTTTAAACATAACAAGGGTGAGTAAAATCCATAATAGGGATGACTAAAAATAAATAATGAAATTCGTGTGAGATGGAAATGTAAAATGACTGAGCACGGAAATGAGGAAACAGACACGCTCAAATATGGCCATGATCGATGGTTGTCCGTTTTGTCGACGCCCAGGAAGGCAGAGCTTTACAAAAGTTTGTACCGGAGAAATTACTGTAAACCACCCAATTAGTATGGTGTTTGCGATGAGCATTAAACATGTCAATTGGGCATCTTACATATAGCCCTATAAATAATGTCAAATGGCACATAGCTATGTCGATTAAGTGTCTGTTTTCCGGTACTCGGACTACCATGCATCTGAAACCAGCAGCCAAGCAATCGGTGCGTAGACTTCCTAACATAACCAGCGGTACCAATCGCAGTGACGCGGTTGGTAGGTTATACGGTGGAATCAGGGTAATATCAAGTGAAAAGGGAGATAGCAAGCTAAAGACTCGAAAGAGAGGCATAATGGGCCTTTTTAATGGAGATATTTGGTAGTACATGTATATTTAACAGAACTGAAAAAGACGTTTAACTGTTGGTCAAGAACATTCCCTTATAACGTTCCGTTACTCTTAAAGCAATATTATGTGATCTTTTACAAACTTTTACACATATTGTTCTCGCTCTTATAAGGAAGTTTGACTATCAGGAAAGACATTCCTGGATTCTTAAATCGGTCTTGACTGTATTTTCCGTATAAAAATCTTTACTAAATCACAAATTTAAGGAATTGTCAACATATTTTTTTGATATTCATCTTAAAAAAGGATTCCGTACTTTGTGTTCACTTGCGTACAGTTGCGATCGTATCCGGCAACACAGTAAACGGCGTTAACACGGTGTAAAACCATGAAATTCTATTTGCGAACCAAAAAACACTCGAAAAATAAGTTGTCGGAGTTAAAGGTAGATGACCCGATCGTATTTTCATAACTCAGATTTTTCTCAAACATATGGAGATTTTCATATCATATGGAAGATCATATTTTTCTGATTAACATACTGAAATTTGACGGTCCAAATCAGTATGATTACGAAGAAATCGGTGAAATAACGTCGAATTACCGCGAAAAGTGGTTACCACCAATATAGTTTGTGTACAACTCAATGGGCACATTTCACAGCATCTTGTGCGTCTAAAATAAGAACCATTAGAGTTATGCAACTCAAACTTTGGAATACGACTTTTTTGAGGATGACCTTTCATGTCGAATAGAAAACTTCAAGTTGAAAATCGGAACGTCTACCTTTAACACCGACAGTAATTAGGAGGCGTATTGCTCTGTAACTTACAAGATATATTATTTTCATGTTTTTAAATCTAATTTGACCAAAAGATTGCATTTAGAGAAAAAAATCCAAGATAGAGGGCGTTCCATGAAAAAGATCGCATAATATGCCTTTAACGGCTTGATAGCTATACAGCTAAGTGAGGATTAGATATATGTTAAGAGAAAACACCAAAAGCCAGACCCATGTGACGGTGTGCTATAGGAATCAAACCGTATCAATGACCTCTATCGACACGTTTATGATTTAGGACTGAAGTGATTTCTAAACATCCATAAAACCTCTAAAATGTTTACATTCGATGATCTCCCAAATTCATTAGCTCCCTGAATTCTAACCAATATTGACCAAATAATAGTAACTGCATTGTGAGTGATTTCTGGTCTTAATTTACCTTTTGCTCGCCTCCCCATATCGTTTTTTCTTGTATTCCTTGATGTGTAGCGATTATAAACAGTTGATTTAGCGTCCGTCTGGAGTTCGGGAGGTCTTGGGTTGAAATCCCAGTCGAGGAAATAACTTTCATTTCTTGATCACCACGAGGCGTGATTAATCATTTCATCACTTCAACCTCGTGAACTAAGTAACTCTGATTTTAGTTGTTAGTTTTGTCTATGCCCAACGAGATGGATGGCAGAACTTCAAAAACGGGTTATTATATTGACATTTACTTAAAACCACCTAGGAAAATGCACATAGCCAATTGGTTATACAGCCATATCAAATGGTGTTGCGATATGCATTAACTATGTCCATTCCGCATATAGGTTACACGTTGTCCGGATTTGCAGCGTGCAGCCCTGTTAATCATTTGCAATTGCACAAAGCTATGTCGATTTAGTGTTGGTTATCCGGAACCCGGATCACCATGCATCTAGAACCAACAGCCACAATCGGTGAGTGTGCCTGCTTCATAACATAACATGAGATACCAAGTGCAGTTGTAGCGGATTATAGAACCGATTTCATTTTCGGACTATAGAACCGTCGGACTTAGAACCTTTTTTTTATTTTCGGAATAGAGAACCTTCGTAATAAAGAACCCTCTTTTCGGATTAAAGAACCTGTTATCTGATTCGGACTATTGAACGGTGAATTTACATGGTCGTACTATAGAACCTTATGACTATAGAGGCATTGGATTATAGACCCGTCGGACTATCGAGCGGTTCCTAATTTTACGGGGAGCGCCCGCCCCCTCCTCCCCCTGTATCCGCGCCGGCAGGCTGTCAACTTTTGAGAATTAACGCCGAGTGAGAATAGAGAGCGGCAACCACTTGTTACGATAATGGACCACCATTCGATCTTTGTGGCAGCCGATCAGTGGTGTCCACCGCTGCACCGCTATTAGCCCACCAACAAAGTTTCGATAATGAACCAGCCGAGAGCATATTGTGTATGCCACTGCTGAACTGAATGTGGGCCACTGTCCAACGTATTTATTTGTGCAAAAAAATATCATTTTCATTAAATATTTTTGTATTAAAATAGGTCGGCATAAAGTCGGCTAAATATCGGGCTACGTCGCCCCAACATCGACCCACTTTTACCACAAGTGGGCCACTAATGGCACGCCATCACTGAACCGATGCCACTGTTGGACCACCGTCGGTCTTTTCGTGGTGCTAACCCTCTACAGTCCCACTGTATATAATTCTGACAGAGGGCCACTCTATTTGTACCACAAGTGGGCCACTGAAAGTGCGCTATCTGTGGACCGATGCTTAACCTTCAGTGGACAGACAATACTTACCTCTGTTGGGCTCGTTCTCTGTGGTGCAAACCTCTACGGTTCCACTATGTAATTCCGACAGAGGGCCACTCTCTGTGCCACTAGTGGGCAACTGATGTACCACCAATGGCTTGCTAAATGGGAAGTCAATACATTTAGGGCAAGTTATGGTGGGTGAAATTCAAGACAATATTTATGCTATAATTTGGCAGAGCTTGTCGTCAAAGTGTGTTTTAATTTAGAATAAAAGTCCGTAAAACGTTATAGTGTCGTCTTACCGTTTGTCGGAAACTGGTATTTACGTTAAGCAATATTCGAACAATGTTGGTAGTAGAGGTATTTACTTTCATTCCTATATAAAGTATACAATCTTATCAAGTCCACTCTCCGTGAATTCTATCATTTCGCTTTTCCCTTAAACTACCGTATATCGTATATCAGCAAAAGAGAATCCAAATAACGCGTTTTCGGAGGGGAAAAATTGAGATCTGGTCGATTTTGTTTGAATCGTTGTATTTTGTTAAGCCTATTATAATTCATATTTAAATCGTTTTTGGTGGAAATACAAATATATTTAAAACCATGAAATGCAAGAGAAAGCCGTACATTAGAATCGTCGTGTGAAATATTTACAGCGGAGTGGTGATTGGTGCCGACTAGTTGTATCAGCTGAAGAGCTGCTGGCCTATGTACAGTAGAGGGAGCTCGCAGATATCTCTCGGTTGACTCTCAATTGCAGGGTTGCCTTCGTTATTGATGTTATATATCATTTAATATTATACGTTAATTTACATAAATGTTATTGAAATGTTAAGTACGTCGAATTTATTAGTCAACATTCCTAGATTGAAATCGAGTAGTTTCGTTTACAGTTGGAACATTTGATTTTGCACTTCGGCATCTGAAAGCATCGATAAACGCTTGACGATATATTGAACTTGTTGTGACGTACACAAACGGGTTAACACACGAGTTGAATAGAACCAAGCATCTGCCGATGATTAGAACTGCTCCATATTGAGCGGCGTTGAAAAGACCATATCTTCCTTGATGAACCATCATGTTATGAATCGAAGCAAAACGTAATGGTGTCTGGCAGATAAAAAACAAAGTCCCGTTAATGATGAGAAGTCGTGCCACTTGGTTACGAACGCGTTGTGCCGCCTGCAGTTGTGCATTATTTTTGTCATCATCGGATGCAGATGTAGCTGGGCGATTGCTAAGAGCCAGTACGATACAACTATACATGTCTATGTTGCCAATCATAGCTATAAAGAGAGAGGGAGTGTTTGAGTTAGTTCTGAGAATAGGTATATATCAGGATGAACTGCAACACAGAAATGGATCTCTTGTGGTAGTGAAGTAAACTCTTCATCGTCGGGCCATTCCATACAATATCCGACAAAACCTGTGTACTGAGGGGCTACACACGCTCCAAAGAAGACACCCATTACCCAGGACGCGATGATGATCTTGACGGTGCGAGATTTACCGGTGACCATTCGGTGTTGCAGTGGTTTACAGATTGTGTAGTATCTCTCAATTGTGACAAAAGTAATGAGGAACAAAGAAGCAAAATAAGTTGTCATGACCCAGTGAAAATTGAGCATACAGCCTATAAATGAATTGAATACAACATCGTTACGCACTGGCGATTGATAGAAAGTAATTAGATAACCTACACAAGATAAAGTTACGAAGGCAAAATCTGCTAGAGCTACGTGAGTGAGATAAATGTTCGTGACAGTTTGCATACTTTTGGCAAGAAAGACCGTGTAGACCAAAGCCACATTTCCAGCCGCTCCGATGGCTAATATAAAGGGCAGAATAAAGGTGAAGAAGAATTGTTCGAGCGGTACCAATAAGTATTGTCCTGCTATTACTGCTTCCCTTAGATCGAGAATATCCGGGTATTTACATGCGATGATATTGTCGTTAAAAGCCATGTTGTCAAACTGTTATGAGCGAGTTGAAGATTTACTGGTTAGGTGGAATATAAGCTGTCAATGGATATCACAAAATGCTGTTACACGGTACATATACAATGTTGGTAGAATACCATACTAACAGCATGGCTGCAAATTATATACGTTGTATTATCATTATACACAATGGCATTGTTTTCTTTCTTCTAAGATTGACGATTTGTAATTTAATTTGACATCCAGGCTTATCGCATAACCGTATTGAAATTAAATTAAATTCTGAAACTTACGTTACATTTCTGAAGCATCTGACCGGTTGGTGATTTTGGGCTACATGATGAATGAACACGACTTTGAAGACTACTCGAAGTGAGATACCGCTTATATTCATCATGTTCATTGCCGGAATCCTTTAAAGGCGAGTGAAAACGTCAGTGGTTTGGGCGACCTCGGTACTAGCCGTCGTCCGACATTGATCTGATTTATATATCATGTAATTCTATGAAACATGTTCACTCTATTATGTGATATTGTAATATATATATGTAGCAATATTTGTTTTGTGTCTCATATATCATGTTCTGGTAAGTAAATTTGATTAAGGATTGAGCTGAACAAAACATAAAATTCCCCGTGTTTCGCTAATTAACTCTTGTAAATTAAAGTTTGAGTTACACAAATTAAATTATAATCATCCATTCAATATATTGTTGAATCTTTGAATGTTTTATTCATTGTTAAGCTTTATAACCATTTGTCTTCATAGAAACACCCGACATGTGGCCTTGAATTTTCATCCCACTGAAAACCAAAAACTGTTCATCAATGTATACGAATTGGTGGTTTTGCCTTTAGATGGGTGCACACCACAAAATAACATTTGGCGTATTGACAATACGTGATGTTTTAAAATTAGGATAGACTTATGTAAGTCTTATTTTAACGTCCTAGAAATAGGTTAAATGTGCTGTAAATCTACCTTTATAATTTTGTATTTGTAGGGTGTTTCCCTCCATATTAGGCCCAAAATCTCTGGCTTTTTCTTGGAATTATTTTACATCATATCACTGTTTTCACCGATTTAAAGCTGAAATACCTATAACTTAGAATCTAGACAGCCTGTCGTAGACAAGCTATAATTATTTCCGTAGCGAAAGAAAATATTGGTCAATCCGGGCAACCTCAACAAAAGTGTTTGTTTTTAAGCAGAAAACATCTTGATTTTGATAAAAACAATGATTTGAATAGACCAGTTTGCTCGAAAGTTGAACAAGTATAACATGAACTTGACCTCTAAACCACACAAAGCAATTAGGGAACATATTTGGTGGTTTGGTACAAAATTTGCATTTCTACATGTCAGTGCAAAAACACCGTTCATCAACGGTAACCACAACTTATTTCCTATCTACATGTAATAAACATTATTTCACAATAAAATCCATTTTAGTATAACATGATAACTATAACACGACTCGTCAATTCCATCGTTCAGATTATTTATTGTATATTTAGCTAATATTTGATAATAAGATACTCAATAATATGATTCTGACGTAACATCTCAATCTTACGGCGACTGACGGCTTGGTTATATTGGTAGACCGGTATAATGGGTTTTGCATTTTTGAAACAGCTTGTATAGTACACACAATAGAGGAATTGTTTACCGGGGTATCATTACGAACAATAAATCGTCTTAACTGAAACGGAGTGCTCACAACATGATTACAAAAAAAAAAATTATCGAAAAGAGAAACAAGTCTGTTAGAGTGAATAAAAGTACTATTGGATACGTTTTAAGTTAGATGATAAGCGATACAAAACAATCTAACGAGTATCATGTATCAATCTAGTGATTATTGCTTAACGACATACATAGATTGCGTGGATTCTGTCAAGGCCTTTGCACTAGATGTTGCACAACCAAATGCTTCTAAAAACGCGCAGCGATATATTGAACTGGTTGTGACGTATACGAACGGGTTAACACACGCGTTAATAAGAACTAAACATCTACTAATAATCAAAATAGAGCCATACTGCGTTGAAGTGAACAGACCTGTTCCGCTCTGGTGAACCATCATATTATGGATAGAAACGAGACGGAATGGTGTCTGGCAGATAAAGAACAAAGTTCCATTAATGATGAGAAGTCGTGCCACTTGGTTACGGACGCGCTGTGCTTGCGACGGGGAACTAACTACGTCACCTGGACGTCTACCGAGAGCAGCAATAATACAACTGTACATATAAATGTTTGCAATCATGGCTAAGAAGAGTGGAGCTGTTTGAGTGATTTCAGAAAACAGATAAATCCGAGGATGGGCTACTACGCACAATTCTATAGTTTGTGGAAAGGAATCGAATTCCTTGTCTTCAGGCCATTCGACACAGTATCTAATGAACCCCGAGTAACGAGGGGCTACACAACCTCCAAAGAAGACACCCAGTACCCATGATGCTATGATGATCTTCGCCGTACGGGATGTGCCTGTGACCATTCGGTGCTGTAGTGGTTTACAGATTGCGTAATACCTCTCAATCGTGACGAAAGTAATCAGGAGAAGAGAAGCAAAATAGTTAGACATGACAAAGAAAAAACTTATCATACAGCCAATAAATGAGTGATACATAACGTCGTTACGAACTGGCGTTACAAGATAGCTGTATAAATAGATTATACAAGTATATGTAACTAAAAGACAATCAGCGACTGCTACATGGGTCAGATATGTGTTGGTTACAGTTTTCATCGTCTTAACACGAATGACTGTAAATACGAAGGCCATGTTGCCCGATGTACCGACAAAGAATATTGTAGGTAGAACTACGACCAAGAAGATATGCTCAGTTTGTGAATACAGATGTTCCTTAGCAGTGACAGTATCACTGAAATTAAGCGTAGAGTCATATTTGCAATCACTAAGACTTCTGTTAAACGTCATATTCAATCAGCTTTTCAGTTGGAACAAAGAGATTGAGTAAGTTCGATATCTTACTCATATATAATGGATCTGGTCCAAATTATATCACCTCATCAATCCCGCTGTATAAACAAAGCCGTTCAGGTTTGCGTTCAGCATCAGACACTTCACGCTTCACTGTGCCAAAATATCATTATAAAGGTCTCTGTACCCACACTTTGGAACTCGTTACCATCAGAATTCCGTTCTGCTACATCTGTTTTTAGTTTCAAGAAGGGTCTCCAAACCTACTTGTTCCCTCAATAGCCCTGCTGCATTGTTTCAGTTTGCTGTTTCTCTTTGCTTCTTTTCATATTTGTTTACCATCATCATGGCGCCGTGATCTATATGGAAAGGCGCCCTATAAATACCTTGTATGTATGTATGTATGTATATCTAGCCAAAATATGTTCGGTTATAGATCACTCATATGGTAGCTTTCAAACAATTTTACGAAGATAAATACATTAACTATTATAATTCATGTGTATGCATTAAGAAAACACTCACCACTCGTTAATTTAGACATCATTTTAGTAAGAACCTTTTAATGACCTCTATTCAAAGCAGAAAAAGATTTTATTTTTTGAGCAACACCAGCATACTTCACTTTCATCACATGACCAGGGATTTCTGTCACCAGTGTCTACTGGTTCCCAACCATTGACATTGACATTGTAATGAAAGAACCATAGCATTTTTAAATGAGGAAAATCTAGCACAAGTAGTGCAATTGGTGTGATTTCAATTCATCCCTGTCTTGTTTTTCTGAAAGACATTTCTGGAATAAATATCATGTAAGATTTAATTGGAATTCAGTTGTTTTACCCTATACGTGGCCAAGTTATTCCCATGTATTAGAAGGTGGAAGTCAGACGAACTTCAGCATTTAATTACTTTAGCACATGTTTGACACTGCTTATTCTATGGAAAAGTCCTTTAGGGATAACAGTGATGCTAAGCATGCTGGGGTGAACACGAAATCATCTTTGATAGTATTATATGAAACCTTTTAATGGCCATTATTATGTATGAAATGTTTATGAGTGATCACAAACACGATGCTAAAAACAGAAATAAGCTTTGTCACATGGTTTATGACGCAAACATTCTTCAACGGCTGTAAAACTGTTATTTGCGACAGTTCGTTGAAGAGGTTAACGCTGCAGCTTCAATTACGGTTGTAGATGAAATTTAATATCAAGAATTGCAAACATGTTTAAACTTCTATTTTAATTCACAAGATATTACAGTATTGGCGGGTTCGTTTAAGAGGACTTCTTAGAAATTATCCAATTTGTTGAATATTACAGAAATTGTTAAACGTTATAGTATCGATATTGTCATAAATAATTAACAGACCTATGGCATGGGCGAACCCTTAACATCAGTCTTAACATATCAACAAAGTGACAGATGGAAGAATAGGGGAAGGGTTATCAACTTGACAGCTAATTGATAAAGTGGATAATATAACAAAAGGATGACAGAGACAAAGGGGAGATTAAAAAGTGAAAGGCAAATGGGATTTTAAACATAACAAGGGTGAGTAAAATCCATAATAGGGATGACTAAAAATAAATAATGAAATTCGTGTGGGATGGAAATGTAAAATGACTGAGCACGGAAATGAGGAAACAGACACGCTCAAATATGGCCATGATGGTTGTCCGTTTTGTCGACGCCCAGGAAGGCAGAGCTTTACAAAAGTTTGTACCGGAGAAATTACTGTAAACCACCCAATTAGTATGGTGTTTGCGATGAGCATTAAACATGTCAATTGGGCATCTTACATATAGCCCTGTAAATAATGTCAAATGGCACATAGCTATGTCGATTAAGTGTCTGTTTTCCGGTACTCGGACTACCATGTATCTGAAACCAGCAGCCAAGCAATCGGTGCGTAGACTTCCTAACATAACCAGCGGTACCAATCGCAGTGACGCGGTTGGTAGGCTATACGGTGGAATCAGGGTAATATCAAGTGAAAAGGGAGATAGCAAGCTAAAGACTCGAAAGAGAGGCATAATGGGCCTTTTTAATCGAGATATTTGGTAGTACATGTATATTTAACAGAACTGAAAAAGACATTTAACTGTTGGTTACTCTTAAAGCAATATTATGTGATCTTTTACAAACTTTTACACATATTGTTCTCGCTCTTATAAGGAAGTTTGACTATCAGGAAAGAAATTCCTGGATTCTTAAATCGGTCTTGACTGTATTTTCCGTATACAAATCTTTACTAAATCACAAATTTAAGGAATTTTCAACATAGTTTTTTGATATTCATCTTAAAAAAAGCATTCCGTACTTTGTGTTCACTTGCGTACAGTTGCGATCGTATCCGGAAACACAGTAAACGGCGTTAACACGGTGTAAAACCATGATATTCTATTTGCGAATCAAAAAACACTCGAAAAATAAGTTGTCGGAGTTAAAGACAGATGTCCCGATCACATTTTCATAACACAGATTTTTCTCAAACATATGGAGATTTTCATATCATATGGAAGATCATATTTTTCTGATTAACATACTGAAATTTGACGGTCCAAATCAGTATGATTACGAAGAAATCGGTGAAATAACGTCGAATTACCGCGAAAAGTGGTTACCACCAATATAGTTTGTGTACAACTCAATGGGCACATTTCACAGCATCTTGTGCGTCTGAAATAAGAACCATTAGAGTTATGTAACTCGAACTTTGGAATACGACTTTTTTGAGGATGACCTTTCATGTCGAATAGAAAACTTCAAGTTGAAAATCGGAACATCTACCTTTAACACCGACAGTAATTAGGAGCCGTATTGCTCTGTAACTTACAAGATATATTACTTTCATGTTTATAAATCTAATTTGACCAAAAGATTGCATTTAGAGAAAAAAATCCAAGATAGAGGGCGTTCCATGAAAAAAATCGCATAATATGCCTTTAACGGCTTGATAGCTATAATACAGCTAAGTGAGAATTAGATATATGTTAAGATAAAACACCAAAAGCCAGACCCATGTGACGGTGTGCTATAGGAATCAAACCGTATCAATGACCTCTATCGACACGTTTATGATTTAGGACTGTGGTGATTTCTAAACATCCATAAAACCTCTAAAATGTTTACATTCGATGATCTCCCAAATTCATTAGCTCCCTGAATTCTAACCAATATTGATCAAATAATAGTAACTGCATTGTGAGTGATTTCTGGTCTTAATTTACCTTTTGCTCGCCTCCCCATATCGTTTTTTCTTGTATTCCTTGATGTGTAGCGATTATAAACAGTTGATATAGCGTCCGTCTGGAGTTCGGGAGGTCTTGGGTTGAAATCCCAGTCGAGGAAATAACTTTTCATTTCTTGATCACCACGAGGCGTGATTAATCATTTCATCACTTCAACCTCGTGAACTAAGTAACTCTGATTTTAGTTGTTAGTTTTGTTTATGCCCAACGAGATGGATGGCAGAACTTAAAAAACGGGTTATTATATTGACATTTACTTAAAACCACCTAGGAAAATGCACATAGCCAATTGGTTATACAGCCATATCAAATAGTGTTGCGATATGCATTAACTATGTCCATTCCGCATATATGTTACACGTTGTCCGGATTTGCAGCGTGTAGCCCTGTTAATCATTTGCAATTGCACATAGCTATGTCGATTTAGTGTCGGTTATCCGGAACCCGGATCACCATGCATCTAGAACCAACAGCCACAATCGGTAAGTGTGCCTGCTTCCCAACATAACATGAGATACCAAGTGTAGTTGTAGCGGATTATAGAACCGATTTCATTTTCGGACTATAGAACCGTCGGACTTTAGAATTTTTTTAATTTTCGGAATAGAGAACCTTCGTAATAAAGAACCCTGTTTTCGGATTAAAGAACCTGTTATCTGATTCGGACTTTTGAACGGTGAATTTACATGGTCGTACTATAGAACCTTATGACTATAGAGGCATTGGATTATAGAACCGTCGGACTATCGAGCGGTTCCTAATTTTATGGGGAGCGCCCGCCCCCTCCTCCCCCTGTATCCGCGCCGGCAGGCCGTCAACTTTTGAGAATTAACGCCGAGTAAGAATAGAGAGCGGCAACCACTTGTTACGATAATGGACCACCATTCGATCTTTGTGGCAGCCGATCAGTGGTATCCACCGCTGCACCGCTATCAGCCCACCAACAAAGTTTCGATAATGAACCAACCGAGAGCATATTGTGTATGCCACTGCTGAACTGAATGTGGGCCACTGTCCAACGTATTTATTTGTGTAAAAAAATATCATTTTCATTAAATATTTTTGTATTAAATTAGGTCGGCATAAAGTCGGCTAAATATCGGGCTACGTCGCCCCAACATCGACCCACTTTTACCACAAGTGGGCCACTTATGGCACGCCATCACTGAACCGATGCCACTGTTGGACCACCGTCGGTTTTATTCGTGGTGCTAACCCTCTACAGTCCCACTGTATATAATTCTGACAGAGGGCCAATCTATTTGTACCACAAGTGGGCCACCGAATGTGCGCTATCTGTGGACCGATGCTTAACCTTCAGTGGACCGACAATACTTACCTCTGTTGGGCTCGTTCTCTGTGGTGCAAACCTCTACGGTTCCACTATGTAATTCCGACAGAGGGCCACTCTCTGTGCCACTAGTGGGCAACTGATGTACCACCAATGGCTTACTAAATGGGAAGTCAATACATTTAGGGCAAGCTATGGTGGGTGAAATTCAAGACAATATTTATAATTTGGCAGAGCTTGTCGTCAAAGTGTGTTTTAATTGTGAATAAAAGTCCGTAAAACGTTATAGTGTCGTCTTACCGTTTGTCGGAAACTGGTATTTACGTTAAGAAATATTCGAACAATGTTGGTAGTAGAGGTATTTACTTTCATTCCTATATAAAGTATACAATCTTATCAAGTCCACTCTCCGTGAATTATATCATTTCGCTTTTCCCGTAAACTACCGTATATCAGCAAAAGATAATCCAAATAACGCGTTTTCGGAGGGAAAATTTTTGAGATCTGGTCGATTTTGTTTGAAAGCCGTGAATCGTTGTATTTTGTTAAGCTTATTATAATTCATATTTAAATCGTTTTTTGGTGGAAATACAAATATATATTTAAAACCATGAAATGCAAGATAAAGCCGTACATTAGAATCGTCGTGTGAAATATTTACAGCGGAGTGGTGATTGGTGCCGACTAGTTGTATCAGCTGAAGTGCTGCTGGGCCTATGTACAGTAGAGGGAGCTCGCAGATATCTCTCTGTTGACTCTTAATTGTAGTGTTGCCTTCGTTATTGATGTTATATATCATTTAATATTATACGTTAAATTACATAAATGTTATTGAAATGTTAAGTACGTCGAATTTATTAGTCAACATTCCTAGATTGAAATTGAGTAGTTTCGGTTACAGTTGGAACATTTGATTTTGCACTTCGGCATCTGAAAGCATCGATAAAAGCTTGACGATATATTGAACTTGTTGTGACGTACACAAACGGATTAACACACGAGTTGAATAGAATCAAGCATCTGCCGATGATTAGAACTGCTCCATATTGAGCGGCGTTGAAAAGACCATATCTTCCTTGATGAACCATCATGTTATGAATCGAAGCAAAACGTAATGGTGTCTGGCAGATAAAGAACAAAGTCCCGTTAATGATAAGAAGACGTGCCACTTGGTTACGAACGCGTTGTGCCGCCTGCTGTTGTGCATTATTTTTGGAATCATCGGATGCAGATGTAGCTGGGCGATTACTAAGAGCTAGTATGATGCAACTATACATGTATATGTTGCCAATCATAGCTGTAAAGAGAGGGACTGTTGAAGTTAGTTCAGAGAAAAGGTATATATCAGGATGAACTGCAACACAGAAATGGATCTCTTGTGGTAGTGAAGTAAACTCTTCATCGTCGGGCCATTCCACACAATATCCGATAAAGCCTGTGAACCGAGGGGCTACACACGCTCCAAAGAAGACACCCATTACCCAGGACGCGATGATGATCTTGACGGTGCGAGATTTACCGGTGACCATTCGGTGTTGCAGTGGCTTACAGATTGCGTAGTATCTCTCAATTGTGACAAAAGTAATGAGGAACAAAGAAGCAAAATAAGTTGTCATGACCCATTGAAAATTGAGCATACAGCCTATAAATGAATTGAATGCAACATCGTTACGCACTGGCGATTGATAGAAAGTAATTAGATAAACTACACAAGATAAAGTTACGAAGGCAAAATCTGCCAGAGCTACGTGAGTGAGATAAATGTTCGTGACAGTTTGCATACTTTTGGCACGAAAGAATGTGTAGACAAAAGCCACATTTCCAGCCGCTCCGATGGCTAATATAACGGGCAGAACAAAGGTGAAGAAGAATCGTTCGAGCGGTACCAATAAGTATTGTCTTGCAACTACTGCATCACTTAGATCGAGAATATTCGGGTATTTACATGCGACGATACTGTCGTTAAAAGCCATGACGATATCTTTGCATCAAACTGTTATGACAGCGAGTTAAAGATTTACTGGTTAGTTGAAACAACAACTGTCATTGGTTATCACAAGATGCGGTTACACGGTACTTATACGATGTTGGCAGAATATCAATATCATCCTAAAAGATTGGCTACAAATTATATACGTTGTATTATCATTATACACAATGGCATTGTTTTCTTGCTGTATAAGATTGACGATTTGTAATTTAATTTGACGTCCAGGCTTAATACATTTATGATATCGCAAACACGTTTTGAAATTAAATTGATAGATAGATTGTTTCGCTCTGAAACATACATCACATTTCTGGAGGTAACTGACCGATTGATGATATTGGGCTACATGATAAATGAACACGACTTTTGAAGACCATTCGAAGTGAGATACCACACTTGTATTCATCATGTTCATTGCCGGAATCTTTAAAGGCGAGTGAAAACGTCGGTGGTTTGGGCGACTTCGGTACTGGCCGTCGTCCGACATTGATTTGATTTATATATCATGTAATTCTATAAAATATGTTCACTCCATTATGTGATATTGGGATATATATTATGTAGCAATACTTGTTTTGTGTTTCATATATTCTGTTCTGATAAGTAAATTTGATTTAGGATTGAGCTGAACAGAACATAAAATTCCTCGTGTTTCGCTAATTAACGCTTGTATATTAAAATTTGAGTTACACAACTTTAATTCTAAGCATCCATTCAATCTATTGTTGAATCTTTGATTGTTTTATTCATTGTTGAGCTTCATAACCATTTATCTTCATAGAAACACCCGGCATGTGGCCTTGAAGTTTCATCCCACTGAAAACCAAAAACCGTTCAAAAAATGTATACGAATTGGTGGTTTCGCCTTTAGATGGGTGCACACCACAAAATAAAATTTGCCGTATTGACAATACGTGATGTTTTAAAATTAGGATAGACTTATGTAAGTCTTATTTTAACGTCCTAGAAATAGGTAAAATGTGCTGTAAATCTACCTTTATAATTTGGTATTTGTGGGTTGTTTCCCTCCATATTAGGCCCAAAATCTCTGGCTTTTTCTTGGAATTATTTTACATTATTTCACTGTTTTCACCGATTTAAAGCTCAAATCCTTTATCTTAAAATCTAGACAGCCTGTCGTATACAAGCTTTAATTATTTCCGTGGCGAAAGAAAATACTGGTCAACCCGGGCAACCTGAACAAAAGTGTTTGTTTTTAAGCAGAAAACGTCTTGATTTTGACAAAAACAGTTATTTGAATAGACCAGTTCGCTCGAAAGTTGAACAAGTATAACATGAACTTGACCTCTAAACCACACAAAGCAATTACGGAATATATTTGGTGGTTTGGGACAAAATTCGCATTCCTTCATGTCAGTGCAAAAACACCGTTCATCAACGGCAACCACAACTTATTTCCCATCTACATTATAATGAACATCATTTCACGATAAAACCCATTTTATTATAACATGATAAGTAACACGACTCGCGCAATTCCATCGTTCAGGTTATTTATTGTATTTTAGCTAACACTTGATTACAGCTTGTATAGTACACACAATAGAGAAATTGTTTACCGGGTATCGTTTCGAACAAGAAATCGTCTGAACTGAAACGGAGTGCTCACAAGATGATTACAAAAAAGAAATTATCGAAAAGGAAATAAGTCTGTTAGAGTAAATAAAAGTACTATTGGATCTGTTTTGAGTTAGATGATAGTGATACAAAACAATCTAACGAGTATCAATAGTGATTATTGCTTAACGACATATATAGTCTGCGTGGATTCTGTCAAGGCCTTTGCACTAGATTTTGCACAACCAAATGCTTCTAAAAATGCGCGGCGATATATTGAACTGGTTGTGACGTATACAAACGGGTTAACACACGCGTTAATAAGAACTAAACATCGACTAATAACCAAGATAGAGCCATACTGCGTTGAATTGAACAGACCTGTTCCACTCTGGTGAACCATCATATTATGGATAGATGCGAGACGGAATGGTGTCTGGCAGATAAAGAACAAAGTCCCGTTAATGATGAGAAGCCGTGCCACTTGGTTACGGACGCGCTGTGTTTGCGACTGAGATCTAACTACGTCATCGGATTCCGTTGCACCTGGACGTCTGCTGAGAGCAGCAACAATACAACTGTACATATAGATGTTTGCAATCATGGCTAAGAAGAGTGGAGCTGTTTGAGTGATTTCAGAAAATAGATAAATCCGAGGATGGACTGCTACGCACAATTCTATAGTTTGTGGAAAGGAATCGAATTCCTTGTCATCAGGCCATTTGACACAGTATCTAACGAACCCCGAGTAACGAGGGGCTACACAACCTCCAAAGAAGACACCCAGTACCCATGATGCTATGATGATCTTCGCTGTACGGGATGTGCCGGTGACCATTCGGTGCTGTAGTGGTTTACAGATTGCGTAATACCTCTCAATCGTGACGAAAGTAATCAGGAGAAGAGAAGCAAAATAGTTTGACATGACAAAGAGAAAACTTATCATACAGCCAATAAATGACTGATACATAGCGTCGTTACGAACTGGCGATAAAAGATAGTTGTAGAGATAGACTATACAAGTAAATGTAACTAAAAGACAATCAGCGACTGCTACATGGGTCAGATATGTGTTGGTTACAGTTTTCATCGTCTTAACACGAATTACTGTAAATACGAAGGCCATGTTGCCCAATGTACCGACAAAGAATATTGTAGGTAGAACTACGACAAAGAAGATATGCTCAGTTTCTGAATACAGATGTTCCCTAGCAGTGACAGTATCACTGAAATTAAGCGTAGAGTCATATTTGCATTCACTAAGACTTCTGTTAAACGTCATTTTCAATCAGCTTTCAGTGGGAAAAAAGAGATTGAGTAAGCGCGATATCTAGCCAAAATATGTTCGGTTATATATCACTCATATGGTAGCTTTCAAGCAATTTTACGAAGATAAATACATTAGCTATCATAATTCATGTGTATGCATTAAGAAAACACCCAGCACTCGTTAATTTAGACACCATTTTAGTAACCTTAACAATTAAGAACCTTTTTAATGACCACTATTCAAAGCAGAACAAGAGAGAATATTTTTTGAGCAAAGCCAGCATGCTTCACTTTCATCACATGACCAGGGATTTCTGTCACCAGTGTTTACTAGTTCCCATTGACATAAAATTGCAATGAAAGGACCATATCTTTTTGAAATGAGGAAAATCCAGCTGCAAGTAGTGCAGTTGGTGTGTCTTAAATTCATCCCTGTCTTGTTTTTCTGAAAGACCCTTTATTTCTTGAATAAATATCATGTAAGATTTAAATGGAATTCGGTTTCTTTCCCCTATACGTGGCCAAGTTATGCCCATGTATTAGAAGGTAGAAGTCAGACGAACTTCGGCATCTAATTACTTTAGCACATGTTTGACACTGCTTATTCTATGGAAAAGTCCTTTAGGGATAACAGTGATGCTAAGCATGCTGGGCTGAACACGAAATCATCTTTGATAGTATTATGTGAAACCTTTTAATGGCCATTATTATGTATGAATTGTTTATGAGTGATCACACACGATGCTGAAAATAGAAATAAGTATTGTCATATGGTTTTTAGCGCAAACATTCGTCAACGGCTGTAAATCTGTTATTTGCGACAGTTCGTTGAAGAGGTAGACGCTGCAGCTTCCATCACCGTTGTAGATGAAATGCAAACGTGCAAACGTGTTTAAACTTCTTTTTTTAATTCACAAGATATAACAGTATTGGCGGGTTCGTTAAAGAGGTCTTCTTAGAAATTATCCAATTTGTTGAATATTACAGAAATTGTTAAACGTTATAGTATCGGGTATTGTTATAACAGACCTATGGCATGGGCAAACCCTTAACACCAGTCGTAACTCGTCAACAAGGGATTGGAGGATAGCATCTATGTATATCAGGAGGTATTGTGATGACTGGGAAAGAAAAACTTTATTGACATACAATATTTTATCCCCCATAAACAATGCAGGACGCGTGCTGGAGGACGGTGGATGGTTAACCATAACAAAGTTCTATGTCTAAATTAATTGAATACGATTGAAGGTTAGACCGTTTAAAATAAATCTGACTAACCATTTGAAGGGATAATATAACACTCTTTCATTGATGTATTCGCGGATTTGTCCTGCAAATTTCAGAGCCTAAACGGACGAATGATGGCCAATTGTTTGTCAGGTATGTCGAATTCAGCTTTTGTCGCTTCGTATGTAGGAGGGATCCCGGTCATTAAGGACAGTCTACACAGTCGATTATCTCCTACATTTGTTTTCCTGACTACTAACCAACTCTTGACCTAACAATAGTAACTGAATTGTAAGAGGGTGAGTGCTTTCTGATCTAATTGGCGTTATGCTAGTCTCCCCAAATCCTTTTTACTTGTACGTTCTTTATGTGTGTAGCGATTGGGTAAGGTAAGATTGATTTGATTGATTGATCAGTAATTAATTTAGTCAGATAATGATGAAACAGACAATGACTTGGCAGGTTTATCAAAAGTTTGTACCGGAGAAATTACTGTAAACCACCCAATTGGGCATCTTACATAGCCCTGTAAATAATTTCAAATGCCACATAGCTATGTCGAATAGTGTCCCATGTTCCGGTACCCGGACTACCATGCATCTAAAACCAGCAGCCAAGCAATCGGTGCGTACACTTCCTTACATAACCAGGGGTACCAAGCGAAAGAGAGGCGTAATAGGCTTTTTAATGGATATATTTGGTAGTACATGTATATTTAACAGAACTGAAAAAGACGTTTAACGGTTGGTCAAGAATATTCCCGTATAACGTTACGTTACTCTTTACGGCTTGCTATAGCCATACAGCAGTGAGGATTAGATATCTGTGAACAGAAGACACCAAAAGCCAGACTCATGTGACGGTGTGCTATAGGGAAAAAAAACTGTATCAATGACCTCTATCGACATGTTTTGATTTAGGACTGAAGTTATTTGTAAACATCCAGAAAACCTCTAAAATTCTCACATTCGATGATCTCCCAAATTTATCATCTCCCTGAATTCTAACCAACTGTTGACCTAATAATATTAACTGCATCGTGAGTGATTTCTGTACTAATTGACATTTTGCTCGCCTCCCCATATCGCCTTTTCCTGTATTCCTTGATTTGTATTGATTATAAACATTTGCCTTAACGTCTGTCTGTTGTTCGGGAGGTCTCGGGTTCAAATCCCGGTCGAGGAAATTTCATTTCTTGATCACCATGAGGGAAAGATTAACCATTTTTATCACTTCAACCTCGTGAACTAAGTAACTTATTTTAGTTGTTAGTTTTGTATATGCCCAACGAGATGGATGGCAGAAGTTGAAAAACATGTTATAATATTGACAGTTACTTAAAACCGTCTAGGAAACTGAACCTAGCCAATTGGTTATATAGCCAAAGCTGGTGTTGCGATATGCATTAACCATGTCCATTCGGCATATATGTTACACGTTGTCCGGATTTGCAGCGTGTAGCACTGTTGATCATTTCCAATTGCACATAGCTATGTCGATTTATAGTCGGTTTTCCGGAACCCGGATCACCATGCATCCAGAACCAACAGCCACAATCGGTGAGTGTGCCTGCTTCCCAACATAACATGAGATACCAAGTGCAGTTGGTAGCGGCGGCATCAGGGCAACATGAACAGAGAAGAGATATAGCAAGCTACTGACATGAAAATCAGAAGGAATATGCCTACTTATATAATGAAGATATTTGGAGATATTTGGACATTATATGAAAAAGACGTTTAACGTTCGGCTGAAAACATTCCCTGATAACATGATTCTTAACGGCTTGATAGCTATACAGCAATGAGGGATGATTACATAAACACCGAAAGCTAGACTCACGTGACGGTGGTGTGCTATAAACTGTATCAATGAAGTCTTATCGACACGTGGCAGTGGTGGGTCCCACCGTAATAGTAACCGATACTATTCATAGTTAATAGAACAGTACCTACTTAATTTTTATATAATGATTCAATAAACATGTTGAGATCAAATGCTTTGTATGACTAATTTGTGTAGGTTGAACCATAACAATAGATGAGCAGCGTTATATCGGAACAGCGATATTTGTTATAAACTGATATTGGTAATGACTCCGACTATTGGGAGCAGAATCGTTATAACGATCTTATCGGTATGAGTAGACAACCAATTCGCTGTATAGGCATAATTTGGGATCGACCCAGAATGCTGTGACGTATTCATTGCGATAGTGTTTTATTCGAAAAAGAAAACAACATATTCAGCAAACAATCTATCCATTTTGAAGGTATTACGGGTACTACGTTTCTCTAATTCTTTAGAGTGATGATTTTAAATTACCGTAGTAGACCTTTTAATGCGAGAAACTATAAATTGCTGCTTGAAATCCAATCAGTAACACAATTTTGCTCCTACTGTTACTAACATAAAATAATGTAATAACCATTTGTAATTCAATCATGATTAAATGGGAGCAGATAAGTTCATCTTTGTAACAGCTAATAACGAGTCCAATAAAAGTGTTATAAGTCCAATGATAATGTTATCATATATCTGCTCCGAGCATCGTCCAAAAAATCCCCCTCTTCAACAGAACAATTTTCTCCATCCCTCTGAGTATACCTTAGTTCTCAACACTTTTTGCATTCTTCAGATATGATGCATGTACTCTTGATATTCAATATTAGGTTCGTTCGTTAGTCCTTCGGGTCATAATTGCATACTTTCGTTATTGGCCATAAAGTGACCGTCAGCGATTTGCAGAGCATACAGGCAAGGGCGTCCCCAGAGGGGGGGTGTGGGGGTGTCACACCCCCCCATTCATCAAATCTGTCGGCAAAATAATGGGGCTGTCGGCAAAAAAAAAAAGAAAGGAGGAAGAAAAGGGAGAAAGAAAGGGAAGAGAAAGGAAAAGGGAAAGAAAAAAGAAAGAAGGGGAGAAAGAAAGAAGGGAAGAAAGAAGGAAAGAAAGAAAGAGAAAGGAAAAGGAAAGAAGAAAGAAAGAAGAAAGGAAGAAAGGAAAGAGGAAAGAAAGAAAGGAAAAGGGAAAGAAGGGGAGAAAGCCCTATAACAGATATCGTATGCGCAAATGATAATATTGTGTCGGCATATGTTATGTTAACACAAATCAAAAATGAACAAAGGCAATGCAGGCATATAAATTTGTAGGCACTGTGTGAACGAGCTCATTTTTATGAGATTTTCTGTCGGCGCACATGAACAGCCTATAGGCCCAAGTAGTGTTTTGCTTATTGTCAAGACACCTAGCAAAAAATTGTATCGGAATAGTATAGGCTAGGCCTAACGGGCAATGTGTGGGACCTGTATTGCTCTTTAATTATACTAACTAGGCCTATATCACAGGCCCGTCAAATGGGGGGGGGGGGGCGACGGTGGCGATCGCCCCCCTTTGAAAATCTTCCCCGGAAAATGTGTACACAGATGAAAAAAAATTCGCGCGACGCGCGCCTTTGTCTTCCCAAAATGAAATATTCTTTGCTACAAGCTTGTTTAGAGCCAAAATGTACCTCGATCGTGCAAAAAATAGGTGCAAATCCGAAAATGTTCGCACGCTACGCGCGCATATTTGACTCACAATTTTGTTTGTTTTGAAAACGCCCCCCCTCCCCCTTTGAAAAAAGTGTCTTACGGGCCTGTATCATCATGATCATCGTCGTTGTCAATGCAAACCCAAGTCAATAATGTCGCCAATGGTCAATCATGTTGGCACATAGGTTACGAGATATTAAATTATTCGCCTATATGATGTAGGCCATTTGCTCTCATTGTACTGATTGTAGACTCTGCAAGCCCACTATCAGTCTTTCGCAAAAGTAAGTCCAACTCCAACGATAAGGTGTCAATGCAATGTAAGAGCTTGGACTCTGTCTTAACTTCGACTTGAACAATGCAAATTATCATTATAATTAAGACAATAAGCACAACTGTCGTTATTTGCTTGAGACCAGCATTTGTGTGTGCACCAGGGGCACAATCGATATCTCACGTAATGGTCTATATGTCGAGTTTTCCATGACCATTTTAGTTTAAAAACTGAAAATCTTTGTGCGCTTCGCGCGCATTCTTTCTACAGGTATCAACATTATAATGGTCTCGAACTAAACCAAATATTATATGTGGGACGTTAAAAACGTTATACTGGACCCTTTAAGTGTTACAAATGCAAAAATTTTCGCGCTTCGCGCGTATTAGTTTCAATGTTTCATTATTTAACCTTCATTTGTAGTATCAGAAAGCTTCAACCAGTTTTCAATGACCATTTTAGTTTAAAAACTGAACAATTGGGCGCGCTCTGCGCGCGTATTTTCTACAGGCTTTAACATTATAATGGCCCTCAAACCATACGATTTGGATTTGGACTTGATATGATATGTATGTAACTATGCAATATCAAACCGTCAAAAACGTCATACTTGACCATTTAAGTGTTAGAAATGCCAATTTTTGCGCGCGAAGCGCGTATTAGTATCAATGTTTCATTATTTAAGCTTTAACAAGAAAGCTTCAAGATAGTTTTCCATGACCATTTTAGTTCAAAAACTGAAAAATGTTGCGCGCTCAGCGCGCATATTTTCTGCAGGTTTAAACATTAAAATGTCCCTCAAACCACAACAAATATTCTAAATGTTATGTGGAGGACATTTAAAAATCACAATTTTTGCGCGCTTTGTATATTAGTTTCAACGTTTCAATATTTAAGATTAACAAGATGGCTTGAGGATTTTTGCACCCATCAAAACAGTCCTGGATACGCCCTTGGCTCCCCCAGAACTATTCAATCAGCGCTATGTGCTGCTTTATTTTAACATTTCAATTATCATTATCAAACTTTTGTGTCATCCCCCCCCCCCCCCATGTGTCTGAAAAACGGATTTACGCCTCTGACCATACAGTCTATTCTAAAATGTGTGTGTATGAATTCCGGCGAGCGAAGCGAGGCAATTTTTTTTTAGTGTCGGCACAAATGGCTTTGTCGGCAATTGATGACCTTTACACCCCCCCAATGAAAAGGGTCTGGGGACGCCCTTGCATACAGGGTGTCCCGTGGTAAAGATGTGTATGTGTTCCACGTGATTTCTCTACTGAAATATTCAATATTTGAAATTAATGTGCATTCAAGGTTATAGATTTATATGACTTTCAAATGTCGTTTCAAATGTTGATTAATCGGTTTAATCAATACAAGTATATGCGTCAACCTTACAAATAGGTTGTGCTACTTTTCAGGATAATAAGATGCTTGTCGATAAAGTCAGGTTGCCAACATCGTTCAACATTTACTAATTGCCTCTGTCATTTTGCTAAATGTTCAGGAAAAATCAAATCAACCGAGTAAAGTCATTTCATATGCACCCTGTATTCGGTTCGAAATGCCAAAGGCTGATCAAAAATGTTTATAAATCTCATGTCACCCCATCTCGCTGGATGTCACGTATACAGATGCTAGTACCACGGGGTATACGTGTTTTATACAGACATGTAATACATTAACCGTTTATTGCTACACGAGATGAGATCAATAGTGAATTACCCTTCTTCATAATAATATTGTATGCACCATATCCAGCCATTTGGAACATTAAATGCGTGTTAATTATGTTACAACGCACAGAGCGTATCAATTAAATAGCTAGATATACACCCTTTCGTAAAATAAATTATATAAAATTGGCAACATAAGTCAAATTTTCAATTAATAATCATTGCACGCAGGTCAGGGAATAATATTATCATATTTATGTGTCGAAGATCACTTAAGCACCTTGCTATCTACTGTACGGCGTAGCATGATTTATTTGTAGTCCAAAGTTTAGAATAATAAATTACCATACACAGTCATTATAATGTTAGGGATCATGATCTAAACGATTTGAATAATGGATACGAGTCATTTACACGAGGATGATGGTATGGTTGGAACCATATTTGATCATTCGTCAGGAATATATTTAGGCAACTGCAGTTAGATGTTATGGTTTGTTAACGATTTGTGCTCAACTTATTATTGTAGGTAGAGATTGTCGGGGATGATTGTGGTTATTCGCAAGAACTGACTTGACTTTTGATGCTCACGCTCGCTGACTCTAATAAACATGACAAGAGAATCATGCATAGTAGTTGCAGAAATAGGTGTTCTATAACATCTTTCACAATCGAACACCTTGTTTAGTCCTAAATTATTAATACAATTTTACAGCATCCTATATTGTTTAGTGTCCATTGTTCTTACAGCGCTCGAGGGCTGGTGCGCGGATGGATACAAGGCCTCAAATGAGTATGCTACGATGTGCTTAATTCTTAAAAAGTTTAATTTCACCCTCATCTGCAATCACCACTGTACCATCATGTGTGACATCGATTTCACGAGGATTACTAAGTCCTGAAATCGCGGCGCCTAAATAAGCCATAGAATTGGTGTCGTACAGGTGCACGGCACCCGTGTCTTTCATCTCATTTGATTTATTTTGATTGTTAGCTTTAGTAATGACAAACAGGTGGTCCCAAGTTAGAAGTATTCCACAAGGTTCAACCCTTGGTCCTATATCTGTTATTTGAAGCGTACGGATAAGTTCTCCAGTTTTATCATTGTGTCGCACTTCCACTGCCTTTCGCTCTGGATCACTAACCGCGATAAGTAGAAAACGCGAAGATATGAACATCGGTCTGATGTTGAATCTAATGCTTCTCTTAAACTCGCCATCCATTTCGTAGATCATTACCATACCTTTGCCGCCAACGCAACATCCAATTGCAATCTTTCTATTCCTGTCAATGTCAACGCTAGTAATTTCCATTCCCGTTTCTAGAGCCATGTCGTCGATGTCTTTAGAGGAAACTTCGAAGGAATTGAAGACGTTACCTTCTCTGTCATAGATATAGACACCCCGACATGATTTACTTACGACAACAACATGCCCGTTATCATCCACGGCAATATCTTCTACTGATATAGAATCACTATCCAGTTTCGTCTTCGTTCCTCCCTGAAGAGAAGTAACCAATATAGCATCGTTGTTCTGGGTTTTCAGATATATTTCATCCGCAGCTTTTGGTCTTGTCGCTAGACATCTAACGTCTCCCGAAGAACCTTCTATAGCGAATCTACCACTTAATTTACACATTGGTAGCCGATTTGATTCTTTAGCGCTAGATTGAACTATTTCAAACTCGCCCTCTTCCTGACTGTCACTTTCATAGCTGCTATCCTCGCTACTGTCACATACAGCGCTATCTTGAATAGGGTCTTCGTGGGCATGTGACTCCATACCTGTCGTCTTTAGAAGATAGTAACACGGATATTTGCTAGAAGAGAGACGCTTCCTGTTAGTATAAGGCCAGTACCTCGTGACTGGTTACTGATAGCTTAATCGGGATTAGCACTAAAATGAACTTTGTATTTTGTCGCGTTGTAAACACACGTAGCAACGTCGAAGCGTGGCTGTTTTCTAGTACCAATTACCACCGATAATCCTTGAAAACCGGGTTATGTCGACAGAGAAAAAGCAGCATGCGTGTATACTGATGACAGTGGAATGGTGGTGTGATATGATCGTCTGCAGAATAGATAGTAACAAAAAAGTAATCAAAATGCAGATGGCGCATTATTCATGGTCTTACACACACACGTCGTTTGGAGACCAAACGGGAGGGGTGTCTGAGGGGGATGTGCCCCCTCGTAAGTAGAAATTCTTTCAATTATCGAACTCATTTGGTGCGATCTGGTGTATACTTTTGACCAATATTGTATTGAAAAGCCATCACTTCATGTCAATAAATATTTTGTTTTTATCAATGCACGAAAGAATTTGATTTATTCTTGATTTAAGTATAGATGGTTTAAAAGCTCGAACAGGGGGAGCCTGAGGGGGGATGTTCCCACCTTCGAATTGGATTTTACTCATTTGGTGCAATCTGGTGTATACTTTTGACCAACATTTTATCGAAAAAGCCAATCAATATTTAAGCCATCACTTCATTTCAATAAATATTTTGTTTTTATCAATGCAAGAAAGAAGTTGAGCATATACTGATATTTTTCTTGATTTAAGTATAGATTGTTTAAAAGCTCGAACAGGGGGGGAGTCTGAGGGTTGATGTTCCCCCCGCTCAGAATTGGATTTTGTTTTAAATTTTCGAACCCATTTGGTGCGATTTGGTGTGTACTTATATTTTATTGAAAAGCAATCACTTTATTTCCGATCAATATTGGCTTTTTATATAGGCCTATGCCAGAAAGAAATGATACTATAGTTACCTCCAAAAGATCGGTTCTAGTCAACGTACGTACGCGTATGTATCATGACCGACGTCCAATAAACTCCAAACGTTCTTATGTACCTCGGTTGCCTTCCGGCCCGCCTTTTTTTCTTCCATTATTTTCCTTTTTTTTTCATCTTATCTTTTTTCCCTTTTTGTTTGTTTTTTGGGTGGAGGTGAAAAATCAGGGGGGGGGGGGGGGGGTGATAACATTGACCACCCCAGGTCAAAAAGTGTGGGGGGATATATATCCCAATCCCCCCAGGATTTCCGCCCTTGGATACAGCCATCCAACCAGCCCGGTTATGAAGATTTGATATATCCATTCATGATTTGGTTTATTGGATTGGTGTATATCAACGCTAATTTTGTATTAGAACATAAAATACAAATCAGTGAACAGTATCCATCCTTTTGAACCGAAGGAAATTCATAAGTTTATTCCCACTTTTTCTTGGGCTTATTTGAATTAACCTTGTGATACATTTTGTCAAATTATAATAATCTCATTATGACCCAATGAAAAATGCTATGGTACGAAATAATAATAGATGATTTGTTTCAATATCATATACTGACAATGTAAATGTGGTAATGCCAAAGCAAATATTATCATTGATTAGTCACAATCTGTCATAGCGTCCATTAATTTAATTCATTTGATATGCATTCGATATTCCAACACAGACAGATATTTGACATGAATATAAATGAGGTCATCGTAATCACCAGACAGTCTGAACATTGTAACAGTTTGTAGCAACACACTCGCTACTTTGCACTACCACTCAAACTAAAAATAGCGTTAGAAAACCCCACCCACAATGCTTTGCAGAACTGCCGCGCCTAATAGTAATATACTCTTAATTTGCAGACATAATATTTGCCAATAAAGATCCGAATACCGTGAGTGATTATCTTCAGATTGAAATGAGTTGTTGTTGAATGAAATAACAGGAGCGTATTCATAAGTTAACCTTTTAAACACTAAAAGTTATTTGGCTACCAAATTTATATAATCGTTGTTCCAAATTACTGTGACAAGCAGATGAAATCGACCAAAAAAATGATTTGCCGACTTTAATTATTTTCGCATTCATTTTATTATGCTTATAGCTGAGAGTAGTTAATTCTGTTGATTGCTTTTCATATTTTGTGTTTTCCCGCCAACATGCAATTAGATCGCAAATGTATAAATATCACAGTGTCACAGTCATATTGAGAACTCATTTTCTATAGTCGTTGCAAATCACACTAACGTTTTGAGGAGGAAAGATAGGCTGGCTTAAATGGCAGAAAATTCATGATTCTAGTATGGTTCTTTCTTTTATGCTACAGTGTATTCTTAGCCTTTCTAGCCATAGATTATTAATCAACTTCGTCATCAATACCTTTTACCTTGTCTACCCTATGCATAGTGGAGGCACCAGCACCAACAACAAAAAATTGGGGAGAGGCAGGAACAATTCGGAGGGGCAGACATTGTAGATCCATATTAAGATATGTTTAAGTAATTTTGACATTAAGAGTCAACATTTGCGATTGTTTGGGGACCAAATAGGATGGGGCTTGACCTGACTGGGGGAGGGGGGGGGGGGGGGGGGTGGGTAGGCAAAGGTCGTGACAACGTCTTAACGGCGGCGTGTCGTAGTTATTGTGTATGTCAGTTACTGCTATGGTAACATCAGCACTATATGCACGTACAAAATATCCTGAGATAAAAGATGAGGTCCTAAGATTTGAAGATCAAGCTTAACTTTTATGCATTATGATATGTTATTAAAATGTTCGCAATTGCTACATTTGTCCAATATATTAAATGTTTCGCCCAAAAATCAGCTGAAATCCAAATTCTAATTCTAATAATCATGTTCTAGAATACTGTCTGATGAATATTGAATTTGTTGGATACAAAAAATGTATAGTTAAGAGTTTGGGTTGGTTGAGGTGTCGACATGGGGTCTGGTATGGTGTGATGCATGCATACAATTACTGAATAGTCAGCAGACGACATGATGATGTCACTTCTCTCAATAATGCATATTTGACTGGGAATTAAGACGTGGAAAATTACACGATGAGTAACGCTGAAAGGCTTGACCTACTTAATTGTTCATAAAATATCTAGAGCATTATAGCTGGAAGCTTTTGATACAGTTTCATGCAGAACATTTTAATTAAAATTGAGGCCCTACCTATTGTAGGGTTCCACAGCGTTTCACTACAAGCTAAAATGCTCAGACATTCAATTCAATTCAATTCAATTCAATTTATTCAGCAAAATCAATATAAACAAATAACAATATAATATGAAGGCGAGGCTAGGAGCCCCAGTGGAAACCCTGATAGACGGGCTTATGTAATGGGGACCCTTAACACAAAAATAGAATGATAGCAAATACAGTATTTAAATGACGGGAGAACAAAAAAACACGAAACAAGATCATACAGAACAACACAAAAACAATACACTTGACAAAGACACAGAAACAACAAAAAGAGAACAAGACAGAACACATGTACATGACAAGAGACAAAAGTTGCCAAGTTTAAAGTAAATCATTAATTATGTTCTTCAAGAGGAAGGAGAGAGGAAGAAATAAAAATAGAGGAAGATGAGAAGAAAAGAAGAGGAGTGAACAAAGTTTATGTTATACTAAGAGAAAGATTGGTGTGTGTGGTGTGTCATAGGTAGAAATGTAGCATTTTTTGAGCTGCCTTTTAAATGTATATATGTTTGTTTGTGATAATTGTGAGTGTGTTGGGAAGAGCGTTCCAGAGCTTAGCACCATTATAGAGTATCTGATGTTTTTCAGCTGTGGTCGTTGGGAGAGGAAGATGAAATTTGTGTGCTTGCCTTGTGTGGTGTGCGTGTATCTGACGGTTTGTGGTGAAATAGTTTGCGAAATTGGGAGGAAGGTTATTATAGTAGTAGTCGTGCATAAATAGTGCCGTTTGTATCTGGTTGATATCGTTGATTTTTAATGTATTGAGTTGGTGAAAGAGAGGTAAAGTGTGTGTCATGCGTCGTGAATTGGTTTTTGTGCGAATGGCCCATTTTTGTGTGATGTTTAAGCTGGCAAGTCTAGATTGATAGTTTGAAGCCCATATAATGTTGCAGTAGCTGAGGTGTGGAAGAACCAGTGTATTATAAAGTGATTTCAGAATGTGCCGTGGAAGATGATCCCTAACCCTGTAAATGGTACCGATGGCATGAGATGCCTTAGTAGTTATAGTATTTATGTGGTGGTTCCAAGTGAGTTTATCATCAATGGTGATGTCAAGGAATATTGTGGTGTGAACTTGTGAGATGTCATGACTGTCAATTGTGATTTTGTGAGAGTAGTGAGGAGTTTTAGATGAGAAAAGCATGTAGTTAGTTTTAGAGACATTTAATGAAAGTTTGTTTGCCCTGAACCAGTCAGTGATGTGGGCTAGTTCAGTGTTCATGTTATGGTAAAGTGAATCAAGGTTTGAATGAGAAAGAAAGATGTTTGTGTCGTCTGCATAGAGGATAAGTTTTAGCATATTAGTTTTGTTAGTTATGTCGTTCATGTAAATAATGAAAAGGAGGGGTCCTAAGATGGATCCCTGCGAAACTCCAACAGTGATTTCCCTAGTGGTTGATTGGTGATTTAGTGCATGAACAGATTGAGTGCGTTGGGTGACATAGTTTTCAAACCATTCCAGGGCGATGCTCCTAATACCATAATGGTGCAGTTTGACAAGGAGAATATTATGGTCAATTGTGTCGAATGCCTTGGACAGGTCTAGGAAAATACCCATGGTGTGATCTTTCTTTTTGAGTGCATGTGTGAGGTTAGTAGTGAGTTCAAGAAGTGCCATGTAGGTTGAGCGTTTTGATCGGAATCCGTATTGTTCATTGACAAGAGTATTGTTTTTGTCCAGGAAATTGTATAATCTGGTGTGGACTATTTTCTCAAGAATCTTGGAGAAGGGTGGCAATACGGAAAAAGGTCTGTAGTTAGTGATACTGTGCTGGTCTTTGCTTTTGAAGACAGGAATGACTTTTGCAGATTTGAGTTTATGTGGTACAATACCCGTGAGTAATGATTGGTTTAAAATGTGCAGAAGAGGTGTTGTGATGTGATCAAATTTTATCAATGCACGAAATAATTTGATATATTCTTGATTTAAGTATAGATGGTTTGAAAGCTCGAACAGGGGAGCCTGAGGGGGGATGTTCCCACCTTCGAATTGGATTTTACTCATTTGGTGCAATCTGGTGTATACTTTTGACCAACATTTTATCGAAAAGCCAATCAATATTTTGTTTTTATCAATGCAAGAAAGAAGTTGAGCATATACTGATATTTTCTTGATTTAAGTATAGATTGTTTAAAAGCTCGAAAAGGGGGAGTCTGAGGGTTGATGTGCCCCCCGCTCATAATTGTGCGATTTGGTGTGTACTTATATTTTATTGAAAAGCAATCACTTTATTTCCGATCAATATTGGCTTTTTATATAGCCCTATCCCAGAAAGAAATTATACTATAGTTACCTCCAAAAGATCGGTTCTAGTCAACGTACGTACGCGTATGTATCCTGACCGACGTCCAATAAACTCCAAACGTTCTTATGTACCTCGGTTGCCTTCCCGCCCGCCTTTTTTCTTCCATTATTTTCCTTTTTTTCCTTCTTTTCTTTTTTTCCCTTTTTGTTTGTTTTTTGGGTGGAGGTGAAAAATCAGAGGGGGGGGGGGGGGGGTGATAACATTGACCTCCCCAGGTCAAAAAGTGTGAGGGGGGGGGGGGGGGATATATATCCAAATCCCCCCCCCCCCCCCCGGATTTCCGCCCTTGGATACAGCCATCCAACCAGCCCGGTTATGAAGATTTGATATATCCATTCATGATTTGGTTTATTGGATTGGTGTATATCAACGCTAATTTTGTATTAGAACATAAAATACAAATCAGTGAACAGTATCCATCCTTTTGAACCGAAGGAAATTCATAAGTTTATTCCCACTTTTTCTTGGGCTTATTTGAATTAACCTTGTGATACATTTTGTCAAATTATAATAATCTCATTATGACCCAATGAAAAATGCTATGGTACGAAATAATAATAGATGATTTGTTTCAATATCATATACTGACAATGTAAATGTGGTAATGCCAAAGCAAATATTATCATTGATTAGTCACAATCTGTCATAGCGTCCATTAATTTAATTCATTTGATATGCATTCGATATTCCAACACAGACAGATATTTGACATGAATATAAATGAGGTCATCGTAATCACCAGACAGTTTGAACATTGTAACAGTTTGTAGCAACACACTCGCTACTTTGCACTACCACTCAAACTAAAAATAGCGTTAGAAAACCCCACCCACAATGCTTTGCAGAACTGCCGCGCCTAATAGTAATATACTCTTAATTTGCAGACATAATATTTGCCAATAAAGATCCGAATACCGTGAGTGATTATCTTCAGATTGAAATGAGTTGTTGTTAAATGAAATAACAGGAGCGTATTCATAAGTTAACCTTTTAAACACTAAAAGTTATTTGGCTACCAAATTTATATAATCGTTGTTCCAAATTACTGTGACAAGCAGATGAAATCGACCAAAAAAATGATTTGACGACTTTAATTATTTTCGCATTCATTTTATTATGCTTATAGCTGAGAGTAGTTAATTCTGTTGATTGCTTTTCATATTTTGTGTTTTCCCGCCAAAATGCAATTAGATCGCAAATGTATAAATATCACAGTGTCACAGTCATATTGAGAACTCATTTTCTATAGTCGTTGCAAATCACACTAACGTTTTGAGGAGGAAAGATAGGCTGGCTTAAATGGCAGAAAATTCATGATTCTAGTATGGTTCTTTCTTTTATGCTACAGTGTATTCTTAGCCTTTCTAGCCATAGATTATTAATCAACTTCGTCATCAATACCTTTTACCCTGTCTACCCTATGCATAGTGGAGGCACCAGCATCAACAACAAAAAATTGGGGAGAGGCAGGAACAATTCGGAGGGGCAGACATTGTAGATCCATATTAAGATATGTTTAAGTAATTTTGACATTAAGAGTCAACATTTGCGATTGTTTGGGGACCAAATAGGATGGGGCTTGACCTGACTGGGGGAGAAGGGGGGGGGGGAGGGGAAAAGGTCGTGACAACGTCTTAACGGCGGCGTGTCGTAGTTATTGTGTATGTCAGTTACTGCTATGGTAACATCAGCACTACATGTATATGCACGTACAAAATATCCTGAGATAAAAGATGAGGTCCTAAGATTTGAAGATCAAGCTTAACTTTTATGCATTATGATATGTTATTAAAATGTTCGCAATTGCTACATTTATCCAATATATTAAATGTTTCGCCCAAAAATCAGCTGAAATCCAAATCCCGGGATCGATGTTGTCAGTGCCCGTGCTCTTGCCGGATTTAAAAAGGTGTCGCAGGTCGTGCAGTTCTGAAGAGTGATTGGGTTGAAGAAGAATGAGTTGAGTGGGCTATTTGAAAGGTGAGCGGTGAAGGGTTTGTCCGCTGGAGGGATTTTGTTAGCCAGATTTTTACCAAGGTTGGTGAAATAGTCATTAAATTGGTTAGTAATGTCATCGGGATCAGTGAAGGTCGTGTCGCTGTTAGCATGGTTAGTGAAATGATCCGGTAATGTGTTGGCTTTGCGTTTCCGGCCAATGATTGTGTTCAGGAACTTCCATGGTTTTGTAAGATCGTGCTTGAGTTTGTGAAGTTGGTCAGTGTTATACGTTTTCTTTGCAAGTCGAATAATGTGGGTTAGTTTGTTTTTGTATTTTTTATACCTCTCCTCAGCTTGTAGTGTTTTCTTTTTGAGGTAACTCAGGTAGAGTGTTTGCTTGTGTTTGATTGATCTTACAATTCCACTCGTAATCCATGGCTGTTTACGTGTATATGCTCTCTTTTTAATTGATGAACGTTTGAGTGGAAATGAAGAGTTGTAGTGCCTAGTGTAAATATTGATGAAGTTGTTGTAAGCATTGTCGGGATCAGGTGCGTTGATGGTTGTCTCCCATGTCTCCTTCTGCAGTTTAGTGTTGAAGAGTGAGGGGTTGTGATCAGAGAAATCTCTTTTAGGTGAGAGTGGAGCCATGTGTTGTGTTTATTTGCACGAGCTAAAATCTGTCAACATTATAGAATCGATTCACAATAGCGGCTTTAAAACATAAACAATATCTTACTTGATTTATAAAATATTGTAATTCTTCAGAAAAAACACACCCTGATTATTCATCTCTAAATCCTTTGAGTTGGAGGATATCAGGTGTTTTTTTAATGGTCGCCCCTAAGGAGCATTTATTCAAATTAATATTTGTGTGTAAATGAACTGAATTGGACTTTCAACTGCAAAAAACTGCATTTTTGATGCCAACGATGATTATAGGATATGTCAATGTATTGTTTAAAATACATCTAAAATTCTAATATTTTGTGGTTTGTCATTAATGATAATTGATATGGATGAAAATATGTTTTTCGGCTCAAATTCAACTAACTATTAACATTTAGTAGGTAGATTATTATTGATTTGATTGATTATGTTTAATTAAACACTGAAGTGACGATTCTAATAAAATAATTCTCTGCACATGAAAAGTGGCCAAAGCTGAATTTGACATGCCTGAGGAGATTTGCCATCATTTGATAACGAAAGCTCCAAAATGGATAGAACAAAATTCTTATGACACATTAAAGTTTGCTAAACATGATTATTATTATTTAATGTCCAATTGTCATAGATTTCATGGCTAGCGAAATCATATTTCACGCCTTTAAAATTGGTCTGTGGCTAGCTACCCATATCCTATTAACAAGTGTATTAGATAACATCATAATTTGAAAGCTAAGCAGCATGTAACATTATGCCTACAACGATAGGCCTATATCCAATATAATGTTGATGCTTTGCCTGCTTTTAAACGACAAATTAGTCATGTCATTGCCCAATCTGTTAAATATCTATCTCCTCTCTCGCCTCTGATGAGGATCTCACCCTTCCTATCAAAAGATCCGAAACTAGTCAGGCTATTTTATCTCACGTAGCTCAATCTATACTTATGTACCATCATATGCACATAATCGTATGTATTTCTACAAGTTTGATCAAGGCCTACCACTATCTATTTTGATAATGCATGCTATCTCCACAGCCTTGGTCATTCATGCTGTTTGGGAGAACCCCCATTAGTTGCTAGCGAGTCATCATTACCCATGGTGCTAGTGGGTATTATAATTATTATATCTAAATATGGCCGATTGTATTGGAACTTCGATACCAATTGTTCTCATGAGCTCAGTTGGTCCGGTCGAGGAAATTAGTTTTTCTTTTCTCGACCAGCACGAGGGAAAGATTAATTTATTTCATCACTTCAACCTCGTGAACTAAGTAACTTTGATTTTAGTTGTTAGTTTTGTCCGTGCCCAACGAGATGGATGGCAGAACTTCATAAACTTCATAAACTCTTTATAAAAAAGAATAGCATTAGAACCTATGTGCCTATATAATAGTAAAACTTTGTCTGGCACTTGTGGCGACTGAATGCTGATGCCTTGTCTGTATTTGATGTATTTTGTGTAGTGTTATTTTTGTATTTTGTTAATCTATTGTTGTATGTCATAAAATAAAAAAGTCCCTATAAACGGGCTGGAAAGAGAAAAAAGAACTTCATAAACGTGTTATTAACAGTTACTTTAAACCACCTAGGAAACTGCACATAGCCAATTGGTTATACAGACATAGTAAATGGTGTTGCAATATGCATTAAACATGTCCATTCGGCATATATATTACACATTATCCGGATATGAAGCGCGTAGGCTAGTAAACCAATTCTAATTGCACATAGCTATGTACGATTTAGTGTCGGTTTTCCGAAACCCGGATCACCATGCATCCACAACTAACAGCCACAATCGGTGCGTGTGCTTCCCAACACAACACCAGGTACCAAGTGCAGTTGGTAGAATATACGGCGGTATAGGGGCAACACGAAGAGAGAATGGAGATAATAAGCTACTAACATGAAAGTGAGAAGGTATAGGCCTACTTATATAATGTAGATATTTGGAAATGAAAAAGACGTTTAACGGTTGGTTAAGAACATTCCCTGATAACATGACTCTTAACGGCTTGATGGCTAGACAGCAGTGAGGGATGATTAGATAAACACCGTAAGCTTAACTCACGTGAAGGTGGTGTGCTATAGGAGACCAGCTGTATCAATGAACTCTTATCGACACGTTGATGATTACGAACAGTAAACATCAAGAAAAACTCAATGGCAGTGATGGGTTCCACCGTTATAGCAACCGATACTATTCACAGTTAATAGAACAGTACTTACTTAATTTTCATAATAGTAATTAAATGATTCAATAAACATGTTGAGACGTACCTATTGCAAATCCGGATGTTATGTTGTATGAATGTTTTGTGTATGTTGAACCATAACCATAGATGAGCAGCGTTATATCGGCAACAGCGATATTTGCTAGATAGAAGTTTATCAAAGTGCGCATACGACGAAAAGGAAACTGATATTGGTAATGATTCTAACAATTAAGACTATCGGGAGCTGAATCGTTATAACGATCTTATCGGTTTGAGTAGACAACCAATTCGCTGTGTAGGCATCATTTGGGATCGACCCAGAAGGCACTGACGTATTCATTGTGATAGTGTTTTATTCGAAAAACAAATTCTTCAGCAAAACATTTATCCGTTTTGAAGGTATTACGGGAGTACTGTACTACGTTTCTCTACGGAATTGAACCCGTAAAGTACACGCTTTTCAACAATCAAATGGAGGGTGTTATGGACAATTCTTTAAAGTGATTTGAATTGAGTTACCGTAGTAGACCTTTTGATATGAGAAACTATAAACTGCTGCTTGAAATCAAATCAGTAATTTCTATCATATGCACCTACTGGTACTAACATAAAATAATGTAATAACCATTTGTAATTCAAGCATGATAAAAGTGTTATATTGGTATAGCAAAGCTAACAACAAGTCCAATGATAATGTTATCATATATCTGCTCCGAGCATCGATCACAGAATCCGTTTCTTCAAGAGAACAATTTTATCTATCCATCTAATTATACCTTAGTTCTCAACACTTTTTGCATTCTTCAGATATAACGTATGCACTCTTGATATTAAGTTCGTTAGTGAAAAGGTATTTCGGGTCAAAATTTCATATTTTCGTTACTGGCCACAGCAATTTTCAGAGTATACAGGGTTGTCCCGTGAAAAAAGTGTGTATGTTTTCCACATGATTACTCTTCTGAAATATTTAATATTTGACATTAATGCGCATTCAAGGTAACATATTTAGTTGACTTTCAAAATGTCGTTTCAAATGTTGATTACTCTTTTTTACCAATTCAAGGATATAAGTCAACCTAACAAACGGGTTGTGCTACTTTTCAGGATAAGATGATGCGTGTCGATAAAGTCAGGTTGCCCATATCATTTAACATTGACTAATTTCCTCTGACATGTACTAAATGTTCAGGAAAAATCAAATCAACTGAGTAAAGTCATTTTATATGCACCCTGTATCCGGTTCGAAATGCCATTTGTGTACAACTGCCAAAGGCTAATCAAAAATGTTTATATATCTCATGTCATCCCAATCTCGCGGGATGTCACGTATACAGACGCTAGTACCACGGGGTATACGTGTTTTATACAGACATTTATTACATTAACCCTTTATTGATACACCAGATGAGATCAATAGTGAATTATCCTTCTTCAAAATAAATATTGTATGCACCATATCCAGTAGTCAAAACGTGGCTATTTGGAACATAAATACGTGTTAATTATGTTACAACGCACAGCGGCGTATCAATAAAATACATCCTTTCGTGAAATAAATTATACAAAATTGGCAACATAAGTCAAATTTTCAATTAATAATCATTGCACGCAGGACAGGGAATAATATTATCATGTTTATGTGTCAAAGATCAGTTTATTAAGCACCTCGCTATCTACTGTACGGCGTAGCATGATTTATTTGTAGAAGGGTCCAACGTCGAGAATACTAAAATATATATACACAGTCATGATAACGTTTTAGATCATATTTAGTTGAAACTAAGATTTTAATAATGGATACAAGTCATTTACATGAGAATGATGGTATCGTTGGAACCACATGTAATCGTTTGGCAGGGAATATAGTTAAGCCACTGGTTAGATTTTATGATTTTTAACGATTTGTGCTCAACTTATATTGTAGGTAGAGATTGTCTAGGTTAATTGTTAGTATTCTCATGTAATGACTTGAATCCGGGCTTGAATCCTGAAGCACACGCTCGCTGACTATTATAAAGATGACAAGAGAGGCATGCATAATAGTTACAGAATTTGGTGATATATAACGTTTTTCACGATATTATCTTTAGTTACAAATAGAACACCATTTTTAGTCCTTTAAATACACTTCTACAGCACCCTGTATTGTTTATTGTCTATTGTTCTTACGGCGCTCGAGGGCTGGTGCGCGGATGGATACAAGGCCTCAAATGAGTATGCTACGATGTGCTTAATTCTTAAAAAGTTTGATTTCACCCTCATCTGCAATCACCACTGTACCATCATGTGTCACATCGATTTCACGAGGATTACTAAGTCCTGAAATCGCGGCGCCTAAATAAGCCATAGAATTGGTGTCGTACAGGTGCACGGCACCCGTGTCTTTCATCTCATTCGATTTATCTTGATTGTTAGCTTTAGTAATGACAAACAAGTGGTCCCAAGTTAGAAGTATTCCACAAGGTTCAACCCTCGGTCCTATATCTGTAATTTGAAGCGTACGGATAAGTTCTCCAGTTTTATCATTGTGTCGCACTTCCACTGCCCTTCGCTCTGGATCACTAACCGCGATAAGTAGAAAACGCGAAGATATGAACATCGGTCTGATGTTGAATCTTATGCTTCTCTTAAACTCGCCATCCATTTCGTAGATCATTACCATACCCTTGACGCCAACGCAACATCCAATTGCAATCTTTCTATTCCTGTCAATGTCAACGCTAGTAATTTCCATTCCCGTTTCTAGAGCCATGTCGTCGATGTCTTTAGAGGAAACTTCGAAGGAATTGAACACGTTACCTTCTCTGTCATAGATATAGACATCCCGACATGATTTACTTACGACAACAACATGCCCGTTATCATCCACGGCAATATCTTCCACTGATATAGTATCACTGTCCAGTTTCATCTTTGTTCCTCCCTGAAGCGAAGTAACCAATATAACATCGTTGTTCTGGGTTTTCAGATATATTTCATCCGCGTCTTTTGGTCTTGTCGCTAGACATCTAACGTCTCCCGAAGAACCTTCTATAGCGAATCTACCACTTAATTTAAACATTGGTAGCCGATTTGATTCTTTAGCGCTAGATTGAATTATTTCAAACTCGCCCTCTTCCTCACTGTCACTTTCATAGCTGCTATCTTCGCTACTGTCACATACAGCACTATCTTGAATAGGGTCTTTGTGGGCCTGTGACTCCATACCTGTCGTCTGCAGTAGATAGTAACACGGATATTAGCTAGAAGAGAGACGCTTGTTACTGTTAGTATAAGGCCAGTACCGCGTAACTGGTTACTGATAGCTTAATCAAGATTAACACATAAATGAACTTTGTATTGTGTCGCCACTGTTATCGGTAGCGCGTTGTAAACACACGTAGCAACGTCGAAGCGGGGCTGTTTTCTAGTACCAATTACCACCGATAACCCTTGAAAACCGGGTTAACTTATGTCGACAGAGAAAAAGCAGCATGCGTGTATACTGATGACAGTGGAATGGTGGTGTGATATGATCGTCTGCAGAATAGATAGTAACAAAAAAGTAATCAAAATGCAGATGGCGCATTATTCATGGTCTTACACACGTCGACTGGAGACCAAACGGGAGAAAGAATAAGTTATTATGCTGTGGTGAAATTTCACGCTAACCTATATAACGACCTCTATTGATAACATCAATATATAATCACCGCAAAATTAAAAGTGTGTGACATATGGTGAGGCCATGCATCAGAGAATACATGGACGACGCACGTATTCGCCCCTGGGATGGAAGTAGTCGTGAAACTCTGTCATCTTAAGGTGTTAGTTTTTAAAGGCTTAACACTTTCAACGCGGCAGGCGTCTGCAGACGACATGCCAAAATTTCACAAAATGTTTCAAAAATGTCAAAATTATTGAATAGTATTACCATATTTAGAATCACCATGATCAATGCATTGAAATAAGTACAAACATGCCTAGTATTGGTTCAGTAATCCTTGAGATAGACTTTGACAATTATTGGGAATGGTTTCTGAAAAATCTGTTTTGTATATGGTAAAACTAATAGCCGCGTGGAAAGTGTTAAGGGCCCAGAACAAAAAACAAAAAATGTCAGCCTCCTGCGCATATAGCCTTTATTAAAACATCTAGGCTTTTCCTCTTAGCTATCCAACCGACTAGGTTATGGAGATTTGTTATATCCATTCATGATTTGGTTTATTGGATTGGTGTATATCAACGCTAATTGTTTATCAGAACATAAAATACAAATCAGTGAACAGCATCCATCCTTTTGAGCAGAAGGAAATTCATTTTCATTCCCACTTTTTCTGGGGCTTATTTGAATTAACTTTATGATGCATTTTGTCAAATTGTAATAATCGCATAATGACCCATTGGAAAATGCTATGGCACAAAATTATAATATATAATTTTCTTCAATAATATATACTGCCAAGGTAAATGTGGCAATTTAATGCCAAAGCAAATATCATCATTGATTAGTCACAATCTGTTAGTCATAGAGTCCATTAATTTAATTAATTTGATATGGATTCGATTATTTCAACATAGACATATATTTGACATGAATATAAATGAGGTCATCTTAATCACCAGCTATACTACCAGACAGTCTGAACATTGTAACAGTTGGTAGCAATTATACACTCGCTACTTTGCCATTCAAACTAAAAATACCGTTAGCAAAAAAACAAACTAGAATGCTTAGCAGAACTGCCGCGCCTAATAGTAATATACTCGTAATATGCCAATAAAGATCCTAACTATCTTCAGATTGAAATGAGTAGTTGTTGAATGAAATAACAGGAGCGTATTCCTAAGTTAACCTTTTAAACACTAACAGTTATTTGGCTACCAAATTTATATAATCTTTGTTCCAAATTACTGTGACAAGCAGATAAAATCGACCAAAACAATGATTGCCGACTTTTATAATTTTTCGCATTCATTTGATCATGTTTATAGCTGAGAGTAGTACATTTTGTTGATTGCTTTTCATATTTTGTGATTTCCCGCCAAAAACGCAATCAGATCTCAAATTTATAAATATCACAGTGTCACAGTCATATTGAGAACTCATTTTCTATAGTCGTTGCAAATCACACTAACATTTTGAGGAGGAGAGGCTGGCTTAAATGTCAGTAAAATGAATGATTCTAGTCTGGTTCTTTCTTCTAATGTTTCAGTGTGTCCTTTCTAGCCATATATTACCCTTGTCTTCATTATGCATAGTGGCGGCACCCGCATCAACATTCCTTTTGGGTGGTGCCAAAAGGGGAGAGGCTTGAAAGATCGTGGTGGGGGAGACCCATTATAAAATGTGAAATTTTGACATTAAAAGTCAACATTTGCAACTGTTTGGGAACCAAATGGGGTGGGGCTTGAGCGGACTGGTGGTGGGAGGGGGGGGGGGGGGGGGGCAAGTGGGTGGTCAAAAGTCGTGACAACGGCGGTGTGACGTGTTTGTTGAGTTTGTCAGTTATTGCTGTGGTGACATCAGCACTATGCACGTAAATAAATTGAAAATATACAAAAGTGATCTGATAGGCCTAACTATCCACAGAAAAAAAAGATGAGGTCCTAAGATTTGAAGGATTTGAAGATCAAGCTTACCTTTTATGAATTATGATATGTTATTTAAAATGTTCGCAATTGATACATTTATCCAATATATTAAATGTTTCGCCCCCAAATCAGCTGAAATCAAAATCACATTATTATGATACTGTATGTCTAATTCTGATAATAATGTTCTAGAATACTGTCTGATGAATATTGAATTAATGGAGACAAAAAATGTATTGTTAAGAGTTTGGGTTGGTTGAGGTGTCAACATGAGGCCGGGACATGAGGTCTGGTATGGTGTGATGCATGCATACAATTACTGAATAGTCAGCAGACGACATGATGACGTCACCTCACTCCTCTCAATAATGCATATTTGACTGGGAATCAAGACGCGGGAAATCACACGATGACTAACGCTGAAAGGCTTGACCTACTTAATTGTTTATAATATATCTAGAGCATTATAGCTGGAAGCTTTTGATACAGTTTTATGCAGAACATTTTAATTAAAATTGAGGCCCTACCTATTCTAGGGTTCCACAGCGTTTCACTACAAGCTAAAATGCTCAGACATTTTTATTTGCCGCGCTAAAATGTGTCAATATTATAGAATCGATTCACAATTGCGGCTTAAAAACATAAACAATATCTTACTTGATTCACAAAATATTGTAATTCTTCAGAAAAAACACCCTGATTATTCATTTCTAAATCTGTTGAGTTATTGGATATCAGTTCTTATATTTTCAAATGATCGCTCCTACACGTGGTAATACATTTAAGGAGCATTTATTGAAATTAATGAAACTGAATTGGACTTTCACCTGTAAAAACTACATTTGTGATGCCAACGATGATTATAGAATATTTCAATGTATTGTTTTTTCTGCTCAAATTCAACTAACTATTAACATTTATTAGGTAGATTATGATTCATTTGATTGATTATTTTCAATTACACACTGAATGACGATTCTAATAAAATATTTATCTGCGCATGAAAAGTGGCCAAAGCTGAATTTGACATGCCTGAGGAGATTTGCCATAATTTGATAACGAAAGCTTCAAAATGGATAGAACAACATTCTTATGACACACTAAGGTTTGGTAAACATGATTATTAGTATTTCATGTCCAATGTTTATAGATTTCATGGCTAGAGAAATCATGTTTCACACGGGACACTTTTTTGTTACACGCCCTGTATGCCGTTGCCCTAGAGGTTAGTTTTATTGAAGTTTCATGAATGTTTCTACATCTCTTGGTGCTATTTGAACAAGGATCGAGTCATTGGATGGCTTGCCTCTCCATGTAACTCCTTCAAAATTGTTCTGTGGTTAGCTACCTATATCCTATTAACATGTGTTTTAGATAACATCATAATTTGAAAGCTAAGCAGCATGCAACTTTATGCCTACAACGATAGGCCTAAATCCAATATAATGTTGATTCTTTGCCTGCTTTTAATCAACAAGTTAGTCATGTCTTTGCTTAATCTGTTAAATATTTATTTCCTCTACCGCCTCTGATGAGGATCTCACTCTACCTATCAGAAGATCCGAAACTAGTCAGGCTATTTTATCCCACGTATAAAGCTCAATCAATACTTATGTACCATCTTATGCACATAATCGTATGTATCTATTTTGATGATGCATCTCCACAGCCTTGATCGTTCATGCTGTTTGGGCGAACCCCCACTAGATGCTAGCGAGTCATCATTACTCATGGTGCTAGTCGATATTATATTTTATCTAAATATAACCAATTGTTTTGGAACTCTAAGGCTTTAAATGTATTTTAACCATTCGATACCAATTGTTCTCATTAGCTTAGTTGGTAGAGCATACGTCTGATTCAAATCCTGGTCGAGGAAATTAGTTTTTCATTTCTCGACCAGCACCTGGAAAAGATTAATCCATTTCATCACTTCAACCTCGTGAACTAAGTAACTTTGATTTTAGTTGTAAGTTTTGTCCGTGCCCAACGAGATGGATGGCAGAACTTCATAAACGTGTTATTAACAGTTACTTTAAACCACCTAGGAAACTGAACATAGCCAATTGATTATACAGACATAGTAAATGGTATTGCAATATGCATTACCCATGTATATTCGGCATATACGAGGGTCATTCAATAAGTTCTACCTCCTACCTTATAACTTTATTATTATATAAGCCAGTCTTATGAAATATTACACAATTGTAGCTTGGAATCTTAGCTACAAATCCATTGAAATTGATCTGAGTACTGATTGTACTTTTCTTGAGATTCAGTGAAAGCCAAACTTACATTTATAGTGACTGAAACGGATAAAAGTGCTATTCATTTGGCCTATTGTAAGAGGCCAACCATACTTATCGGTCAATTATAACCGTTCTAAATGTCGGATATCTCTTTATACTCTAATCAATAAGGTGACTGATTTCTTTGAAAAAATGTGCCTTTTGATTAACCAGAACCATAAGTTTTTCCCTCCCCTAAAAAAACCTGCAAAAGAGATATTTTACTTTCATAAGAACTAAGTGATTTTCAATATACCGGAATAAATAGAGAGATTACGAGTCTCTAAAATATAGTTTTCTATCATTGACTACCTGATTGACTATTCTGTCAAGGTTACACTTAATAAAAACTCATAAAGTTACTATTATGTTAAAGATTTAACTGATTAACAGTATTATAGTATGCCGAAAGCATGGCTATACATTTGAGTTGATATTGCATTATTTGCAAGCCTACAAGAGTTAATATTGCTTACAATCTTACTCATACATGATAATACTACAATTTATATACATATCAGATATGTCAGATATCATTTATTGATTTCCATTTTCAGTATTAAAATCATGCTCTTTTATCTAACCATATAATACGGAAAATTCCCCCCAAATGTATTTATTTTAAAGTAATTAATATAAATGTGTAGCTATAATTCAGACAAATGTCTCGAGGCTGACATTCATATTAGCAATGTTATGAGGGAGGAGGTAGAACCTATTGAATGACCCTCCTATATTACACAACGTCCGGATTTGCAGCGTGTAGCCCTGTAAACCATTTCCAATTGCACATAACTATGTACGATTTAGTGTCGGTTTTCCGAAACCCGGATCACCATGCATCCAAAACTAACAGCCACAAACGGTGCGTGTGATTCCCAACATAACACTAGGTACCAAGTGCACGCAGTTGGTAGATTATACGGCGGCATCAGGGCAACAGGAAGAAAGAATGAAGATAACAAGCTACTAAAACATGAAAGTGAGAAGGAATAGGCCTACTTATATGATGTAGATATTCGGACATATATTGAACAGAACTGAAAAAGACGTTTAACATTTAGTTTAGAGCATTCCCTGATTACATGAGTCTTAACGGCTTGATAGCTAGACAGCAGTGCGAGGGATGATTAGATAATCACCGTAAGCTTAACTCACGTGACGGTGGTGTGCTATAGAAGACAAACTGTATCAAAGAACTCTATCGATACGTTGATGAATACGAACTGTAAACATCAATAAAACCTCAATGGCAGTGATGGGTTCCACCGTAAAAGTGACTGATACTATCAGCGTGTGGGCATCACCAATCGACAACGGTGTTCGCGCGTCTGAGTGGTTTATTTCACTCGGGCGTTGCCCTCGTGAAATAAACACGCAGCACGCACAAAACGCAAGTTGTCGATTGGTGATGCACATACGCTGAAACTTGATTTAATTATGACTTCAGGTAAATATTGAGTATAGTTGCCATGGCAACAGCCCAATTTAGATTTTAGGCACTTTATGGTCAATATCACTTAAAAATAGTGGACATTTACCGCACATTCGTTATCTTATTGCAGCAATATACAATATATTTTTTTCAAAATTAACTATTACATGATAAAGACCCATCTTTATACTTAGACACAAATAATAAACAATTTTTTTAATTTTTTTAAAATGTTATTTCTAACCTGGCAAAACTGCTAGTATTGACATACTAAAATAATTGATATTTTAGCCCATCTTTGCATCTCGTAAAAACTACTTGACAGGGCACTCAGGATATTGTCCTCATAGGAGGAGGGAAAGATGACTTTACCCCATTCATATTTGAGAAAAACCGCTCGGGGTATTTTATACTTTAACGGCAGTGTTGCCAGATAATGACGCATATTGGAAATATTACAATATTTCGTGATACTGGAACGTTTTTATGTTCTAGTGTCGGGCGATACTGTTGTATCGGGCGATGCTGTTACACGTGATACGAGTGAGATTTGTTCCATATTGAACGATACTGGTAAATAATTATGTTCCAGTATCGTTTATATATAAGTTTATATACTTTTGATATTATTTTTAATTAATAAACACATCTACCGCTGTAGCAAATTATATATATGATGAATTATTAACACCTGTTTGCTTCACCCAGTGTTTTGAATAGCCCTAAACCCTAAACCAAGCGGACAATAGATAAATACAAAGAGACGTATGGCCTCTACATTTTTTCATGACAGCCTTTAAGACTTTTCAGGCTTTTGTGATGGTTTCTGTTGAGCAATGTAGAGATAAAACTCACATAGCTTCAAGGAATTGTACCGGGTTCTCCATCCACGTGTTCTAATATCTGTGATTTTTGGCTAAACTACCTTTAGTACCAGAATACAGCCCATTATTATGGTTAACAAACACCAACGATAAGTGAACGGATTTACCCGAGAAAATGACTGGAAAGGCTCACCCCCTCAAGTTGTAATATAAAATCATATACCACCTCAAGTGATAGAGGGCACATTCACCACGTCGTTTTTATTTCACATGTCGCAAGACTATAAATAGTTCAATGTTTATTACACTAGCTCAACATTCTTCTCGAAAATTAAAATGAATATTTATATTATGTTTTTCTTCAAATACTATTTAAACACCCAACGCGATTGCTTGTCTGTAATTGGACTTGTAACTCATCGACCAGAAATACACTTTAAAAATGAAAGATAAAGCATCTAAAAACGCCCGACCATGCAGAGGGCGTCTGGTCATTATTGTTACAAAATTTAAATTTAAATTTTCATTTTGATGATATTGCCAGCGGACTAACATTGTCTCATCAAATCATCAACGTTGAATTTGATAGCATCAGAAGCGTAACCATAGATATATACGACGTAATTATAGTCCAGACCGTTATGAGATAAGGGTTTAACATGAATAAAAATATTTCCCCCATCATTTTCTTATAAACATGCACTAGATATTTTATTACAATGATATTGTAACCATACAGTACTTTATCATCTAAATATATTTGGTTGATTGAAAATGGTTTTTTTTTCTCCCAAGAAGTAGATTAATGTTCAGGGCTTCCGTTCACATTTATTTTGATATAATTCTACGGTAGGCACGAAGAACAGGTCAAAAATGGGTTTCCGTTTCCACTAAGATAGAAAGTTGCACCCTTTTTAAGGTGGTCCGCTTTTAGATTCGTGACTGAGCAGGAATCCGAGGCAAGAATACCATGATAGGGTAGGAATACCATACCATCGTATGGTATAAATGACGGGGCAGGAATACCGTAACCATATGCAGGTCGTATGGTATATTTAAGGGGCAGGCATAACCATACCATTTGCAGGTCGTATGGTATAAATGACGGGACAGGAATGCCATACCATATGCAGGTCGTATGGTATGGTTCATCAAGTCACACCCGCTTAACGTTGAAATCTTAAATCACATGCCAACTCAAGTAATAAAGGGCACATTTACCATGTCGTTTTTATTTCGCAAGACTATAGTTCAGTTTATAAACTAGCTCAAAAATCTTCTGAATTTTTTTTATTGATATGTTTTCGCAATTCTATTTAAACACTCAACACAATTACATGTCTGTATCGGACTTATATTCCCTCGGCCAGAAATACATTTTGAAACCAAAGAATTGTTTTCTTCTTTTTCTGTTTATGTAAATCATACCAAAGCTTTTTAATATGTTTAAACAACAGAATGCTTATGTCTACTTACTATATTGTATAACTTATAAAATATTCATCCATGATCCGATTAGGTGTACATCTCAAGTGAAAGCATCTGAGAACTCAAGTCTCCCCAAGGGCGTCTGGTCATTATTGTTACAAAATGTAAAATTAACACTATCTTATAATCTCATCATCTATCAGGCAATCCCGAGGAAGCTAATTGTCATGCACTGACCATTTTGATATATTGCCAACGGATTAAAATTGTCTCATCAAAATCATCAACGTTGAATTGGATAGCATCAGAAGCGTAACCATAGCTATAGTGTCCAGACCGTATTGAGATGAGGGTTAACATGAATAAAGAATATTTTCCCCATCATTTTCTAATAAACATGCTCGCTCTAAATGCATTATTACAATGATATTGTAATTATATTTTATCATCTAAACATTATTTTGTGGTTGATTGAAATGTTGTTGTTTTTCTCTCAAGAAGTAGATTAATGTTTAGGGCTTCCGTTCACATTTCTTTTGATATAATTCTACGGTAGTCACAAAGAACAGGTCACAAATGGGTTCCGTTTCCACTAATATAGAAAGTTGCACCCTTTACAAGGTGGTCCGCTTTTAGATTCGTGACTGAGCAGAAATCCGAGGCAGGAATACCATACCATATGCAGGTCGAATGGTATAAATGACGGTGCAGGAATACCATACCATATGCAGGTCGTATGGTATAAATGACGGGGCAGGAATACCATACCATATGCAGGTTGTATGGTATAAATGACGGGGCAGGAATACCATACCATATGCAGGTCGTGTGATATAAATGACGGGGCAGGAATACATAGTCGTATGGAATAAATGATGGGCCAGGAATACCATACCAGATGCAGGCCGTATGGTATAAATGACGGGACAATTGACAGGGCATAAACACCATAACACCAATAATTTTGATTTTTGTTGTTGTGATCCCCCCTATTAAGTACCAATTTTTCTTGTGATCCCCCCTTTGGGGACATTTTTTTGGGTGATACCCCTTTCATTTTTTCCAACCCCTCACTTAGGTATTTATGAACACTCCCTATACTTGCAAAGCTAGTGACCCAAGGTAGTCTAGTGGATATGCATTTCCTTTATGATAAAATTACAGTACATCACTGCTGATACGCTATTAGAGGTATCGAATTTAACGACTATTCCGTTGAGAGGCCTTCTCTAGAGCACTCTCTGCAATATTTATGTAACGCATTATAAGCCTCCGGCAGCGGAAGACAGTTGTTATACATTATTAGATTTTTACGGACAGACCAAGCGGACAAGGAGATTGATCACACCGTGTTAATAACGTAATGCGTTAAAAGCATTATAATATGACTTTGATTTATATGGTTAGCCATCGATGCCATTACGTGGACCTGCTACGCGTAGCATACTGATTGAGAGTACATGATACCGTATCCTGGGATACCAGTTATACCAACTTTACCAAAATTATGCCATAGTAGCATTTTAAAGATGAACCCAATGATACTTGGAAGGAAAAATCATGATTCTCAATTCAGGTCTGTCATTTTCCTCGAATAAGGATGGGCCAGAGATGCAATCAACCTTTGTGACCATTGTTCCATAATTTTTATGAACAATGACAGCAAATGGTGAGCATATAGCGTGTCAGAAATTTGGTATATATAAATAAATAAATATGTAACTTTTTGCGTTAAAACACGACCTGCAGTTGCCCGTCGGTTCCGTACGGTGCAGCGAGGTTCATTCTGGTCAAAATTGTTTGTACAGGTGTATGAATATTCGCGCATGCAACATTGAACAACCGCCTGTTGATTTTAGAGAGCGGGGATGTGCGTATTTGTTGGAACCAATCAGCGCTCAGTTTGAAGTGTTTTTCTATAGGGAATAAATATTAACCTCGTTGTAGCATCATCCAAGCGGCACAGTTCTTTCCCATTGAAAAGCACGTCCAACAATTACGCAGAGCTCTGTGGTGTTAAATGCTATTGCTAAACCGGTCAAATGTATACTATCAATGTGTGTATTTGCGAGTGACAATAGCGCATCCATCAAAAACTTTTGGTTCCGATCGATTTAATTGGGCTATAAACAGATAAAGCAGTCAATCCCAGTAAAAATCAATGAATGGTATTGTACTTGTTGTAAACGAGAGCTTGAGATCCCTTTACCTCGAGATTTTATTACTCACATACGTAACCAGACATTATCAACCGGTCGTGTTCCAGGGTGTAACTATATTGACCTCATTGTCTGTGTATATTACAGCAGACTCCGCCTTCCAAGGGAACCGCGCTGAACCGGCCGGAACCGTTTTGACGTCGTCCCTAAGCAATTTTAGCAACAAATGATCCAAAATCAAGGTCACTTAGCTTATGCCCCTAATATATTCTAATCACTTCAAGAGAAAATGTGTCCCGAATAAAGTGAATTGCTATTTCCACAACAAAACACTAGTAAAGACCGCCATCTATCGCCTATACCGGTTTCTGCCACAATAATATCAGCATATTATTATGGTCGTATGAGGCTTATTCTAACCTGCCATCAGCGTGCCGTTAATGTGCCATCACGCTGTTTATAAGATGTCGCATACAAGTCTTCACGCACGCTTCCAAGAGCATCAATTTCTTTCCCCGGAAAAACCTGTAAAGTCTCAATATGCGATTTAGTTGGATTCTTGTGACAATTTTTTAAACGTTCTCAAGCGGAGATATTTCTGACGTATCAAGGTTTATGTCCGACAGTCGAGGTCATTACTATGTGTTAGATAACTGTCAGGATAAAACAAATCTGATAATTCGACAGAACAGTTACCGCAGTCACATTATATCAGCCTTTATAACGTCGTTCAATGACCGCTTGTGCACAGTTCAAGACCATTATAGAACAGATTATGGTCAATATGTGATGAGCAAATCCGGTCCCCGACCTTGTCTGCCATGGGTCATTTTCCTTAGTCTTAGATAAATTAAAGTAACACTCTTAACTCCGATATGAATTTATATAAAATGAAATATTTAAAACAACATTCCGGGAGACAAGACCTGAATAGCAACAAAGTTGGTAAAATACAAAACGAAGTAGTTTTTTTTGAGATCATAAAATAATGCCTTTTAAAACTTCAGCCTAGCCTAGAAACGTTTGTTGAAATTCTCAACTCGATCAACTCGAGCAGTATATCACATGTAATTGCTTGTGCACTCTTACCAAAACAAGTAATATATCTTACGCACTGTAACAAACCATTGATCATCTGCAGACTTGAGGCGTATGCCTTATTTTTCGACTGATCTAAGTCATTGCTAGGAAGTGCGGGGATCCTCAAATGACAGGGACCAAGGAAAAGATCAGAAGAGAGTCACAGCCCAAACATGTATAAAAGTTGTAATCATCCGTGTGAATTCGCTCTCAAAAACTACACAGCGGATTCCCAAAGAAGGAAAAAGTGACCCTTAACAAGGATTACAGCTCGACGAGTCCTCAAGACAGATTTTAATCCGTTAAAACGTATGAAGTAATTGTGTGATTCAGTTTTGTTAACATAGTTTCATTAGGCCTAACCATTTTTGGATATTTGTACAATGATGACAAGTGACTATCGACCCGAGCAACTCTTAGCGCAGATTCAGGTTGTAACAGACTCTCTGAATTTGGCGATGTTGTGGTCGACAAAGCACTCTTAATCCGCATTTGCGTTCACGCGGATGATGACAACATTATACCTGACTGCCCCTCCCCTAGAGAGAACACTGTTTTATATAAAAATTGCAAACCAACTTGCGCAAGCCTTCTAGACACCGAACCCATTAACCGTATCGAATCCTAATCCCCAGTTAAGTAAACACGTTAATTTATCTGAATTTGAATTCCATTTCGTCTAAACCAGCGCTCAGGACTCTGCCATTTGTGGGCTACTATAAAATAACCGCACTCAAGTAATTGCGTGATATTTATTTTGGTCTCTCTTGTCCATTGAGAAATTGTGGAATCTATTCTGATCGCAACGTTCATGTCCGGGGTTCATGTATGCCATGTTTAAAGATAAAGCTGCAAACTTACCAAAACCCTATACAATAGAATCGTTGACTAACAAATACCCTCGAGAGTAAGACTAAACTTAATCCGACCCTTAAGAACAACTATCACGGATGCATAGAAAATAAGTAAACATTTAAAAAAGAGAGGATATATTCTGCTTTAAAATCCATAATAAAATTTTAAAATTCCTTTTTTGACTGAAAGCGAAATGAATAGTCATTTTTAGTACGACCATGGTTTTGAATATGCATGCCGGAAATATGGGTGACGCCTTTGCGAAATAAAGTGTCCGTTCTATGTGACTCACCCTGTATGCTACAGGATATGGCGAAGTCGTTACAAATAAATGAAATACTTAGAAGTAATGGCATTTCAACCTTTTATGTTAATAAATGAGTGTGTGTTCGGTTCTCTTTGGTTCTGTCCTATAGTGAGCTATCTAGGACGGCTCGATTTCAATTAATCTAAGTTCTATACGAAACAAATATTGCCTAGACTAATATTTGCAGTCTCGTCGGTATACAACTCCATACTCCTCATCATCCTTCTCAGTATGTTATTCTGTGATACAGCTATGTCTAGAATAATTATATATCTATTGTTCACTGTCATCCGATAATTTGATAAATGATATGAGTCAATATAAATATATAGGTTGGTTTAGTGTTTTCGTCTATAATAGCAAACTAGGTCAGATATCACTTGCCCAAAAGTAGGTCATTTTTGGTAAGTTTATCTTGTGATGTTACTTTAAACAGGGCACAAAATTACTATTGAAAAAGTAACAAAACACGTAGTTGATAACAGAACAACTCTAGAGGGCGATATTATGTTTTTGTGCAAAATACACAGCATGTGGAGATATCTCGTGTGTTTAAAAGATATAAGTTGTCCATTACAACTCTTTACGCTTACATTTGCAGTGCATGTTACGGATAGTTACCGGTGTGCAAGGAGCCATGGTCCGCCTGGAGCCATAGTCCGGCCTCCTTAGACGTACACGGAATGAAGCGTGAAACTAGTGTTGCGTTTAGAGATGAGTTTTCTATAACAACCCATACTTTACTGTACAGGGCGGACTATGGCTCCAGGGGACCATGTCTCCCGCTACACCGGTCATGTAGGTACGCCAGCAAAATAAAAATTGACCCAAACGTTTACCAATTTTCGGGGGGACATGGAACCATACGTTTACCGGAAACCCATAATTTTCCTATATATTTGACAGATTTGGTTAAAATGGCGGTGTAAAACAGAAAATTTAAGGATTTTAGACCCTATAAATGGCTATGAAAAGGGGTCATTCGTTTACCAGACGGGTGAAAAATGGGATCATATTTGGCGGCACATCCACGTAACCTTAGATCCACTAAGTACCCCGATCGTTCGAAAGACGTTTATTTGTGAACGGAACAGCTAACACCGGTACACATTACGAAGGAAAATTTTGGGGAAATGAGATATTTAGATGTTATTCCCCTTATACGTCCTTCTTAGGGGTTAACCAGTTTCGGAGGTAATATAAGACCATTTTGTCTTATAATTTTTTAAAACAAACATCACTCTGACGTGAAATGTTTGAAATTGATCTGGTTTACCATGGTTACTAACCTTTGCACGACTAATTAAGGTGATGCAAACAGGTAAGTTTCCTTCCATCAGAGCTGGAACAAAAACATTATATAGTACGATAAAATAGAGGATATCTGGAAGCTGCCGACTACTTAGAGAATAGCCGGAGAGCTGATATGTGTCGGGTATAACTGGGGTACTGAGAGATTGCAGAGAAAAATGAAATTTGGAAAAAATGAAATGTATGATACGTGAAGCGTAATAATTTATGGGGAAAAGGTTGAATGCTGGCGCTAGATTAGGTTGAAACAATTGATGTGGCGAGTGGTGCTGGTAATTTTGATGTGATCTACATCGAAATGTCAAAATCCTGAAAGTTTTCATGTTTGGCGGCGAATTAAGGTAACGGTTTCAGATTAAGTATGTATATGCATAATAATAACGCAGGTGCAAAACATCTGATTTCCAGAAACTTGAGGGCGCACTTCCATTCGCATCTCTCAGTGCCCCTTTAAGGGCAACAGATACGGAAACATTAATAATGCGATAACTGAAGCACCACGAGGGAAACATAATGACATCACTCCCATCCCCTTGAACTATAACTATAAGTAACTATGACCTCAGTTTCACAATTTGTGCAAACGTACGTATCAAAGCACGAGTGAAGGAGTGTTCATAATATTGATAGCAGCAAATCCGGGGAGCAAATGGTTAAGAAATTGCAGATGAAAACTAATTATAGTTATTAGTGTGTTTCTTCTATAGGGACAGCAGATACACCCCCACCACAGAGCAGATATTGACCAAATACATTCGATATGTTTACACAATATATTTGATATGTCTACAACATTTGTTTTTATCTTCAGTCTAGACATCCAAACATGAATTTCGTCTCAAATTTAAATCTTAACATACACGCAAGAGCATGATATTACACACATGTAAACATTCAAAAGGATGCTACAGACAGTTGGGCACCGTTATCGGTGGTGTGCAGCGATCATAATATTCGAGCGATAATAATTATTGCTCTTCAATTTCTACATCAATAAATAACAGCGAAAACTTGGAGACATATGTTGGACGTTTTTGCTGTTGCCACTCACGAAATCACAAAAGCAGCCTTTATTAATTCATACCTAGCATATTTATATACCCGGTTTATATTGTGACTGTTTATAGAACAATATCTGGGGAGCACATATGGTTTTGAAACGTATTGAAACCCAAGTTGGCTAGGATGTCCACTTAGGTTTTAATTTTAACATGATTTTACCAAACTTCAAAAAACATTTTGGTATATAACTCCCTGTGTCAGCCTCGGACTGGTACCGGATAACCTCCATCCTCCGAAACTCTAGTGTGAAATTCTGATGATCGAAGCCGTAGATAAGATTATTTGAATTGATGTTTTGTTTCACAAAGAGGGCTGATTTTTCTGAATCTTTACACGTGTAAGTTCATACATACAATTGTAGAAATGTACAAATCTCAGTTTTTATCAAAAAATTGAAGGCGCAGCCATCTCTGCGTGTACGTCCCTTTAACTAAGACATGGAATACTCCATGGAAATACTCTGTAACTCAACTTACATAATTGTATTGACAACTGGCACCCAGGACGCTGTCGCCTTGAGCAGTTTTAGATCGGTTGTTTTAGCCCTTGATCGGTATCTACACAAAGACTGTACGTACCGATTCATTCCTAGCATTTGCTTCAATATCACTGATAGTATAAATATTTGAGACGGCTATCTTTCTTTGAATCATGAATTCATTTATCGACTTCAGTTTCAGCATGGATCATTGGATGTAATGGTTATATTAACACTTTTCACGCGGCTATTGGTTTTACCATATACAAACATATCTTTCAGGGCCAACTTTCAAGGCCTATCTCACGGGTTACCGAACCAATACTAGATATTTTTGTTCTTGTTTTAATGCATTTCTTATGGTGATTCCAAATATGGTAATTAAATTCAATAATTGTGACATTTCTGAAACATTTTGTGACATTTTGCGATGTCCTTTTGCAGACTTTTGCCTGCCGCGTGGAAAGTGTTAATATTTGATAGTTAAGGCAGTCCTCGACTGCCAAAAATAAATAAATTATAAAACCTATATCCATTCTGGGCGATTGCTATGTATCCGTCGTTGGTGTCAAATTTGTCAGGCAAGCTATGATGCAGAATAAAGTAGATTTCCCAAGCTAAGTGGACACAACTAAGAAGTTTAAATCGGGATTTCGAGTCACAAAATAATCTTCATATGTAGGTGTAGTCAGCCTATCACTTATATTCAAAACTGCTCAGTTTCATAACACAGACAATTCACATTAAAGTAAAATGTAGGTAGAATGTAAATGAGAGGCAGACGGTTCGGAATATGCCGTTGTTATGTGAAATGGATAGGGATCAAACGCTAAGTACACTTTAAACGCTAAGTACATTTTGGGATTACACAGCTACATACACAAAACTGGGTTTCCTGTATATTAAGCTCTTACATTTTGTCTCTTGAAAATCCAACGTTTTAAATGCATACTATGTGCCTTCGGCTATAAAACCTTGTACCCCAAAAAAGAACTGTAGGCAAATACTACATAAGCTACATACATGTGCATTACCGTTCATGTTATACATTACATGATATATTGGCATAGTTCCGTGATTTGAATATTCATGATGTTGTCTTGAGGGTACCAGATGTCATTAACTTGAAATATATCATAGTTACCTTGATTTTTTCGAGGTATTGTATCTCTGCCGTTTCTTTCTTCATCATCATCATCTTTCTTGAAGACCAATCTACAAAATGCATCTCCTCCTACATCGTACATGCTACTATCACCAGACTTGGTCAGTAGAACCCCCACCTAACCTTCATATAGGGTGTTAACAGTTTGGGGTCAAAAGCCACACAGGGGTCACTGGGGTCAAAAGGTGATTTTCACTTAAAACGTTCTTGCAATTTAGTGAAATGACCTAAGATCGTCAAAATTTGTCCACATATTCCTTATGACCGTACGCATATATAATAGTTCGGTTTTTAAAATTAACAATCATTTGGGGTCACTAGGGGTCAAAATGTAAATTTTCAATTCGATCACTTAAAATGAATCTTGTCTCAGAGGAAATTACTGATAACCTTCATAATCGATCGAAAATTCCTTGGGTCGATATAGGGTGTTTAGCGATTAAAAGTGACATTTCATACGGGTCACTAGGGGTCTTTGAACTGTACAGGTTTAAAACATAAGACATGCTCTGATTTTGACTGGACTACATTTTTCTTGTGCGCATTGATAAGCCAAGAAAATAAATCAATGACAAGTTTGGGGTCAAAGGTCAAGAAAAGGTCACGAGGTGTCAAATTGTAAATTTTCAATCCATTCACTCAAAATACTAATTGTCCGAGAGGAAATGACTGATGATTGTCAGAATTGGTCAAAAGATTCCTCGTATAAATGTTCATAAAGGGGTACAAAAAAGTAAGCCCCCCCTAAAATTAAGATTACTTTTGTTTTCATTAAACTTCACACACAATTAGACTTTTTTGAAAAACTTGAAACGATTATGAAAAGAGAAAACGCTTTGCTACCAATAGAAAGTTTTACATTTTCGATATCATGTTTATTTTCCCCAAAACAGTCACATTTCCTCAAAATGATGTTTTTAGAAAAAGTGGCACTTACTTGTATCGGATTTTGGCAAATTTCATGTTACCGGAAACATCATTTTGGGGATATTTGACTTTTTTGGGAAAAGTAAACATGATATTAAAAATGGGAAACGTTGTACGGATAGCTAAGCGTTTTCCTTATCAGAGAAGTTTCAATTTCTTAAAACGTCTAATTGTGTGGGGGTGTTACGCAAACAAAATTGTATAGGAAAAATCACGAGAGATTTTTTAAAATTACTAATATGGACCAAGTGCCACTTTTTCTGAGAACATCGTTTTGGGAAAATGAAACAATTTTAGGAAAAGTAAAAATGATATTGAAAAAAAAAACTTTCTGTGAGAAGCCAAGCACTTTTCTTTTCACAAGTTTTTAAATTTCTCAAAACGATTAATATCGAGAGACTTTTTAAATTTACTGGTATGGACCAAGTGCAACTTTTTCTGAAAACATCATTTTGGGGAAATGTGACTGTTTTGGGAAAAGTAAACATGATATCGAAAATGTAAAACTTTCTGTTGGTAGCCAAGCGTTTTCTCTATTCATAATCAATTCAACTTTTCGAAACGTCTAATTGTGTGTGAAGTTATGTAAACAAAAGTATGTCACACGGGGTCACTAGAGGTCATTGAACTAAACAGGTGTAAATCTGAGGACATGCTCTGATTTTGACCGGACTACTTTTTTCTTGTGCGCATTGATAAGCCAAGAAAAAAAGTCAAATGTTTGGGCTCAAAGGTCAAGAAAAGGTCACTAGGGGTCAAAATGTGATTTTCACTTAAAACGCTCTTGCATTTTAATGAAACGACACAGGAACTTCAGAATCGGTCAAAATATTCACGATTACCATCCCCATAAATAATACTCAGGTTTTTAAAATCGAAAAATGTTTGGGGTCACTAGGGGTCAAAATGTAAATGTTCACTTTATTCACTCAACATGCTACTTGTCCGAGAGGAAATGACTGATGATTATTATTCATAGTATAAATCCAATTTGTTTCATGAAAAGACGGTCATGACGGTCAGTGATGTAGATAGAGGGGGGGGGGGGGGGGGGGGGGTAAATCCTGTCGGTTGAGATTTGTTATCACGGTGGCCGAAATTGGCAGTCGGTTGAGATTTGGCACTATTGTATTGTTTGCATGGCACGATCGGTTTAGACTAGCAATATCGGTTTTTAAGAGATTGGTTTATTTCGCGCCGGTTGAAGTAAACCACGTCACAACACTTCCCCTCCCCGCTCTCAAGTTTTTGATTTGAAGGCGGCATCGAAAGTTGACTTCCTGGTTAAGTACTTGTCGGTTCATTCGACATTTGCCCCCCCCCCTATGAAAAACCTAGCTACGCCACTGATGCCGGTAGAAAAAGAATCCACCACGTATTTTAAGTATCCAACATCGAGTATTTTAAACAGCAGTTGTATTCGATCTGAACCAACTTGAATGAAATCAAATTAGTCAATCACAATCAGCTGTTTTCGTAAAAATATTAGTAACTTCATTAGTCACAGGCATTTATACGCTGACGTGTTATATGAAACATGTTTTTATTATGAATTAACTAAAACTGTTGTTTACGTTACAAGCGGTATTTTCCCATATGCCCAAATCTTACAATTAACCCGTACCCAAACCCGACCTGCCCTAACCCGTACCTGCACCCTAACCCGTATCATTACCATAACCCTAACTCATCGCGCCCGTACCTGTACCCGTACCCGTAACCTTACCCGTCTATAGCGATGTAATTACTTATACAAAAAAGAAACTCGTAAACTTTAAACTTGGAGATATTGCACTTTATTAAGAATTTGACAACGGTTCATAACTGTACAAACTGTGTGTTAGTTTTCCGTTTAGAGGAATAAATAAATAAATTACACATGTACGTTATCAAAAGTAAGCCCTAAACTAATACTATCAGTACATTCCAACCACAACTTGTGAATATCAATTAGCGTTTGGCCACACTCTCTCATTGGTTGATGATTGGTTAAATCTAATGCGATCTGACGCCATCACGGCACTGATGCGCATGATCGGGCGGATTTCAATGTAGGATTTGATACTTCCCTCGTTAGTCTATCTGTACATATTCTCCTTTATAAATAATTATTATAATTTAAGTACAGGTTGCATCATAACAAAATCATCCAGTTATGCATGTAGCAGGCATATCCGTCATGTTGCATGCTACAGTGTTATTAATTTGAGCTTTGTTACCACTAGTAAAATCTTTTAGGGGCAATGTTGTGTCCAAAAATGACATTTACCCGAAGAGGACCATTTTTTAAGTGTTGAGCAGCATCTGCTCCATTCATAATATCAGCCAATGTAGACATGTTAGTGATCTGTTACTAATTGGAGCAACACATTTGTGTGAAGTCTTTACTTAATTTACTTAATTGACTTAATTGTCTTAATCGTAATAAAACTGTATAACATTTTATCGATGCAATCTGTATAACACTTAAAGGGACACGAAGTAGTGATGAAGAATTTATTTTTAAATATAATTTACTTCAGAATTCAAGATGAAGATTAATAATGGTCATTTTTTGCTGTTACCACTCACGAAATCACAAAGAGGGCTGATTTTTCTTAATCCTTACAGGTGTAAGTTCATACATGTAATAAAATTGTAAAAATGTACAAATCTCAGTTTTTTTAATCAAAATTGAGGGCGCAGCCTCCAGCACATCTCTACGTGTCCCTTACATATAATATTACATTGATACTATTGAATCATTGATGCCTAAGGGTCCATATCCAAACTCTCAGTGATTTTAAAGCATTTTTCTAGCGATTTCCAACGGTTTTCCAACGGTATTTCGTTCTATTGTTAAAAGCATCGGAAAAAGATCGGTGATTAACTAGAAACCTCTCTACTTATCTGGCGTTAACAATAGAACTATTGTAGTACTCTCAATGGCTCAATTAGTGAAGCAGACAGATCAAAGCGCAAGGAAGGTTGTGTTATATTCTTTAAGAAATACTATAAGCTTTTTAAATCCGATCATAAAATGTTTACGTTCACCGCCGATCAATGTATCTGGTCGTCTAGAAATATGAATTAAGCTACCGCTCCATCACGAGTGTAGCATGTTGTTTACTCTCACTCTATTCATCTATTGTTCGGCGCAGTATTTGCCGCGAATTTTAATCGATCAAACGTAATGGTGAAATTTATTTACGAACGAAATGTCTAGAATCGTTTCAAAAAATAGTGTTATGCATTATAATGAAATCAGAATTACAATCTCCTTCAGCATATAATCAACTTTTGGGCGATAACCCATATTAAAAATGCACACCAATCGAAATATAAAGCATTTTAGCCTCAGATTTAAGAGATATTTGTATTTTGAACCCTATGTAATGTTTTTCTTCAAAACGTTTATGTATAGCCTTCATTAGCTCAAACGTCAAAGCGCCGGCTTCACAATCATGAGGTCAGTGGTTCGAATCCTGCGGATGGGGATGGTTTTCTTTTCTGTTTTGTTATTACACTGTTTGTTTTTATAAATTGACAGGATTGCTTATCGTTCGCTATATTTATTGAATGTTGAATGATACTTTTTTCTTTTGCAATTTCACTGCGATAAAGAATGTCCTGTAAATATAATTGTGTTTACTACTCCTAGGCCTACATTGAATGGCCCCCTAGCTAGTCTATGAACATGATCTGCAAAGGCCAATTGTTATGTAAATAAGGAGCCAGTCGGCCCATGTCCTTGAATTGATTTTCCTATTTCCTATACCACCGAAACATTATTTCAATAATAATAATACAGGCACATTGATTTGTATTACATAACGGATGGCATTTGTAACAAGTTTAGCTCAATCGATAATAACACACAACGAGTTTCTATTGTATTGGCCTGTTGCATAGGAGTAGGACAGTTCGGTGGTATACCGCGGTTCATTCACATTTCATGATGCCATGCACACTAAACAGTCAGTGGAAAATTAAAATGAAATCGTAAATAATTCCACATTCCAAAATAAACTATAATTGAACAATAATGAATAATTATACGAAATGATAAACAATATCGAAAACTAATAAAAAAAATGTATATAAACGATTAAAATAAAATTTCAAGACGTGATAGGATTCGAACCCACGACCTCCGGTTTACTAGTCCAATGCTCTACCGCTGAGCCAACTATGCGCTATGTGAACGCAATAACAAACAAAAGTAATATGGTTCAACATACCGTGTGTATTTAGGGAATAGTTGAATGAGAACTATATTTGGGTATAAAGCGCTGAGGATTTCAGGAAAATCGAAATAGCTCAGTTGGTAAAGATTAGGACTCTCAATCAGCAGGCCGTACGTTCGAATCTTTGTGGCGGTTTATATTCCTTGTGCTCTACAGGCTGTATCAAAAAGATTCGTACCGTGGTCTAATCAGTTTTTCAGAATTTTTTTTGATATGTTACGAACCATTTAGACCATTTTGCTTCTATATGCAAAATTATTGAAGTTTCATCTTTTCTAAGAATTTTGATTTACGACAATCGAACATTTTTTTCAGAATTTACAAGCTTTTAAAGGAATATTGGTGTTTTTATCATTTTCATCGAAACGTTAGATCTGAAGCGCACAATTCAAAGTTCCTCCTGACTGCACTCATATATTCACTACTTATAAAGAGTTTGTGCAGTGAACCTATTAAATTTGCGTTGCTGCGAGTAAAACCATGATTACGTCGATCTTCATTTGAATGACAATAGCGGTCAGAAACAACAGCCAATTATCTTCAGATTATCAGATCAATAAGTTGACATAATTCCCTATTTATTAAAATCAAAAATATTGTATTTATCAGAGATTTTGTATTTTTAATGCTTTTTTGAAAATGGAACATATCAGAGTACAAATCATTTTGATACAGCCTGTATACTTAGAGCGGTCGAGTCTGGGTAGAGGTCGGTTAGGGTTTTAAGTATGCCAAAATATAATATTTATTATTGTTCTCTCATTATACGTCCGTTCGGGGTTTTCATTTATATTGACGAATTTTAACGTTATTTATTTATTTTGTATTTACTTTCTTAATTGTTGATGTTTATTTAATTATGTAAACCATCAGCGTTTCGGTGATGGTTGTTTTAATAAACCAGATTGACCTCCACGCATGCGTTGTACCTGTGTGTGTGACCTCTGTGGTTGTTTGTGTCAGGTTGGCCCTTGCCGCGTGGCGTGGTCATCAGTGTTCTCTCCTCGTGTCCTGTGCTTGCACCGCTCTCGTATCGTGCCGGTTTATTTTCTCGAATCGCAATGCCAGGACGTCGAAAAAAGACATGTGAGGGGTGTAATATGCCCTGTGCTAAGGGCCGACATCCATGGGGGTCACCCACACCAGATTGCACTGGGCCTCCCTCAATCGCGGACGTAACAGAGGAGACGCTGGAGCTGCGAAAGCAACGGGAGGATCTTCAAAAACGCGTCGAGTTGAAACGTATCAAAAAACTAACACTTGAGCTCGAGGCGCTGGATGGTGACGATAATTCAAGCGACGACCAACGAGTGGATGATGCGGCCCCATCAGGGTCCCGATCGTCATCCCCCTCACCTAACCATGCTAACCATCGGGACCAGCCAGCAGGGATCGCCCAGTTGCTTTCATCAATTGGTGCCGCTGGTCCGACCCAAGAATTCAACAACCCGTGTGGACAACAACATGTGGACAACAACCCGCTGTTATATTTGCGGCCACCAGTCAAACCAGGTAAAAAGACCTTACAAATATGTGATCTTATTTACAATTATCGAGGGGACAACCATGAGGAGGAGCTGTTAACAAGTAATGGCGGGACTAGTATTTTCTCGCGCAAGTCCGCTGCACGGCCGCGGTGGCAGGATGTTTCCCCTGCGCAGTGGATATCCGCCAACGCAAGGATCATGGCCGAGTTATGTACGTGTGGACGCCTGAACGGACAGGACGGCATGATGCAGTACCTGGGCTATACGGCAAAAATTGGGGAGTTGGCAACATTGTACACTTGGGCATCGGTGCTACAATATGACAGGGAGTATCGCGAAGCTCAAAATAGCCTGGATTTCCCATGGGGCTCGGACTCGCCTTTTATTCATGCCAGAAGTCTCCAAACTCGGGGGACACACGCCGCATCGCCTGCTGTCGGCACCAGATCAACCATGCGTCCGCAAAACCGCCCAAAACAAGGTCCCTTTACCCCCGACGGTCGGGAGATTTGCCGCCTGTATAACATCGGCATCTGTGAGTTAGGGCAAAATTGCAAACGCGCCCATGTGTGCAGAATGACGGGTTGTGCTAAACCTCATCCAGCAGCCGACCATCCAAAAAACGGTCAAGCAAACCACCAGGCTCAACAACAATATTAACCCCGCTCACGCCGCCGGGTGTATTTGACCACGCTGTTAACGTTACCTTTTCGTCACAGTTGCCTATGCGGACCTGGGATATATATTTATCAGGTGACCCTGATCGTGAATTTATTATGGACGGTGTCAAACATGGGTTTCGCATCACAGACAGAGGAGCGATTTTTGAAAACGTCTCGGTATCTAATTATAAATCAGCGACGGACCCTGCGGTGCGTGAACAGGTGGAAAATCAGATACTTTTCGAATTGCACCATGGGCATTATGTTGTGACAAACAAGACTTCAACTATTGTCAGTGCCCTGGGGGCCATACCCAAGCCTGGTAGCAACAAGGTGCGCATAATACATGATTGTAGTCGTCCCATCGGGCATTCCCTTAATGATTTTGCGTCGGTAAATGAACATTACTCTTTCCAGACGATTGATGATGCCGTGGCCTTAATGTCACCAGACTGTTACATGGCAAAAGTTGATCTACAACATGCTTATCGCTCGATTCCAATCCACCCAGACTGTTATCCCGCCACCGGACTAAAATGGACCTTCTCGGGGGACACACGCCCTACCCATATGATTGACACGAGGCTGCCCTTCGGCTCTCGCCTAGCACCACAGATATTTCATCGGTTGACTCAATCCATTAAGAGGATCATGAACTCACAGGGTTACCGAGGAGTTATAGCATATCTTGATGATTTCCTCATCATAGAAAATACACAGGACAAGTGCCGCGATGCCCTGTTTGTTCTCCTCAAGTTATTACGCGAACTAGGCTTGTGTATCAATTGGAACAAAGTAGCAGGACCGTCGCAGCAACTGACCTTTCTCGGTATTGGCTTTGACTCGGCTTTACAAGCTTTGCATTTACCTCGTGATAAATTGCTTGCATTTCGGGATCTCCTACTCGATTTTAGCAAACGCACACGTGCGTCACGCCGGCAGTTACAACAACTGGCCGGGAAACTGAACTGGGCGTGTCAGGTAGTGCGCGGAGGTAGGACTTATCTCAGACGCATACTCGATCTTTTGTCGCCCCTTCGCCAGTCACATCATCGCGTTAAACTATCCACGGATTTTCATAAAGACGTCGACTGGTGGTTACGGTTTATCACGGTTTTCAACTCGAAACCCGTTTTCCCACTGCCTGTGGTGGGTTCCCCCGTGCTTATAGACGCGTGTTCTGCGGCCTCGGGTATATTTTACCAAGGTGATTGGTTGTATACAAACTTTGAACTAGACTGGCCCGAGATACACGACCTTCACATAAATTACAAGGAAGTGCTGTCAACGGTACTCGCGGCACGCCGCTGGGGGGCTAGCTGGGCTAACTCCGAGGTGACTATATTTACAGATAATATTACAGCTCGAGCCATTCTGCGCAAAGGCTCCTGTCAGCACCCGATTGTTATGGAATATCTCCGCGAATTGTTTTGGTGGGCGGCGGTGTATAACTTTTCAATCAACGCAGTTTATATCAAGGGCTCATCAAATGTGTTGGCAGACACCGTTTCACGCCTACATGAATATGGGAATATGCAATATTTAGCGTTCTTGTTAAGCCGCTGGGCTCGTGCGCATGTTTACTATCCTGAAACATTTACCATGTCATTGCATATGTCTCTCTCATCTCTAATGTTTTTGATTCGTCCTCAGGGGAAGCAACAGCCAAGATTGCATCATTGGATGCCGCCGTAGCTCGTTATCGGGCGGCAGTTTTCGCAAATAGTACTCGCTCTACATACAGGACGCATCTGAATTCGTATCTACAATTTTGCGTAAGCACTAATAGCATCGCAGTTCCAGTCTCATCGGTCACCTTGTGCCGGTATGCGGCCTACTTAGCAGAACGTCTGCAGTTTGCTTCTATTGTACAATATATTAATATTATCCGCTTATTGCATCTGGAATGTGGATACCCAAATCCCCTGTCACCGGATCATGCGTTGCACGCAGTGCTGAAAGGGATCAAACGCGTAAAAGGAAGCCATGTGCGACACAAGGAACCCATTACACCGGCTCTGCTGCTGTCTATACGTCGGCAATTGGATTTATCCAATGTGCATGACTCGGCATTTTGGGCGACTAGCCTACTTCTCTTTTTCGGATTACTTCGAAAAGCTAATGTGCTTATCTCTTCTGCTAAGGATTTTGACAGGTCAAAACACTTGTCTCGCGAGGATTTTATGTTTCACAGTTGGGGCATATCTGTCACAATACGATGGTCAAAAACCATCCAATGCCAAGAAAGGACTTTGCAGATACCGCTAATCGCCCTCCCGGGGCAACCTTTGTGCCCGGTTACCGCTATAATACATTACATCAGACTCTCGCCAGGGTCTCCAGTGAGTGGCCCTGCCATGTCCATCCCCGGAAGGGGTGGACGCCTGGTACCGCTTTCCCCAAAGACATTTACAGACCGTCTACGCTCTCTTCTGTCTACGTGCGGGGTTTCGCCTGGACATTTCGCCACTCATAGTTTTCGCCGCGGCGGCGCCACATGGGCTCTGCAGTGTGGTCTCCCCCCGGATGTAGTGCGCATGTTGGGTGACTGGATATCTGATGCGTATTTGAAATACATTGACTTGCCAATCCATTCTCGGATAACGTTAGCAAAAAACATTTGCACAGTCACTGCCTATTAAGCTGTGAACCTTTTATGAGGTCACGGTATGACATTTTTGTTGTGTATTTTTGTCTGAGTGCATTTCAACGGACAGTGCAAATGATTGCGTCAAATTAATGACTATGTGGGGAAATGTGCGTGATAACATATTATCATACTTGGTATGGGATAATGTAGTGATAGGTTCTCATGCCGGGATTTTTTTCTTTTCGTTTTTTTTTCTTCTAAGGTTTGGTGTTTATGTTTGTTTTGTATTATTGCTCGTGTCTTGTTTGTTCCATATTATGTTCATCCTTCGCGCCTTCACCATGTATCCCTCGTTACCCCCACCCCCTATTCCCTATATCTATTTCCTACTGCGATGTTTGGTATTGGAGGGTTATTATATCGTTTAATACTCGTTCTTGATGTGCCGGTTATTGGTTGCATATATGTCACGGTATTAAACTCTCCTACTCTCCAAACATCGCCTGTGTCTCCTCTTCGTCTCTTGTCTGAATTATTAAAGTAAACCATCAGCGTTTCGGTGATGGTTGTTTTAATAAACCAGATTGACCTCCACGCATGCGTTGTACCTGTGTGTGTGACCTCTGTGGTTGTTTGTGTCAGGTTGGCCCTTGCCGCGTGGCGTGGTCATCAGTGTTCTCTCCTCGTGTCCTGTGCTTGCACCGCTCTCGTATCGTGCCGGTTTATTTTCCCCGCCCACCTTCCCATGTGGTCTGTCTAGTGTCGCGTTGCGTGTATTCTATGTTTGTTTGGGTATTAGGGTCAGGGGAGGGGGGGGGGGGGGGGGTGTTCCGGGTAGTGGTAGGGGTTAGTGTAGCTGCTTGTGGGAGGGTTATTATATCGTTTAATACTCGTTCTTGATGTGCCGGTTATTGGTTGCATATATGTCACGGTATTAAACTCTCCTACTCTCCAAACATCGCCTGTGTCTCCTCTTCGTCTCTTGTCTGAATTATTAAATTATCAATCAATTAATTATAAATAGGCCTTAATATACTATTTTATTGATATAATTATTAATCTATATATTATTTATTTACATTAATTACTTAATTTCTTCATATTTATTATTTATTTATTATTTATTAGGTCACGTTCAGAGTGTATGCAACATTCTTAAATAGTCTAAAAACGCAGAAAAATGACACTATTTAGGGGAGTAAGATTCATAATGCTACTTGATTACACACATTATGCCTATACCAGAAAACAATAACACGTTGTATGTTTAATGGCTCCCATATTGTTTAGTATTCAATGATAACATTATCCCTGCTTGTACCAGGGAGGTGTCATTGACACCTCCCTGCTTGTACTGCTTACTCTAAAATCATCCACGGCTGAACAATAGTCTTTAAAGGCCACTTCAAGGAGGATTATTCTTATGACATTAACGAGTGGATTACAATAAGCCTAGCAATGAATAGGCGGCTACAAACATATCTCGTTTGAGTCGGGGTTTGAGGAGTGTCGCGATTAGCCTCTATCACCTGCCATGATAAATCCTGGCACTTGTACTAGAAACCCGGTAGGTGTACAATCTGGCAAATGGGTCGCTCTTTACGTCACAACGGGGGGTCGGGTGAACACTAGTCAGCTTAATAACACAACCTTTCTCGCGCTTTCATCTGTCTGCTTCACTAATTGAGCCCTCGAGAGTACTACAATAGTTCTATTGTTAACGCCAGATAAGTAGGGAGGCTCTAGTTAATCACCGATCTTTTTCCGATGCTTTTAACAATAGAACGAAATACTGTTGGAATACCGTTGTAAAATCGGTAGAAAAATGCTTTAAAATCACGGAGAGTTTGGATATGGCCCCTAATACAGTTTGATAAGTGCGTCATCACCAATCCATTGTACAAATATGTTACGTGACCTATCGCCAAAATGTTTTCAGCATTGATTTCAATGGAATGAAGGGGGAAATGGGCTACTTTCACAAGATCTTGGCAATACTGCGCCGAACAATAGATGAATAGAGTGATGGAGCGGTAGCTTAATTCATATTTCTAGACGACCAGATACATTGATCGGCGGTGAACGTAAACATTTTATGATCGGATTTAAAAAGCTTATAGTATTTCTTAAAGAATATAACACAACCTTCCTTGCGCTTTGATCTGTCTGCTTCACTAATTGAGCCATTGAGAGTACTACAATAGTTCTATTGTTAACGCCAGATAAGTAGAGAGGTTTCTAGTTAATCACCGATATTTTTCCGATGCTTTTAACAATAGAACGAAATACCGTTGGAAAACCGTTGTAAAATCGCTAGAAAAATGCTTTAAAATCACTGAGAGTTTGGATATGGACCCTAATAGAGTTATTTATTTAACATTAAGTCATATAATCAATACTTTCAACATTGTATTGCATTGTTCAAAATTATTTTGATACATGTAACTATTTGCATAATATAAGATTATGTGTTTCTAGACGTCAATACGGGTTATTCTCAAAAATGCATTTTAATTAGACCTGTTACGGCCTTAATGCCACAGGGTGAAATTTTGATTGATGCTAAATAGCAATTACCTGTAATTTTCATTTAATTCTTCAACTTATAGGATACAAATTCTTAAATTTCGCTCATTCTTTCGCTATTTAGCATAAATTGAAATGAACATTTTTGTTGCAAATATGGTTACAAATGACACCCACATAGAAAATAAATGCCGTAACCGATAACCTTTCATTCAATATCTGTACGTATCGCTATGTTCACTCCGTAATGTTTTGACAAATAAAACACACACACTATGTAATGGTAATATTCACCATTTCGCTGGCACTAAACCGTAGGACGATAACACAATATCAATTACACACACCACACAAATTGATCACTTACAAAATGAAAGCATAATTAATAATAATGTTTCATCTCAATGAATTTGAATGATCAATTTTAAATGGTATACTATCGAAAAGTAAGGCACGTTGGTCATGTATTACCTTGGGCACACATTATAAGGTTCCTTTTTTTAAACACTAAAGCGGAAATTGTTTTAACCCCCGTGGTTAATCAACAATGTTGAACTACAGATATTGGAACACGTGGATAATCATTCCAATTGTATTGTGAAAAGGTTCCACTATGTAGGCTATGTACACGGTGATTCAAATATTAACGTCCCGCTTTTAATGACTTTTGAAAACAATTTAAAGACTGAAATTAATGAATACGTGAAAGTGCTAAGTGTAGGCCTTATAATAGCCTCATTTTTTATTTCGTTCAAATCGGTTATTTCTTATAGAAGATATGTGAAGTTCCCCAAACGAGTTGAATCCCATCTAGTTCCACGGAATCACTGTGAAAGTAGAATTAAACCGCGCGCATTTTGAATGAGACAGCACATGGCATGCATGGTGGTATTAACCGTAACTGTAGGATCCACATAGTTTCTAATGGTTTGTTTTGAAGATACGGTTTGTACTGTGGTACATGGACTTTATACTTAACCAGCAATATGGTTTTATATATCAAAGATGAAAAATGACATAAGATTTGTATGAGACGTATTTATAACTAATACTGCGATGATGAAACAACCTGGCTATATTAGAACCGTGGAATATGTCAGATTCCGTGCATTCAGTAAATATTTTATAATTTTGGAATGCAATTGTGTATTGTTATGACAATTTCAGCAATCGTGAACGAGTGTTTACACTAGTAACTCATATATTCAATAACAAATTGACACATTTTAACCACGACATGTTTTAACTGATTGAAAAAAAATGGGACCTGAATATGTTGAACGTTTGAAAAGCGCTGGTAATCAATATGGGCATTGGTAGTCTGTTCCCACAGCAGCATTTCGCTTAGTGGCGTATACGATCTAAACTATCGTTATAATTAGCGTGAAAGTTCATCTGTGTTGGTAGACAATAATTTGAAAATTAAGGTTATGATCTCAACACAATGGTTTGACATACCTCAAATTTTCGACCGATCACATCGATCTTCATCTGGAGACTGGCAACCCAGATTTATCTATCCATCATGTTGTCAACTCGCAAGACTTCGCAGAGCTGATTAAACTTGAAAGAGTTGAGGAAGACGAAGAACTCAGATCTTACGACGTCTCTGCTCTTTTTACTTCAGTGCCTGTTGACAAAGCTTTGGCAATAATCAAATCGCGTCTTGAACAGGATAGCACTGTTAGTGAACGGACCAAGTTGTCGGCAAAGCATATCACCAAATTGCTTGAGGTATGTTTAAAGTGTACATACTTCGTATACAATGGGGTGTTTTACCAACAAATACATGGTGCAGCGATGGGTTCACGGGTTTCACCCATAGTGTGTAATCTATACATGGAAGATCTTGAACTAAGAGCCATTGCCACTGCCCCCACGCACCGCTATGGTGGTATAGATATGTAGATGACACTTATACAAAACTCAAGAAAGAGCACGCGGAGGAATTCACGAACCACCTCAATTCACTTGATCCGGACATTAAATTTACTACCGAAGGGGAAGAGGACAAAGCACTCGCATTTTTGGACACGAACACCATTATTCAGGATGATGGTAGTCTAAAAATCAAGATATATCGCAAACCTACTCATACAGATCAATATCTGAACTTTCACTCAAATCATCCGATTCAACACAAACTCGGCGTTATTCAGACCCTCCATCATAGAGCGGATAGCGTCGTCTCCGAACAACAGGACAAGGAAGAAGAAAAGTCGCATATTAACAACGCCCTGAAGAAATGTGGCTATCCTAACTGGGTGTTTGATAAAGCCACAAAACCAAAGACTAAGTCCACCTCCAACAAAGGGGCTGGAACTACTGTGAGTAAAGGACAAGTAGTCTTGCCCTACGTAAAGGGCACATCTGAAGCCTTACGAAGAACGTTTGGACAGTATGGGATAAGAGTTTGCTTCAAACCCACCCAAACACTAAGACAGCTACTTGTCTCACCCAAAGACAAAACCGAGAAAAAGGACATAGCTGGGCCGGTGTATTATATTCCTTGCCAGGGGAAAACCCGGAAGGGCCAATGCGAAGAAGCGTACATTGGTGAGACTGAAAGATCTCTAAAAACTAGATTTCTTGAGCACCGCCGCCCAAGCTCGACCTCGTCGGAGGTCTCCCAACACATCCACATCGAGTCACCGGGCCATCACGTAGACTTGAAACAAGTCAAAATATTGGACCGTGAACCAAAATACTTTGAGAGGGGTGTTAAGGAGGCCATCTACATCCGAGTAAACCAGCCGTCACTCAACAGGGACGGGGGCCGATACAAGCTTCCAAGAGTGTTCGACCCGATTTTGGGATCACGTGTCCGAAAGGTCACTGACCCCAAATCTGGGTTGCCAGTCTCCAGATGAAGATCGATGTGATCGGTCGAAAATTCGAGGTATGTCAAACCATTGTGTTGAGATCATAAGCTTAATTTTCAAATTATCGTTATAATATTTGCAACGGTGAAAGATTATATACGTCAACAATTGTGAACATATAAATTAATTAATACATTAACCGTTGTGATTGCTGTAACAATACCTATATATAAGTATTATATAACACTGCTTAACCCAGTGTTTTTTTCATCAACAGAGATTTGGAGAAGTTATTTCATGACAGCACTAAAGACTACGCAGGCTTTATGGAGGTTCCCTTAGAGCAATTTTGAACTGAGACACACATAGCTTAAAGGAATTACCGCGTCTCCTACCCACGTGTTCCAATTAATGTGTAATACAGTTGTGATTGCTGTAACAATACCTATATATAAGTATTATATAACACTGCTTAACCCAGTGTTTTTTTCATCAACAGATATTTGGAGAAGTTATTTCATGACAGCACTAAAGACTACGCAGGCTTTATGGAGGTTCCCTTAGAGCAATTTTGAACTGAGACACACATAGCTTAAAGGAATTACCGCGTCTCCTACCCACGTGTTCCAATTAATGTGGCTGAACCCATGTATTTCGATAATCAATAGTAAACAATCAAGAACAAGAGTAGCAGTCGATATTTGCTCAAAGTCTCCAGCATTCATTGTCATGAATGACACGCTCCTTGATATCTGGTGACATAAGAATAATTTTTGAAAGTTAGATAAAATGGTTGAATTCAGAATAATATCCGCGTCTAATCAATTGGACTTTGCACTGATACATTCATATTTTATTGATTTTCAAGTAACAATTTACACATACAATGTTCAGAAATCAACGATATTAAAATCAACGATCCTTATGAACCTTTTTGGTAATAAGTGATTGGTAGGCAGTTCTGAATACTTCCAACATGGCCACCTACAGACCATTTCAAATCCGAAAATATACGATCGGTTCTGAATGCTTCCGATTAACCGAGTGATTTGACGCTCGGTTACATGACCTGTCAGCTCACAGGTCATGTCCATGTGCCGGAGAAACTTTTTACCGTCTGCTCGATACATTTTGCTGCTCGCTGGAATTTGCCAGTCAACGCCATTGTTGATAAAAAACCAAAATAGTCTCGTTTCACGTTTTACTTCTTATGTGTGCACGCTTGTATGTAAACATGGTAAATCACTAGGCGAACCACCAACTAGGACAATGCTGTGAATGCGATCAACTGTTGCGAAGGACGCACAACGCACCTACTCCACGTGACCTGTTTTCCGAAGATTTCCGTTCTCAATTTGAAATGGTCTATAGGAACGATAGGAAAGAACATTGTTGTGCTAGAATCTGAAAATTAAATGCAAAACATCTAAAAGTACTAATATAGTAATTTCCAAATAATCTTATAGTATTATAACGAGTTTAGACAATTTGGTTAAGCTTACAGTGTGTTGATATAAACATGATAAAAGTGCCTAAGTAAAATAAACAACTAAAAAAGTCACAAAAAAGATGTTGTTTACTGTCCAAAAGCCACTTTACTTATATGGCCGAATCCAACGAAAAGTGTACACGTGATGTTCAGGCCTTATATATATAATATGACTAACTTAAATGCACATTTGGGCGTATGCGAGCAATAAACCTGCTATTTTTTACCCTTTTTACAAAATAGTTGTTAAGGTTTTTTGTTAGACATATAACCGTTTAGATGAAAACGAGCTTAAGTGGAAATAATTTTGCCTGTTTGATTGCTGGATATCTCAAGAATGCCTCTTTTAATTTTTGTTACTTTCGATCAATCCCCTGAATTGTTGTGATTTTTTTCGCTGTGGTAAGTTTTGACGTTACCTACAAATACATGTTTTGTTAAATCTCACTTTCGGGGAAGAATTCGCTTGAGGTAGAGTAATTTGTGCTGTAAGGAAGCCTAAATATGTTAAATACTTAAATGCATTGTCCCCATTCAAGTCGATTTTTTGATAAAGCTGTTAGAAATTTTAAAAGCGGAAACGATCGGTTTGGTAAAAAAAATGCATTACCTCCGAATACCTATTTAAAACACTGCCATTTTAATATAAACACAGATTAGTGAATGACATCTATAGAATAAGCGAAGTGTGATACAATGTACATGTGTGCCAAGTTTGATCATTTTGAAGGCAACATTTTTTGAAATATCAGCAATAAAAGGCTGTATTCGTAGGCAAATTTGAAATATGAACTGTTACCTTCAAATACAAATAACGATACCGTGGTAATTCCCTCTGTTGTTACATACTTGTATCGACCGACTGGAATAAAGTAGAAATGTGCGCTGCGTTCGGCAAGCAACAGAGACGTTTTGCATCAATCTGTCAGCTTTTGTAAGTAACTTTTTCACAAAATTCTGTAGTTTGTGTACAAGTGCATTAATAATATGTTGTTGTCTTAAAAGTTGATTGTATATAGCCACCCTCTGTCTCAATCTTATTACTCCTATTAGTGTAGTTTTTTATGCTAATCACGTAAAGACATCCTCTGACAGTTGATTTAAATCGCAATAGGGGTGATTAATGTTTATATAAATATTCAGTAACAGCATCTTGTGCATGACTTCATGTTGTATTCGGAGGTAACATGTATATGTAGGCAACATTCAATAATATAAACGGTGCATATTGGCCCTAAACTATCTTATTTTACATAAAAGCAGTGCGCAATCATACAATCTGACTGGATATATTATTATATTTATATTTGGAGGGGAACAAATAATATTCCCTTATTAAACGAAAATGGGAGGTGTTGATTCAAACAAAATGCATGGTGTAATCACACTGTTTTTGCCGAGAACATATTTTGTTGGTGTTAGAGTGAATGAATGATATTTATATCCATAGATTACACGTTGATCGTCTAAAAATGGGTACATTTAGTCATAACATCCATGAAATTTCAGTTTCATAATCAATATTTTCATATTCCACTTTGTATTCGTAGGTAACTTATATATTAGTTAATGAGCATGGTACAATTCCTGTATTGTTTGTGGCTTTCAATTGCACCTAATAGTATGTAAATATTAAGTAGGAATGTATAAGACGGGAATAATATGGTTTGGTGCGTAATATTGTTTTAAAACAGCTTGTCGATATGATGTATGCGTAGTTAACCAATTTCCCCTGGAATTGCAGAGCAGTGACTACTGAGGTACATAATATTGGTCATTATATTTACTTGTATTTGAAAATGGAATTCATGTGTAACAAATATAAAATAACTTGCTTCATTTTTGCTGTGGTAGGTTGTGTAGGCCTAATGTCACCGAAACGTATTTTAAGTGAACAAGAAATTAAGTAAAACCTTTTCCTTTATTTTGAAGGTGGGGGGGGGGGGGGGGGGGGGGGGGGGTGGTCAAGGGTAGGCCTAACTTATTTCAGTCTCAAATCAAAAATTGCTCATGAATAATGCTTCTGACATTTATCAATTAGTGAAATTGAACTAAGCAGTGGTTGATTTTAAAAGAAAATCATAATGAAAGGCACATGCCCGACAATATCTCTGTCGAGGCAAACCTTATTAGATTAGTATTGTTAAATCAAACAGCATTGAATTTCTAAACATAAAATTCCTATTTTGTCTACATCTGACAAAATATATTATTATATATTATATTGGTGATTCTATGTCAAACGGAATCTTCCTCCGGTTGAAACTCGATAAAAACTGACTATGTACGACATTTAGAATGATACAAATTCCAAACTAGGAAATTATATCTTAATTCTAATCTGACAACTGAATGTCTTGCTGAAAGTTGTATGTGCTTTATTCCGTTGTGGACTGAAAGGCAAAATATTTGAATGTTCTAGACTTTGAAAATGTTCGGCTCATATTAAACTTATATATTATATAAGGTCTGATATGAAATTATTTCAAAGTATTATATTAAATGAATCAAAAAGCGATCTGGCTTTCGTGTTTAAAACAGCTATTCAAAATGATAACTTCCACTTGCCTCCTTTATTTACAACAAATTGAGGAAGGCAACCGGTGTGACTAATTGGTCAATCCACAACCAATTTGACGACACAATGTCGTTCGCGTTGAAATCGCAAGGAAAAAGCTTTTCCCCCTGCAAATTGCGGACGAAATAAAGCCTAAATAGCATATAATCAAATAGCAACAACAACGACAACAACAATAATTTACCTGCGAATCAAGGAAATTATGCACTGCCCAGAGCCCTCATGGCACATAATGAGCCCAGGTTTGATTTTTAGGATACGGTATCACATTTTATGATACGTATGATATTGGTGTGACTAATTGGTCAATCCACAACCAAAACTTTTTTCCCTGCAAATTGCGGTCGAAAAAAAGCCTAAATAGCATATAATCAAATATCAACAACAAAGACTACAATTTACCTGCGAATCAAGGAAAATCTGCACTGCCCAGAGCCCTCATGGCACATAATGAGCCCAGGTTTGCTTTTTAGGATACGGTATCACATTTTATGATACGTATGATATTGGTGTGACTAATTGGTCAATCCACAACCAATTTGACTACACAAATGTCGTTCGCGTTGAAATCGCAAGGAAAAAAGCTTTTTTCCCTGCAAATTGCGGACGAAAAAAGCCTAAATACCATATAATGTGCCCAGATGATAACCAGTACAGTTTCTTTATTGGAGTTCATTTTTATTTTCTTCACTTGTCTGACTTGTTTCAGGTGTTTTGCCGTTCTGTCAAAGAATTCATCGTCTAAACTGGTTGAATCGTCATCTTTCTGAACTGCCTTGACTTTGGAGTCTTTGGAAACATGTACGTGCATTCACTGACGCGAAGATAATGTAAAAATAGTATTATGCTAGAAGTCGCCGGAAGGAGGAAGATTACGCTCGGTACTAAAATGGTTACACTGAGCATTTCGTAGACATGTAAGACCATGGACACATGGATTACGTTCTTATGTTTTTACTATACTTATACGCACTGCCCTCAATAGTCGAGAAATGGTAATAATGTTGCCGTTGATTGCCACATCCGGGTAATTTGAGTGTAACGCTATGGGAAAACATACAATTTCTTGGTGGTTTTTTTATGAAAAAATGCCGGACATTTCATCCATAAAATGCATAACACTTTGAAGAGTGGGACTAAGGCTACCGGCTGGCATACTTTGGGGATAGCATACCTTTTAAAAGGCCAGTCAGTAAGGTGGGGAACACCGATGTCATGCGAAATACGTGAAACTTCGTACTTGCGGATGGCATTTCTCATAGAGAGTAGTTTTAATCACAGAATAAGTCAGTGTAGCTGATAAAATGTGTTTCAAGCTTTCCATTGATATCAAATATGTGGTATTTACCAGCCAAATAATGGGTTAAAAAAGGAAAACAAGGTAGATTTGACCTTTAGTAAGGGATGTACAGCAATGTACAGTCTCATAGTAATCTTATAGGTACATGTACTTTTCCATGCATTCTTTCTTTACTACATTATAATATGGCATGTACCATAGGAATAGTAGATACAGAAGGGATATCAATGATCCATGGTTAAAGGGGCACTTAGAGATGTTGGAGACGGCGCCCTTAATTATGATAAAAACAGGGATTAGTATATTCTTATAATTGTATTACATGTATGAACTTACACCTATAAGGATTAAGAAAAATCAGCCCTCTTTGTACAAGAAAACGTCGATCAAAAATGCTCGTAGAGCCGCGACGAGCATTTTACGTCCGACAGTATTCCCCTGCAGTACGCGTGATACGTAACGCGAACCATATTTGCATAGAGGGCGTATTTCAATAAATAGCGATGATATTGTTTTAATCAAGTTTTGCTGTGTTTTTGTTAGTAGATACAACAATAATGGCAATTTTTAATGTTCATCTTGAATTCTGAAGTAACTTTTTAAACATTTAAAGTTTTCAACACCACTTAATGTCCCTTTAAAGCACTAATCACATCGTCGATCTTTAACATGATTGTTATTTAAATCCTATTATAGAGACCAGTCGCCTATTGCTTTACACGTTATGCATAAGTCTGTTGAATTTCGCGGGTTCGTTTTATTTGTCCTCCACAAACTTTGTTTACTCTGTGTATGAACATTGGTACGTGACTTTACTAAAGTAACATAGGGCACAATGACATAATTGTATGTGGTCAATGCCCTGATTGTGCTAAACAAATGTTGTGGAGGAATAAATTCAACTAACTATGTCCTTGGTGTTAATGGTCCTTTTGTCCACTAACGGGCACAACCCGAAATCGATCGCACAATATTATTTCCTTTTCGCGTTCGTCACAATATTATCCACAGTTCATTGTGGTGGTTATATCTGAGACGAATATGTAGAGTAAATCCTTCCCGTATTAACTATTTACCCACGTTCTGTTTTAAACCTATTAAATATCGGCGATATATAGGGATGTGGAGATCCAGTTTAGTTTTATAGCATCATGGTTGCCCTCAAGAGTTTATTTCCGAAGACGATTACAAATTAATGTATTGCTCAGCCGTACGGTGTCATACGGTCAACACATATGCCGCAAACTGTAGCTAAAAGTATTGTACGGGCGTTCAAGTTCAACATTATGTGCGACGGTGTGCGACTTCATGACAATTAGCGAAAAACTACTTATTTTTAATTAGGCTATTTTTATGCCTTCGCGGCCAAAAAAAGGGTGCTGTCCACCTGCAAATAGTTGTGTTTTCAATGTATCGGGCTAATTTATTGTCCTGAGTTGTGATCTAGGAGGCATATATCGCTGTGCTTTAGGAAACATTTATGGCAACACTCTTGCGACATAATGAGGGGATTAAAAGGGACATTGGTTTGAATGCAGCCAAACAACCTTCTATAGGCGATCTAAGTTTAGTATTTACAGAATCTTACTGAATCAATATTTTCTGTGCGCAACTCATTAACATAGAGGTGAACTCTGGCTGACATTCGTTTTTATGTCGTTGGTAAGTAGTTATATAACCTTGGGAGTCAATCCAATTTCTTGGATACATCCAGAAAACAAATTATGGGCGATAGAGGGCATGGGTCACAACTTATACTTCTAATGTATGTGTGGACGATATGCAAACTGGCCCATAAATATTGAGTCATTGTGATTGTGTATAGCAATATGGAATGGAAAAAGGTAGATGCCAGAAATGGAATAATAACGTTTTCTGTGATAACGTTTTCTGCCCATCCCAATCGACAGTTGTTATTTTGTAATGCGTTTGGTCAGTGTTTATTTCTCAAGTTGTAGAATTTCTATGGTGATAATTTAGTAGCTTTTTACGATGTAAAGAATAACAAAGTAAAACGGAGCTATCGAAGGCTTTTGTAAATTACTTTGAATTTGAAATGTGTATTGGCCTGATTGTTGTTGGATATCGTGCGGTAAATGGAAATTATATTTTGTGTACTATTTTCCATTTGACAAAATCCTTGATAACGGGAAGTTTCTGTCTGTGTATATTGTGAATGAAACCGATGCGAGGTGTATAGTTTAAAGCGACCCATTTCAAGCGTAGTTTACCCATGCGGTAGACTTCAAGTTATCACGGATCGCAAATGTTACACATCCGCAGTTAGTTCCTACTTATATAACGAAGGTTTGTTTGATGGTTTAGATTTTCTCGTGGAATAAGCAATCACAGCCTAAGGGTTAAACTAGTTCTAGAGGGTTGGCTATCTACCACTTTGACATACCACATAGTCTCCGCCGACAGTTTCCGTCGACAGCAGGAACATTCATATGGGCGAATCCACGGTAACACGCGTTGCGTTTTACGAGACGTAACAGTTTGTTTTCAAACTTTTCTTCAACATCCTCTAAAAACGAACCATTCCACAATTATCTTATACTGTGGTGAAGAGTTGATAACACGTGTTACGGTTACATAGGTTACACTTTGGGAAATCCTAAATTACTCAATTAGTAATTCTTCTTTTTAAGTTCAAAAGTACAAAAACCTTGAACTAGTTAATTGAACTAGTATATTTACCAAGAAGGGTGATAAATGACCAAACACGATTCATGTTTTAGCACGTATTGTTTGATAGCGCATTATGGTATCACGCGTTACAATGCTGATGGCTCATTGTGAAGTGGAAGTTAGGAATAGTTAGAAAAAAAGATAATTATAAGTGGTATCAATTTAAACTTTCTTTTTTTAGGAAATACATTTCGAATGATTTTGACAAGGCAATGGTTTTACAAATTTAAATTCATCGTGTTTACGACATAAAATAAAAATGAAATAAAAATCGTTTAACTGGCTTGTTTTTGTGAGATTCTGCCCATTTAATATCACCCAGGTTTTTCTTATAACTAAAAAGTGCAGAGCATGGATAGTTCATATTTAGGGATATTAAATAAAATATATCTGACCTTATTTGGTTAAACTCTATGATTAATCCAATATAAACTTTTTGAAATACAAAGATTCTAATAGAGCATGGTCAAAACCCATTTGTCCCACTTTTCAAGGAACATCCCGATGTGTTGCAATTGCGCATTGTTGTGACTTTATAAAAGTTTTGCCTTTGCATTCATTCTTTACAAAGACTTGGGCAGTAAACAAAATTATCTTGGTCATATTGCAATAATACAAGTTCATTATTTACATAAACATTAAAACAAAATGTTCTTTGTTATAGTCCGAGTTATTGTTAAGTTCTTTCGGAGAATAAACCCATGCCGGGGATACTTCACATAGCGCACATTTTCATGCAACGCACGGATGGTTTTTCCTTAAATCGGGACAAATGGGTTCTGACCACGCTCTATTCAAATCTTTGTATTTCAAAAGGTTTATATTGGATTGGTCTTCGAATTTACCCAATTAAGGTCACGTATATTTTGTTTGATATCCTTAAATATAAACTATTCATGTTTCTTACTTATGTCGTTATAAGCTCGCAAACTTGTGAACCCATTTTTTGGGGACACGCTGTAGACCTAAATAGCTGATATGTAAATTAATCGTGTTTACGACATTTGAAATAAAATTCGTTTTTGCGACTTGCTGTGGAGAAATTATTTATCACCCAGGTGTTGTGTAGTGTGAGGAACAGTGCATCCCATCACATGTAGAATTATACCATAGACGTAAAAAGCTGATATGTAAATTAATCATTTTTACGGCATTCAAATAAAATGTGTTTTTACGACTTGTTGCGGAGATATTCTGTCTATTTAATATCACCCAGGTGTTGTGTAGAATTTTGTTAACCAGGGCAGAGAGGCAGAGATTCTTGAAGTTGTTTGATAAAGGTTTTCCTATCATTTTTTAAAATAAAATATAGATCTACACATTTCGAATATCATTTAAATTGAGTTTTTGCGGAAAATGCTCAATGGTTTTATGAGTTTCAAAAAAGGTAATTTGGTCAAACTGGAATTTACTAGGCTTATATTTACAAAAGAGTCCATTACGTCTGTCAGAAATGTGATTTTTAAAATTCAAAATTGTTGGCATCATAAGTACTTTGACTCAATGGTATTCATAGCTAAATGAATGCATCTTTCTCGGTATAAATCATTCTGGGTCACCCTGTATTTCCTTCTACATCGAGACTGGCCAATAAAATACTATGATGGTGAGCCCTCAGTAAATACTACTGTGACACACTACATAACAACTACCATGGTCCAAACCCATGAATTTGTGTAATTTTCTATTCGTTTTTAAAAACGAAGTAAAAAAATTGCTCCTTTCTTAAAGGTCATACATGTTAATGCAAAGCGTTGATAGTTTCCCCCATAAATCGGCGAAATGGTTTCTGACATGTGTACCTTTAAAGGTTTGCTCGACCACAGGCCAGAGGCCCTGTTGTCGAGCCAGTGCCCTCCCCACTCTTGTCATTTGGAGGTTAACCTTCTCAACCACACTATGGGAAACATAGCGTTGTATTTGTTTGATAAATAAGAAGAGAAAAGAAAACATACATACCTTTGACATCAAGCCGTACAAGCTGTAATGTATACTAATTACACAATTATTTATAGCTCTCCAAATATGGAACAATTTTGGGGCACACTCTATGACAAACGATCCAAGCTGACTACTATAGGCCATTATAGTATGCACTTTTAAAGGATAAGGATCAGTTGTTTAGAGGTGAAGAATCAAAACATGTTCACTTTGGAACAAAATAATTGCGAGGAAATTCCGAGGTTCAAAAGTAAAATGTTTTGATTCTTCACAGTTACCGACAAAACAACTGATCAAAGTAATTATCCCAATTCAAAACCGTCAATTAAATCGTCATTTAATGATACGGAAGTTACTCATACTAAATAGTATTCATATAAAAAGTTACACTTTATGGCAATTTAACCATTCTTCACCCATTGGAAATCGATCAATCTGCTCGAAAATGGTGCTGGCGAACCCGCTCATATGTCGCGTAACTACTGCGTTGTGCAAATACGCCATGGGTTTGTGGCATTACGCGAGTTTTGGTGATCGAACTTGGTACGCATATTGCGCGGGGTGACTAATGTTTACGCGGAGGTACTTGGTTCTCCATATTGTGACCTGCGCTTATTTGTGCGTACCAGTAAAGGACTGCATTTGATTGGGTCGCACGCATCGCGTTTATTCATGAGGTTTTGAATATATGTCGCAGACACTAGAATGTTTTAGTACCCTCTGGACTGGCACACCAAGTATCGATCGGTACTTGATACTAGCACTAAACTGTTCTAAAGTGCTCAACAAAAGAAAGTCGTACACTTTGTTTAGGTCAATTAAAGTAACTTTTGATTGTTTTTTTTACCAAACAGGGTAAATAGACATTTGGATGAATCTTTTAGGCACATTTTGATACCAAACATAACACCTAGCAACAAAGATAAACCATGATTAGCGCTATTTAAAATTAAAAAAAATTAGTAACTTTTTAAAAGTCACATTTTCAATTACTACACGGGAGGAAAATGGGTGTGTGCGAGGTTCACCCCGTGTGTGATACTGTTTTTAACCAGAATTGACCGGCGGGCAATCGATCACACAGTGTAAACTACCCTGTGCTGGGCGTACACTTAGTGAGCGGGATATTTGATTCCAAACATATTGGGCATTATGTGCTTGTTAATAATTGCTGTTTTCTTCCGCGTAGTGTATTGAAAATGTGACTTTTGAAAAGTGACTAATTTTCTATAAATGGTGCTAATCATGGTTTATCTTTATTGTTAGGTGTTATATATGGTATCAAAATGTGCCTAAAAGATTCATCCAAATGTCTATTTAGCCTGTTTGGTAAAAAAATAATCGAAAGTTACTTTAAATGACCTAAACAAAGTGTGCGACTTTCTTTTGTTGAGCACTTTAGTATTGACCTATATCGTTGGTTAATACCAAGGTATTGATTGATTTAAAAAGGGCAGTGACAGGAAACCAATTTCCTTATAAGTGCACAATTGATGCACATTCTCATTATTTTCAGTACAGATTTATTCATAGGATTATACCAACTAATGTGTTTCTATTTTAAATTGGTAAGGTTGAGAGTGACAAATGTACTTTCTGTAAGGATGAGAAGGAAACTGTCAAACATTTAATGTGGTTGTGTGATTTGGCTTCTTTCTTTTGGAAGGAAGTAATCAAATGGTTAAATGATTTGAAATTCCAAATTATTATTTCGTATATCAATGTTTGTCTTGGGTATTATGAGGTAAGCAATACCAATTTCAATAATTTGATTATCATCTTGGCAAAAAGTATATTTATTTAAAGAATGGGTCATTTTGGTGCAAAAAGTTGAAAAACAAATTGCTATGAGTAAAGGAAAACTGGGAGGCCATATTAAAAATGGGAGCCTTTATTGTAATATATTTCTTTATTTATTACTGTATTTATTTATTTTTAAACACTTTGTCATTACAATATACCGATTGATGGTGTGTGTTTTTATGTATGTTATATATTATATTGTCTTTTTATGTTTGAGAGCTTGTAAATAAAGACCCTCACGGGCATGAAATTGAAGAAAAAAAAACCTATTTCATTTCGATGTTCTAGTATCGGGTGATAATGGCAGCATCGGAACCAGAATTGCTAGTAAGGGTTTTATCCAAACGCATAAGTATATTACTGATAAAGTTTTAAGACAGATATCACCTAAATACCACCAGATTATGTTCATGCGTATATTTGGTACGGTGGAAGGTCTTATGGTATAATATATTGAAATGCATTCTAAAAAAGTAAATCGAAAAATCTTGTTACCATGCCCATTTCTAAGAATAAATATGTTAAAATATGCTCTGGCTTTTGAAATGAGCGTTTACCGGCTGACTTGAGATTGACGCGCGGAGTTTTGAGCAATTTTTCCGCAGAAGAAAGTAGCAAACGAGAAGGTTTTTAAGTGCAAAGCACAGACGAAAGATATGGTAGTACCTTCACAAAGCGGGAAATTCCAACCTTAATCATTTGGGGACAATAAGTACCTTTCCTGATTACTTATGATTATGATTGGGCTACATAATTTTAAAATTGAGAGAAAATCTGATTATCGTCGACAAGTACTGCAATCATTTACTGGTGTGGAATCGTAAACGTGTTCCAATGTGCCAGTGTTGAGCGATACACATACAATATTCCAGTATCGATAGATATTTAAGGTGTTGCAGTAGCGCTATATTCGAGAACTATAAAATTGCATTTGTAGACCAACTTGTGCAAAGGACCCCAAACTAGACCCGGATAAAACCGACGGGCGTATTATTTGAATTTTTCATATAGAATTTCTAAAGATCTCATAAGGCGGAGAGCGTTATTACACGGGGTTACACAATGATGGGCACATAAAAGAGAGAAATATAAAGGGGTCAAAAAAAGTAAGTCCCCCTCTAAAATTAGATTACCTTTGTTTACATAACTTCACACATAACTAGACGTTTTGAAAAATTGAAACGATTATGAAACGATAAAACGCTTGGCTACCAATAGAAAGTTTTTTATTTTCGATATCATGTTTACTTTTCACAAAACAGTCACATTTACCCAAAATGATGTTTTCAGAAAAAGTGGCACTTGGTCCTATACCAGCCAATTTAAAAACTCTCTCTCGTGATTTTTTTGTACGCAAATTAGACTAAGTTTGTTTGCGTAACTCCACTCAGGATTAATCATTTTGAGAAATTTAAAGACTTGTAAAAAGAGAAAGCGCTTGGGTTTTTATTAAAAGTTTCTCCTTTTCAATATCATATTTACTTTTCCTAAAATGGTCTCATTTTCTTAAAACGATGTTCTCAGAAACAGTGGCAATTTTCAAAGTCCTATACAATTTTGTTTGCGTAACACCTCCACACAATTAGACGTTTTAAAAAATGGAAACGTTTCTGAAAAGGAAAAACGCTTAGCTATCCGTACAAAGTTTCCCCTTTTCAATACCATCTTTACTTTTCCCAAAAAAGTCAAATATTCCCTCAATGGTGTTTTCGTTAACATGACATTTGCCAAAATCCAATACAAGTAAGTGCCACTTTTTCTGAAAGCATCCTTTCGAGGAAATGTCACTGTTTTTTTGACCCCTTTATTTTGTATATGTAATTTATTGTCAAACGAAAGACTCAAATCATACGACGACATCCTGGTTGTATATAGTAAATGTGATGACTAATCTCTAAACACGCATACATAAATAAATAATAAAAACATAACGCATAAACCTAGGGAAATCTTGGAATGCGTGAAAATGTAGCCAATACATGTAGAATCATATGGTAATAACATGGGATGCTTGACCTTAATCACTTGATAATTACCATGCTCAGAATATATTCTCGTATTCTGACGGAATAAACAGCAAGTGTTATTACACGGGATTCTGTAAGATTCTGTATTCTAGAATACAGAATGTTCATAATCCCATATTACTACCATGTCACTGAAAACGATGTAACGTGTACGACTATAACTGTGTGAAGTTGTCGTTGAGACACATAGAGATGGTAAGAAATCATTTCGCACCTTTGATTTTGCCTTTGAATTGGAATCAATGATTTACTTTTTGTCACATCAAATACATGTAAGATACAGCTTGTAGAAATCAGACCATTTGTCCCTATATAAGACCACTGATGTCTGGGGTCCATTTTTGACCCGTGACCAGGATGCCATGCTTAAAGGGACACTAAGAGATGTGTTGGAGGCTGCGCCCTCAATTATGATAAAATTTGGGATTGGTATATTTTTACAATTTTATTACATGTATGAATGAATATAAGGATTAAGAAAAATCAGCCCTTTTTGTACAACAAAACGTCGATTCAAAAATGCTGATCTAGCCGCGATCAGAATTTTACGTTAGTCAGTGTCCCTCTGCAGTACGCGTGATTAATGACGCCAAGCATATTTACATAGAGGGCGTTTTGAAGAAAAGGTTCAATAAATAGTGATAGTATTGTTTTAATCAAGTTTTGATGTGTTTTTGTAAGTAGAAACAACAATAATGGTACTTATTAATGTTCATCTTGAATTCTCAAGTATTTTCAACACTACTTCGTGTCCCTTTAACTTTTTTCTTGTCTAATCAAAGTACCCTGAAATGCAACATGTCTCGGTAAATCGGAGAATGTCTTAAACGATTCTACTATCTGTTGTCTTCATTTTTTGTATGATCTTTGACTCGTAGTGTTTATCCATCTGAGTAGTAAGATACTTCGGATCATGTTTGGTCAAAATCACTGAAGGAGTTGCAGAGCTAATAAGGTCTGTTGCCAAGAACAGATAGACATTTTCCAGAAACAGTAACAATACAGGAACGTTGGTATTTCTTACCAAAGGTGAAATAGGTAATTAAACTGTTATCTGCATGCCTACACGTTTCGCGTTCTCAACTAACACACATGTTGGATCACCCACGTGCGGGTCATTACATAAACCATAACGATATTCAAGTACTATAAATATCGTTGTGATGATACCGATAATTACTTGAACGTTCTCTACGCTCTCACGTCAGCATCAAACCTCCAACCTCCAACGCAACAGCACCGTATTGCAAAAAGGTAAGTCTTAGATTAGTATTGAGGGTTGCTTGGCTTAAAAAACTGCTTTCTTTGAAGGGTATTCTATAAAGAATAGGAAAACAGGAAATACTAAGATGTAATATAGAAACACCGAGTCATACTATCATGTTTGTTGTAAATGGCGGTTCTCGGATTGGGCTCAGATATAGTAGTACTTTGGTATGACTAACACAATAGACAGCTTACTTACTTACTTACTACTTAATTCGAGTTGTGTTCTCGATCTACAATGGCTCTCCACACTTTCCTGTCCTGCATTGCTGTCTTTAAGTCTCCTACATCCAAACCAGTGTCCTGTTTAAGCACATCGATGTAAGTTAGGGCAGGTCTTCCAGGTTTCCTTCTCCCATGCTTTGGTATCCAGTGAACCAGCTTTGACACACATTCTTGACTCCTAAAGCAGTGGCCTGAGAATCTTGTCCTTCTCTCCCTGATCTTTTGGGTGATTTTGGGGAGATCATCAAATATCACCACGACTTTAATATGACATTTACACATTAATTTATAACATTTACTACTATGGACAACAGGATATACGAAGACGAGGTAGACATGACATATACAAGGAACACAACGGTGTACACGACGAACACAACGTGGACATGACAGAAATAGCTGCCGGAGGGAGCCGGGGCGAAAACACTTCCCATGAGCCCAGCAACGGAAGACTCAGTCACCGCAATCAGTGGTGACGCGGAAAATGCCCCCGCCCCGACTCCGCCCGACCCACTTCACGCCTTACAAGGGACCGACTATAAGAGGGACCTCATTGCGGCAAAAGCAGGCAGGGGGTGTGGAAGGATGAAGGACCAATCAGGACCCTCTCCAACATAGCACATGAGGGATACCTCCCAACTCCCCCTAACCTAACCAGCACCAGGTGCCCAACAGTATACCTGATGACCTCCTCCATCCCCAGAGGCAAGCACAAAGGGTGGGTGGGAGGGAAATTTACCAACTAGCCCTGATGATCTCAACCGAAAATGTGACAAGCAAAGCGCAACCGAAATAAACCGCGAAAGAATAGAGAGCCTTTGATTGGCTGGTGTCACAACCAGACGACTACACCTCGGTACACAGCCACTCATGGGCAGTCAACCGCATATGGCGAGTTGGTCGATAAAGGGGGTGATTTAAATTACAATGCTCTCAATTAATCCCCAAAAAGTGTGACCAACCGAAAATACAGGGTGTCCCAAAAGGCAAATTTTGCATTCGCCAGACGAGCTGTCAAATGCATACTTAAAATCAAATTTTATTTCGATTTTCTCTATTGTGAATCGTATTTGATATATAACAACCTCAACTCGCATTGCTATTATTCTTTTATTGAAATGCTGGATTATCACTGCTTCAGATCTACATGTATTTTTTACCAACTCCATCAATCTAATGACAAAAAGAAATATTCGTACTAGAAGTGCTACAGTGCAACAGAGCATAAATGCCCATAAATTAAACTTAAGTGTTCTAAAATATCCTCTAAAGCAGGCTTTTTCAAGTAATTTCTTTAAAGCTCTTTGATTTTAGGCATATGAAATGGCTTAGGACGGCTCTCCTTGGGTATAATTATGTGTTAATAATGTGTAACAGATGTACAACTTTTAACATGAAATGTGTTTTTTTATTTGAAATGTTCAAATAATTAGCATAATTATTGAACAATGTTATGATTATATTGCAATAAAGTGAAAGTCGCTGTTAATCATAACATAAATTGTCATTTTTGGGCAGGCTTCCGTTAGTTGTTTTCTGTAATTTGAATCTGTAATTAAGTTCTGTAGACATATGTTTTTTAAATTTTTTTTAAAAAGTTTTTAATATTTTTATTTTTATTTTTTATTTTCTAAAATCTTCTTTTTGGTGCTCATTTTTATTCATGCGCCACTAGATATAAAGCGATGCGCCACAAGTGGCGCGCACGCCACCAGTTGAGAAAGCATGCTCTAAAGTATGCTAATGATATGAAATTGCGGCAAATCTGTTAACAAATTCGGTTGTGCTGATGTTCAAAATCTGCGTAAAAAGTGTTACAAGTATCAAACTTGTATTTTCGATATATCTGAAACAAGACTCAAACTTCCTTAAAACTGCACTTTTGGGCGTTTGTGCTCTGTTGCACTGCAGCTATCCAGTACATTGAGATGTATAAGATATTCAATAGTTTCTCCAAACTTTGTAATCTTACTGCAATTCACGCAATGTAGTTTCTCTGTATTTATCATTGTTTCATCTAAATTCCGTGTTTGCATGGAGTAAAAAGATTATGATCCAAGGAGTGTTATAAAAATACTGACGAGAGATTATGAATTTTTGAGAAAATCGGTTTTTAGTAATATTGTATCGTGCTCTTTCAATATCCCAAGTTACAGACCTCAATTCTGTTTAATTAATGAGATATAAGTCCTTGAATTTGGTGTATTTGCTGTTTTTTTATATTTCAGCGTTTCACATATAGCGCTATTCCATATAGAATAGGATATAACGTGGACGACACATCATCACGCTATTTGAACATCGCAAATTCTACGCGTTTCACATACAGATCTATTCCATGAACTATTTGAACATCGCAAATTCAACGCGTTTTACATAGAGATCTATATGCGCTCTATACGAGAAATCATCGTAAACTATTTGAACATCGCAAATTCTACGCGTTTCACATAGAGATCTATATATATATGCGCTCTATACGAGAAATCATCGTAAAATATGGAAACAAATATTTTCACATACATAGCTATAAGTTTGGTACCATTTTAATCAATGTTATTCAAAAGATTAGCACACAAAAATGACCTAAATAGAAAGTACCAAGGGTCCTCTTCATGTATATATCCTATCTAGGAATATTGGTTAAGAAATAAGCAAGTTTGAAGCCAAATCTGACGACAGGATTTTCAATCTCGATTTTCTCGAAAAGCGTGTTGCGTCGAATAGATCTGTATGTCATGAGACCGACGATTTCATCTAAATTCCGTGTTTGCATGGAGTAAAAAGATTATGATAAGGAGTGTTATAAAAAACACTGACGTTATCCCTTGTTATATCATTTATAGGTAATCTAACCCGATATCAAATCACTATGGATCGAAGAATTCTATTGGTTGCCGTCGCCTTGGCTCTCATTTCCATGACAACCGCTGCACCCCAAGGTAACATACATGTATATATGTTAGAGGACAATTACGAATCTTAAATATAGTGCATGACCGCTCATTGATTTGTGTATGAATTTTCGACAACATTCCAAATAGGAAACTTACTATTGTTCCATACGGGTTTCGACAACTAACTGTTGTCTTCCTCAGTGGATTGTGTTTGATCCAGAGCCGGAGTTTCTATTTTGTTTCTTGATGACGTCATCAGATGTTGAGTGATGCCCTCTGGATCAATAAGTCGCACAGGTTTCTGAGTTAGTACGCCTCCTCTGAATCCAGATATGGATTTGCGTATCCATTTAGTATTTTTAATCACATTTCTGGAGATAATCTTAGAGTCATCCCATTTTATGACGTACTTTTCTTTAAGTGCGTGTTCAGCTATCGAGGATTTTCTGAATTTTCTATAACGCACTATGCACCTGCGTACTCTTGCATGTGGACACAGTGGGGGAGGGGTTGGGGAGTGGCAGTCGTATAATAAGCTGTGTGATTGCATGTATAATAATGCACATACTGTGACCATCGTGATGAAACTATAGATTTAATGATTAAATAATATATAAACTCGGACAAACTGGCGAGAATTAAATTAACAAGGACCTTACAAATACGCTGTCTCGAACCCGATCCCTCTCGCATTAAGTTACATTCATCACATTTTTTATGAGTACAAAATAAATAAAGGTCCAGTGATAATAGCTAGGCCATAACTTGAATGTGTTAGGCCTATAAAGCACAAGTTTCATATCTTTCATATGTATTAGTAAAGGTCTCGCATTATGAAAACCTGATAATTTAAAGAAAATATTTATAGTGATAGGTAATACATGACAATTAGTGATAACACATAAAGACATGATTTTACCTATACTTTTGCAACCATGTAAGATTAAAGTACACTGTTTGTTTGACTCTCTCTTCATAATACGATTGGTCATGCAGTAATACTTTGAACTAAGAGGCTCTCCTCGCATATGGCGGGTCCATGCACAGAGTGAATAAACAGACTAGCCTCTTGCGTGCTTAATATTGTTTTCGGGGCTTGACTAGTGAACAACATTGAACAACTTATATATAAACCATGGTTAAAGCAAAGGGTAAGGCTTCAACACCCAAAAGGAAAGGAAGAGGAAGGCAGTCTGCTCCACCCCACCGAACCCTACGCAAATAACGAAATTGAGTTCTTGCTGCGACCTCAAATTGTTGCTGCGCTAATGAGCATAAATAAGAAATATTTTCTCCGATAAGATCTATTGAATCTCACTATTGAAAACGGTCCACACTCTAGTCCAACCTGAGTCCGACCATCACAATAGGTAAATTTGTTTTTGTTGCTAAATTCGTGTAATAATGACATTGTTTTGACATTATTTCTCATTTAATGTTTAAAAAAATTACCTGAAAATGTTTGATTTGTCTTTGTTAGTTATGTCTTGTGTACCATATGTGAATCCATTTGTTCATTAATATCAAGCATTAGTGAGTAAAATATTCAATATTGTGTTCGGTTTCAAAATGCAGTAAATTTACCAAAAAAGTCATATCTGGTAAACGGTACCATGAAAGGTCATGATTCTTTTTGCTGATGATAGTAAATAAATGCATCTATTGCCGCATACATTGGTTGCCTTCATATTCTGGTTATAATAATTTGTAATAATAATTTTACTTTGAGTACACTTTCTTTTTGACTCACCGTGTACATTCTTGCTACTGTAACGGGATTGTGACGACCACTCACCAACAACCAGATTTAGGTTGGTAGCGTAGCACTGGTAGTTGGTTATGCGACATCACGGCTCGTAGGATAAATAGAATTACCCGTTTGCGAGGCGAAATATACAAACTGAAGAATTGCGGTTTAATCTCAACATAATTTATTTACACTGTAGAATCATTGCCATCATCCATTACATTTACAATACATCACTTTCGGCATTCACATCACCCATGATTTGCTCTCCGCTGATTTTAGTGTTGTAGTAATTAACCGTGAATTTGACTCCCTGATTGATCTTCCCCCTTTAGTGTTATAATCAGAAGATACATGAAAATAAAGAAATACAAAAAATGTTACTTAAAGTGTACCGATAATTTAGAATATAAATCATAACAAAACATTTGGGTCAAATAATTCAAACATAATAAATCACACATTTTATATTATGCATATGTAAACGTTATGAGCATTTTGGCTAAGATACACAATTATAATTGTTAGGTAGGTCAAGAGTGATACGTTGATACTGAGGCGTGAACGTTGATACCGACGCGTCAACAGACAGGGACTCGAGCCCACATCTTAACCTTGTCGTCGCACCGATGATTTCGTACCACCACTTGTCGATCTCTGGACTGGGACTTTAATCCAAACTTATCGTTCCGATCTAATCCATGTAACTTGCCAATCATCGCACCCCGGACTTTAACCGTACTAAATATCGTCAGCTGATCCGATCCCAACTTGCGTATATATACATGTATACGTCGCTTACTGGTACATGTAGGTAGGACTTGAACCCAATCTCCAAACACACTCCTGACCATACCCAAATACTCATATATTAAGACTTAACTACATTACATTACATTACAGCTTAAACATGTTACATAATAATAAATGGCAAGTGGCTACTCCGCTTTATGCGCAGAACCGGTTCACAATGAAATAACTCACACGGACACAGTTGATCAATACTGAGTTGTGGACGATGGTCTGTATCTTTCACTCTTGTTGTCCACCTCTGGGCAGAACATGAAATTGTTACCAAAAGGTGGCAAATATATCCCTAAATACAAATTCACCTGATCCCACGTTCGTAGGTTGCACGTTATGACCCTAGACCTCGATTTAGGGTCAAAGGTCACATGTGTTTCAATGTGAAGTCAAAAACTAAATTTAACATGGTAAAAAAAAGAAGAAAAAAAGGCTATTGTCCATAAAAAGTATATCATATAGTTGGGATAAGTGTTTTGAACAAAAAAGTCAATCACAACTTTGATCGTAGATCAATAGTTTTTGAACTGTGACCTTTTGAAAATGACAAGTTGGCCAAAATAGGCCATTTTGGTCATTTTTTCCGCAAAATTGGCACAACAATGACATGTTATCATCATTAAAAAAATAGTGTAGGTCTGTGCATGATGATAATTCATCTTATATTGCTGGTAAATACATTCTTTGATTTTAAAACAATTCTAAAATATACAGGCAGTGCCGTTTCCGTGACAACCACCATTTATGTCCATTTAAGTCCAAATTTGACTCAGACTTTACCTATTTTTGATGAATTTGAAGGATATTAAAGTTGGTTGCTATGGTATCAGCACACCATTGACTTTTGAAATGTGTTGTAATGTAAAGTACATCTATATACCAACATTATAACATGGTTTATCAATTCATAATGAGTCAAAATATTTTTTTAATGATGATAACATGTCATTTTTGTGCCAATTTTGCGAAAAAATTACCAAAATGGCATATTTTGTCGGAATTCACAAGTGGTTACCATGGTAATAATGTCGTTTTATGTAAACATAGCATTTTACACATAAAATTTGATAACAAGGTTCAGAAAAGTACTAAAATAAACTTCACATCTGGAATTTTGCATAAACAACTCCTGGAGACTAAAGTTCAAGGTATAAGCGCCCTCACTACTAATTCAGCAACCGGTCAAAGGGTATCGTACCCGGCGAGACGTATTTCTCGATCCCATCACACTACGTCAACGGGACGGTCACGTCACTCGCATTGCGCTGCCACGGCGACACTACTGAGTCATTACAGCGCCCATATCAGAACGCCGATCCTCCGCGCTTGTTTACACGAACAAGCACGCTGCACTGGCGCTATAGGGCGATCATGGGGACCCTCTCCCGTCCTAGCCCGTGCCCACTGCGTCACCAATAGGTTCTTGGAGACCTTGATGCAAGCACCGGTCTGATCGCAGCATAATGTGAAATGGTTTTTTTAGTGACCTTGATTTAAAATGACGGGATCGCCGTAGGTGTGACAGGGCCATTAGCAGGTTCAAGCTGACGTTGTACGTGCGTCATTTTAAAATAGAATAGATATTCATCATTTATTTCTCTCAAATCTTTCACAGGAAACTCCGAATCGGATTCCATGCAAGAACGTGAGTAATTTCCCCTAAAGGCCACGATAAAACCTTTGTTTTATAGGCCCGACCGACTCTTTATTGCTTTTTGTTTTAGACAAATTTTGGGGAAATTTTGGGAATGCTTTCGAAATATTTATATATATATGTATAATATTTATATATATATGTATATATATTTTAAAAATGTCTTGAAATATTTTGAAAATTCACCAACATCCAGACCTTTTGAGAATATAAGCCCGACCGACCAAATATTTTGCAATGGGACCACTAGGGCTCGGAAGGCTAGTGTACACATTGTTACGTGTTCTAAATTACCAAACTATTGCTTTCAATTAGCACACTATGTTCTAAGGCAGTGTTTTTAAACACCTCGGACGCGTTTGGAACCATCCAATGTGTTCAAAATATGAGTGTCACGCTGAACGCTAATGTTCATAATAGATAATATGGAACACCTGATAAAACACATGTGTTCAAAAATAAAAAAATGCCATTGATATCATGTTATTTAAACTGCACAAACTTTGGTAGAGCAACTCTTTAAACCGAAATGACCCAGCCATGCATATATTATATCAAATAAAGTGGATACGCTATTATCAATGGATCAAAATAACAATTGAACATTATTTGTTCTTTCATTTTATTTTAGGCAATTTTCTTGGCGCAGAAGGCCAGGCAATGCCTATTGACACGCAGAAAAGACAGGGTAAGTACCCGCATATATGAAGGGTTTTCCCCAATCTGCTCATTTAGGAGGATGCCGCAATAACGTATAAACGGGATAAAACTGTATCTAAAGTTGGAAATAAATGTCTGTTAAACACACTACAAGCAGGCAAGAGGTATAAACAAATCAAGAACAAACTCAAACACATTATTCGGCTCGCAAATAAAACATATAACACCGTCCAACTTCTCAAACTCAAGCACGATCTCTTAAAATCATTGTATTTCCAAAAAATAATTATTGGCAGAAAACATAGACTCAACACACTCCCGAATCAATCGATTCCCGAACGACACAACTCTCACAGATCCCCACGAGATTATTGTTGAGAGAGAATATTTGGGTTGTTTTACCGTTCATAACTCGTATTGCCAATGCCTCCATGCAGTCTGGTGTCTTCCCGGATGCCCTGAAGGATGCTATCGTTACGCCAGTCCTGAAAAAGCAATCCTTAGACTCTAACAATCTCAAAAATTACAGACCGGTCGCGAATATTCATTACCTTGCTAAAGTACTTGAGACTCTTATTGCTAGCCGATTAAAGGACTTTTTCACTGAGCATAGTTTGGACGATCCAATCCAGTCTGCGTACCGTAAGAGACACAGCACTGATACTGCCCTTCTGAAAGTTCAGGGGGACATTCTCCATCAATTGGATAGAAACCGTGTTGTTCTGTTGGTTATGTTGGACCTAACTGCAGCATTTGACACGATAGACCATGTCACGCTTATTCGTCGTCTTGAAAACTCATTTGGAATAACGGGTCCACCTCTCGACTGGTGCAGTACCTACATGTCCTCCAGGCGCAGCCGTGTTAGTATTGAGCGGATATTTTCCAAGAACATGTCCCTTAACTGTGGCGTGCCACAGGGATCCATAATGGGACCATTTGTCTTTAACAATATACTCACCCTCTTGGCAGAATCATGTCCAGTCACAAGCTATTGTACCACAAGTATGCTGATGATGATCAATTGTACACGTCTTATAATCCGAACATTCCAAGCGAACATGAAACAGCTATTAAGCGCATGCACGACTGTATAAATGACATCAACGCGTGGATGACTCTTAATAAACTTAAACTCAACATGGGAAAAACTGAGTTTTTAGTCATTGGCTCAACTTGTCATCTAAGAAAATTGCCACAACTAAAACTACAGATCGGCACAGCAATTGTGAAACCAGTTTCAACAGTTCGCAATCTCGGGATATTTTTTGATCAGACTATATGTCCATGGACAAACAAGTCACAGAGCTCTGCCGTAAACTCAATTACCAGATCTACAACATTGCTCGTATCCGCAGATACCTAGACACAGAAACCTGTAATCACATTGTAAGATCTCTCGTCACATCTCGCATGGACTATGGTAATTCTCTGCTAGCCGGTCTCACTGAAAATAATCTAAACAAACTCCAGCGTGAACAAAATAAAGCCGCTCGCATAATTTTTCAACTCAAACGACGTGATCATATATCGCCTTACCTTCACAGCCTGCACTGGCTTCCGGTCAGACAGAGGAACGACTTCAAACTTCTTGTTACCATATACCAATGAGTTCATCATGAAGCTCCAGCTTATTTGTGCAACGATATTTCTTTTCACTCGTCTTCTGTCATCGTATTCTTAGATCTGCTATGGACGCTACTAAACTTCAAATTCCCAGAACATCCAAAACAGTTGGTGATTATGCCTTTTCTGTCGCCGGTCCACGCACCTGGAACACACTGCCCATATCCATCCGTGAAGCACCAACCATTCACAGTTTCAAAAAGTCGTTGAAATCCCACCTATATCCTTATCAGTAATTTTGCTTGTATTTTGTTTTTGTTTCTTTTGCCTGTTTGTGGCTTCTCATTCTCACCGATTTCTCTGAGAACCAATGAGATTGCTTAAACTTTCTTAGCTGTTTAAGAATATTTGAATTAATTAAACCCTGCCCCAAACTATACACCATTGCCTCGTATGGGCATATCGGCATAATTAGCCAAAAACAATCAAATTGCCTGCTGACATCCCAAACCACACCCACTATATAACGAATTTAATTTAATTCACACAAAAAATATTGTGTGCTCGCATTGCAAAAATTCTTCTGTCCCGTTGTAGCCTTAAATCTTTCGTAATGCTGTGATCATGTTAAGGGGCAAAATCGTTGTTGTGATAATGGGCGATTCCATGAAAATGTGACGGAGCAAAAAAACTGAAAATTGCTCCAAAAGATTTATTTTTACCTCTATGTTGTTCACGTGTTACCGACTATGTTGCATTTTACAAAAAAGTGAGAACTTTAATTCTTGTTATTATTCTAGTTTTATAAACCTTGTAAAGGTACTTGCTTACAGTAGTGACCAATTGATTGTAGTTTGGTTAGTTGAAATACACAAGCAAAACAAAGTTGGGATTTTTTAGTGCGTCTTTTTTCGTAACGCGTGTTACCGATATTCGGAGCGGTCTTACATTAACATGAGCTAATATTTCATATTAGTGTTAGCATGAGGATCTAGCCTTAAGTCTTGGGTACAATACAAAAGATGAAAACTTCATTCAAATTACTTTTACAGTTATTGAGTGGAGAATAAAGAATGGCGCGCTTAAATGTAACGCGTGTTACCGTGGAATCGCCCACATGTATCATGATCCTTCAGCTGAAGAGCAGGCGACTAGAAGCTTTCTCTATGTACGTCAGTCTTCAGCAAGAGTGATTATCTGTCACAGTCGTTCTTGAATCATGCTTTCATTGTCCACTATTACATACGTGTTGTATATACATTTAGGTCAAATATGATGTACATTGACGACCAGGTATCCTTCGGGCGACCAGGTCATGCAAACCTTCTGCAATTGGTATGTAGGTGGCATACATTCTAGCAGGCTCTTCATCAAGGAGACGGAGCTGAAATTTATGTCTAAGGATTCCCAGCTTGCGGCACACGTGTTGAATAATTTCACTTTTGATAGCTATGTGAGGGCTCCTCCATTGGCATTCTAACTTCCCAATGCACACCATGCTTAAGTCCTCCGTATTTTAAGGTCACTTGCACCCGATCATGTGGTGGAATAGTCACCATTCATGTCAGCCCGTTGAAGATCTTCTATCTGTTTGATTTATTTGCCTTGTAAGACTTGTTTGAATGGGCGTTCATGTTCTTCATCATTCTCTGGATGCCCTAAACGTTGAGACAAGGTAGCACTAGCGTCTTTTGCCCTCATCCGTCTCAAACTTTAGCTGAATGGTCACCTATAGTTCAGCATGCCATGCGATTTGAGTTTGCCAACATTCTCGGCAAAAAGAAATCTGGCTAGAGAATAAACTTTAGCTGTACTGTTACTACAGACATGCAAAAGACGGCTAATATCTTAAAAGCCTGCAAGAAATGTATGGAAGAGGAAGCTAAGAATGTGGTGAAAAGAATGGCAACACAATAAAGAAAGTATTATCTTGTGTACGTAGCTGGAGCACTGATCCGCCCTCATAATCAAACATAGTGACTGGTTATTTTGAGTGATCAGCGCTGATAAGCTCTGCTCTGGAGAAACTTATTTAGCCCGTAGTTAGGACTATTTACCCCAGCAATCGGGAAAATGCGATACAAACATCGAACATCACATTTTGTTTCAGCCATCTTGTGCTTTTTTCAGGCATGTGTGCATTTTTTTGCAAAACATATGCACTTTTTGTACAAAACCAGGCAGCACACTTAGTTTAAAAACCGCAAATTCCCTATACATCTACCTAATTTACCCATAGATGGAAGTAAGACAATGATCAGTAGTAGTTAGAGCTACTCCTGTGGACTACTGCAGTAAGGTGGTGAAATGGATGGTTGGTTGGTTGGTTGGTTGGTTCCTGTCATGACTGACAGCTCGTGACCACGTAGATGACTGCGCCACAGATGATGATTTTCAGCAAATGAGTAACAATCACAGAGAGGGAGTCATAGATCTTATTTGGTCAAACCATCAGGACCAAAGTCTGCCTTTCTTTCTCTTCTCTTCAATCATGCCTTGCATAATAACCTTCTCTAAGTTGTTACCCTTGCGTCGTCTGAGATGTGACCAAAGTAGCTCAGCATCTGGGTGTTGACAGAGTGAAGAACTCATTTAGACTATCTACAACCATCTACCATCTTAAGAAATTATATTCTTAAACAGCTAAGAAAGTTTAAGCAATTTCATTGGTTCTTAGAGAAATCGGCGACATTTAGATGAGACAATTGAATACGGGGAGGTGGGGCTTAAGTTTTAACAATGCGTGATCCGTCCTTCACAATGCGTGGTTTGCTCCATAACGCGCACTTCTGCAGTGCGTCTTTGGCGCCTTTCCTGCGTTTATGCCGGCGCCGCGACGCTTACGCATGGTGTACTCATCGCATGGGATTGGATGGAATGTTTGTGGGTTATAGACCATTTCAAATTGAGATCGGAAATCTTCGGAAAAACAGGTCACGTGTAGTAGGTGCGTTGTGCGTTATTCGCAACAGTTGATCGCATTCACAGCATTGTCCTAGTTGGTTGTCCGCCTAGTGATTTACTATGTTTACATACACGCGTGCACACATGAGAAGTAAAACGTGCAACGAGATTATTTTGTTTTTGTATCAACAAAGGCGTTGACCGGCAAATTCCAAATGTATCGAGCAGATGGTAAAAAGTGAAAATATTACCCCAAATCTCTTTTATCTCACTGTTTTTTGTTACTGAAATGCCGCAACATCAACTTTGTGAGGGATACAATCTATCATCAACACCAGCGCAATCTACCACACGGGCAGACAGGTGAAAAACATGTTTGTTTTTCTCCGGCACATGGGCATGACCTGTGAGCTGACAGGTCATGTAACCGAGCGTCAAATCACTCGGCTAATCGGAAGCATTCGGAACTGATCGTATATTTTCGTATTTGAAATGGTCTATTCGGTCCTAGCAGGGGTAAAAGTTGTCAAATGTGGACAAGCATTATTTCTTTGATAATGTCTTAAGTATTATTGTTTAAGAATGAGAATAAAGGTAGTAGTATTTTTTTGCATAGAACAACTCCGCCTGCGGCGTCGTTGTTCTATTTAAAATAATACTATCGTCCGCATTTATGTCAGACAATATAACACGGGTACGGTCTAAAAATAATACCTTTATTCTCTAAGTACAAGCAAAGCATGAACATGATGATGGTGCATAGAAGGAACACACGTCTAAGAAACAGGGTGGGAATAATAGGGATTGAATAAAAATAGAAAGAAAGATTGCAGCTGTGCCACATCCATGATATAGCAAAAGGCTAGAATTCAAATACTAATGAAAATGAACAACAACTCAATTCAACGCTATCCTATAATCAATCCAATCAAATTATATCATCAACAGTTTATTGGTATCTATGATCAATGATGCGTCACATGGTCGTAGCAATTTCCGATTAGCCATATAATCTCGCTAAATGCTCTAGTTTCAGAGCTCTCACCACCTTTTTAGCCGGCTAATCTCTCTATGTTATCCTACTTTTTAAGGATAATTTGAATGATTATCCTAGAGCCCAAGTTTTCTGCTTTGTAAATTCAACTTTTGCCTTCTTCAGTTTTCTATTTGAGCTATAGCTCAATAAACACACCTCCATTCAGGATACACACTTTTATTATATATTTTGAGTGTTTAGACCAAGGCAAACATTAATGTTCATGACATATTAGGCAAAACGATTTGCTTGTGAATTTTTTAGATTGACAATATTGGAAACAAAAACATGAAATTCTGTCTTCTAAAAGACAAAGCAGAAAACTTGGGGCTCTGAATTAATGTATTCGTCTAAAGAAATGGAGAGGAGTATCGGTTTTTACAGAGCTTTTAGCCGGATTCTCTTTAAAAAAAACCACTCTAAGCTTTCAGTCTAGACACCAAACATGAAAGATGACTATCTTTTAGTCTAGGCACCCTCTTGCCTCTCTGTGTACTAGCTATCGATGCTTTTGCATATCGTCAGCCTGCTTCGATAATTGCCTAACTCACTTTTCAGCGAAATTGAGTTTTTTGCATAAATTATGACTTCATTACATTATGCACATGCTGTAATAATACATTGACAAATCAAAAGTGTTGATAAATGCACAATTGCAATTCTGCCTAAGTCAGCATTGTGAGTTAGGCAGATTGTAATAATTATGTAAAATGTTTAAAATGGGTCCTATAACAAGCCACATTTCACTTAAAGGTATATCCCCAACCTAATTCTATCCAACATGTACTGCTCCTGTTGGAATTCACCTGTACTATTCATGGTGCAATTCAACATTATCGGCAGCCTGCTTCGATAACTGCCTAACTCACTTTTCCAATTTTTGTTGTTTTCTCAAAACTAGAAAAATGAGTTAGGCAATTATCGAAGCAGGCTGACGATATGCCGCCTCTCGATCCTCAAATATGAACTTTTATTTTCAATCAGAAAATGTATGGACAATGCTCCGAAACTTGCGCTGCAAATAATGTCCGATGTATATTCTTTCGTTGTCAAAAAATAAATCACAAATACAAACACCTCTACTAAAAGCAATATCTTGATGAATAGTTGACAAAAAATTCCAAATAAGAGTGATTTTAGAGGGTTTTCATGGTAAAAAGTAATAAACAAAGTACAACTGGCACAACCAATTTATCTAAAAGTATGCACCATGTTATAGAGAACATATTGGGGAAATATCAGGATATAAATCTCAAAAATAGTTGATTTAGAGCAATTTTAGAGGTATTTCCCCTTGAAAATGTCTGTTTTTGATGGTTTCCATAGTAACAAGCAATAACCAAAGTACAAATGGCACAACAAATCCATCTAAAATTGTGCACCATGTTATTGAGAACATATTGGTGAAATCTGGGGGTATAAATCTCAAAAGTATTTGATTTAGAGCAATTTTACTAAATCTCCTATATTTTTATGGCGGCCATTTTGAAATTCAAGATGGCCGCCGCACCATTGCTCTAAAAATGTGGTTCCGTGGTTTTTTGAAATCAGCGCATCAAAACACCCCTATGTGCCAATTTTCATGCTTCCTGCCAAAAGTGAACATCTTATTCACACCCGATTCACTATAATAGTGTTTTACCAGCAATTGATTGGTGAAAATGGTTGAAAAATAAGTGATTTTGACATATATTTCGTCAAACCGCCATTTAAAAAGTTTCCATGGATACCACTCAAAATTGAAATGCAAATTTCGCATCCAAATTATGTATAATAGCATATGATACTAAAAGCAATATCATGATGAATAGATGACAAAAATCTCCAAATAAGAGTGATTTTAGAGGTATTTTTGCCCAAAAATGTCTATTTTTAATGGTTTCCATGGTAACAAGTAATAACCAAAGTACAAATGGCACAACCAACCCATCTGAAATTGTGCACCATGTTATAGAGAACCGTTGGTGAAATATGGGGGTATAAATCTCAAAAGTATTTGATTTAGAGCAATTTTACTAAATCTCCTATATATTTATGGCGGCCATTTTGAAATTCAAGATGGCCGCCGCACCATTGCTAAAAAAATGTGGTTCCGTGGTTTTTTGAAATCAGCGCATCAAAACACCCCTATGTGCCAATTTTCATGCTTCCTTCCAAAAGTGAACATCTTGGCCATTTTTTGTTACATATCCGCTCCACTAGTAATGGCGCCTAGATATTCATGATTAAATAAATACATTGTATGTCTTATGTATGTATGTATTGACAAATTCATGAATATTGAACAATCTTGGTAATAGGTAACACAATATCTGCGTAAAATAAGGGAAGTGGTTAGGCCTGGCTGTGCCTATTCACCATAATAAACCAAACAAAGCTTATTGCCGAATTCTTAAGACATTGTCCTGGATTCCCCTTTGAGTACTGTATATTACGCAAACGCAAATAACAAAACTACTCTTCTTTTATATTATTCTACTTTATATTTAATTATTAATTTTCGTAACTGTTTCGTAACAAAAATGATATATTACAAATTATCATAATGAGTTGAATATGGCTTGTCCGTTGTCTGGGGTTATTTATGATTGTTATTCGTTGATTTATCAAGAAACTGTTGATGTAGCACACGTAGCCCGATGAAGGTAATCCAATATACATTATGTAGTATTGGTTGTTTGTAAACTCATGAGTTGATTACTTGTATAATTCTACAGTTCTTAATAATTATGACAACTCTGATATCACATTTATAATTACGGACTTTCGTCGCTCGTGTGTGCGTTTTGACTTCTTGTGTGTGTCCTTATCCCTCCTATACTTACAATGATTTAAACCGTAACAAAATGACCTTACAATTGTTTTATTTAGTCCCACTTAAGGCCTGCGAATCTCAGTCTCTACTATAGTACGATAGTTTCTCCCAGGGATGCACACGGCCCAGTCATCCAAGTTTTAGATTCCACTTTCACCTTTACTCCTCCATTCCAACATGTCACTATGTCAAGGTAGCGTAAATAGAAACCATAGAAATAGAAACCTCCAACCCGTCTGGAATTCAGTTCTGCAATTTGTGTATGTCGTCGTTACCAAACAAAACCATTAATTTAAACTCTTGTACCAGCTAGCCACACCGCCATACCTCGACGAACATATTTCATGCCGAGTTCAGACATACAATGATAAGATTAGATTGGTAATGGGCCCCTCACATGTATCCGTGTGAGCTGGGCGGCCCCTTACCGTCTTATAGAAAAATAACAGAGTCCCAACACGGTGAACAATTAGCAAGAAATGTCAATGGCCGCATTGATTTTTGTTTTGTAACCGGGTTCATACCATTCTATACCGGGTCATCATCGGCCTAGAACCGGGCTCCTCACCAGGTCCTTACTGGCCGGAACGCCTGGGTACCGGCCGAACCGCCTTGATAACGTCATCAAACGCCCTTTATAAGCTGAGCGCTCAATCTCGCCGCTTCACTTAAATTCCGGGAATCTCTGTATTACTCACATGTATCCGTGTAACCTGGCCGAACCCTTACCGTGTTACAAATTGGTGCAGACGGCGGTAAACGGAGAGGACACACGGTGGGCCGTTTCCCGTCCGTTGAACACGTTGCCGGGGACATTGCCGGCAATCCGCGCCCGGCAGTAATTTTAAGCATGCTCAAAACACCTGCCGGGTGAGTAAAAGCGGCGGCGAACGGTGAGAGCCCGGTTTGAGGACGGTATAAAGCCGGCGCACACGTTTCGCGCCCGTTCTCAGGGCGGAGGTGGAAGGAGGCCACCTTACCGTCTAATAGAAAAACAAAAGAGTCCAAACAATTAGTAAACAAATCTCAACGGGCGCATCGATTTTTTGTTGTGGTCACCTGGTCCTCACCGGCCGAGTACCGGGCTCACCGCCCTCATACATTTGTAGCTTACCGTTTTCACCGGGTGCATAACACCTCCTCACCGTGTTATCGGTCGATACCGTTCTACACCGAGTCTGTACCGGGTTATCACCGGCATGGTACCGGGCTTACCGGCCTCATACAGTTTTAGCTTACCGTTCTCACCGTGTCCTCACCATGTGCATACCACCTCTATACCGGGTCCTCACCAGTCGTAACGCCTGGGTATCGACCGAACCGCCTTGAAGGGCCTCCTCAGGCTTTCTTTTTTTGAAATAGTCCAGACGCTAAACATTTCTTGTTTTTTGTTTTTTGCCTTATTCATTTTTTGTGAGAGTCCGTTCTGCGAACGGTTAACCAGGCGGCATGCGCCCGTTCGCAGCCCATCGTTGAGATTGTCTACGTCCACCACCGTCCATCACCGCCCTGTGAACGGGCGCGAAACGGGTGCGAAACGGGTGCGCCGTCCTTATACCGTCCTCATACCGGACTCTCATCGTTCGCCGCCGCTTTTACTCACCTGCCAGGAGTTTTGAAAATGCTCAAAACTCCGGTGGCCGCCAAGTCCCCTGAACGTGTTCAACGGATGGGAAACGGCCCACCGTGTGTGCCGCCGTTCGCACCCATTTTCCACACGGTAAGGGGCCGCCCAGCTCACACGGATACATGTGAGGGGCCCATAATGTCAGACCCGCCTGCGATAATTACAAGCTCTCATCAGGCCCCATTTCGACGCCCATTACTTCCAGAAATATATCCGTCAAGTCACGTATTAGTTCGGTATCGCTGGAGATTATAGCTGAATTACTAACTGTCTAGGTTGACAACCAAATCGCATATGAATTGAATATGAATATGAACTGTACCGATACGACCGCCCGATTTAATATACCCGGGATGAGTCTTATACTTCCTGTTATTACGCAATAGGGCGGAAAATAGTCTCATCGCGTGCCGCTTAATACAATAAACTACGCCAGCTGGACGAGCCGGTACGTCACTAGATTTAGGATTCACATCACCAATATCTCAAATTCAATTCATCATAACAGAAGTTAGTGTCCAGTCCCCAATCTTTATCCTTGGTCCCTGCTTTTCATCATTTGGACGAACGACATATTAGTATTACATCTAGTATGCTTAAACGAATCCTCTATACAGACGACACAAACATTTCCCTCTTACACTCGATAAAGACTTAACTAAAACATACATGTCTCCAAAACTAAACGCGAGTTTATAATTTTAAACGACGTATTAATAACAAAACCTGATTTTAAACTCCGCAAATCTCGACCCCAGAGTGGTCGTTACTGGTATTCAATTCATTGTGGCCCAAATGGGTTACATAGAATCGACCGAATTCCTCAAATGCACATTTATTTTGAAGACTACACGATCTGCATGTCAGCTTTACAATTGTATAGTTAAACGCGCGTTACACTACCCCATACTCATGTTTAAAGTTAGACACTTTGGAGTGAGTCAGACGCATGTTTGAGGTAAACAAATGTTCGAGAATTGCGTAGCGACTTGTTTAAAGTCAAAGTTAAAAGCGTGTTTCTTTGTTTTTATATTTTATAGCAAAATAGGTTTGGGTTGCATTGCATGTTTTTATGTAACAATCCCAGGGTGGTGCTTTTAAATAAATCAAAGTTGAGATGTTCATAAAATACATGACATAATTCATATAATTTTATATATGTATCATTATATTAAATACATGCCTATTATTAAGCGATTTGAATTTGTAACACACAAGTAGAAACATGTGTCTAATTTTTCATTTTTTGTTTCATTTCTTTTCCAGACACTGACGCGAGCTTTATGAACTTCATGAGCATGTACGGCGACACAGTGATTCCTTGAAGTGAAATGAACTGTCTTCACTAATTACTGTCTTAACAAAAAAATATTAAATTAAAACAAATAATTAAATGCAAAAAGGTTGTTTAAATAGAGTAGTTTTTGTGTTCCACTCTGGGAGAAAGTCTAAATAAGTATGATGGATGGCTGCTCTTTAATTAAACTAAACGTGTAATTCTTCGTTTTAACTATCATAATATTTGCAAGATTTATGCTATCACTTGGCATTGTTCATGTTGTTGAGGAAAATGGGTGCTTGGAAACATAACTATATAAATATATAATCATAATAAAGAATATCAGCAGAAAACAAAGGCGTAAAAATGTGTGCTTTTTGTGTTTGAGTTAACCAGTGATTCCACTGGAAAATATGACTAGAATCAAGATATTCCTCATAACGTATATCTATTTCTCTATTATGAATTATTTTTTTACATAATATTTAATGAACCATGTGCGTGTTCATGTTAAACAATCTTGATTCGGTGTTTGTAAAAACACGTACTCGTGTACACGCGTACGTACGTAGGTACGTACGATTGATCATTCTGAATTTTCCCTACTACTTGTACTAGGCATAGCACACATAACATTCAAATGATTGAGACATGTACAAAATTGGAGTCAAATGAAAGATTGCAATGAAAGATTTATTTTCCAAAAAGAATTATGACAATCGGTCAATGCATTCTTGTGTTACGGTGTTTTGAAATACTCCGAAAATGGCCGAAAACCTGCCAAAAACAGTAGCAATGCCCACAAATAGAATTTATCAGGATTTAGAGAGCTCAATTTGTTAATGATGTAACATTCAAAACACCATTTACACATATTTTTTAACAATTGAATATCTATATACCATGTTTAAATATAAAATATGGTAAAATTATATTGCATTAAGCTAAAATAACCTAGTGAAATTGGTCATTTTGACCAGTTTTACTGACCGCAATAAAAAAAGTGATAAGTCCAGCTAATTAATATGCGTAAATGTTATAAATCCAGATGTGAATGGTGTATTGCAATCAAACTTGGTATACTGGCTAACTGTATGATACCCAATCTTTTAAACTATAATTTAGTTTCATAAGCTTATTAAATATGCAAATTAGCTAATTATCTATTCAAGTCATTGTCGGACATTGCTCATTTGCATATTAAAATATGCAAATGAGCAATGTCCGACAATTTTTTTCCCATCACAAGAGTGATCGGTAATAGATATATAACATGTATACCCAATTTGATTGACAAATATTGATGGATTTAGAAATTAAACAAGCTTTTCCATTTCTTAAATACCCATAATTTAATTCTCAGTCTTTTCCTTACATTGTCCACTCAAAGGATGCAAAATCTGAGCATATCACTAAATTGTTTGAAGTGTTTAGTACAATATCTCAGGTTAGGTTTAAATCGGCCAAATATATTCAAGTTCAGAGCAAATTTCGAAAATTGGTAAAAACCGTCCTAACTAAAAAACTTGATGATAAGTATTTATACCTGAATCAAGGTTATATAGTGTAAGGTCATGACTACCATATATGGCAAGCTCACTGCCCTATAGGGAGTGGACAATGTGAGGATAATTAATTTTATATAGGGGTGTTTTTCAAAGTGGAGCTGCATACATTATATGAAGAGATTGTTTTGCATAAGGGCTTACAGACCACCCTACATGTTACTCATTTTGCATTATTAATTAATCAAAATATTGTATGGCTGTCTTCATGACTTGGATTAGTGCATCCATGCACGCCAATTGAGGCAACGATACAAGCCACATTCCACATCGTGAATAGCCATCCATTCAAAGCTATTCAATAATGCAAAATGAGTAACAGGTAGAAGTGGATGTAGGCCCTTTTGCAACGCAGCTCTTCATATGTTGTTGTTCACTGGTGTAATGCTCCCAGTGGCAGACTCTGTGAGTGTGCATTGTGCTATGCCTATTTGTACCATTTATTATTTGTAAGCAACCTATCGTTTGCTGCGCTCACGGTCCATCCCGTTAACCCCGTAGGGCACAAGGGACAGACCCGACGTGCGGAGCACCAAAGGGGAATGGGGCCCCCATCGTTCGGTTGAGGGTCCAATTCAGATTGAGCCCCGCAGAGCTATAAAGCCGCCATCGCTACGTGGAGAATTGAAATTGGTCAGATAAGATAAAACACCGGGTATAAGCTTGACTGCACACAAATGTATAAACGGTATCTTTTACCATTGTGAAGTACATGCACAGAGGCCAAACGTGACTGTACAATCGTATGTGCACTGCCGCGCAAAAGTATGTCTCCCCCTGGAAGCTTGCAAGTTATCACTGTGTTGTCCACAAAGTATTAAACCATCAGACCCAATTACTATTTCATTGTGTTCATTGTACATTTTATACCAATAAATTCATGTTTCCTATTCAGATTCATGAATTAAAAGCATTACAATTCATGATTTTATCGAGCAAGTCAAAATTCCAATGTAAATCGCTGTAGTTAATCACCTCATGAATATCAATTAGCTCATTATTGGCAGTGTAACGCTATATGGTACAGGAAAAGGTAGCTCATTAACATAATTTCCGTGATACCCATCGTGTTGGAAAATGCGATTCATGTAACCATGTAGTATTTGTCCTCCCCGATAGGAATACCGCTGTTGGCATATTAAAAATGTGTGCTAAATACCCCATTTACGTAAAACAAAACATCAGTCCCTAAACTTAGTTATAGCATATACCAAATGTAGCATCACTGTCCATTCAATGAACGTCATTTGTATATCGATTCCTTTATCCGTTGTCTATTATTTGCAAAGACGCTATCGAAATGGGCAGACGGGTTGCCATTTTGTAGCTTTGGAATCAAGGATATTGGCTAAACACATTCTTAGAGAAATCGATTCAATACCTGAAATCATACAATAACGCCTAAATATGTCAACAGAATCGGTACCAAAAGGGAATTGAATAGGGGTGTTGCTGTTTTGAATCCACATATAGTTCTTATTGTAGGATAAAGGCCCTGTCACACCATAACGTATCGCCTCAACGTATGCCAACGTATGCGAAATATCGAAAAATACGTTGGTGTACGTTGGCGTACGCTGAAATAAGTTAGGGGTACGTTGGGGATACGTCGTTTACGTTAAGAGCACGCTGTGATACGCTGTGACAATTTGGACCACGAAAAAATATTGAGCATGCTCAAAATTTCTCGGCGTACTCAACGTGTGCTTAATACGTTCTGCATAAGTTCCCGGTAAGTTTGTGGTACGTTAAATATACGTTGACATACGCTGACATACGTTAGTGGTACGTTACTCGTACGTTACTCGTAAGTTGGTATACGTTGATGAACGTAGGCTGGGGGAAACGTACAGCCAACGTAGTGATAACGAGTTGATGTGCGGTATGTCTAACGTATGCCTGACGTATTTCCAACGAGTTTCGACGTATTCTCACGTATTCACCTTATGCCGGGCGATCGTGTAAGGCCCTGTCACGTATCCATAGCGTATCCATAGCGTATTGAACGTATACATAGCGTATGACTAACGTATTGATAGCGTATCACTAACTTATAACATACTTATGACAGCGTATCACAGCGTATGCGAGCGTATGACTAACGTATGCTTAACGTATACTTAACGTATTCGTAGCGTATGTCTGCCGTGTTCGACGTATCGTCAACGTATCCTCGACGTACAACGAACACGTGGCTTATTATGCCGCTGTAGCACGTATAAATACTGCGCCGATCTAACATTACATCATTCCCGCCGATGTCATCAAGCAGTTAACATGCCTCCCAAGAAGAAGCAAGCAACCAGGGCCGAGGCCGAGGAGGAGGAAAAAGCAAGAAGGCCAAGACAGACCATGAAGAAGTGAGGATGAGATACTTAAGGGACCCATTTATATACTCAAACCCTCCATAAGTTCCCAAAACGCCGAATGCGCGCTAGCTGTACGGTAGCCCTGTCACACCATGGCGTATCGCCTGAACGTATAACAACGTATGCGAAATATCGAAAAATACGTTGGCGTACGTTGGTGTACGCTGATACAAGTTAGGGGTAAGTTTGGGATACGTCGTATACGTTAAGAGCACGCTGTGATACGTTGTGAAAATTTGTAACACGTCGAGCCCGCGAAAAATTATTGAGCATGTTCAAAATTTCTCGACGTACTCAACGTGTGCTTAACTTACGTTCTGCATAAGTTCCCGATAGGTTCGTGGTACGTTAGACATACGTTTACAAACGCTGACATACGTTAGACATACGCTGACATACGTTAGAGGTACGTTAATCGTCTTAAGTTGTAGGTTGGACTTATAGATTTACCCTTCTAGATATTTTAATAGTTATCATCTAGGCTGCGTTTACTTGAACTGGCAACACTTGTCCCGCCGTGTACGAAACTCAATTTCTGCAACGGCATAAATTACGTGTTCGTTGTACGCCGAGGATACGCTGAGGATACGTCGAGCACGGCAGACATACGCTACGAATACGTTGGTCATACGCTCGCCGATCGCATACGCTGTGATACGCTGTCATAAGTTTGTTATAAGTTAGTGATACGCTATCAATACGTTAGTCATACGCTATGTATGCGTTTAATACGCTATGGATACGTCCATTCCATCACCGATGTTGACGCAATTCGTTGGGAAGTTGGACGTTCTTGGACGTTCTCGGACTCTGACAATTTTCGAGCTATTTTTTGAATACGTCGGCATACGTTCAGGCCACGTTCAGGCCATACGCTATGGTGTGACAGGGCCTTAACGAAAATCCACCCAGGCCTATATAATAACGTAATATAACTTTGCTCTATTTTTGTTGTATTTTGTGTATAAAAAGCGCAAACGTGAACAATTATAGCTCAACAGACATCTACGAGGTTAATAAAATGAGTGATTATAGAAATCAATCTGGTAACCCAACAAAGAGTCTGATGGGCCAATATATTCTATGGTTCAAGTGCATCAACTAAGAAAACATGCAAAATAGAATATACAAGAAACACAAATAATAGGCATGAGTTAAAAGTGACAATGAAAATGACATAAGGATAAGATAAAAACCCTGACATAGAGAACAATATCCGATCTAAATAAAAGAAAAATACATTTCTGGAGGTCAATGAAATCAAGAGAACCTAAACAACGGACTCGGGATGAGGGAAATGTCAGTATGAAGGCCTTGAGCGAATTTGCTTAAAACTACGCCATAACACTGTCGCGCGTTATGATGATAATTTACGGTACCAAATCCTACAGGTGGTATGCAATCTTGTGGCAAATATCAATGATTAGACAAATATAAATGCGGCAATTTATTGTGTGATATTGTTGAGGCCTACATTTAGGAAGATTAGCCGAACTTCTAACAGTTTACAGATTTCCTTATTTTTTAGGGGTAGGGATTACATTGCTTTCCTCAGCAGATAGCTTTTTTGGTGTGTATATAAAGAGCAAATGTGAACAATAGCCCAACAGACATTAACAAAGTTAATGAACTGACTGATTACAAATCAAATGGGTAACTCTCTACAGAGAGCTGGGCCAATCGATTGGTTCACTGCAACTCAGAAAATCATCAAAATAAAAGTTAACACAATTGGGCTAGTAAAACACCCAATGAAAGTGGCGTGGGACAGGAATAAGATAAAAACACAAACATAGAGAACAACATCAAAAAACTTAAGAGAAGAAAAATAATATCTGGAAATCATTTACATCGAGAGAGCTTAGCCAACATACACTGACTAGTTGGAGAGAAAGTGTCTGTTAACACGACCCTTAAAAGATTGGAGTTCTTCCTCTAGGATGTTGCCAACAACATTATCTGAAACACTGTTCCAGGCTGCATGGATGAGGTTCTGTCTTAGCAGCACGTGCTGGCAGTCGGCAATGAAAGGGCACTGAGCTGGCATTGCAACACTGTAAGCATGGAGGGGAGCAACGCTGCTAAATCTTGTGGAGAGTGGTTGGTATGCTTTGATATTGATAGATCTATATATATTACATGGCTTTCTTGAGCAGATATCACCCATACATTACATTGCTTTCTTCAGCAGATAGCGGTCTATTACATTGATTTCTTCAGTAGATAGCACCCATATATTATATACATTGCTTTCTGCAGTAGATAGCAACCATATTACTATCGTCATCAGATATAACATCCATATCACTATAATTATTTACCGTTACTTAACTTTACAGAAAATTAAAATGTTTTATTTACCAAAATGTATAATGTTACCTGAAACTGCGATGTGAAAATTGATTGTGATTTTAGCACTAGAGATCTGCCACATCAAGTAATTTGTATTGACGTTGATTTTTTCTTCTTTTGATTATCTTAAAGACAAGTTCACCTCTTTAAAAAATTGTCAATCTTGACATTATATTTCACGCATTATTTGGTCTTAAAACAGCATTTAAGATTTTTGTCTAGGATTTTCAACTGAAAAAAACACACATAAAAAACACACCACAACAAACAAACTCATAATGTGGCTAAATATGCATAGGTGGCATAACAAATTATTTACTAAATATCAAAACGATGTCGTATCTACCAATAATGTATAAACAATATAAATACACACATTTCAAATTTTAAAAAAGTTGATAAATATAATGAGGTGTTAGATCAATTAAAATTCATCCCATCCGCTTTCATCTGCATTATTACTTTGATGTTAAGAGATGATAATGAACAAACAAAGAATACGATTGTATTATTTCCCTGGATTAGTACTTGGATATGACATTAATAATATGTTATAAAATAATTAAATGCACAATCCTCGATATGCGTTGATATTGGTTGCGACCGCTGTTTTGAAATGGCAATAAAAGATAATGATTAACTTTAAATGTCACTCCGTCCCTTTTACAAACTTGAAACAGTATTTCAACTGTCCTTGATCAGGCTTCTAAAATTATTCAGACAAATGACAGTCCGATCTCGTCCATAACTAGCTGGCGTACAATTCATCAGAGACTACAGTCCCTCCGTGCCACACTTCGGCACACATAGTTGAATACCGTGCTATGATTAATGACTTTGGATTTACGAGCGAATAGCTGCATTCCGGAGTAAATTCCTAAAACGGACTCGCGTCTATTTCCTCCAAAAATAGTCATGATCAATGGGATCGAACTCGAGGTGGCAACTCAATTCAATAACGACACAAAGACACGCGTTAATGGGTTCGCCATGAATTCAATAGAGAAGTGTTGCTATAATAGTACATACCGCACTCAATTTAGGCATTGGCACTTTATTTTGCTTAATTAAAGCAGGGAGGTGTTAAATAGAAAGGAGTGCACGAAGAGGCAATCTATTGTCCGCACGTGCGTTATGCCAATTAGTTATCAATGCCGGGATTAGCATTAAGTTAATCCGTTAGATGATGATCGATCGCCGAGACTCGAACCAAATGGAAATTTTACTGACCCACAAGACATTGCTTCAGCGACACCTACATCAAAACCTAGTGCCGCACACATTAATGTTATTCACAGACAGAAGTACTTCCGGTACTTTTTTCCGAAATTGTCACACATTTTTTACATTTGGGCCAACTTGGGCCTTAACAAAATTACATGCAATAGATGCGGAAAATAGTCTACTTTAATTTGCTTTATGTTATAATGTCCGCAATTATCCGCGTAAAAATATGATAACAGTATGAAAAATAAGTGTTTTATACTTATAAATTGTGGGGAATTGCCGAAAATGTCGTAACTTTCGCTATAATCGTCCAATTCTGATCGCGTTTTTGCTGTCATAACTCTTAACTTCGCAAGGAATTAGATACTGGCGAAATTTATTTACTGGCCGGAATTACGTCACGAAGAAATGTTCTCGAAAATGTTTCTCCGCTAAAGGTCACAACCGGTCGTTTTTAAAACAGGTCCCTAGTGCGATCAAGTAGAGTGATGCGCGGTCGACTGTGACAGAAACTCGTAACGCAGGCTTCTAATGAATAGGATGCTTGGAGTGGTAGGGCCTTTCATGGTAACTGACTGGTACAAAGGCGTAATCGGATAAGTGGTACTTGAGAGGGTACTCTAATTGGATTTAAAATGTCGTGCACACTCATTTCTATTTAACACCTCCCTGATTAAAGTATATTACAGGCTACAGCAGACTCCGCCTTCCACGGGAACCGCGCTGCACCGGCCGGAACCGTTTTGACGTCGTCCCTAAGCAATTTTAGCAACAAATGATCCCAAATCAAAGTCCCTAAGCTTATGCCCCTAATATATTCTAATCACTCCCTTCAAGAGGAAATGTGTCCCGAATAAAGTAATATGCTATTTCCACGACAAAAACACTAGTAAAGAGCGCCATCCGTCGCCTATACCGGTTTCCGCCACAATAACATCAGCATATGATTTTGGTCGTATGGGGCTTATTCTAATCGGCCATCAGCGTGCCGTTAATGTGCCATCACGCTGTTTATAAGATGTTGCATACAAGTCTTCACGCACGCTTCCAAGAGCATCAATTTCATACCCAGGAAAAATCGTTTTGTAAAGTCTCAATATGCGATTTATTAAGATTCTTGTGACTATTTTTTCAAACGCTCTCAAGCGGAGATATTTCTAACGTACCAAGGTTTATGTCCGACGGGATGTCCGACAGTCGAGGTCATTACTATGTGTTAGATAACTGTCAGGATAAAACAAATCTGATAATTTGACAGAACATTTACCGCAGTCACGTTATATCATCCTTTATAACGTCGTTCAATGACCGCTTGTGCACAGTTCAAGACCATATAGAACAGATTATGGTCAATATGTGATGAGCGAATCCGGTCCCCGACCTTGTCTGTCATGGGTCATTTTCCTTAGTCTTAGATAAATTAAAGTAACACTCTGAACTCCGATATGACTTTATATCAAATGAAATATTTAACACAACATTCCGGGAGACAAGACCTGGATAGCAAAGTTGGTAAAATACAAAACGAAGTAGTTTTCTTGAGATCATAAAATAATGCCTTTTAAAACTTAAGCCTAGCCTAGAAACGTTTGTTAAATTCTCAATCGATCAACTCGAGGAAGTATATCACGTGATATTGCGGTTCTCATTTACTTGTGCACTCTTAGGGAGCACATCTAAACTCGACCGCCCGGCAACCGCCGGTTCCGTGGGGTTCCATGCGGTTGCAGCCGGTTTCTATTGTTCTAAACAATGATATGCGGTCCAACCGGGCGGAACCGGCGGTTGCGCGCGGTCGAGTTTTGATGTGCTCCCTTACCAAAACAAGTCATATGTCTTACGCACTGCAACAAACCATTGATCATCTGCAGATTTGAGGCGTATGCCTTATTTTGAGACTGATCTAAGTCATTTTCTAGGAAGTGCGGGGATCCTCAAATGACAGGGACCAAGGAAAAGATCAGAAGAGAGTCACAGGGCCAAACATGTATAAAAGTTTTAATCATTCGTGTGAATTCGCATTCAAAAACTACACTTAACGCGGATTCTCAAAGAAGGAAAAAGTGACCCTTAACAAGGATTACAGCTCGACGAGTCCTCAAGACAGAATTTAATCCGATAAAACGTATGAAGTAATTGTGTGATTCAGTTTTGTTAACACAGTTTCCTTAGGCCTAACCATTTCCGGATATTTGTACAATGATGACAAGTGACTATCGACCCAAGCAACTCTTAGCGCAGATTCAGGTTGTAACAGACTCTCTGAATTTGGCGATGTTGTGGTCGAAAAAAGCACCCTTAATCCGCATTTGCGTTCACGCGGATGACGACAACATTATACCTGACTGCCTCATTCCCTAGAGAGGTAACTGTTTTATATAAAAATTGCAAACCAACTTGCCCGTACGTTAGTCTTCCAGACACCAAACCCATTAACCCACAGATAGTCAATACGAATCTTAATCGCCAGTTGAGTAAACCACGAGTAAACACGTGAATTTATCTGAATTTGCATTCTATTTCGTCTAAACCAGCGCCCAGGGCTATGCCAACTGTGGGCTACTATAAAATAACCGCACTCAAGTAATTGTGTGATATTTATTTTGGTCTCTCTTGTCCATTGAGAAATTAAGGAATCTATATATTCTGAACGCAACGTTCATGTCCTGGGTATGCCATGTATAAAGATAAAGATGTAAACTTACCAAAACCCTTTACAATAGAATCGTTGACTAACAAATACCCTCGAGAGTAAGAATAAACTTAATCCGACCCTTAAGAACAACTATCACAGATGCATAGAAAAAAAAGTAAACATTTAAAAAAGAGAGGATATATTCTGCTTTAAAATCCATAATAAAATTTTAAAATTCCTTTTTTGACTGAAAGCGAAATGAATAGTCATTTTTAGTACGACCATGGTTTTGTATATGCATGCCTGAAATATGGATGACGCCTTTGCGAAATAAAGTGTCCGTTCTATGTGACTCACCCAGTATGCTACAGTTTATGGCGAAGTCGTCACAAATGAATGAAATACTTAGAAGTAATGGCATTTCAACCTTTTTATGTTAATAAATGAGTGTGTGTGTGTGGTTCTCTTTGGTTCTGTTTGATATGGTATCGTCATCTATAGTGAGCTATCTAGGACGGCTCCATTACAACTCTTTACGCTTACATTTGCAGTGCATGTTACGGATAGTTACCGGTGTGAAAGGAGCCATGGTCCGCCTGGATCCATAGTCCGGCCTCCTTTTAGACGTACACGGAATGAAGCGTGAAACTAGTGTTGCGTTTATACTCCCTTTCATAATCCCTTGGACATAATTCCATCAAATCATGCGTACGTGCGAGTTGCGTACGTATGTGCGTAGGTTCGCGTATTAATGCGTAGGTGCGTATGTGCGTAAACCCGGAAGTGCGTACCAGTCCCTTCAAAAGAATAATCGCGCATTATAATTGGTCAATCGTGAAATCGTCACACGCCGTGATCGCCGGCGCGTGACCTTGTTCATGTTTATCGCGCCTGTCAAGCATTTTGACGCCGCGCCTCGAAAACAACAACAAAATACGCTCGCGTGAAATAACGCGAATTATGTCCAAGAAATTATGAAAGGGAGTATAGAGATGAGTGTTCTATACCAACCTATACTTTACTGTACAAGGCGGACTATGGCGCCATGATAGCAGCAAATCCGGGGAGCAAATGGTTAAGAAATTGCAGATGAAAACTAATGATAGTTATTAGTGTGTTTCTTCTATAGGGACAGCAGATACACACCCATTACAGAGCAGATATTGACCAAATGCATTCGATATGTTTACAAAATACATTTGATATGTCTACAACATTTGTTTTTATCTTCAGTCTAGACATCCAAACATGAATTTCGTCTCAAATTTAAATCTTAACATACACGCAAGGGCATGATATTACACACATGTAAACATTCAAAAGGATTCTACAGACAGTTGGGCACCGTTATCGGTGGTGTGCAGTGATCATAATATTCGAGCGATATTAATTATTGCTCTTCAATTTCTACATCAATAAATAACAGCGAAAACTTGGAGACATATGTTGGACGTTTTTGCTGTTGTCACTCACGAAATCACAAAAGCAGCCTTTATTAATTCATACCTAGCATATTTATATTCCCGGTTTATATTGTGACTGTTTATAGAACAATATCTGGGGAGCACATATGGTTTTGAAACGCATTGAAACCCAAGTTGGCTAGGATGTCCACTTAGGTTTTAATTTTAACATGATTTTACCAACTTCAAAAAACATTTTGGTATATAACTCCCTGTGTCAGCCTTGGACTGGTATCGGAAAACCTCCATCCTCCGAAACTCTAGTGTGAAATTCTGATCGAAGCCGTAGATAAGATTATTTGAATTGATGTTTTGTTTTACAAAGAGGGCTGATTTTTCTGAATCTTTACATGTGTAAGTTCAGACATACAATTGTAGAAATGTACAAATCTCAGTTTTTAGGTAAAATTGAAGGCGCAGCCTCTAGCATATCTCTGCGTGTACGTCCCTTTAACTAAGACATGGAATACTCCATGGAAATACTCGGAAACTCAACTTACATACTTGTATTGACAACTGGCACCCAGGACGCTGTCGCCTTGAGCAGTTTTAGATCGGTTGTTTTAGCCCTTGATCGCTATCTACACAAAGACTGTACGTACCGATTCATTCCTAGCATTTGCTTTATAATCACTGATGGTATAAAGATTTGAGACGGCTATCTTTCCTTGAATCATCATCATCATCATCTTTCTTGCAGACCAATCTACAAAATGCATCTCCTCCTACATCGTACATGCTACTATCACCAGACTTGGTCAGTAGAACCCCCACCTAACCTTCATATAGGGTGTTAACAGTTTGGGGTCAAAAGCCCCACAGGGGTCACTGGGGTCAAAAGGTGATTTTTACTTAAAACGCTCTTGCAATTTAGTGAAATGACCTAAGATCGTCGAAATTTGTCCACATATTCCTTATGACCGTACGGTTTTTAAAATTAACAATCATTTGGGATCACTAGGGGTCAAAATGTAAATTTTCAATTCGATCACTTAAAATGTATCTTGTCTCAGAGGAAATTACTGATAACCTTCATAATCGATCGAAAGATTCCTTGGGTCGATATAGGGTGTTTAGCGATTAAAAGTGGCATGTCATACGGGTCATTAGGGGTCTTTGAAATGTACAGGTTTAAAACATAAGACATGCTCTGATTTTGACTGGACTACATTTTTCATGTGCCCATTGATAAGCCAAGAAAATAAATCAATGATAAGTTTGGGGTCAAAGGTTAAGAAAAGGTCACGAGGGGTCAAATTGGAAATTTTCAATCCATTCACTCAAAATACTAATTGTCCGAGAGGAAATGACTGATGATTGTCAGAATTGGTCAAAAGATTCCTCGTATAAATGTTCATAAAGGGGTTAAAAATAAGTAAGCCCCCCCTAAAAAAACTGACGGATTTTGGCAAATTTCATGTTACCGGAAACATCATTTTGGGGATATTTGACTTTTTGGGGAAAAGTAAACATGATATAAAAATGGGAAACGTTGTACGGATAGCTAAGCGTTTTTCCTTTTCAGAGAAGTTTCAATTTCTTAAAACGTCTAATTGTGTGGGGGTGTTACGCAAACAAAATTGTATAGGAAAAATCACGAGAGACTTTTTAAATTTACTAATATGGACCAAGTGCCACTTTTTCTGAGAACATCGTTTTGGGAAAATGAGACAATTTTAGGAAAAGTAAAAATTATATTGAAAAAAACGCCCTTTCTGTGAGAAGCCAAGCACTTTTCTTTTCACAAGTTTTTAAATTTCTCAAAACGATTAATCCTGTGCGGAGTTATGCAAACAAACTTGATCTAATTTTCGTACACAAAAATTACGAGAGACTTTTTAAATTTACTGGTATGGACCAAGTGCAACTTTATCTGAAAACATCATTATTGTGAAATGTGACTGTTTTGGGAAAAGTAAACATGATATCGAAAATGTAAAACTTTCTTGTGGTAGCCAAGCGTTTTCTCTTTTCATAATCAATTAAACTTTTCGAAACGTCTAATTGTGTGTGAAGTTATGTAAACAAAAGTATGTCACACGGGGTCACTAGAGGTTATTGAACTAAACAGGTGTAATTCTGAGGACATGCTCTGATTTTGACCGGACTACTTTTTTCTTGTGCGCATTGATAAGCCAAGAAAAAAGTCAATCATATGTTTGGGCTCCAAGGTCAAAAAAAGGTCACTAGGGGTCAAAATGTGATTTTCACTTAAAACGCTCTTGCATTTTAATGAAACGACACAGGATACAGGAACTTCAGAATCGGTCAAAATATTCACGTTTACCATCCCCATAAATAATACTCAGGTTTTTAAAATCGAGGAAATGACTGATGATCAGGATTGGTCAAAAAATTCCTCGTATCAATGTTCATATAGGTTGCTCCTGCACTAAAGTGACATGTCACACGGGGTCACTAGGGGTCATTGACCTATACAGGGGTAAAATTGAAGACACTCTCCTATTTTAATCGGACTTGTTTCTTCTTGTGCGCATTGATAAGCCAAGACAAAAAGTCAATCATAAGATTGGGGTAAAGGTCAATAAAAGGTCACTAGGGGTCAAAATGTAAATTTTCATTCCATTCTCTCAAAATGCTACTTGTCCGAGAGGAAATGACAGATGATTGTCACAATTGGTCAAAAGATTCCTCGAATTAATGTTCATATAGGTTGCTCCTGCACTAAATAAAAGTGATTTTGACGGGACTACTTTTTTCTTGTGCGCATTGATCCGCAGAAAAGTCAATCATCATAACCAGGTCAAAGGTCAAGAAGAGGTCACTAGGGATCATTTTCTCATAAAGAAATCAAGGTGGCCTGGTCTTAGACCAGAGCAAGATCTAGTTTAAATTGAATTTTAAACTGGTTAATTTCTAATGTAATATTTGAATACGACTTAACTACTGTTATCCCGCGACAGTGCCATTTGCATTTGCATTTATATTGATGTAGTGATCTAATGCGATTACAGGACACGCATTCGCGTTTGGTTATGGTGATTCTTGAAATGCACGGGGAATTGCTAACACACCTGATTTCCATAAATTTATTATGAAGATCAGAGTTCCGACTATTGCAAATCCTAACAGCAATTTCCTATCCGTTTTTCGCATGTTCTTGAACTATTCTGCGGATGTGCAATGTGGCGCACTGCTGTTGTATTCTCGAAACAAGAAGCATCGTCTGCTACTTGAGGGACTTCATCAATATACTGAAGTACTCATGATAAGGCCAACCATGACAACGGGGAGGTCAGGGTGCAGACAGGCGTTGACCCGAGCCGTAATGCATTCGTATCATTTCAACCTCCCTCTTTCCAGGCTTCTTCTTTAACACAACTTACCAGGGGGGGGGGGGGGGGGGGGGGGGGGGGGGGGGGGGGGGGGGGGCGATTTTACTACAATCTAAATGTGAAAGAGTGAAAAATCACCCTTAAAAGAGTAAAATGTCATTCTTAAAATGAGCCAACTGAGTGACCAATCCTTTAGAGTGAAGTTCACTCTCGAGGAAGAGTAATACAATCCACTCTTATTGAGAGTTAACTTTCACTCTAAAGGATTGGTCACTCAGTTGACTCATGCTTTAGAGTTGAATGTAGGCTACTATGTTATTAAAGTTAGATACACGTAGGCCTACACAAATCTATAAATAAGCTTAATGTAATAGCGCTACGTGTTAGAGCTAGAACAAATATTTAATTGCTGAGTACATATTCTAGGTATACTGTAGTTTATAGCATAATTATGTAACGGTCAAATCTGAACCAGTTCATGATTCAAATTAACGACCCCTACTTACATTTATAAATCATGCAGTACACGCAGAGCATGATGTATAAAATAACTGGTCAAGCTAGTACATTTTCTGTGCAAACGGTTATGATTATAAAATGTTTTGTAAAACTCTTCATTAGCACGGTGTCACTACCGCTATGACCGTTGGCGAACGACTGTTACAGCCCAATACGTGCAGAAGCCCAATTCATGCAAAGGTGCACGCATTGGGCCGTAACATATAACACATAGTAATTACTGCAAGAGCAAGTGAACCTTTAATTCAGAATCAAACATTATAAAACCATGAAACGCCTTTTATTTGGTTTGGTTTCACTACAATTCAAACTCAAGTCAAACAAAGCCTAGTCAGATTTATCGCTGATGTAATTGTAAGCTTAATTAATTTGTAGACACAATGAAATAATAGAAGTTAAGAGTTTGTATCGTGCAATACCATAATTATTCCTGTTCTGTTAATGAATTGTTATAAACATGAAGTATTGTATGCCATTTAATAATGAGCATTTTCAGCACAAGCTTAACATCTATGGCCTAGCATGCTAGCAACCGCTAAATTTTCAAATTCAGGTCCAGATTAATTGATTACACAAATTATATAAAGCCATCATCGAAATTAATATCCCATCATAGTATAAATCCAATTTATTTCATGAAAAGACAGTCATGATGATCCGTGGACTGGACGTGTAGCTAGGAGGGGGGGGGGGGGGGATCCTGTCGGCTGAGATTTGCAATCACGTCGACCGAAATTGGCAGTCGGTTGAGATTTGGCCCTATTGTATTGTTTGCATGGCACTGTCGGTTTAGACTAGCAATATCGGTTAAGTACTTGTCGGTTCATTCACAATGTTGGCCCCCCCCCATATGAAAAACCTTGCTAGGCCACTGATGACGGTCGAAAAAAGAATCTCCCACGTGTTTTAAGTATTCAACATCGAGTATTTTAAACAGCAGTTGTCTTCGAACTGAACCAACTTAAATGAAATGAAATCAGTCAATCACAATCAGCTGTTTTCGTAAAATATTAATACGCCAATGACTTCATAAGTCACAGGCATTTCTACGCTGATGATCAATAAGCCAGTTTATTGATGGATATAAATTATTAAAAAAGTTTTTGTATTTGACGTGTTATATCGAACAAGGTTATTTATTAAAGAAAGAAAACTGTTGTTTACGTTAAAAACGGTTTTTACCCATATGCCCAAATCGTACAATTGACCTAACCCGTCCTGCCCTAACACGTACCGTAGCAGTACCTGCACCCTTACCCGTACCCTTACCATACCCTAACTCGTCGCGCCCGTACCCGTCCATAACGACGTAGTTACTTATACAAAAAAGAAACTCGTAAACTTTAAACTTGGAGATATTGTACTTTATTAAGAATTTGACAACGGTTCATAACTGTACAAACTATGTGTTAGTTTTCCGTTTAGAGGAATAAATAAATAAATTACACATGTACGTTATCAAAAGCAAACTGAAAATGTCATTGCATTCCAACCACAACTTGTGAATATCAATTTGGCCACGCTCTCTCATTGATCGATGATTGGGTACATCTAATGCGGTCTGACGCCATCACGGCATGCACTGATGCGCATGATCTGGCGGATTTCAATGTAGGATTTGATACTTCCCTCGTTAGTCTATCTGTACAATATTCTCATTTTTTATAAATAATTATTCTTATTTAAGTACAGGTTGCATCATAAAAAAATCATCCAGATATGCATAAAGGCATATTCGTCATATTGCATGCTACAGTGTTATTAATTTGAGCTTTGTTACCACTAGTAACATCTTGTAGGGCAAACGTTGTCTAAAAATGACATTTACCCGAAGAGGACCATTTTTTAAGTGTTGAGCAGCATCTGCTCCATTCATAATATCAGCCAACGTGAACATGTAAGTGATTTGTTACCAATTGGAGCAACACATCTGTGTGACGTCTTTACTTAATTTACTTAATTGACTTTAATTGTCTTAATCGTAATAAAACTGTATAACATGTTATTGATGCAATCTGTATAACACTTAAAGGGACACGAAGTAGTATTGAAGAATTTATGTTTAAATTTAATTTATTTTAGAATTCAAGATGAACATTAATAATGGTCATATTTTGCCGTTAGTACAAATCTCAGTTAGTACAAATCTCAGTTTTTATCAAAAATGAGAACGCAGCCTCCAGCACATCTCTTCGTGTCCCTTACATATAATATTACATTTACACTATTGCATCATAGATGCCTAATAGAGTTATTTATTTAACATTTCTGTCATAAAATCAATACTTTCAACATTTTATTGCATTGTTCAAAATTGTTTTGATACAATAACAATATTGTTTTGATACAGTTGCATAATATAAGATTATGTGTTTCTAGACGTCAATGCAGGTTATTCTCAAAATGCATTTTAATTAGACCTGTTACGGCCTTAATGCCACAGGGTGACATTTTGATTGATGCTAAATAACAATTATCTGTAATTTTCATTTAATCATTCAACTTTAAGGATACAAATTCTCAAATTTCGCTCATTCTTTGGCTATTCAGCATCAATTGAAACAAGTTAATGCACATTTTTGTTGCAAATATGGTTACAAATGACACCCACATAGAAAAGAAATGCCGTAACCGATAACCTTTCATAATCCAAGATCGCCATCATTATGCAAATTAGGTTACCTTTGACCTTGAAACCCAAAATCACAGGAAATCACATGAAATTGCATCATTTTTAAGAAAACGGTAATCAAACAGGACACAATTGTGGGGTCACGGTTTGACTAGCAATAGGGTTAATGGAATTTCATGGCTGCAGGGTCATTCAGTCAACTACATGTCATCGTTTTCCAAAGTTTAGACATTTTTAGATTCGGTTGAGTTATAGTCTGATTCTATAATCATAATATTCAATAAGCAATTATGAACTATGAACAGTAATCAATTACAAATATCTATCTATCTACAATTGAGAATTGCGTTATGGGTTGTTTGTGGGGAATTTATAATATCCATCAGGAGGTAAACATGGTAATTAAACCGGTTTATAAATTCGCGGCCGAGTGCACCAGTAAAGGGTAAATCATAATTGAGAGCACACATCGGGGTGTATACAAGGTGAATCAAAAAACCAATATGCACGGCAGGATTGAAACGGTCGCCGCTGCTCTGTCATTGGTGCGTGCATTGAACCACAACATTACAGAAGGTGAACTATATTTGATACGCTTATACAAACAACATCAATTTCATGGTTCAATGAACACATAAAGATCAATGGTGGTTACAGTCTATGCACAATATTTTGATATATCCTGTAAAGCTATGATGCCGAATACTTCAGAATAATCACTGAATATATATACCACTGAACCGTCTATTTTAACGAACGATCTTTGTCATGAACATTTTGAATTTTTCGTACAGGTGTTTGGAATGTAAAAAGTGGTCGTTATTGTATAATGTAAAAGTGCTTTTTTATATGTGGACCGTTTCATTTCACCTATTCGAAGACAAACTAGACATTTAAATTAATGTTTATGATTACGCCACTTTTTTCATTTATTCATTCATGTCTTTCTCATTTACTTTTCACTGCGTTAAAGCGCCTGCAATTGAAGTGGGCGATGTTAATTGATGTAGGAATTTACCTCGGTAGTAACTACTTCGGTAATACTCAGATACTGAGAAAGTATGTTTCTCTCAATATATTATATAGCTGGCAATTTACGCTGTAGTTTGGCATTAGCGAGGTACTGTGCTGTACGTTACGCTAAATTGGTGCACTCGGCTGATGAGTATTTAGTATGGGATTGACAAAACATTTTATTATTGACATTATTAAATATATCAATTGATAATTACAAATTATTATAAACACATAATATGTATACATCATGAGTTGGTAATTATACATTATAATAATGAATACCATACCAAAGAAAAATAATAGTTATATATAACATAAAATAAGAAGGGGGCAAAGCAGGGTTAATACTCTACGTCATAATCCTTGCCCTATATAATTGCCCCCCTCTCCCCACGTCAGGTTATCTCTCCCACGACATTTAAATCCTAATCCTTGCACGTTCTGTGTGCGCATATCCAAACTGATTTGTCTTGTCTTCTATTCCCCTCGCCTTCCACTCCCTACAAAATATTTGATGCTGGTGCCGCCATCGTAAGGGGGCCACTACATAAAAGTCTATTGATGCATTAATTATTATGTGCTAAATGTTTAAAAAACTGGATACATATTTGGTATATAAAGGCAAATACAAATACACAAAATATTAAGTCAAAGATTATTTTGCGTTACAATCCAATATCGGGCACAATATACCAGGGGCGGAAAATAACACGATTGATTTCATATACAAATTCTGACGTGGTCTAAATAATATGTGCAAAATATATTCTGGCCATTGAAATTCTTTGGCGGGAATCTTGTTATGACCTATTGTTGGATAAATTTATGATGCCTTAACCAACGTTGAATAAACTAAAATGAATTATATTTTTATCCATGTAGCCATGAGCAATGGACTACAAAGGGGAATCGCACCCGGCCTATATTCTGCATTCAATAAAAATCGATGCGTGGCATCCACTTCCTTGCATGGACCGTGGTACCAAAATGGCCCACATATCATGAAACAGGTGTCTGACATTTATAATCCCCGACAAGATGGCAGCTAATCCAAAAACACGGATAACCTCTATAAGTACTATGGTCGAAATATAATACTAAGTAAAAGATTTATGTTTCATTTCACTCGTCGCACGGGCTCGTGGAATGGGACAATTTATATATTTACTTTGTGAACATATTTTGACCATATCAAAGTCTAATTAATATCATGCGATACCCCTTGTACAATTTATACTCAATTTTAAGAAACACATTATTATCTCCATATGCCAATGATACAACAAATATTAACGATGTACACTAACATGTTTTAAACGCACACAATGAATGGAGTATTACATTTTCATTGGCAAACAAGTTTATCAAACCACAACTAACCATCACTAAATATATACAAAGCTTAATGCCATCAGCGCGCAAAAAGTTAGGCAAAGACACAAATAGAGGTTGTCCATTTAGCCATGTGCAACGGACTACAAAGGGCCTATTCAACATTCAATTGAATCGGTGCGTGACATCCAATTCATTGCATGAACTGTGGTACCAAAATGGCCTACATATCATGAAACTGGTGTCTGAAAATCTTAAACACATTTATAATTCCCGACAAGAGGGCAGCTAATCTAAAAACACGGATAACCTCTATAAGTACTATGGTCGAAATATGATACTAAGTCAAATATGTATGTTCCATTTCACTCGTCGCACCGGCTCGTGGAATGGGACAATCGATATTTCACTTGGTGAAAATATTTTGACCATATCAAAGCCGATTCATTATCATGCTAGTCCCATTATACAATTTATTCTTTGTCAATTTTAAGAAACACATTATTATCTTCATATGCTAATGAATGCAACGAATATTAACAATGTACACTAACATGTTTTTCAATTTTGATTGCCCTAAACGGCAACAAAATGGCACTACGTATTAATCACACACAATGAATGGTGCATTACATGTTCATTGGTAAAAAAAGTTTATCAAACCACAACTAACCTTCTCTAATAATATATACAAAACGTAATGCAATCAGAACGCAGAACAGATAAGCAAAGAAACAAATATGTTATCCATGTATCCATGCGCAACGGACTACCAAGAGGAATCGCACCGGTCTATTCCACATTCAATTAAATCGGTGCGTGACATTCAATTCATTGCATGAACCGTGGTAACAAATTGGCCTTCATATCATGAAACAGGTGTGTCTTATTTTGGAAAATCTTAAAAACGGTTGTTATTCTCGACAAGATGGCAGCTAATTTATAAGTAATTATGGTCGAAATATGATACTAAGTAAAAGATGTATGTTCCATAATCGATATTTCACTTCGTGAGAAAATTGTGACCATATCAAGGTCGATTCCTTATCATGCTTGTCCCCTTGTACAATTCATACGTTGACAATTTTAAGAAACACATTATTATATGACAATTAATACAATGAATAATAACAATTACACTATGATACCGATATTATTGAATTTTGTTTGCACTAAACGGTAGCAAAATTGCACTGCGTATTGCACAAACACAATGAATGGAGTATTACATTTTCATTAGCAAAACATTTCACTATCAAACAATAATTTACTATTTAGTAGAAATAGACATTGTTTTTACTAATTTACAAGTTAGTATAGACACCTATAAAATTAGTAGAGATACCTATAAAATTAGTAGAGATACCTAACAAATTAGTAGAACACAGCCCACTAATTTATAAGTTAGCTAATGAATACTTAAACTAATCTATAGTTGGTAGAAACAGACATCGTTTTGACTAATTTCTTTTAGTACAGATAACTAACAAATATTTTCAGTGTTGTGATTGCTGTAACAATACCTATACAGTATTATAAAAAACACTGCTTAACCCAGTGTTTTTTCATCAACAAAGTTATTTCATGACAGCGCTAAAGACTACGCAGGCTTTATGGAGGTTCCCTTAGAGCAATTTTGAACTGAGACACACATAGCTTCCATGAATTACCGCGTCTCCTACCCACGTGTTCCAATGAATGTGGCTGAACCTGTGTATTTCGTTAATCAATAGTCAACAATCAAGAACAAGAGTACCAGTCGATATTTGCTCGGTCAACGGCAAGGTTTACTCACTGATGAATCGCCCTTATATTGGTTCCATCTCAAAGTCTCCAGCATTCAATGACATGAGTGACACGCTCCTTGATATCTGGTGACATAAGAATAAATATAATTTTGAAAGTTAAATAAAATGGTTGAATTCTGAATAATGTCCGCGTCTAATCAATTGGACTTTGCACTGATACTTTCATATTTTATTGATTTTTAAGTAACAATTTACACATAAAATGTTCAGACATCGGCATAAGGCCAATTACAATTGATCCCGAGTTTACTCTAGCGTTTTTGAAAAGCAGTTCAAGGTGACTATTTAATATTAATATTGTAATATTTTGGGGTAAAGTCACCCGATTTAATATTGTCGGCATTGTTTAACAACCGTCTCCCCTCCCTCATCCACCCGCACCCCCTCTCCTATCCTCATCCCCTCCCCACACCTTCATTCCATCCCCACACCCCATCCCTTCATCCCAATTTCCATCCCCAACCGTCTCCCCTCATCCTCACCCCATCCCCGCCTATCCCCTCACATCATCCCATCCCTTCACCCACTCACCCCAATTCCCATCCCCAACCGTCTCCCCTCCCCTCATGCTCATCCCCTAACGCTATCTTCACATCCAATCCAAGCCTTGAAATAAGCGGGAAATGACTAGGGGCAATTGGTTTTTGAAAATTGCCCCTGGTTAACGGGAATTTTGACTATTTTGACAAGAACAAGGGGCAATTCCTGTAGAACCAGGGGCAATTTCTATAAAGTGAACAATTACAACTAAAATGCACTTTTTACATCAACATTTTCCTGCATGTATACAAAAACAAACTTAAGCACTTGCACTAATACCAATCTGCTTCAATCCAAGTTTTTTTTTTAATGTTGTATCGTATTATCGTAATGTCACAGTTCATTTCACAGTTTACAGACCTGCCAACCCCTGAAACTGCGATGTGCGTGCAAACAAACACAAGACATGGGGTCTAGGAGCCCACCATAGACATGAAAGAATACAGATTTTGAATAGTTTTGTTCAATTACCCTTACTTTTTATGGTCAGCAAAAAATGTAGATATTTAAGGAGTTATGAGCATTTAAACATATCCTTTAACATTGGCTTTAAATTGAAAAAAGAAACTTTAAATCCAAATATATCCCTTAACTTTAAGTTTGTAACCATTTTGGAAGAATTGCCCAACTCAAAAGCAAAAACGCAACAGAAAGGGAACAGTAGTAGTTATATTGATATGCAGAATTTACTTGTTCCAATGTATGCTTTTATTCTGAAAAAAGTTCTTACTACGATATTTTAAACTTTTTTAGTAGATGTTTTTAATGTTTTAAAATGTTTTTAAAGTTTTAGATAAATAAATGCAAATCTAAGAAACCAGCTTAACCTAAGGGTGGGCCTTTCTATGAACCCCATTGATGGTCAATCAACTCTTGTATACACCATGTGTTGAGGCTAAAGGAACTACAGGCTGTATCAAAATGATTTGTACTCTGATATGTTCCATTTTCAAAAAAGCATTAAAAATATAAAATCTCTGATAAATACAATATTTTTGATTTTAATAAATAGGGAATTATGTCAACTTATTGATCTGATAATCTGAAGATAATTGGCTGTTGTTTCTGACCGCTATTGTCATTCAAATGAAGATCGACGTAATCATGGTTTTATTCGCAGCAACGCAAATTTAATAGGTTCACTGCACAAACTCTGTATAAGTAGTGAATATATGAGTGCAGTCAGGAGGAACTTTGAATTGTGCGCTTCAGATCTAACGTTTCGATGAAAATGATAAAAACACCAATATTCCTTTAAAAGCTTGTAAATTCTGAAAAAAATGTTCGATTGTCGTAAATCAAAATTCTTAGAAAAGATGAAACTTCAATAATTTTGCATATAGAAGCAAAATGGTCTAAATGGTTCGTAACATATCAAAAAAGATTCTGAAAAACTGATCAGACCACGGTACAAATCTTTTTGATACAGCCTGTATGCCATCTAGACAACAACACACGCCATAAGTTGATGACCTCCAAGCAGAGGCGGGTGTACAAACACAGGAGACGAAAAACTAAAATTAGTTAAAAAGTTATAAAGTTAGTTTTTAAAGTTAAAAGTTATTTATTTAAATTTATTTATGTATTTTTGTATCCATCAAACTTGTAGAAATCCTAAATCAATTCAAATCTAGTTCGTCGTCTGGTACCATCTGGGGTGCTGCTATTCATGTAGGAATTTACATCAAACAGTGAACACACTTTTAGCAAGCAATTGTGAAAGTGAGTTAGCGCCTTTTGGATATAGCTAATAATCCTTGCTTTTCACCCAAAGTGACTTTGAGTTTTTTCCCACATGATTTTTAGCCGTATATAATTATTTGAAAAGGTTATGTACATGAAGGCCTAGGGGCCTACATAGTTAGAATAATATGCGTATACGTACTGTGTTCGTTGTAGTGCTGGTTGACTTGCACAAAGGTTGCACTGAGTTGCTCTTCATTTTTAACCACTCTGAGCGCATAGATCGACGTACCTGAGATAGATTGAGTATATGAACAGGAAACACAAAATGGTCAGTGCATACCATGAATTAGAGATGCCATACAGGTACACATGTAGGCCTTCTGACAAATGTATGAATGGTCATTGATTCCCTCTATCTTATTTGAACGCAGAAACCGTAATGCCACGGACTGTATTCTTTATAATCCAACTCGCTTAAATTGGTGTCATCTTGTAAATAAGCTTCTTTCACATTTTTAAATAGGAATGAGAGCATCGTGAACAGATTTCCTACAGAGTTAAGTTGTTAGTTACCTCTTTTCCAATAGTATGGGTTTAAATTTGAAGCGTTATTTATTTAATTTTGGAAATGTGCAGTATAATGCCATTCCGAGCTTTATTTATGATTGCATTTGTTTCTTTCAAGATGGAAAGTTTTTTCTGTTGGATTTCTCAAAGACATCCCTGCTTATCGGATTATATAAAGCTGTTCTTTATTGAAGTCAGTGTCACGATGTATTTCATTTACATTAACAATGAAGCTATAACAGTCGATGGCACAGTGAGCTCACTGTCTCGGGAACCAAACCGGACCTTGTATAGTATCGAAGGACCAAAATTGGGCAAAATGGACCCTTGTATAGCGCCGGTTTTAAATCATTGATATTGATTTTGAGTCAGGTTGACGTACTTAGTGCAATGGGAGCATTGTATTTCAGGTAAGAGGACATTAACATACTTGATTGTTGGATACATACCTCCGAGTTGAATAAACAACACACACATGCTAACCACACACCCTGAAACAAAATGGAGTGAAATATACAATATTTTGTAATAATCATGAAATAATTAATTGATGAAGAAGAACGTTTATCTAATACCTTCAACGACAGACAACTTCTTTATCATTATGAAAAACTTGCATTGCTAAGTTTAAAATATTGTTTTGCCATGGAATATGGTTATCATTGTAACGAAGCACTTTGTAAGCTATGACCCACCTGTAAGCGATCGAGAATAGTGAACAAGTAGCTGAAAACCCCCAAAATACTAAACTCTAGAGGTTGGGCTGGCTCCAAATCTAACGCGATTTGTTCACATTTGTTATTATGACATTCCACTCAATTAAAAATGCAACGCAAGCCCTTGCGCATAGGGCACGAAACTGCGCTGCGTTGTGCCATGCGCTTCGCGTTTGGGTGGGGCTACGCCGGGATTGTACATATTCAGCAACGCAACAGATTCGCGCCATCATAAAAAGACGCATCGGGCGCCCGTATGTGCGTTAAAACGTTGCATGAAAATGTTAAAATGAGACGTAGACGCACAATTTGACGACGAAAATCGAACAAAAAATGCAAAATACCACCAGATAGCACAGTGACCACAGTTAAAGTCCGTTAGCGCTCGGCCGGTGTGAAATCCACATGGTAACTAGAAGAAAGAAAAAAAATGACCCACCTGTAAGCTATTGAAAATAGTGAACAAGTAGCTGAAAACCACATGGAAGCTAGAAAAGAATCCAAATACCCACGTGATTCCTAACACGGGGAATAGCATGAAAGCACTGCGAACGCCGATTCTGAAATAGTAAAAAGTATGAAATATGATATAACTTTTCCGAGTTATGATGGCTCTACCTGAACATGTATAAGGGCCAGAAAAAAACCCGAGATGTTGACAGAACAGCGACGATATGACCTCATGATGATTTTTTCTTTCTTTGGATAAGAGCCCAAAATTCATACAGTGTTACCAATTTAATCAGGAAAAGAAAATAGCTATGCCCATCATAGAGAAATGATATGTAAATTAGGTAAAAAGTGAACAAAAGGCATATATATATATGTGTAAAGATAGAACTCCTTAAAGGAGGTGTCCGGCAAGCACAACATTGTCCATTGTTAGAAAAGTAATTATCGAGCCTTAATCGCGTAATTATATTGAACAAAACATCATACTTGTCATAAGAACGGCCATCTCTCAACATGCCATTTTTAAAAATTCGCGGTGATTTAAAGCCCCGGTATCAATGACGTCACGGTTATCGGTGTTCAAATTTGCGCAAGTGCATTGTATAACTATGACTTCTATGACTTCATTAATACCGGAGCTTTATATAGTTGCGGAAAGATTTTGCGCAAGAATTGTGTTAATTTTAAGTGCATTTTCTTACATATTTTGAAGTTAATTCTACATAATCATGATAATTGTTAATGAGTTCGATATTTACGAAAACTTATGTAACACTTTTTCCTCTTGTAGTTAACACAAATACAGTTAGGAAGAGAAAACTTAGACTAGAGAACATGATTTCTTATTTAAGCTTAAAATCAAAGTATTTAGCTTTGAATAGACGAGGTATGGAGCAGGGGTAGCACTGGCTCAAAAATGTGAGGAGTCCCATTTGCATTTTTCAGGACCCTTTAAGGACTGCAAAAACTAAATTTAAGGGGTCCCCCAGAAATATAAGGGGTCCTGAAGTTTGAGCCTTTGAAAATGGTCAACAATTTTTTAAAGACAAACAGTCGCTAACACAGATACGCACACTAGCGTAAGATCATGTACTCATATACCTATGTCGTGGCCATGTTAATCAGTAGAAGATACTTATATATAGAATGTTTTGGAAATCGCTTGAAACTTTTGCGGAAGCAATTCGGAAGCGATTTAGTGTGTTTAACAACTTTTAAAAATACAGGATTTGCATTGTATTTATCTTTTACGGACATTAATAAATTTAAAATGTAGGCACAGGATGGAGATTGACAATTTTCAGAATGTCTTAAGGTTTCCACGTCCATACATTGTCAGATTTAAGGGGTCCCTTTATTTTCGATTGGGACCCGTTAGTGAAGTTCAATATGTAAACTTACGCGTCCATTATCGTCCAACAAGAAAATAAGGGGTCCTAGGACGCGAGGACGCGCAAGAACGCGAGCCCTGGTATGGAGCCAATATCGCGCCGAAGGTTTTTAAAAATTATACATGTACGCACGATCCACTGTATAACCTAAGCATAAGCTTCAAAGGAGCGAGAATGACAACAAGTCGATAAAGTATCTGAGAGTCGTTCATATTGAAAGTTTGATCGGTGAGCTCCATCGATTTGTTTACTTTAATCACTATTGCCCTTGTACATTGTCGGAATTCACAGATTGATACTAATGCAGTGCATCAGATATGGATTCAAATCATTCAATGATTACAAAAGTATCAAGCATTTTCTTATCAAAATCAAGTTAAACTCACTTGATGTTATCGATGGAGGTTTTATCTCTGGCGTTAGCGACTTTCATCGTGGTTTTCATAACTACGCACAACACAATAGTGTTCAACTGTGTAAGGAATCAGACAGAAAACAATGCTTTAGTTTATTATATTATGATTACTTATGTTGACATAAATTAAGATTTCATAAAATGCTGTTAATAAGGTGGTCCATTTGAATAGCATAACTTGGAGCTTTTAATTAACGTCTTCTGTATATCAACAATGTTATGTCCGTATGTGTAACATCCTAGGTATGGTTTGGATGTCAACAGGCAACTTTATTGGTTTTCGGCTGATACACACTATATATTTTGAGACCAATAATATATATATATATATATATATATATATATATAATAATATTGTCCTGTCTCAGCATACAGTACCGTATATAATACAGAAGCTCATCCCAACTGACAGAGCTTTCAGTTGGGATGAGCTTCTCTATTATATACAATAATACATAGTTTGGAGCGGGGTTTAATTCATACCGTATAATTCTTGTAACATGTGTAAATAGCTACATTTTCGTATTTGAAAATATAATTATTGATGATTCATCAATTACTCAAATGCTTTACAAAATGTTGGTTTCTAACGGCGGTAGAATGAAATGGTTTTGCTCTAACATAACATAGTAAACCAATACGAATTACACATTTGGACATATTCATCATTATTTGCCTTACGATGGTGGAATTTAACTTACCAAAATGATTCCGAGGACCGGACCATTAAACGCCCATATCAGACCATATTTCACCGAGAGCCAGCATCTAACCGATAATGACAGAAAAAAGGAAATACAAATCAAAATATTACTTACCCTGTCTATTAACTATTCCTACTCCCTGTCTAATTAGAACAATATCTTTATTCTCATTCTTAAACAATCATACTTTAGACATTTATCAAAGTAATTAGTACATTTTATTGTCCCTGTTTGACAACTTTTACCCCTACTAGGATCGAATAACCCACAAACATTCCATTCAATCCCATGCGATGAGTACACCATGCGTAAGCGTTGCGGCGCCGGCATAAGCGCAGGAAAGGCGCCAAAGACGCACTGCAGAAGTGCGCGTTATGAAGCAAACCACGCATTGTGAATGTCGGACGCACTGTTAAAACGTAAGCCCCACCTTCCCGTGTTCAATTGTCTCATCTAAATGTCGCCGATTTCTCTGAGAACCAATGGGATCGCTTAAACTCTCTTAGCTGTTTAAGAATCCGATATATCACATTATTAATGTTAGAAAAAATATTCATTTATGATCATCGCAAACAGAGAAACCGGTGTAACTGAGATGGGAGTAGCCCGCGGGTTGAAACAGCTTGGTGGTCGGCAATATAGAGTCGGGGATATGCCGCTAATTAGAACAGCTTTGGTTGAGCCATTTGAGCTGGTATTTTGTGCTTGGTTGATGATACTATACGTGTTTAAAGCTGGAGGGACAGGCGAGGGCGTATGTTACGTCTAGGGCATTCGTATTAAAAAAAGAAGTCGATATCGGATTGATAAAGTCGTAATGGGCGTATAATGCAGGCGTGTTGGCTACTTACATGTTGTCAAGTCCGTAATACCCATGCCTGACACCGACAGATATACTCACGATAACAGCAGGTAAACCTTGACAGGAAGGAAGAAAGAGGAATTCATGTTAAAAGTGTACCCAATAGACGATGTCACCTGTAACGTCACAGCAGCCAAGCAAACAAAAAATGTGCATGCCGGTGTGCGCGCGAATTTCATGCAACAGTCAATGCATGTTCCCCATGCATGGAGTGGAACCGGGCACTTAACATTGTTGATCAACAAGAGGTGACATGGTCTATAACTGTAAGAGCATAATATCGGTTTTTTGAAACATTTGTTCAAACAATTATTAGTTATCATTATTGTGACTTAGGTTGGAGGATTTCTCTTTACTTTATTTTATTAAATTATCTACAAAGAAACAAACACACAAATATTAAACATTGTTAAAGTAATACACGAACCATATCCAATAGCATAGTACAGCAGCTTCAGGTCACGTTCGCTTCCATACACGAGAACTATAAGCCTGTAAAGATGCACTGCCTCCACCAACATCCAGCAGAATACTGACGTAAAGGCGAGGTGGAGAATAATGGCAAATGCTTTGCACACTTCCTGGAATACGTAGAAAAAATTTGGAAACAGTTATGTAGACTATAAATGAAGAGCTGTTTTGCAAAAGGGCCTACATCCACTTCTGCCTTTTTACTCATTTTGCATTATTAAATGAATGGCTATTCATTATGTGGAATGTGGCTTGTATTGTTGGTGCCTCAATTGGCGTGCATGGATGCACTAATCCAAGTCATAGAAACAGTAATGAACATAGTCATACAATAATTTGATTAATTCCATGAACTTGTCAATACAAATTCACTATGCAAAATGAGTAACATGTTGGGTGGTCTGGTGGCCCTTTTGCAACTAAGCTCTTCAAATACAACAAAATAAATGAGGGATACGAGGTGAATTAAATCATAGATCTCAACTTTGTGAATTTATTCATGGAAATCTCGATTTGAATTAGCTCAATCATTTATTGGACTCAATGGTGCATTTCATTTGCTCTCACAAAATGTTAGTTCGTCAAAATCGGTTGATGAAAACATGTTTTACGCTCATTTAAGTGAAAGAATACTAATTAAATCTGAACAAGGTCATAACTAACGAGACCCCTATTCAATTTCACAAATCAGCATTGTTTATTACCAGTTCGCAGTCTAGTGCAATATCAAGTAGCAAAAGCTACTATTTTTTATTTTCAATGTTGCAATCATAAATGGACACAATTTTTTTCATCTTTGTTTCACATCGTAATGTATGTAGAGTATATTTGAAGATGGAGTAATGTCTATCAATTACAAATTAAATTGATTCAATTAACTATATTAATTGTGATCCAAACACATGATCTACATAGTTACTATACTATGGATCATCGACTCTGAAAATCGCAAACCTGTTCGGTTTCATAAAACAGAAATATTATAGTCATTATACATTGAAGGAATGAGATCCTGTGATTCTTTTTATCGATAATAGCAAAGTATACTGCTATTATATTAACTATTCTACACTTTTTACATATCACGGTTAGAAATATTTTTGAAATTGATTTCATTTTGAGTAACAATACAAGAAGTAATTGAGGATTCAGTTAGATTAATATATAATTTAATAGTCTTGTGTGAAAATATTCGCATATCTTTTCTTTCCGACATGGATATATACATATAACACTATACACATTCTAATGAATTAATCACATACCCATTCTGTTGTAATTTCATCGCTCAACATAAACAGTGACATTGCCACAAATAATGATCCCATCAAATTACGATTGATCCTGACTCGATCTGCGCTTATCGATTCGTGACTGAAACAATGAGACATACAGCAATCAATGATATATATAGCATATATTGACGGTATAGTGAACAGGGACGATGGGCAGTGTAGCATATTTCTCGAGAAAAATGATTCTCAAATTTGATATTGTTGGTAGACTACTAACCGTCACTAACAGTGCAACACCTAGGCATAATATTGATATGAGACTTTGAACAGGGACGATGGGCAGTAAAGTACATTAGCAAAACTTAGGCATATATTGACATGAACAGGGACGATGGGCAATAAAGCACATTTGCTGATAGCAACAATTTGTATATTTCATATTGGTTTGTAGACTACTTACCGGAGTAAAGCCGTCACTAAGAGTGCAACTAGGCATAATATTGACATGAGACCGTGAACAGGGACGATGGGCAGTAAAGCAGTTGATATTGGTTAGGTAGACTACTTACCGGAGTAGATAGAACCGTCACAAACAGTGCAAACCTTGTCATAATATTGACATGAGACCGTGAACACTAGGGACGATGGGGGAGTGCAGCATATTTCCCGATAGCAATGATTCTCAAATTTGATATTACTGGTGGACTAGCCTACTTACCGGAGTAAAGCCGTCACTAACAGTGCAACACCTAGACATATTATTGACGTGGTACATCCTACGAATGTTATTGTTGACAGTATCTCCTCGTGGCTTGCATAATTCTGTGAAATACAAGTAAAATACACATAAACTGTGCGATAATTTGGACACATAGCATTTGAATACTGTGTTTACATTATTATTGGAATTAAAATGTAGTTTGTCCAGAGGACAAAATTGGCATTTATGTTTCTTGATGTAAAATCCAGTATGTAATGCTTGATTTACGATGCACTCAACTATGAATGATGATTTCGAAGTCAAGCAGTTCATGTTATTTTAGACACAGTTCTGTTTCGATGCTTGCAACAATTGGTACAAAAAACCAAAAAACCCAAACAACATCTCACAGAATGGTATAAACATTTACGTAAACAACTTCAAGCGAACAAATCAAAGGAACGATGAAGGGAACAAAAAAGTGTTCCTTCCCCAATGCGGAACTTGTAACTTCATCACTACTCGCTATTGCAATTTGTCTTTGTCAGTTCTCATGCAAGGTGTCCAAACATTTAGTGGATAGTGCGCGTTTTTGTGCAGAAGCCTTAAGATTTCGCGGTAGTTAATCCAAATGTTTACGTTGTGGGTTATTAAGAGCCATAATGATGTAGAATTGTGAGCATGAAAGTGGCCTAGCAAACGTCCCTCGCTGGACACTTGATTGGGTGGTCATAGGGTATATCTAGCGTCCATCGCTTTACACTTGATTGGAACGTTTATCAGGATATCTATCAAGCGTCCCTCAGTCGTTGGTGGAAGTGGGCGGTCATCAGAGGAGCTATCAAGCGTCCCTGATCACTTGTCACTGGGGCGGGCAACAGACCATCTATCAAGCGTCCCTCGCTGGAAATTGGATTGTGGTTGTCATCATGGGATCTATTAAGCGTCCCTTGCTGGACACTGGATTAGAGCGCTCATGAGATGATCTGTCACGCATCCTTCGCTGAACACTGGGTTAGGGCGGTTATCAGGGGATCTATCAAGCGACCCTCGCGCGCTGTAGACTTGATCAGGGTGGTCATCATGGAATGTATCAAGCGTCTTTTGCTAGACACTGGACAGGTTTGTCAAAGATGGCGCACTACCGAGAAGTATAGTAGACGTATTCCGAATATTTACCGGTGGTGGCGTAATCTGCATCAAGACTGCGTAATTTGTAGTATGGTTACAGCTACAAGTTACAGACGATTCATCTTCGTTTATTACGTCACATCCAAAGTCAGACCACGCCCCGCCACTTTCATGTTTAAAAGATAAGAATAAAATACAGACTATTTTATAAAACAAGAAATGATATACCATGGTACTTTAGTAATTTGGAACTACGACAACATCCTTTCTGTTTGAAGTGTTGGTATCGTTGATGTGGGATTTAAATCTACTCAAGCACGATGTGATCTTTTTTATATTATGCAATTTAGTTTTTTGTCTACTAAATCTTTTATGATTGATAAATGGCTTCACGGAGAAGAATCAGGTGGTAGGGCTAATCCACTCCAGTAATCTTGCATACTTGGATTATCAAACATCACAACTTCAGCTGAGTTGCCAAGAACTCGTCGAAACCACCAAAACATTCCTCAAATGGTAAATAAATCAATAAACTGATCAAAGTCATGCAGAGTCAAGAAGCAAAGAAATAATCATCTTTCAAGAGATCTAGAATACTCATCTTAAAAAGGGGGTGAAACGAAGGCTCAAAAGACGATTACGGCGCTCACCTACAAATTTATTATTATTCCTCGTACCGGTTCACCTATGATATTATTATGAAAACATGTACACTTCATGAGAGAAAAAGAACCCGTAATATTATTATACTCACCTATCGGATTCGTTCCAGAATACACATCGAGGTCTCACACTACTTCCAATTTCCAATCCAATGGTGCGCTATCGATATGTAAACATAATATACGAAGACATTATTTTGACTTTTTGTCATTAAATTTAACTTAATAGTACTATTAGCATTACTTCAATCAGTTACTTCAAGCAACAATAGATACAGAATGACTACGTCTGAGTCTTTATTTACTTTCCTGTCCGCGTTCGAGCTTTCAAACGCCGATGATTGGTTGACATATGGCCATGTGTTTTCAACTCATCACCCAAAAAGGGTGGTGGCGTTGCATTTTGGTGACGAATCATCCATCTAACTGTGGTAGAGCTATGGTTGAGGTGCCTAATTATCAAGCTACATTTTGTGAATAAATCAGGTATTTCTATAACTGTTTGGCTGAGATATGATTGATTATATTTTGAAAGTCAGGGGTGGTGGCGGTGGCGGCGGTGGCGCTGTGTATAATCTATATGGGGAATATAGAAAATGTTCCTAATTCTACGTTCAATTTACAAATTACAAACATGATTTTGCTCTCATTTTATAGATTGTTTTATATTCTATAAGATTCTGTTTCAACAAACGTGACAAAACTATTATGTAACAATTGTAATCATGAATCGATTGCATTGTCCTTGGCTTTCCCCCTATTCGCTACACAGTGAACTTGTCATAATTCATCGTTTTTTACATACATGACTATAACAACAAAAAAGTATCCAACCGATGATAAAAAATTATACATTTTTGGAAAACTCTCAAATAGGGGGATTCAAAAATGCCGTTTAAATCAGGATAGGGTGGATACCCAACAAAATATACCTGTAAACTCTAATAATTATAAATTTTAAGCGTTTGTACTCATTCACTTCACGATATAGTACATTTCAACAAGTAACCCTTGACAACCATTAAGTTCTGATGGGTAATTGCATGAGGAACTAATATGCACAGTAAATCGATTTTTGTTTATCATTCTAGAACAAGTGTTGCGATATGCTCATTCGAATCTCAGATGGTCTTAAATGTAAACATCTGGACATGCAACGGGAAGGGTGGCGAGTTCAAAACACATGGCCATATACATAATATATGTTCCCTATCGGACTGTTCAATTTGCCACGGTGAGAAAAATATAATTATTGTGAAAAAGAATCCTCAATCAAAGCAAAATAGTAAGATACCGATAACCTAAAAACAGCTCACCTGTATTAACTTTCTCTGATACACCGAAGGCACACTATACTCTTCACCATTACAAATTACGGATGCAGACACTACATCAGCAGCAACATAACTAGGTAACCCCGAAAAGTTACTTGTCTTATTTGACATTGAAGCAGCAATACCTTTGTAAGATATCCCCAGAATTGTACAGGATACGTTTTTTTCACCTGCATTGGAAACATGAGATATACACAAACCAGGTTCATATTTACATATCAAACGTATGGGGCAAGTAAACTTTAAACAGAAGGTATATCATTTACACCTAGAATATCAAATTACCCCCACTTCCACGAAAACAACCATTCTTGTTATTTTCATAAAGCCAAGGGATCCGCTTTTGTAAACCTACTTATTACAACCACATAGGTCAAACGTTATAATGTTAGTCTACAAAGACTATAAAGGCATATTATGTGATCTTTTCCTAGTAGCGCCCTCTATCATTGATTTTTACTATGAAAGCAGCTTTTCTTGCAGATTTGCATTTTTGATCATAAATCATAAAGATACTAATTACTTCAAAATCATGGTTTGAAAAATAGATTGTACCGAGCGGTACAATCTATTTTTCAAATTTTACTCTAAATTCACTCTTTAAACCATGATTTTGAGGTTATTAGGAATCGTAACGCTCTGTAATTTGGAATATATTTATGATTTATGATCAGAAAAGTAAATCTGCAAGAAAATCTGCTTCCAATTTTTTTTCGAGGATTGAGGGCGTCCCATGGAAAAGATCACATAATATACCTTTAAGAATCATACATGTATGCAAGTAAAACCTGCTAGATTCGCAAGGACTTTGGCCTTTTACCAACGTCGGAGGCATTAGCTCCAATGAGACCAAGAATCTCGAATGTTTTCCACACACTACTTAAAGGTATATTATGTGATCTTTTCCAGAGGACGCCCTCAATCCTCGAAAAAGAAATGTAAATCTGCAAGAAAATCTGCTTCCAACTTTTTTCTCGAGGATTGAGGGCCTCCCCTGGAAAAGGTCACATAATATACCTTTAATATACTCCGGCCATTGACAAACAGACAACGAAGTTATATATACACGGAAGGGGGCAGTAGTAGAATATAAACACGATCTGGTAGGATATATCAACCATCACTGAACAAGAAAGTAGGACCCCACATTCAACTGTCTCGAGAGTTGCAATCGTGACCGACCAGACATGTCAGTGGCGTGACGAAGTTCAACGCTTTTCAGACGATTACTTAGCAATAATTAAAGTTCAAACCTTGGATCAAATTTCAATATTGGTAAAACCATTCTCTTATATTGTTAATGGTTGCTATGTTCAATTGACTTAAGATGACCAGTGTGAAATTGTTACCATACCTGATGAAGCAGTTCTTTCGAAACCAGCAGGATTTATGCTAATATGTTCATCCTGAGAAGCACCATCTGTGTGATACTTCCATCCCTGTTTTTGCAATTCATCGGTTGATTTTCGCTCGACCTTCGCATCTGTTTTAAAAATAAAAAAAGTTCAAGAAATGTTAGTACTATCACTCCTTTCTTTAGTTTTTGCATACCGCACTAAATTACCATAATTAACTTATACATAGATATATTTATATATGCAGTAATGGATATACCCACATGACTGTCGACTCATGGTGGAAGATCATGTATGTCGCAGCTCAATTCATAATATTGTGTGTGCTGATCACATTAGTAGTATTGCTTTATTTCGTAGTAGTACTGCTTTATTCCGTAATGTTTAAGAGGGATTAAAATCATGTTCTGACCAGTTTACCCATCGATAGTCTAGTGGTTAAGAAACATGCCTTACAATGCAACAATGCAAAGACCCATGGTTCGATTCCCACTAGGACCACTTTTGCAACTGATTTATTTCCTTTTGTAAACTCTCTCTCTCTTCCGGTAAAGTACAGTCCACCATCTGGTGTATTACGTACTGCGTTGATTGCATGCATGCAAAGGTGTGATATATACAGTGCAGGTAAACAGCAAACATAAGGTGCGGCTAAAAAACAACTCGGCTGGCTTAGCGGAGCTGGACGGATTGCACACCCTGCTTGAAGCTTTCAAGAGATGTGCAGTTGATCAGAGCTTGGGGCAGTTCATTCCAGATCCTGATGCTATCCGGAAAGAACGACTGTCTGTAAACACCTATTCTGGCGAAGGGTATATGATATCTGGAAAAATGTCCCCTCAGAGCAACGGTTGGTGTCAGGAGTGTTTGTGGTACATCAACAATGTTATTTACTATTCTGTACATCATGGTAGCCTTGGCCTGTGCACGCCTCTCTTGAAGAGTTGGCCACCGTTTTTATGTTCCAGTATCGGTCGATACTGGAACATATGATACCAGTGAGATTTGTCCCAGTATTGAACGATACTGGTACATAATTATGTTCCAGTATCGCCCGATACTGGCACATTTTATATGTTCCAGTATCGGCCGACACTGGTACACTTACTTTGTACCAGTATCGACCGATACTGGCTGTTCCAGTATCGGACGATACTAGTACAGTCCAGAATCTGGGATCTAAAGTACACTTTTCCCGAAAGTCCTACGTTCCGCCAACGTGAGGGTTTTGATTGTACATTATTTTGCTCAATCAGTCGTGTGGAATCAGATGCAGAACGTAGACTAGCTATGACAGGTGAATAAAGTGCAATATAATCACACAGATATTCAGGTATACTATGACGGAGTCATTTAAAGATCATAACACCTTATATGTAATGCACTCTTTAATGGAAAGCCAATACAACTTTTGCAAACATCAAGCTGACATGTTCATGTTCGAGATCCTTGCATATCAGTTTTGCAGCTCAATTCTGGATGCGTTGAACATATCAGCCTTATTGGAACTAAGTAGCAGCCCATTGCCGTAGTCAATCCTTAAAAGGGCAAGGGTGCAAATAACAAGATGACATGTATCATGTTCCAAAAACCGGCGTATCCGAGAAATGTTGCACATTATACAAGACTAGAATATAGTGATCTAATTTAAACAAACATATTTATTTTAAGAATAAAAAACCTACCACTATTGCAGACACTATCAGAGGAAGAGATGCAGTGGCGTAGCTCAGGGGAGGGGGGGGGGGGGGCAGTTGCCGCCCTGACAGAATTGGTTGTGCCCCCGCCCCACTCTCCGGATGTAGTGCTTATATGCGTTATAGTCATTTAAAAATGGCAATTTTTCGCCGGATTTTTATAAAGAAAGGAAAATGTTATAGAAAAAACTTATTAAAACCCGGAGGATTGGACATTATTTGTTGACTGTGCTTCTTTTTGGACTGTGCGATTTTTTGACCACGCGAATTTTTTTGACCTCAACCCGAACAGAAGGTAGTCTTGTGCGGTGAGGTGCGTAAGCGTCAAGAAGATCAGCTAAATATGATGGTGCTAATCCATGGAGTGATTTAAAAACAAAACAAATATAGTGTTACTAGTAGCAGGTGGAAACCAGACCATCTGGTTAATGGCCACTGAATGCCATAACATTTTAAAACAAATGACATGCAGCTCAAAACACACAGTAGACACATGTGTACTTACCCATTGTTGGTGTGCTAACTTCCAGAGGTTGAGTTAGTGGCAAATCAGCAGATATGGCTGTTAATGTATCAGCTATTTGCTGTAGAAGATCTTCGACAGCTGCCGGCGTAGCAATTGGTTCATTTGAGTCAGGATACTGTATACATTTGATTAAGCAAAAACTCTTATCAATTCCAAGCTTGAAGCAATGGATAGCATGTACCATCTCTACCACAAGGAATAACTACACTTAAACCAAAGTATTGGGTGTCGAAACAGCATTATAGAATACATCAAATATAAAATTATATATAGCACACGCGGCAGTCGTCTGCATACGACGGTTTCAAAATTTCACAAAATGTTTCAAAGATGTCAAAATGATTGAATTTCATCATTATATTTGGAATCACCATTAGAAATGCATGCAGATAAGTATATACAAACATGCCTAGTATTGGTTCAATAATCCTTGATATAGGCTAGACTTTGAAAGTTATGAAAGGTTGTGAACACATCTGTTTTGTATATGGTAAAACTAATAGCCGCGTGGAAACTGTTAAGGTTAATTAGCGCATACGTACATTTGTTGATGAGAAATCGAGAAGTAACGCTATTGCATCACTGACTTTTGCCGCAACAACCTGGAATAAATTAAGAAAGGTATCAGTTAAAGGTAGATGACCCGATCACATTCCGATTTTCAACTTGAAGTTTTCTATTCTACATGAAAGGTCATCCTTAAAAAAGTCGTGTTCCAAAGTTTGAGTTGCATACCTCTAATGGTTCTTATTTTAGACGCACAAGATGCTGTGAACTGTACCCATTGAGTAGTACACAAACTATATCGGTGGTTACCACCATTCGCGGTAATTCGACGTTATTTCATCGATTTCTCCGTAATTATACCGATTTAGGCCGTCAAATTTCAGTATGATGATGAGAAAAATACGAGCTTTCATATATATGATATGAAAATCTCCGTATGTTTGAAATAATTCTGTGTTACGAAAATGTGATCGGGTCATCTACCTTTAATATTAAGCACATTCAAAAACATAAATCTATTGAAACAATTGGATAAAAGATAATACTTTCCACGCGATCATATTAAACAGTAAGTCTTGACCATAACTTAGGTCATACCATTCACACCGTTCCACTGTCTGGGGGCAGGGCGAACAAAACAATAGATTGATCGCTCTGTGTGGCTGTCCCACCTAGTTAGGACATGGTCCTGGGAGTGTTCTGGTTGGCAGTCAGTGGTCTCCTTTTCTCAGGTTTTATTTTTAATTGATTTATTATTTTTCCATTATTCATTTATTTATTCATATTTTTAAATTCCACATCCCTCCCCTTTTTCAGCAGTTTTTGTTTGCTTTTTCAACTCAGCCTGCTTCCTTGAACTCCACAAAGTTCACTCTAGGTCATCTTACTTATTTCTATTAGGATGCAGTCATGCATTTGCCTCTTCACATTTCAACAAACTTGAAGTGATCTGTTTATGGTTTTCTTAATAACCCGCTAACTTTCTTTACAGTTATACTTATCTCTTTATCATGCATAATTTGTAATCCTCTTGGCCTCCTTCTTACTTTTTGCCACTATTTTATTCTTTGCAGTATGTCTCTCTATCTCAAGGGAACAACAACTGCCCTAGTGTGTTTCACATACCTATGTGTGCACTCTGACTTTCTTTTAGCTTGACTTGTATTTTGCTTATAGCAAATACTTTTGTCTTGCTCTCTACTAAACTTGATAAAGACTGGTATATCCAGTCGAAACGTCGTTATTCTCCAATTCTACCCCCTTTTTTTCATCCCCCACTTTCAGTTGGGATAAGTTTCACTTTATTAGATAACTTAGGATCAGATCATTTTATTATAACGCAATTGATAGACACGTCTGACAAATTTTACTACCTCATTTGATACCAAAGATTGTAAACTGTGCAAGATTAAAGCCGTTCTGAAGAATTATGTATTGTAGGCTGTGCATACAGTTAACAGATCTCCGACATATACTCCTGGTGCATGCAATGCATTATGCATTATTGTAAATCAACATTTAGCTAACACATTTCTCCAAACGTCTATTTCAATCGTATCACCACACAACGATCAGATTTAAAGTTATAACCTCTCGAATCAGTGTCACAGGCCCGGGTCATTGGTCATAGAGTGGTTAAAGATAGATGTTCTGATTTTCAATATGATGTTTTCTATTTTACATGAAAGGTCATCCTTAAAATTGTCGCATTCCAAAGTTTGAGTTGCATAACTCCAATAATTTTTATTTTAGAAGCACAAGAGGTCACAAGAAATGTGCCCATTAATTTAGTAGTATAAACTGGCGGGTGCGGTGGTTAACCACCTTTGGTAGTAATTCACCACATGTTAGCCTATAATTTATAAATGGAATATTTCTGGCCCCTAAGATTTTACAGAAATTATGAGTAAAATATTCGGATTATTCTGATATCAAAATATCTTGTTGTGAAAAAGGTGATCAGTACACGTACATACACCTTTAATGGAAGGGGTGGATGACTGAGAGATAATCCAAACCACCGACTAAGCATTAAACGCCATAACGAATCGCGATGTGTCGACAGGCCGCCATAGCTGGGGCGTGCCACTGTTCTATGCAATATTCAATCTCCGAAAAATTGCAATAACAAAAATCTACCACATTGTAACAAAGGTAGGCAACTAAATGCCGCAGCTAATTGTTATTCAAGACTTAACAAGTCGAGAGCGTATTTTCCATCTGATATGCGTTTTTGATGTTGTCCTAATTCTCTCTTATTAAGAAAACCATACACCTTTTGAACTTTCATAAAACACTGTAGAATATTGGCAGATAAAAGATATTTGATGCGTGGGATACAGACGGAGTGAACAAAACATAATCGTCTCAGGGTATGCAAAGGAAAGATGTTTCCTGACAAATGAGTTTAAAATGAGAAAGGTTCAGGTATTCGGATGAATTTTATATAGATGGTGTAATTTGGATGTCAGGAGCAAAAGTTGGAGATTTTGTCCTAAATTCGATTTGGGCCACTTTAATGAGAGACTGGTGAATCGTAAGCTTTAAGCGAAGAAACGCTAGAAAATAAACAGGTCTTACACAAGCAATCTTTTTATTCCTAAGATTACTAGAAGCAATAACCTTTCATAGTTTTGGTTTACTGATTCTGTATATCGATTCCTCTCAATATCAAATGATTAAATCCTTCTATGACGCATTTACTGTAATTTCTGTAATATAATTTAATTTATATGGTTCTTACCTCTACAATTTTTTCTCGTGCTTTGCCTTCTCCAGCAAGATCGGGTCTGCATTCGAGGATGCGAAGGGTCTCTTCTAGAGAATCGCTTTCTGCACTTTCCACAGAGTCATACTTGATACAGCCTAGACGAAGTTCTGTTGATATTTACGCAATCGAAATACGAAGAAAAAAACCACGATCAGTGCATTTATATGTGATTCTTTATTATGCAGGGCGCCGACTTCCGGTTCTATATAAATTTGTTTAACAATAATAGTTAGCTACCCGATTCAATTGGGAAAGGAAAAAAATAAAGTCTACCTTTACAGCTGTGTCCGTCGCCACCATAGCCATCATTACAGTCACATGTGTAGTTACCAATCATATTATTGCATGATGCATTGAAGTGGCAGTTATAGAAGCCTAACATACATTCGTTGATGTCTATAAAATAAACAATACAAGATACAAAATGAAACTAGACATTAGTTGACCTTTAGCAACATAGCCATATAGCTAACAGGAATGACTTGATTAAGTCGTTGATGTTATGCCATGACGACATTGTCAGGTCAGTGTTTGTACGCGTAGCGGAAGCAAATAGTGCGTGTTTGGTTCACCCAATCAGGGACAATCGATTGTCCCTGACCAGGGACAATCGATTGTCCCTGACCCAATACACGCATTATGTACTCAGTACACACTGTGTGCATGGTATATATGCACACAGTGTGTACTGAGCATACTGTGTGCATATATACCATATGCACACAGTGTGTACTGTGTACAGTCATCAGAAAAAGTAACTGTACAGGTATATAAATGGGCTTCTAACTCTAGAAACATATATCCTACCTCATCGTCCTAAATATGAGACATTACACGCTGGGATAGGGTGATTATTGAGGAAATGACACTCCCAAATGTAAGGTGAAGTCCGATTTTAATTTTCACATTTTTATTTTCTACACGCGGACCCATTTACGGGTACCTTATCGATTACCGGTAGGGCAATTGGGGATGCATATGCGCAGGATTGACAGTCGGTCGTATTGTTCCGATGGATCAATACGCCACACACACTCTACCTGTCATACTCGCCCCCGTGTTGAAATGAAATTGTGACTTTACCTTACATTTTGGATTGTCACTTCTTTGATAATCACCCGATCCTAGCGTTCAATATCTCATATTAAGGAAGATGAATTTCTCAACAACTTTATTATTTAATATTTTTAGGTAGGATATATATTTGTAGAGTTAGAAGCCCATTTATTACCTGTATAGTTACTTTTTTGATGACGTTGGTGTACTGCTATAGAATTTGGAGTAACGCACATTAAGAGAACACATGTATTTGATATTCTTCTGGCAGCTTTATGTAAGGCAATGCATATAGGCTACATGTTTTATGAGTTATTCTAACACAAGATTTAGTTTTCCAAGTTGATTCCACCTTTTTATTGAGTTTCACAAAGTCACTTCTGGGGGTGGGGGAGGGTTGTATGCATTGCGCGATTTTTGTTACTGCAATGTCTGAAAAGCTAAGCTTTAGGGCCATGTGTTTTGAACTCACCACCCAAAAAGGGTGGTGGCGTTGCATTTTTGGTGACGAATCATCCATCTCTCTCTCTATTAACTCAACAACTAAATGTGGTAGAGCTATGCTTGAGGTGTCATGTGAAAGCCTATTTATTTAGCTACATTGTGTGAATTAATCAGGTATTTCTATAAATGTTTGGCTGAGATATGATTGATTATGTTGTGAAAGTCAGGGGTGGTGGCGGTGGCGGTGGCGGTGGCGGCGGTGGCGGTGGCGTTGTGTACAATCTCTATGGGGAATATAGAAAATGTTCCCAATTCTACGTTCAAATTACAATAACTTCTCATCTCTGTATGGTACAAACATGATTTTGCTCTCATTTTATAGATTGTTTTATATTCTATAAGTTTCTGTTTCAACAAACGTGACAACTATTATGTAATAATTGTAATCACGAATCGATTGCATTGTCCTTGGCTTTTTCCCTATTCACTACACAGTGAACTTGCCCTAATTCAGCGGTTTTACATACATGACTATAACAAAAGAAATATTTAACCGATGATAGCAAAATTATACATTTTTGGAAAGCTCTCAAATAGGGGAATTCAAAAATGCCGTTTAAATCAGGAAAGGGTGTATACCCAAAGAAATATACTTGTAAACGCTAATAAATATGAAATTTAAACGTTTGTGCTCATTTACTTCTCGATATTGTGTATTTCAACATTTTTAACATTGACAACTATTATGTTCTGATGGGTAATTGCATGAGGAACTTAAATATGCACAGTAAAATTATGATTAGGATTGGTATAAAAATATTATGAGCTTAAATCAAAATATGAAAAAAAAATCGATATTTTTTGAACATTCCTAATCACAACATGTTACCATTAGGTCTTATCTAAATTCCAATAGCATATTTGGATTCCTTGTGAGATTACCGTTCAGAAAATATATACTTTTTATGGGTAGAATAAATAGTTATTGCGATATGCTAATTCGAATCTCAGATGGTGTAAAATGTAAAAATCTGGACATGCAACGGTAAGGGTGGCGAGTTCAAAACACACGGCCATAGCCATTTATAACATATTATAATCATAGATAAGGGGAGCTTAAATCCTTGATTTATGTGATTATGATTGTTGCTAACATGACATGACGCTCCTGATGATGCTATGTCAAAGGTCATGGGCCACATAATAAGTGTGACTCCGACACTGTGTAGGTTCAACTGTTTCTTCTTGCTTTATGAATAAGCAGATGTTAACGTTAACAGATTTTACATTACCAACCCACCTGAGCAGTTGTTTCGACCATCACCATCATACCCAGGTTCGCAAGTACACGTGAAATATCCAATAGTATTGTTACAAGCTGCATTGCTGTGGCAGTCATCCATGCCTGTCGCACATTCGTCAATATCTAGAATATAAAACACGTATGTATTGTATTAACATCCCAGAATTTAATACATGAAACTTTCAATTATGGCCAAAATAAATTGGAACACTCTGCAGCACTTGCATTGTAATGGTGGCATGCAATGCCCCCATAACAACTAGTGCAGCATTCATATTGTGCGAATGTCATGATATTTTGTGTGGTTAACTTGGTTTTATAAAAGCAAAAGGGAAAAGGGGTACTTTAGGTCCCAGATTCTTGACTGTACTATCGTCCGATACTGGAACACCCAGTATCGTTTGATACTGGTACAAATTCACTGTTCCAGTATCGGCCGATACTGTTCTAGTTCCAGATCGACCGATTCTGGCAATTTTTATGTTCCAGTATTGAACGATACTGGTACACCATTATCTGGGACACAAAGTACAATTTTCCCAAGAAAAAAATAACTGGAAGACCAAATACAATGGATTCCCGAATTTAAACAACATGAAAGAATGGGAGGGACTCCATGAAAGACTTGCACAAGTCTTGACTATACCAGGGACGGACGTATTTTGTACATTCGCGTACGTGTACGTGTACGAGAAATCTGATTTTTCACACCTTAAACTAATGACAATTTAGCTCTTGATAACTTCCATGTACTAGCATTACGCATTTTATATCACCGTTCCGTTTTCAGGCAATTAAAATGTCATTGTTTCGCGGTATAAACAACAGTATATATATATACTACTCAGAATTTTTGAAATCAACAGAAATACAATACATCATAATATTGGATTCGAGATTACACACTACTTTCGCTACACAACTAGGCGTTGAAACTGGCTAGGAACAAACTTTACAATAATCTATAACTAGCGCACCTGTGCATGTATCAGTACCATCTCCAACGTATCCCGAGTTGCAAGTACACAAGAATGATCCAACGGTATTGTTACATGTAGCATCGGTGTGGCAGTCGTCAGCACCAGTCGCACATTCGTCAATATCTAGAATACAATAAAATCCAATATCATTATTTGATTAGGTTTGATTTAAAGGCATACATTAATTCCTATTAATCGAACCAATCACAAAGCGGAAACATTAAAATACGCGGAGAGTTTTGTAAATGTCTAATTGCACTCTGACTCTGAGTGCGCGCCGCACAGTAGATTTGTTTTGATTAGCTGTTCATGGAGCACGAGTTCACGGATTTTTGCTTCGGGTGTTAGCAAACTTGTTTGTATTCGTTATAAATGCCACAGAATAAGTGTGACTCCGACACTGTGTTGGTTTAACTGTTTCTTCTTGCTTTATGAATAAGCAGATGTTAACGTTAACATATTTTACATTACCAACCCACCTGAGCAGGTATTTCGACCATCCCCATCATATCCAGGTTTACAAGTACACGTGAAAAATCCAATAGTATTGTTACAAGCTGCATTGGTGAAGCAGTCATCCATGCCGGTCGCACATTCGTCAATATCTAGAATATAAAACACGTATTTATTGTAATAACATCCCAGAATTTAATACATGAAACTTTCAATTATGGCCAAAATAAATTGGAACACTCTGCAGCACTTGCATTGTAATGGTGGCATGCAATGCCCTCATAACAACTATAGTGCAGCATTCATAATGTACGAATGTCATGATATTTTGTGTGGTTAACTTGGTTTTATAAAAGCAAAAGGAAAAAGGGGTACTTTAGGTCCCACATTCTTGACTGTACTATCGTCCGATACTGGAACACGTAGTATCGTTTGATACTAGTACAAATTCACTGTTCCAGTATCGGCCGATACTGTTATAGTTCCAGATCGACCGATTCTAGCAATTTTTATGTTCCAGTATTGAACGATACTGGTATACCAGTATCTGGGACCCAAAGTACAATTTTTCCAAGAAAAAAATAACTGGAAGACCAAATATACAATGGATTACCGAATTTAAACAACACGAGAGAATGGGAGGGACTCCATGAAAGACTTGCACAAGTCTTGACTACACGTCTTGACTACACCAGGGACGGAAGTGTTTTGTACATTCGTGTACGAGTACGAGAAATCTGATTTTCCACACCTTAAACTGATGACAATTTAGCTCTTGATAACTTCCATGTACTAGCATTACACATTTTATATCACCGTTCCGTTTTCAGGCAATTAAAAAGCCATTGTTTCGCGGTATAAACAACAGTATATACTACTCAGAATTTTTGAAATCAACAGAAATACAATACATCATAATATTGGATTCGAGATTAAACACTACTTTCGCTACACAGCTAGGCGTGGAAACTGGCTAGGAACAAACTTTACATTAATCTATAACTAGCGTACCTGTGCATGTATCAGTACCATCTCCAACGTATCCCGAGTTGCAAGTACACAAGAATGATCCAACGGTATTGTTACATGTAGCCTCGGTGTGGCAGTCGTCAGCACCAGTCACACATTCGTCAATATCTAGAATACAATAAAATCCAATATCATTATTTGATTAGGTTTGATTTAAAGGCATACATTAATTCCTATTAATCGAACCAATCACAAAGCGGAAACATTAAAATACGCGGAGAGTTTTGCAAATGTATAATTGCACTCCGACTCCGAGTGCGCGCCGCACAGTTCTCGCACCACGAGATTTGTTTTGATTAGCTGTTCATGGAGCACGAGTTCACGGATTTTTGCTTCGGGTGTTAGCAAACCTGTTTGTATTCGTTATTTAATAGATTACAAGTATGCATAAAATTGTATTGAACAATTCATACGTAGGCCTATGTTTTGCTTTTTGATAATGGAGATGATTCGGTGACCTTGCGTAAATGTTGATATGCCTCACAGAAGCACTCCCCTACAGGGTGGTGCCATTGTTCACATATCTACATCAGCGCGCGTGCACTGATTCTTCTAATTTATCTCGAATCAACACATTTATTGACCTAACGCACCCACGTACCTTTCGAATAGTTTTAACAGAACTCACCACTTTCAAGAGACATAGAATTGCTACATACAGCTAGGAGGAACTCTTTACATAGACCAAGTAAGGTATAAGTGAATTGATCGCACAATGAAACCAGTAACGGATGATTCCACGACATCATCGGAATGGTATATATATACCTTGTCACATGAACAGTTGTTATTTTATTGGTGGCATTCAGTTTAATTAAAAAGACCCATTTCACTATTGCCCTCTCCGTTTTTCATACAGCTCAACGTAGGCTTGCATCGACGTGGCCATATTGTCCTGAACGGTAACTTAACTTAACGTCCTTTCCATGTTTCAATTAAAATGGTAATTTGAACACACCTGTGCAGTAATCACGACCATCTCCAACATATCCCGGATTACAATTACACGCAAAGAATCCAACGGTATTGTTGCATGTAGCATCGGTGTGGCAGTCGTCAGAGCCTACCGTACATTCGTCGATATCTAGAATTCAAAAAGATATTTCTATCAACTAGTTTATCTATGAATACGCTCCTGAAGCAGATTATATCCAACACCTCCGCACACGTATCCCTGCGTGAAAACAAGAATATTGCTTAGAACATTTAAACATAGGACGATGTGTATCCACAGTTACTCACATAGGCCTACCTAGGACTGTTTTTAATCATTCATGTGTATAAGAAATCTGACCCACCCATACTTCCTACTAAGAACAGTTTAGGTGCTCAAGTTCGGTTTACAGGGCATTCATTTTACCGAGGTAGTAGTCTTCATATCATCGGTATTTCCTACAAACTGCTTAGAAGAACTAACTCACCTGTGCAGTTGGCACGACCATCTCCAGCATATCCCCGATTGCAAGCACACACGAATGAACCATTAATATTGGTGCATGTTGCATCCATGTGGCAGTCGTTGGCACCTGTCGCACATTCGTCAATATCTAGAATATAACAATTTTTGTTGTATTGTCATTTGGTTAAGATTCAAAGAAGAACATTATTCCTGACGCGTTTGTTTGGAGATAAAACTGTCAAGGGGGGGGGGGGGCAATTGAGACTACTCCACAAAAGTGGGTTGCGAAACAGTTTTTATCGCCAGTATACCCTTCCATGATGACGCAATGAGTCGAGTCGCGGGCTACCAGTGTAGACTTCAGTGTAGTAATTTACGATACCCAGTTGGGTTAGGGTTATGAGAGAACGAGTTAAGTGTTGTTATATACCGCATACATAGATTCCTGTCATTTCATTGGTTAAAAGTGAGGCGATAATCAAGCTATGCCTTCAATTTCAATATGACGTCATGAAAAATAACTATGCCCGGGCATAGTCTTTTTTGATGACGTCACACCCCATGGTTCACGAGTCAAGCGATCCGCATTCCATGACCCGTTTGAACACCCGAATCGCCCGGGCCCGATTGACGAAATGTAATAAGACGGCAAACAATTTCGTTTTGAGCACCCTGTATATATTAACGTGGTGCTTGACAGCTGACCTTTGACTTTTCGCATTTATTCGTCTGCTGCGTAAAGTTTTGTTTACAATTTTACATGATCAGTTTCGTGTTGTTGTACCATTTTAAGATATGACTAAAAGCAAATAGCCCTGGTTGCGCTTGTTGACGAAGAAGGTATCAAAGATATCATGGATTCAGCTAGCCTAAATGCAAAGTGTCCAGTGAAATACGTTGTTCAAATTGCTACCTCTAGCAGTTTAGCGGTAAGAATATACAGTGACAAACCTTCCGAATTCGGAAATCGATATTTTTGTCCGATTTTACTTTTTCCTAAGGCAACAGAACAATGAAGGTTAGGTCATTTTATGGAACTTTGGTTGGCCTAAGGTGAATAAGTCTATACTAGGAAATGTTCTTTTAACCAATCAAATGACAACAATCTATATATTTGGTATATAAATCAAATATCGACTACTTTCGTTCGAGTCACAGTTCAAATTATTCCCTAAACATGCCAAGCCGGACAGTTTTAATACCCAACTCATCAAAACCACACACGTATCATATTTTCTTTCCGGTAACGAAAAAATAGTCAGGTAACGTAATAATGTTCCAATGACGTAACCGGAAATGTTAGAGTGTCTGTCCCTAGATTAATGGTTTTTAAATGGGAAATATTCGACTTCCGATAGGGAACTCTTCTCCTCTCCTCTCAATTTTAACACCACCGCCAACACGGCGACATACATAGAAATATTGTCTGGATACTTATTTTACTGAATTATCCTTTTCCACGAATCAATACAAATTATTAGTTTAAACGTACCTGTGCAGTTATCATGCCCATCGCCATCATATCCTCGGTTACACGTGCACGTGAATGATCCAATGGTATTGTAACACGTTCCATCGGTATGGCAGTCGTCAGCACCAGTCACACATTCGTTAATATCTAGATTTTTAAGAGGAAACGCAATCAATGATATGTAATGTACCTATGAATGACTCACTGAAGCAGATACATTGTATCACGATAAACATCCTTGCGTAAGAAAACCGTTTACACAAGAAATATTTAGTTTAGCCGTTCAAACGAGATTGTAGTTTAGAGCTGTTAAACAGTGGACGTTTTGCGCGTCTGAGTGTATGAGAAATCGGTATTCCCACATCTCAAACTGAGGAAAGCTTAGGGGATTAAAATATCCTCATTTCAAACAAGGTATCACACACGTACACAAATCTGTTCATAGGCCAATCATTGGGAATTTTCAGGTAGACCCACTGTCATGATATGAAGTTGGAGGCAACTTCAAGGTCATTTTTGTTGTATACATTTGGTAGGATGCATTACATAGTGACGGATACTGGAAGCCGACAGAATAAAAGCTTTCTAGAAAAACGTAATCAAAGATGATTCCGATTTGTAATTAATCAGAGACATACATTGTCAAGTTGAATCATTTGAAAGAAACCGATATCTAAAGTAGCCTGAAACATTATAACTAACTAGCGCACCTGTGCAGTTATCACTACCATCTCCATCGTATCCTGAGATGCAAGTACAAACGAATGACCCAGCGGTATTTGTACATGTAGCATTAGTGTGGCAGTCGTCAGCACCAATCGCACATTCGTCAATATCTAGAATACAATCAAAATCCAATATATATTTATTTAGTTAATACGCATCTACATACCTCGCTGCAGCCGATTAATTCGAACATATACCCAGTCAATTGTAAAACGCAATGTATTTCCTTTTCGATACAACGAAAAAGACTAAGTAAGTTAAGTAAAAAAAACAAATAAGTAAATCACGTTATAAAAAAATGACAAAGGTTCCAATGATGTCGCGAGAAATTTAATATATCGTGCTACGTGTCACTTGATCAGCGGTTCTTACATTGATGGTGTTTATTTTCCAAGGGGCGCTCTTCTACTCTCCTCTCCAGTTTTTTTATTCATTAATACACCACTGTCAGCCGAAATTATCCGAAAAAGTAAGTGTATTCTCTGAAATTTCATTTGACCCAATTGTCCTTTTGAATGGATCTATACGAATTATTAAACTAAATGCACCTATGCAGTTATCACGACCATCTCCACCATATCCCGGGTTGCACCAACAAGTGAATGTTCCAATGGTATTGGTACACGTAGCATCGGTGTGGCAGTCGTCAGCACCGGTTGCACATTCGTCAAGATCTAGATTAAAGAAGAAAGAAATGCAATTAAATACTTAATAGAGTACCTCACGGAAGCAGAATAATTGTATGCCGTTCGATAAGCACTAATATTATCGAAATAGGTCCAAGTCTGTCCATTTCCTTTTTAAAAATGTTAATCTAAACGTACCTGTGCAGGTATGACGACCATCTCCATCATATCCTTGGTTGCATGCACACGTGAACGATCCAATGGTATTGGTACACCTAGCAATGGTGTGGCAGTCATCGGTATCGAGGGCACATTCATCGGGATCTAGAATATTAAAACATCGGTTTTTTAACAGTCGCATACGAGTGCATGCTTATTAATTAATTCGGATTTTTACATAAGGTTGATCTTTTCCGGCGGTTTCTTTCTTCTTCGCTCTGGCAAACCTATTTACAAAATGATTCTCCTCCTACAGAAGACATGCTACAATCTCAAAGTTTGGTCAGAAGGCCCCTTCCTAACCATCATAGGGTCTTCACATATTTATAGCTAACGGTTATTTGTGGTCCATAGGGGTCATTGACCAACGCACGGGTAAAATTTAAGACATGCTCTGATTTCGACCGGATCATCTGGTGTGTTTTGATGAGAAAAGAAAAAAGTTAACTATCACCACCAGATCAAGAAGAGGTCACTAGAGGTCCTTTTACCTAAAATGCTATTGGCCAACAGATTCCGTAGGACCATGCACATATACAGCGTTCAGCAACTACAGTGAAAGGTCATTTGAAGAAAGATCGGTCAATCATCACCACCAAGTCAGAGTCACTGGAGGTCAACATTTAAATTTTCCCTTCTTTCGCTTAACATGAAACCAAACTTTGACAGTTCTGGGTCAAACGTCACACAGGGGTCCCTAGTGGTCAAAACGTAATGTTTAACGATATTGCTCCTAGGCGAAACTATCTATGACCATCAACATTGGTCAACTTATTCCGCATGACCATACGCACATAGTTCTAGGGTCACTGGAATGAATTGACCAATACAACGGTAAAAATTAAGATATGGTTCAATTTAAACCGGACTTGTTTTATCTTGTGTGTTTTGATGAGAAAAGTCATCATCACTAGCAAGGTCAAAGGTCGGTACGCGTTAAAAATTATATGAACAACAATTATGTCTTAGTCTTTGACTTAAGTCAGGTCTAGTTCTACAAAATGCTTCTTCTCTCACAAATGCAATGTTATAATCACCTTACTTGGTAAATAGGACCCCTTCATGACCTTCATATAGTGCTTTCACAGTTTAGGATCAAATGTTTCGTTGGGGTCTTTAGGGGTTAAAATGGTTTTTCTTCACAAACACGCTATTGCAGCTCATATGCGAAATGACCTAGGACCATTTTAATCGGTCAACATATCTCTTATGGCCAATGTTAAAGACATGCTCCGATTTTGATTATACCTACTGCATCTTATGTCTACGATGAGACATGAAAAGAGGTCAATATTGACCTCGAGGTAAAAGGTCAGGAAAGAGTCACTATGGGTCATTAACCTATAGAGGGGTAAAACTTAAGACATACTCCAATGGTGATCGAATTGGTTGAATCTTATGTCAGTTGATGAAGTTTTATGAACGTAATGATGACCTAGCGGTCAAAGTTCAGGAAAGTGTCAATACTGGTCATTGACCTACAGGGAAAATAGTGTATTCCATTATATTGAGTTGAGTAGACATTTTGGGCAGATTCTTGCAAACCATTTTTATTCCGCTTAATATATCATAAAATGATGACAAAACGTGTTTCCATTTGTTTTCGGCCATATTGGTGTAATGACCGCTATTCCAGATTTATTTTGACCATATCTCAGCTCGAAATGTACTTACATTTTAAATTGAAGTGGCTACATCTTGGTTTTGGATATCAGTGAATTCATTGGAACAATTAGTTAGCATAAAGAATCACTGCAACTACAACAAATCCAAAATGACCGCCCGAAAGTACATGTGCATACTACATATTTAATAAGAGTTCCGTGGTGTCTTACAGGTGTTTGTTCGGGGTAAATCTAGCAAACCATATCACTTCCACTTGAAATAGCATGAACATTGAAAAAGATATGTTTTCTATAATTTGTTGTGAACATCTTGTTATAATGGCGCCCATTTTCCTATACTAATTTATATCTGTATCTCAGCCCAGAATACACCATTTAAATGGCAACACTCATGTTTTTGGGTCAAAGAATCCATTTGAGCCCACATTTAATCATTATACGTAGTGCCACTGCAACTAAAACATTCCAAAATGGCTGCTGAAATCGCAACGACAATCTGGAAATATGCATTTGCATCTGTATAGAGCAGTGGTTCCCAACCTCTGGGTCTCGACCCCAGTTGGGGTCGCGACGCACTTTTTGTGGGTTCGCGGACTAGCCTATTTTAACAAAAATAAAATGAAATATAATGTTGTATCATAGTAACACACGTGACTTTGTTCTGTGAGGGGTTGCGCTCTAATGCTGGTTTCTGGAATGGGGTCACCCCAAAAAAGGCTGGGAACCACTGGTATAGAGTTTCGTGGTGTATATCAAGTAAAGACGTTGGTTAGAATCTTGGAAACTATATAATTTCCCCTTTTAAGTGAAAAAGCATACAATTATTGAAAGATTATGGTTTCCATAAATGTCCATCTTGTTATAATGGCGCCAAGTGTTCTCCAAAAAAGACTTAGGGGGCACATCAAAACTCGACCGCCCGGCAATCGCCGGTTCCGTGGGGTTCCGTGCGGTTGCAGCCGGTTTCTATTGTTCTAAACAATGATATGCGGTCCAACCGGGCGGAACCGGCGGTTGCCGCGCGGTCGAGTTTTGATGTGCTCCCTTACCAGACATTTATGATAAAATGTTTTATTCCGTATAGTGCCCTCTTTGCGAAATAAAGCTCAATAACACTGACAAAATTGTTTAAGAATCTAGGCTGTCCACTATGTAGCGTTCAGCTAGTTGTCATTCTTAGATTAATACCAACCTATATTTCAGAACTTATTTTTATTGCATAAAAGCTACATTTCTATCGATTTTTGTCATTTTGAAGAATAAAAAGCCCGACCGAATTGTTCTACTTAATTTGATGCTGAGATCCAAAGCTACAATTGTGGAATATTTCATAAGACTAGTTAATGTGTTTGCAAAATTATGAAGTAAGATTATAACTTATTAAATGACCCTCGTATATTCAATCTTATTATTTCCCTGGATAGGCTTGATTTTGATACAGCGGCCCTACGAGGAGGGTTAAGAAAAATCAGTTGTAGGACAGTACATTGCTTAATGGACCTGCAGATGAATGTAGAAAGATAAGAAAACTTATTTGGAGGAGGAGAGGGAGGTGGATGAAAGGAGGATGAGGAGGGGAGCGGAGGAGGGGAGCGGAGGAGGAGGGGAGGAGAGGAGGAGGAGGAGAAGGGAAGGGGATGGAAGGAGGGGGAGAACTTATTGTTGTGCATATTTGATTTATTGAACTTGGTCAAATTTACGTGATTTTAAATTCACAAATTTGTATATATTTGCATAACCTTTATTTTAAAAGAGAGGAATAATTTGATACTATTTTTGCACTAACTGCTAATTAATGTAGTGAACATGTCTATTTACAAAATCTATAATTCAATGATTACGCACCTATTTTTTTATCATATCTTCTTTTTACAGCACCTTTTAGATCTATTGGCGATATGCTAATTTTTTATGAATATCTTGCTCACCTGTCACAGTGACGGTAAATGTGCACGATGCTTGGTTGCCACTAACATCAGTTGCTGTGACCGTGACAGAAGTGGTTCCAATAGGGAACCGCCCAGAAGACTGTTGAGATGTTTGTCGATTCGCCGTCTGTATGGTGTAGGATATAGTGGGATATTGGCCAAGAGAATTATCATCTGTTGCAGTGGCATCTGGGAAGTTGTAAATTGTAGTGGTTTGTCCAGACAAAGCGTAGATGACCACCCCATAACTTGGTTGATTGGCTGGGCAGGAGGTAATCACTGGTCGGATATGATCTGATGCAGTTGTAAATTGGGTGAATGACAATGTTAGAAACAATAAATAATGCTTAAAACCAGTTTATTATAAGTTATTAGCAATAACTTTCCTTTTAAACACCACTAAATATATCGTTAAATGGTAAAGCTTCCAAAGAAAGTGGAATTCAGATTTTAAAATCTCACATGAGAGGATCATGCATTTAAGGAGATATATTATATTACGAAGTTTAAAACAAATTGTTTGAAATTATAACCAGCATTAGTGAGCTTCTTTCTTAGATGAATGATGCCATGATGCCACGAAGCCTTGAATATGAAATATCAAAGCCCTCACATCCCCTCAAAACAATCCCCACAGTATTGCAATTGGCACCATTGATGTCCCCTCAATCTCATGACTCTAGGCATAACCCATACTCACCATCCGGACACACGACCCCAGCATCCTCCCAATGGTGACAATTATGACTTCCCCATCCCTGATGTTGACAATAACCTATATCGCTCTCACTTCCGGCGCAGTTGACATTATCCAACCAGATCGGATCAGATCCTTCTCCAAATCGACTCGCAAGGCTTGCTGCTCTAGCACTGACTCCTACAGCACCTCGGTAGGGACGTCCGAGTTGTTTACAGACTACTGCGGCATCGGTATTATCCCATCCATCATCACAAATAGTACCCCATTTGCCATTGTAATAGATTCCCACACGACCTTCATTGGTGTGGCTCCCTCCAAAAAGATGAACTTCATTACACAGAGTAAAATACAAAAGTCATTATATAACCAGCCTTGGAGAGCTTCTTTGGGAAATGTGGGCTATTAGCGCAAACTTTATTTGGCAAAGATGTCGACAGAATTGTATCAACAATTTTGAAAGATAATTTATAGTATTTTGATGTGATATTATTTGTGATTTTATTTTTAAGGGGTGTTTGTAAGGGGGAAATAGAAATAAGTGGTTACATAAAAAGAGCACTGACAATACCATATATTACCTGTGCAAATGTCTATGCATGACACACTAAGATTGAATATTGATGGAACAAAATCAGGGTCAAAGTTCAGATTTGTTTTTGTAAAGGAAGAGATAGAACACCATTTTTGTGAAAATGGAGGAACGGGAGGAGGTGGGGAAGGTGAAGGGGAAGGGGGTTACAAAGACTATGCATACTCAGTCGGCTCCGGAACAGGAGCGCGTTCGGCTTGAGGGCGTACTATTTAATGACGCACTGTCGTCAATGTTTACACACGCGATAGGTCAATAGAGGCCGGGCTTTTTAACGGTACTGCGTTTCCAAGAGAACGACGTCCCGTCAGAGATTGGAAATAAATCCCATTTTGGAGGTTTTCAACCATAAATAAGTCTATTATCTCTGAGATAATGTTAACAAATTCATCACTATATGAAGAGTTTGGTTCCAAAAGGAGCTAACTCACTATAAGTGTAATCCGTGGTTTAAGCCGATAATCAAATATAATTGTAGAATTTCTCCTCTACCCCATTCACCGTGTACAACGTGCAGGTCTATACAGTGAGTGTAAGTTCGCCGTGGTTCGGAGAGTCACGTTAAGCTGTTGGTCCCGTGTATTCAGACGCTTCACCCTGAACACGTTAAAATAGTTGCAGACCTCATCGTAAAGAATAGGGGATCATCCCGGGTCTGTTGCCTGTACACAAAACTACCAAGTACCTATGTTTCAGAGTCCCGCTGTAATAGTAGGTCATCCAACTCTTAGCGGTGATGAATTGAAGAAGTGACGGAGAAAAGCAACGTTTTTTGAAATGAGGATGTTGCAGTTCTTTGATTATGCTTATGTTCTGCCCTATATGATATGTGGAAGCTTAAAAACTGGTTTGATTTCATTCTTTGATTTTAAATGTGTTTCCTATGTCTTTCTTTATTTTCGGAAACGAGTTGAGTTAGCTCCTTTTAGAAGAAAAATGTTTCGACCAATTTTCGAAAAACCACTTTACCAAACCATCTTTATTTCAAAATAAGGTGCACCTGAAAGACAATGTCATATCACATCGAAAACAGAAAACCGCATTCAAATACCTCCTAAACGTTTTAAATTTTTAGTTGTTGTCATTTCGTGAGAAAACTGTAAATTTGGACAATTTTGCAATTTTTTTTGAAATAACAACAATACAATTTGGTGCAAAAAAAGGTGCACCTGAAAGACAATGTCATATCATATCACATCGAAAACAGAAAACTGCATTCAAATACCTCCTAAACGTTTTAAATTATTAGTTGTTGTTATTTCATGAGAAAACTGTAAATTTGGACAATTTTGCACATTGTATAACAACAATACAATTTTTTTCGTGTGCAATTTTCAAAACAATACCCAAACATCTTACGTTTTCTTCATTGCATTTCATTAAGAACATTCCTATCAATGTTTTACCACGATGAAAGAACCATATTTCCACCATTTTGGTTTTAGAAATAATGTATTATATTCAAATTCCCGGAATTTTCGGAAATTACCGGAAACTTTCGGAAATTACCGAAGGCCATAACTTTGTGGACCCGAGCATGCTAAAGATGTAGAACAAAGTTTAAAAGATGTATTTTGTAATTCTCTTTCATGTTCTGCACCTAACTCAATTTCGACAAAAAGTGAGTAAGCTCCTTTTGGAACTAGCTCTTCATATAATATTACAAGGATTATATTTAATGTAAACATTATCACACTTAACCTAACAATTAATTAAAATGGTATAAACTCGCCTAGAAAATGGTAGACTCATCGCGGTAAAAAGGTGTATTACGACCTGTATTGCGAGATATTGGGGTCAAAGGTTAGATACAATCATCGGACTAATGTAGCTGGTTGCTAGGCTGCACTCAATTTGTTAAGATTCTAGTTTGTATGCAAATATTTAGAGTTGAAAGCGAATATGCAATGATTGCACAAATTGACGGGTACACGTTACCACGGTGACGCACACCAGTCAAATTGTAGCGCCCCCAAGATCAATCACATTTTCGTCGACAAAAGAAGTCATTTTCATATAATATATGATACATCAAAAACTGCATTAATTTTACCGAGAGCCCATTAGATCGATTCCAACGAGTGTCGGTAAAAATTATAAATTGGTACTGAATAATTTAATCATAAACGAGGAGCTATAATGCGGCATAACGATATATTCCTTTGTTTGATTGATAGTAGAATTGAACAAGTGCACCGTCCATACTCAGTGTGAAAGTGGGTGTATGCGCTTATCGACAGCTTTTGAATGGCTGATCTATAACTTTGGAGGGTTTGGAATAGGAATTTCCAGGACGAACCTTTTATATCCAAGACAAGATAAACTGCTCACAAAAAGTTAGGAAACTCTTTTTTAATCAAGTATATTTGTATTATTTATTACCCTCTTTGTATATGTTATATACCAATGGAAAGCTGACGTATTCCTATTTAAAATTATACTGCATTTGCAATGATTACATGTTGCTGAACTTGGCCACATGAGTGAGAATGAGGCAAAGTCACAAATCAAATGTGCCAAAGTTACCGTTATCTTTGCTAAACAGTCAATAGGTAATGATCAATAATCAAACCGGTCATGCTTGAGAACCATTAATGGTTTACACAAAGATGTGCACCAGTGAGCACAACACACACAAGTTAACCCTTATCTCTTTAGAAAACCATTGTTTGGGTATTTGCAAGACTGGGTTAACAGGTGGAAGGTCATGTAGGTAAGTGATGAAAGGTTTAGGCCTACAACTTGTACATTTTTCTGAGACACGGTAAACGTTTTGCAGTTTCAATATGCCGCGTTTAACAGATTTGGAGAGCGCCCGTGCCATTGATCAATATATTCGAGTTGCAGGCGACCTTAACCGTGACATGGCTTACATCTGCGATTTTATTGCATTATATGTTAGTTTTGAGGGTGTAGATCACAAATCCGTCGGGTGCCAAAATTCTACCTTTGGGCAAAACAAAATATGACCTAATTTGACCTTTTTTGGTTTTTTCCAATAGTTATCACTATTATGCGTAAACATTTCATGTATGGTATCAAAATAAAGCTTATAACCCATACAATACATTGGTAAGGATTTCATGCCAAATATACATAACTGTAAAAAAGATAGGTCATTTAAAGTATTTGACCAGGTGCCTTTGTACAACCAATTTAAATAGCGTGAATGGTGTAGTTCCAATCTAAAATATGCTCCCAATTTATGGTTTCTATAACATTATAATGTCTTAAATTACAAAACCATCGAGTGTCTAAATTGTTTATTTGCATAAACCAAGGTACGCCCTTATTTGTATCGGTTTAATTTTCAATTCAAGACATGTATGTGTAAGTAGTTTTCTTGATGAATATGTACAAACATATCATATATGGTATCAAATTAAATCTTTTAACACTCATAATCAGTTGGTATGGATTTCATGCCAAGTACACAGAACTGTAATCAGACCTTTACTTTTTACAGCTATGTATATTTTGCATGAAATCATTGCCAATGGATTGTATGGGTCTTGAGCTTTAATTTGATACAATGCATGATATATTTAGGATTGCAACTTAAGTCTTTATCATTATTAAAATAATGATAAAGACTTAAATTTTAAACAATTGTTAAATGGAGAAAGGTCAAATGAGGTCATAACTTTTTTTTGCCCAAGTGTAGAATTTTGGCTGCAGGTGGAATTTTGATCTACACACTTAAGGCTACCATATAATGCAATACAATCCCAGATGTAAGCCATGTCACGGTTAAGGCCAATGTCGTGCCCCTGCAACTCAACTAATACCTATTGACTGCTTAGCACAGATAACGGTAATGTTGGCATATTTGATTTGTGACTTTGCCTCATTCTCATTCATGTGGCCAAGTTCAGCAACATGTAATCATTGCAAATGTGGTATAATTATAAAGAGGAACACTTCAGCTTTCCATTGATATATAACATACCGTATACAAAGGGGGTAATAAATGATAAAAATATACTTGATTAAAAAAAAAATTATGAGCAGTTTAGATAATTTTTATATTTGTATTTGTTCCACATTAAGGAAACAAACTATGATTATTACTCAGGTTTAAATTCATGAATATTGGATTTATTTGGGTATCTTTGGGTGAGCCTCTACCAACACGCAGTATAAACCCCCTATTTAATTCAATGGAACACTAATATTACAAATTATTCAATACAAGATGGCCATTTTGCTGAGCTCTTGATTGGTTCAATGTTTTGCTGGACTGACCTATACATTTGACGGGTTTGCAACTGTAATTGGTAGTTACAAATAATTGACATATGGATGGAAAACATGTTGAAATCTTCTTTACTAGTCAATTAGCCCCTACCGTCACTAAATATAACCCCCTATATAACTCAATGAAACACTACAAATATCCTGAGACAAACAAAATGGCCGACTCCAGTGCTAAACTTGTGTGCAGTTGACTGAAGTCCATCAGAATTACTCATACAGTGAACATTGGTTTTGCCTTGAATGCGGCTTATCCAATTTTGTCCCCCAAACATCCATTTTATCCCCAACGATCGAAAATGGTGAGTTTTAATGACAAAATTACTTAAAATTAGCTTTAATAATCAGTACAGATTAAAAATAATTGCATGCAATATTTACAATAAAAGCAAACATTTTCGCCCCAAAAAGTTGCTCTTGATACCCCCACCCCCATAAATATGTTCTTTTTCTATAACACCAAACGCTTGTACAAGGACTCTCTTAATAAAGGAACTGAGAGCAATGCGCAAACCGTAGGCATAGATCCAGTATAACATGTGTTAAAGTAAACTGGATGATATCAGTGCCTGAAATCCCATCGCAGACCCATCCTTAACGCGGGCCATAACGGGCATGAGTTACTATAGACATACGGCCCTACAGTGCAAGATAACGGAGCACGATGAGACAAGTACAAAAGTCAATCATACAACGTACAGCCAGGATGTACACGGGGATGTACAAATACCCTTAATAAGAACCTGTGAGCAAGGCGCTACCCCCCCTCCCACTTTTACGATTTTTTTGTCGGTACACCATGCCTTTCGTCGGTTACAACTATGCCGTGCCCCCAGTTTCCAAAAGCTGGGTACGCCACTGCTACACCCAGGATAACATGTGTTAAAGTGACGGAAGGAAAATGCATGATGTCAGTGTCACAACTCCTATTGCGGACCCCTCCACAACGGGCCTGAGTTACTATAGAAATGCGGCCCTACAGTACAATACAACGGGGCACGATGATACAAGAATAAAAGTCAATCATACAGCCTGGATGTACAAAGGACCCCTTAATACAGGAATTGGGAGCCAGGCGCAAACCGTAGGCGCAAATCGTAGGCCTATATACGGGATGTTATCATTGTTATCATACAGGATAACAATGATAACATATGTTAAAGTGACTGAGAGAAAATGCATGATGTCTGTGCCTCAAAGTCCATCGCGGACCCATCCACAACGCGGGTCACAACGGGCCTGTGTTACTAAAGAAATACGACCTTAGGCCTATTATCATGACGCCGTGTAATAGTGGCTTAGTAAACCTAAACATATGTTTAGGCTATCATGCCTACTGGATGGGGGAACAATTTTATGTCAATAGGCCAAAAAATAAACGCATGTGGCACACACAGTACCTTTTGTGTGTTAATAATCCATTGATAGTCCAGAGGTAGGCCTTTCCCATGTGACCTGAAAATTGTCCCATGATATTTAGACACCCTATAGGCCCCATAGGCACCCGCACTTAGGCCTATGAGATGCCTGGATATCATGGGACATACAATGGTTACTTGATTTTCACGTAACATGGGATAGGTCTATAGGCACATGTATACCTGTATAATTAAGAGCACCTGGGATATTTGGATTATTGAGGGCAATGGGGCACCTGGTTTATTAAGGACACGTGGAGAACGCGTGGATTAGGAACAAATGGCCCAGGGTATCTGAATTATTGAAGAGCCCATGGGCATGGGGCCTATAAAGGCAAGGCACCCCGGGTGTATTAAGGGCACCCGACATCTTACACTTTGATTACTCCCCTCCTCTATAAATTCATAGGTTTCTTGACCATGGAAATTTACCAAAATCATATTTAGAAAAAACGTGCTAAAACCTCAATATTTATCAAGTCTTGTTTATCACTATTTATAGTCAATATATTATTTCATTTGTGAAAGTCAAGAGATCTTAATTTAAAATCTAAATAAAGCATCATATGCTAGTAAATTATGGCTGGTTAAAGTGTAACGCGTGTTACCGTAACACATTTTACCGATTATTTTTCAACTTCATTTAAATTTATACTGTTCCAGCTATAGAACGGCGCGCTTAAACGTAATGAAGCGTGTTACCGTGGAATCGTCCATAACTTGTTAAGGGAGCTGTTAACCCCAAAAGCATGACATTTATCAAGCGCTGTAACTTTTGAACTATTAATAATATGATGTAAAAAAGTTTACAATTTTGGAAAGGAAATGAGTCGGAGAATCCATTTTTGGTAACACATTTCACTAACAATGCTGATTAAATGATTTTTGACCAACAAATCATGTATTTTGGCTCGAAATTTGCTGCAAACGTAGCAAAATCAGTTTTGGGTACAAAAATGCTAAAATTGCACCAAAATTATCTAAAGACACTTTTTAGCTTTGACATAAACATTTTTATTTGTTAAATTTTTGACCAAAAGTGCCAAAAAGTGATTTTTTGAGGTAAAAAAAAAAAATCACTTTTGGTACTTTTTTGAAGACAAAAATCCCCGCCCGACCGAACGACCCTACATGAGTGGTACGTTTGCCCGTAGAACAGGCGTCTATACGTGGTACCGCGAATAATACAAACATACAAACAAACATGTTCGGCCTAAAAATTCAATTTCCATGGGATTGTGTTCTAAATGGTATTCAAAATGGCTAAGCACATGTGTTTTGAAATGGCTGTCAGTGATTTTTTTTAATAATCGTTCAATCTTGTTCTACCGAGAAAACTCTATGGTGCAACCTCGTTAAACTCGTTTTTCTTACCTGGATAACATTCACCAGGTGTAATGATAATCGACATCGACATCATCGACCAATAGGTTGCAATCAGTATGCCTATCCAATCCATGGTGTAGAGTCCAACGAGCGGATATGTAGACAATGTTTACATCAGCCTGTATGTATGCAACGCAATTTGCACCTTAAAAATCAGCAACTTCGATACAACTTTTAAAGGGTGGTGTAAAAATGCCTAAATCAAGTTTCTATAGCGATTCACTTAAAATTGCACCTTGACCTCAACAGTAAGGTGCCACTTTGCACCTCAAGACAAAATCGAAAATGTCAGCACTGTGTGTATGCATGTGTTACATTGATGAAGAGAAGAGGTAAACTGGACTAATGAGCGCATTACGTTAGCGTCATATGAATACAGATTGGTTGCTATAGTATTTGAATACTAAATTATCCGAAGTGGTGGCACGCTATACGTATAGGTTGGTTTCCCCTGAGCAGTTTTATATCATAAGGTTTTTTTGCATGACCTACTTATTATTTTCATTTCAAGGCATTATATAGAAGCGATTCCCAATTTGTACGGAATGGTAGGAGCCTTTATAGTAATTAAATTACTTTATATACAGTTCATCCCCGTAAGACACTTTTGCCCAAGGGGGGGGGGGGGGGGGGGGGGGGGGGGGGGGGGGGGCGTTTTCACCTAACATTTTCGTAAAAGCACTGTAGTCAATGTTTTATGAGTAGTTTTACTATCATTGATATTTTAAACTAAGAAAAACGCAATTTTTACCTTAAAAAAAAAAAAAAAAAATTCAAAGGGGGGGGGGGGGGGGGGGGGGCGATCGCAACCGTCGCCCCCCATCTGACGGGCCTGCAGTTAAGCCCACAATTATTCATACCCTTTGAAAAATATGAGGTTTTTTGCATTTTTCTCATATCTATACCTGCTGGACGTGGTGGAACTTTCGCTTTACAAAAAAGAAGTTAATTTACAAAGTACAAATCAATATAAACTGCTCACAAAAAGTATCGAAACACTTAAAAATGATCCAATATATACCGGCTCGAAAGGGTATGCATTAATCAAAGCAAATAACCAAGTGCATAATTTTGTTCTGCATATTTTGACACCTCGATCGATGAGATACGATGTTGCGGAGCGGAGTTATTGTCATTTCAATGGTCGTGGGTCCAGTTTCAAAAGTGACAATCATCCTATAGAAAGAGGTTTGCATTTAATACTGTTAAGAATGATCAGATTCGTGCTTTTCAATAGGGATGAGTGTCACTTTTGAAACCGGACCCACGATCATTGAAATGACAATAACTCCTCTCTGCAACATCGTATCTCAACGATCGAGGTGTCAAAATACGCAGAACAAAATTATGCACTTGGATATTTGCTTCGATTAATGCATACTCTTTTGAGCCGTTATATATTGGATCATTTCTAAGTGTTTCGATACTTTTTGTGAGCAGTTTATTTGGGCTCAACATGTTTTGCATAACAATAGAATTGAACCAGAATTGTGTTTTTATGCCTGTCCTAAATTATTCATACCCCATACCAAGTTTCAGGATTGATGCCATTTTTGTGTGATAATACACATGTTTTTGACATTCCAAACGTGATTTATATTGTGTAATAGGCTTTTATATTGTTACGCAATAATTATAATTCCATGATGTGTGCATACAATGTGGATGCATTACAACTGTGAATATCATCTAGATAAATTTTGAGAGATCTTTCAAATGTGTGCTTTTTACGGAGACTTTGGCGATTGCGGCGACATTTCCAAATTCGTCAGAGATGTAGTCGGCTCCGTGGGCGTATTTTGGAAAATCGAGCAGGTTCAACTACCTATTTGTTGGACTTTTTGGTGAGAAAATGTGATCATCTTTAAGAAAAAATCACTCTACAAGCTCAAATTTGGCAATTTAGAGGTCTAAAACAGAGTTTTATATTAGTGTTTGTGTACATATCCCCATGGAACTATATTTAGTAGTGTGACCCCTGATACCTAATTTGCATAATTTATGCACGTTAACGGGTTTTAAACTTTTGCATCACTTGCCGTTTTAATTCACACGCTGGGACCCGTACAAACGTGGTAAATTCTATGTTTAATTGGACGATGTTAATGTTAGCTATATTCAGGTGAAATCTAAATAGCAGAGATAAACTGATATCGCGTTTACTTGCTGATTTGCATCATTTAATACGCGTATTATGAAATAAATTCGCTCATGTATTGGTCGTGTAGTAGCCTTTGTAGCCAGTCGGCATTACCATAACTACCATGAATTTTCTAATATTAAGAAGACTGTGAAGTAGTTTAATTGTTATTTGGGAAACAAAAACGATGTTAGCTAAGGTTTATAATTTATAATTTCCCGATGAATAAAATTAACTATCTGGATAAACTAGTAGTCCATTATTTTCATTATTTAATTATTAGTTTTTGAATGATATCTTGATTTTTCTTGAAAGTGGCAGTCTGTGATGTGACGATCCAATACAGGATAACGGGCTAAGTTGATTCTAGAATAAAAGTATGATGAACTAGTCCCAACTAGAACAGTGGTAGAGAACACTAACAGGATACCCGAAGGTTTACAGAGGGATGAGTAAAAATGTAAAAATGTTGATTCTTGAGTTAGCCTCAAAATCATGGTTTTAGAGTGATTTAAGAGTGAAAAATAAGTTAATTTGGGATCGCATCGCTCTGTAACTCGGAATATATTTATGATTTATGATCAGAAGTGTAAATCTGCAAGAAAATCTTCTTTCTAAATAAAATCACGAATATAGAGGGCACCCCTTGGAAAAGATCATTTAATATGCCTTTAAAGAAATCAGCAGCAAGACTCTCAGCTATTCATTCCACAGTGCAACATCTGGTACGGCATTGTTATAATAAATAGCCCGATGGCCAATCGATACTCACCATTCAGTTTAATTTGTAGCACGACCTCATTATTTGAGTTAGCGCGCTATTTTGAATCCAGTGTTATTCAAACGCGTATTACACATTTTTAAATAATTTATAGTATGGGATGGTTGTGACAGACTGTGATATGATTTTGAAAATGATTTACAAATTTAAATTGCCAAAATTATGGCTTTTCAGAAGAAGAATGCCAATTAAAACCTACTGGTGACATGCTTGAACATACAAATAATATATTATGATATTCAAAGTTAAGTTCAATAATTCCATCAGCTCAACCACACCTGAACATTTGTGTTTTAATACATATTAAATCTAAACACAATCCATGAATGATTTGCTGTCTGTTCATGTGCATATTTTCTGTACATTTCGTATGAATATGTTCAGATATCCTATATTCATTTAAACAGGTTCATTTCTTCGACTTATCTCGATATTTTGATTTTCTGCCAAATTAGTGATTCATCGACTGGGCGGTTTTTTTCAATGAAAATAAGCTATTTGAAATACTGATATTAGTAGACATTTTAACTGGTTCTCGCACACTGCACATACCGTATAGGCATACATAAATTGTGTACCCATCAACGTTCTACATGTGCAAAATACGTACTTAGGCTTACAATATTCAATGAATGGCAATAGCAATGTCCAATACAAAAATTACAAATTAAGCATTTTGTATTGCAACGCTTGTGAGCCTCATATCAATCAATAATAATAATCCTAATTAGCACGATTCGACGGTATTTGACATGCTGACTAAATAATTTAGTACTTCGACGTAACAAGAACCTGAAATTGGGAAATATTACCTATTATTTTGAAAATACACCTAAATGATTGCCGTGTCATCGATTGCATTGAATGAAACACTTCGTACGATGCCATTAGGGTAATCAATTACGGTATCCGTTATTGTAAAGACATCTGCATGATGCGTGCAATTATTTTCCATTGAACCCGGGCCCTGGACCGATCTTATTAAATTGAGCCGGCGTTGAGCAGTTGTTGCCTAGTTACTTGGTAAACACATATAAACAAAACCTAAATTAATCTCTGCTACAGAAGTGAATACATTACTCTAACACAATACAATATATTTCTATAACATTAAACTTTAGGACTGGTGAAAGAGATTACTGCACAGTAAAGCTTTGAAGTGGATAGACCAGTTGATTGGCTTTGACTTTCAAGAGGACTTCCCAAAACATAATAATATAACTAATCATAAGGATTAGGATTAAGTGTGGATGACCTACAATTGACAATACATTTGGATTTCAATAAAACTCTTAAGCCAGGAATAAACTATAAAATATCAATAGACTATGGCAATAAAACAATTGTGAAATTAGAGTAAAAGCTTTGATGATCAACTCTATGGTCAAAGTGTCAACATAAAACCAATGTTCCAAAAATACCAATCCCACGAGGACTTGTAATATAATTCCCCCCTGAGGTATAATTATGATAGAATGAAACAATTTAATAATATTACTGAACATAAAGTAATGCTATGGAAGTAACTATTACATGTCAGTAAGAGGATTAGGCGTTTAATAAAGTGTGAAAATACGCTGAACTCAACCCAGATCTAAACAATAGGCCTAAATTATTGTCGTGTCGATTACATTGAATAAAACACTTCGTACGATGCCATTAAGGTAATCAATTATCCGCTATTGTAAAGACATGTGCATGATGCGTGCAATTATTTCCCCTTGAACTCGGGCCCTGGACCGATCTTATTAAATTGAGCCAGCGTTGAATAAATGATGTATAATGAATAATTCAACGAAAGCAATTTTTGTCAGTAAGAGGATCAGGCGGTTACTAAAGTGTGAAAATACGCTGAACTCAACCCAGATCTAAACAATAGGCCTAGATGATTGCCGTGTCGATTACATCGAATGAAACACTTCGTACGATGCCATTAAGGTTATCAATTATCCGTTAATGTAAGACGTATTTTTACCCTTGAAACCCTGGCCTATTTTATTAAGTGGAGCCGCTAGTCGGTGTTGAGTATATGACGTATAATGAATAATTAAACGATAGCTATATTTTTGTCAAGAGGATCAGAAGGTGATATAAAGTGTATGACGTACAGTATAAATGATCACCTATTGTAATCTATTCATATATAATATGCATCCACTAAATTCGCTGGTGGTTTTTTTTGTGCCCATGTACTTAATGAAACGTTGCTAGGAAACATATTTAATCATAAGCTGCTTTTTTTATAATTCCAGAATATCTGAAGACAGTAAATGTGGTGTTTTGATGAATTCAGAAACGTGCACATACGCCTTTCCAACATGATTATGGAGTAATTTTCAAAAACAATTCCTATACTCCTCGTATTATAAAGAAAAGGAGTGGGGCTACACAGGGTCATATAGGTCATCAGAACAACGTGAGCACCCGTTAATTTGATGACCTTTATCCTACTGAATATTTTTTTGGAGAAAAAAGAAAGAAAACAATCGCAAAATCCAGGTTGCCCCATAGCCAAAAAACTCCAAAAACAATGTTTTGATCATAACTCGTCATATGGATATGGGGAAAATGGAATAATATTATGCAATTTTGATCTTACCTAAGCTTTTTGTTTTCCCGAATATGACATTTTTAGTCTAAAATTGGACTCCTTTTCCCCACTATTAGCCGCTTTAAGTGACTTTGGTAACGGTACCTTGTTCGAATTTTTCTTATTGTGAAGCGGAAAAAAAAGCACCAATTCCACTCGAATATCCACTCGATTTTAATAACCACAAAACGATGAAATAACTGCTAAATAATCCACAGGTAGGTATTCACCATGGAGAGAAAAATATCCACAGATATTCATTATAAAGCGTGTTTCTCAATCACCACCAATAACCCCCTTTTGGTAGTGATTGGTGGTAATGATCATCATCACCAATAACCCCTTTAGGGTGTTTCTATTCAGCACCAATAAAGGTGGTTATACAGCAAAAGGTGGTATTGCCGGAAGTTCACCAATATACGCGCAAGGCCGGCGTTTCCAAGCAAACCGTCACGCTATACGCCCATCTTAGTAACCCGCGCGTGGGCGAACCGAGAAAAAAATGTTTTCAAGCCGCGCGCAAGCATAATGCGGCGCGTGGAATCTCATCACCACTAAAATAAACGCCTCCTGTTCCTATTCAAGATCCCTACTAAAATCACCCCCAATAAGCCAGAAATACTGGGTTATTCTGGTGGTGATGGAGGTGGTGAAAAGGTTGATTTCGTGTTTCTATTCAGGCCATCACCCCCAATCACCCCAATCACCCCCAATCACCTCCAATAACCCCCTTTTACGTTCGAATAGAAACAGGCTTATTGAAGGGAACCCTCGCGTCACGTGTAAAATTTATCCCCGCGAGACGACTCTCAAATGTCCTTGAGGGGCTTATTTGACAAAGTTGTGCATTGAGTGTAATCTGGCCGTGCATGACTTGCAGTAGGCCTAATGATAAATCGTTCAATCTACGAGCATCTACCATGAACTGGTTCAGATTTGATCTTTACATAATCATGCCATGAACTAGAGCCTACCTAGAAGATGTATTCACCATTAAATATTATTTGCACAGTGATTTTTCACTCTTTTACATTAGAGTGTATGCCGTTGTATTTGGTACAACTGTATACCTATTTGATCTCCTCTTTCCATTGATCGAAACAAAATACCAGCATTCCCCAAATGACCCAGTACCCAAACTGCGCCTTCAATTGGCCAAACATCTCCCAAAATATTTTTGGCTAAGAGTAAATATCAACAACATAAAATAATATGGTCGAAACTTCCGAGTTCCATGAATGCATGTGTTCGGTTTTGGAGTTTTACATAGTGATACAAAACGTTAAAATAATAAATTATCATATAAAAACAACGAGAGAATGCCTTAAAATATACAATTATCGTCTTTATTGATATAATATTACCTTGTCTGAATTTTAATTTAATTAGAAAAGATTTTTCAAATGGTGGCCATTTTGAAAGTCCAAGATGAAGCTAATGAAAGATTGAATATGTTTGATAATAATATTGTGTCGCTTTAATACACCGTTAATTCAATGAATATTGTCAAATTCTACTAAAATTGCCGCCATTTTGATATGCTAATTTCTCAGGTCGCCCACACCTACATTTTTGGAATCATCACTTTTCTTATAGTAAAAGGTATACTATCATATATAACAAACGAGGGGATGGTTTAAAAATTGATGGGTATATCGAAAACGAGAGGACCTGTTTTGGCCAATTTCGCTCTACTACAGCTCCGGAAAGAGAGCCCGTTTCACTTGAGGGCGCTACAAATTGATGGGTGTGCGTCACCATGGTAACGTTTGCCCATAAATTTGTACAATCATTTTATTTTTGCTTTTCAACCCTAAATATTTGCATAACAATTAATATCTTAGCAAATTGAGGGCAGCCTAGGTACCAGAATTCTCCGCCAGCTAGTGCGATGATTTTATCTCACCCTTGACCCCAACATATCGCAATACAGGTCGCAATTAAACCTACCATTTTCTAGGCGAGTTTACATCATTTACTGAATTTCTAGGATAAGTGTAATAATTTCAACGTTAAATATAAGCCTTGCAGTATTATATAGTGGTGATTTTTTAAACATTATCTCAGTGATAAGAGACTTAATATCTTATGGTTGACTATCGGCAATATAGGATTTATTTCAATCTGGAAAATTACTGTGGCGAAACGTACTCCCGTTCCCAAGCCTCCCCTCCATTGAAACTCACGTTGCCAAGCCCGTCCTTTTTTGAAATATCGAACTTATTCGTCAACCAGCGGAAAACGGACTTCTGTCAACTGATGCCGCCGCCGCCGTGTAAACATTGACGGCAGTGCGTCACTAATTAGCGCCCCCCCTCACGCCGAACGCGCTCCCGTTCCGGAGCAGACTGCAACTACAACACCGCCTTTACGCAGTATTTAGCCTCTAAATGAAGTATTTCCTAAGGCGACCATGATTGTCAAAAGTTACATTACGGTTCCATGCCCTGTACAGTTTTAGCCTGTTTGTAACCCCGTTTTTCAAGCTTTGCAGTGGTAATAAATCTCAACATTCTATCTCCTATTTGTCTGAATAATTACACCACCTGTTATTGCGGATAGCACCACTATCAGTTGTTATCAGCATGGCCAGAAGGCAATCTACAGTCCTGCCAGTAGTCTTGCCAAACTCACATTCCAGTAGCCACATTGGGCTAATTCTCAAAACCAAAATTTGCTCTAAAAATGCTATATTATCTCTTACTCTCGAAATTTTATCTTTTGATTTTAAATGACCGACCAATAGAATTTTGAAAAATCCTTGACAGGAAAGTTAAAACTATATATCATTAATAACAACAATATTTGAAAATCTCCAAATATTGGTTAGGGTAGGGACGAAAAACATGTTTGAAGTGTCAAGAAATCAAACTGAAATTCTGAAAAATAAAAAGATTTTGAAGTATCAAACACGATTATTGACAAGCCTTGCATATGCATTAATGATGATGTTCTGGCAAGTCACTTACAGCAAATAGAGCCAGTGCTCATTTCCAATTATAGTTTCAGTTTCAGTTTTATTTATCAACAATACATATACAACAGTTTTAAGTACATACATTGTTGGGATGACCAAAATCAGAGCAGAGCTCGCAAATATATTTGGCAACCCTTAATAAATAATTAGTAGTAACCTTACATGTGTCAATGGGTTGGTTTGCTGGCCTGCATAAAGACATTTTGACAAAAAACCTGTCGAAAAATATGCTCGTACCAAAAAGGTAACCATTTGCTTATTTATCGCTCGAGAGAAAATGCCAACTCCCGAGTAAAGCAATGAGCTATTTCCACAACACACACTAGTTAAGAGCGCCATTCTGTTGTCTATATACCGATTTACGCCACGAAAGTATCAGAATATGGTTTTGGTCGTATGGGGCTTATTCTAACCATTTGCGTACCGTTAATGTGCCATCAAGCTGTTTAAGATGTTGCGTACAAGTATTGCATGCTTCCAAGAGCATCAATTTCTAGGAAAAACCTTTGTTTCAATATGCGATTTATTTGGATTCTTGTGACCATTTTTCAAACGTTCTCAAGCGGAGATATTTTTAATGTACCAACGCTTTTATCCGACATTCGAGGTCATTACTATGTGTAAAATAACTGTCAACATAAGACAAATCTGATAATTCGGTAGAACATTTACCGCATTCACGCTATATCACCCTTTAAAACGTCGTTCAATGACCGCTTGTGCACAGTTCAAGACCATATAGAACAGATTATGTCAGTCATGGGTCATTTTCCTTAAGGATATCTTAGGTAAATTAAAGTAACACCCTGAACTCCGATATTAATTCATATAAAATGAAATATTTAACACAATATTCCGATAGACAAGACCTGAATAGCAACAAAGTTGGTAAAATACAAAACGAAGTAGTTTTCTTGAAGTCTTAAAATAATGCATTTTAAATCTTAGCCTACAAACGTTTGTTAAAATCCTCAACTCGATAAACTCGAGCAGTATATCACATGTAATTGCGGTTCTCATTTATTTGTGCACTCTTACCAAAACAAGTCATATGTCTTACGCACTGCAATAGACAATTGATCATCTGCACACTTGAGGCGTCTGCCTTATTTTGCGACTGATCTAAGTCATTGCTAGGAAGTGCGGGATCCTTAAATGACAGGGATCAAGGAAAAGATCATATGCAAGAAGTCATTGCTAGGAAGTGCGGGGATCCTCAAATGACAGGGATCAAGGAAAAGATCATATGCAAGAAGCAGAAGACAGCCACGGGGACAAAACGTGTATCAAAGTTGTAATCATCCGTGTGAATTCGCTCTCAATAACTACACTTAACGCGGATTCCCAAAGAAGGAAAAAGTGACCCTTAACAAAGATTACAGATCGACGAGTCCTCAAGACAGATTTTAATCCGAAAAAACATATGAAGTTATTGTGTGATTCAGTTTTGTTAATACATTTTCCTTAGGCCTAACCATTTTCGGATATTTTTACAATGATGTACACGTGACTATCGGCCCAAGCAACCCTTAGCGCGGATTCAGGTTGTAACAGACTCTCTGAATTTGGCAATGTTGTGGTCGAAAAAACACCCTTAATCCACGTTTTCGTTCACGCGGATGGTTACAACATTATTCCCTGACTGCCCCCTCCGCCTCCTCCTGGGATGGGAAAAGAGGTACGGTTTCATATGTAAATTGCAAAACCCAACTTGCCCTTGCGTAAGCCTTCCAGACACCGAACCCATAACCATATCGAATCCTAATCGCCAGTTTAGTAGACACGTGACTCTATCTGAATTTGAATTTCATTTCTTCTAAACTGGCGCCCAGGGCTATGCCAATTGTGGGATACTATAAAATAACCGCACACAAAGTAATTGCGTGATATTTGTTTTGATCTCTCAGCTTGTCCGTTAAGAAATGTAGGACTCTATTCTGATCTCAGCATTCATGTCCAGGGTTCATGTATGCCATGTTTCACGATAAAGATGTAAACTTACCAAACCCCTATACAATAGAATTGTTGACTAACAAAATCCCTTGAGAGTAAGACTAACCTGATCCTTAAGGGCATCTATCACGGATATATTCTGCTGCTTTAAAACCCCTTACATTCATATCAGTAATGCTGGCGTTCAAATATGTTGATGTAGCAAATTATGATGTCGTTGAAGACAAAATATGCCCAAGATTTTCAGTTCAGGTCTGCATATTTGAAGCCAATGATAATGCTAAATAGCACACATATTTGGCTTTCAATTAAAAGAGATTAAATACGAACATTGCGTAGTAATGTTACACTAGTTTTAGTAGAGCCCGGTATTTTAAAGTCAATCCACGGGATGACAATAATACATAAGTAACAAAACACGTAGTTGATAACAGAACAACTCTAGAGGGCGACATTATGTTTTTGTGCAAAATACACAGCAGTTGAAGATATCTCGTGTTTTCAAAAGACATAAGTTGGCCATTACAACCCTTTACGGTCAATCCACGGGATGGCAATAACACATATTTCTTGAACGATATAAAAAAAACACCACATATTTTGTCATGGCTGGTTGATTCATAGATGCCACTAGGTATCAATGAAAACGATAAACAACCTGCCATAAATGTTCGATACAAAATCTTGAAATGACTGAAAATAAATTCAAATGTGGAATTTGAGTACAACCCTGAATTCAAGAAGAAAAAATCTCTGAAAGAGACATCTCAACTGATTTAACAAAGCGCGCTTCAATAGAATAGATAGATAAATGGCGTGATAATTTGACCATCCCTTGATCTTGAAAATAGAGGGCTTTATTGGAAATAGTGTAACATTATATCCCAATGGTCGATTTTCAAAATGTCTTATTTGAATGAAAGCGAAATGAATAGTCTTTTCAGCACGACAATTGGTTTTGAATATGCATGCCTGAAAAATGAATGACGCCTTTGCGAAATAAAGTGCCCGTTCTATTTGACTCGCCCTGTATGCTACTATAAGATGAGGAAGTCACAAATAAATGAAAATGATTATAAGTAATGGCATTTTCAACCTTTTTATGTTTATAAATGAGTTTGTATGCGACTCTCTTTGAACTCTTTTATATGGTATCTAGGACGGCTCAAATTCAATTAATCTAGGTTCTATATGAAACAAATACGGTATTGCCTAGACTAATATTTCAAGTCTCGTCGTTATGTGATACAGTTACGTCTGTAATAATTATATTCTTATTGTTCACTGTCATCCGATAATCTGATAAATGATATAAGTCAATAATCTATCTATAATAGCAAACTAGGTCAAATATCACTTGCCAAAAGTAGGTCATTTTTGGTAAGTTTAACTTGTGGATGTTACTTTAAACAGGGCACAAAACAACTATTGAAAATATAACGAAACACGTAGTTGATATCTAGAGGGCGACATTCTGTTTTGTGCAAAATACACTGCATGTAAAGATATCTCGTGTTTCCAAAAGCCATCAGTTTGCATTGCAACACTTCACGCTTACATTTACAGTGCATAGCGCTTTCATCTGTTATACCGGTGTGGAAGGAGCTATGGTCCCCCTGTAGCCATAGTCCAGCCTCCATAGACGGAATGAAGCGTGAAACAAGTGTTGCGTTTAGAGATGAATGTTCTAAACCAACCTTAACCTATAATTTAATGTACAGGGCGGACTATTACTCCATGAGACTATGTTATGCCTTCTGCTACACTGGCAGTAAGTGTATACGAAGCACATATAACTATCCGTGTTTTGAAAATATTATATTGTTCAAAAGAAAAGTTTACTTGTGGACGAAACAACTACTACCGGTACATACACATTACAAACTTATATGTCAGTCTCATGTTGTAATTTCATATTTTTTCTGGTTACATGTGTAGTAGCGTTCAGACCTCTATGTAAAGAAAACTAAAGGAAAATTTGGTGAATATGAGATGTTTTGTAAGATTTGTTATCCCTTATACAATTATTCCGTAGGTTAAGCAGCTTTGGAGGTACTTTAGTACATTTTCTCTAATAATTTTTAAAACAAACATCTTTCTGACTTGATGTTTGCAGGGGTAATGAGACAAATAAGGACTTTCTTCTAATTAAGACGGGGGAAAGTAAAATTGATCGGGTTTACCATTGTTACTAGCCTTACACGACTAATAAAGGGGCTGAAAGCAGGCAAATTTCTTTTCGTCAGAGCTGGAACATAAACATTAAATAGCACTATCTAGAGGATATCGTGAAGCTGCCGACTTCTCAGAGAATAGCAGTAGAGCTGCTAAGTGAACCGTCTCGAGGGTATGACTAGGACACTGAGAGATTGTAGAGAAAAATGAAATTTGGAAGAAATGAAATGTGTCAATAGATAAAGTAGGGACGCTGAAGTGTAATAATTTACGGGAAAAGGGTTGAATGATGGCGCTAGATAGACATTAGGTTGAAGCAATTTATGTGGCGAGTGGTGCTGATTATTTCGATGGGATCTACATCGAAATGACCAAATCACGAAAGTGTACATGCTCGGTGGCGAAGTCAGGTAAATGGTTTCAGATTGTAGTTAGTATATGCCTACGAATTACGCAGGTGCAAAACATATGATTTGTAGGAATATTGAGGGCGCACTTCCATGCGTATCTCTCAGTGCCCCTTTTACGGGCAACAGAGGACTAATTATGTGATAATACCAATGTCTTCTGAACCACCACGAGGGAAACATATTGACATGACTCCCATTGCCTTGAACTATAACTATAAGTAACTATGACCTCAGTTTCACAATGTGTGCATATAAGTACGAGTGATGGAGTATTCATATTGACAGGAGAAAATCGGGCCGGGAGCAAATGGTAAGAACTTGCAGATGAAAATAGGTGAATGATAGTTATTAGTGTGTTTCTTCTAATCTATAGGGACAGCAGATACATCCCTCCACAGAGCAGATATTGACACAATACACTCGATATGTTTACAAAATACATTTGATATGTCTACAACATTTGTTTTTATCTTCAGTCTAGACATCCAAACATGAATTTCGTCTCAAATTTGAATCTAAAAATACACGCAAGAGCATGATATCACACACATGTAAACATTCAAAAGGATGCTACAGACAGTTGGGCTCCGTTATCGGTAGTGAACAGCTATCATAATATTCGAGCGATAATATAACTCTTCAAATTCTACAACAACAAATAGCAACGAAAACTTGGAGACATATGTCGGACGTTAAGAGCCGGTGAAATGGCGCTTCAATGATCTTGCAGCTTCTGGCATGTCTGGCGCGGCATTGAAGGATATTTCTTCCGAGTTATCAGAGACCGTATCGGCACTCAGAATCAATAGATAAATGTTTTTTTATTCCGATGAAGTGTAGGTGTGAGCCATTGACGAGGTCCCTTCAATTGTAAAGCAAAAAAAACGGGCTTTGAAATGCGCCTTCTTGACAAAAAATCAAAACAGTCTTTTACTTCAATTGAACTCAGTTTAGGGTATTGGATCTCCATGAATTGAAAATCATTATTGTGTTGTGCCTGAGTGGTAAATTTGGCGCTGTCTTGAAATAACTCATCAATAAACGCCAAATTACCTTTCATGATTCCTATTAAGTGATATTCATGAGAGAGGGTAATCTAAGATAAATATTTCGATTCTAAGACGTCTTGCTATTTCAATACCGCCTCATCATTACAACATCTGTGTCAGCAATTATGTATTTGCATAATTAACTCAGACACGGAACACTCCATGGACATACTCGGAAACTCAACTTACATAATTGTATTGACAACTGACACCCAGGACGCTGTCGCCTCGGGCTGTTTTAGATCGGTTTTAGCCCTTGATCGCTATCTACATAAAGACTCTGTACGTACCGATTCATTCTTAGCAATTGCTTCATATAACAGGCTTCATAACCACCGATTGTATAACGATTTGAAACGGCTATCTTTCCTCGAATCATAAATTTATTTATCAACTTGAGTATCAGCACGGTTCATTGGACATAATATTCATAGTTCATGGCAGACCTCGGCTGCAAAAAATATTATTTATAAAACCTAGATCCCGGACGATTGAAATGAATTCGTCGTTGGTGTCAAATTTGTCAGGCAAAGCTGTCATGCAGAATAACGTAGATTTCCCAAGTGACACAGCCCAGAAGTCTTAATCGGGATTTGAATTTTTTAACCATTTGAATAAGTGAGCGAGTGCATTTATAAATCGTCACTCAAATAAGATTGATTGCTCAAAAGCGTTATTGAGAACAAAATGGTAGAAGTGTATTTATTGATAACATTATTGATACACAAATATGCGTCTAATTCTGCGTTTCTGTAAAATGAATAAGGTACCCAATGCATGCTCAGTGCCATTCATCGACCGTCTTTGAATCGTGCAAATTCGTAATTGATAAACTAAATGACCATACTCAAATCAACATCCTAGAATATCACTACAATGAGTGAGATTTTGCACCATGCAAGTAATGTAATTTTCTAAATTGTGATAGGATATCAACGGTACCTGCTTTCAGTCGAACTAGATTTCAATAGGCTGTGGATATAAAGTGTATTAGTTAATCATCACTATAAGTAAACAGGGTGAATATAAAGGTGCACGGGTTGAAACGATTCTTTGGCCTTGATGGGTGCATTGAACCATGATTTATTTTTATTTACTAAAGCGTATTTAATTTATTTCATCTTCCGAAAAGATGAAAGTTATTGACTAAAACTGAGTAAAACGTGACACGTTTTGTAAGCTGACCCCTTTTTCACCTTTCCCAATGGAATTTACCCAGTTAAGACATTAAGACATGACTGTTCTGTCGCATGACTAAATAAGAGTCAGTGAGAACGGTAGCCAAAGGGGGACCAGTATGGGAGGGGGTGAGGGGGACTGGAGGTAAAATAACGGAACAATTACATATGGGATAGATAAAACGTAGGTATTTGTTTGTAATATACGGTATTGTAACTATAAGGGTGAGTTTCTTCATAATTGCGTTCACTCACCATTAAACTGTCACATCTCAACAATAGAATTTGTATCTACCATACATTCGGAATACATGGTAAATTGGATATCAATGTTTTATCAACAATATTTGTAGTATTTTATGGTACCCGGTCAACTTGACATTCTGTCAAGTCGACCGTTACGTACTCGACGGTTCATTGACTCGACGAACACATTCGTCTGTATATCGCTTGCGGGGTAGATGTTCAAGACACTATTCTTTTATATATAAGGGTCGTTCAATAAGATCTACCTCCTCCTGCAGAACTTTTCTAATAAATGTCAGCATCATGAAATTGGTCATGATTGTAGGTCTGATTTATAGCTGCTCATTTGTAAGACATACCTGTGTCACTTTTATTCTGATACAGTCAAAGCCAGAGGGAGATATTGTACGACGGAAACGGAAACAATTCTCTCAAAATAAATGATGGGCCCCCCGTTTTGCATGGTTAGTTACACCTTGTAGAGCACAATTTAAATACTAGAAATGAAAAATAATGACTGAGAATACGTTATTATCGTGTAAATAAGATTGCAAGCATTATTAACTCTTGCAACTTTGCAACTAATGTATATTGCTATGCCTCTGGCATAGGCTTATCGGAAAATTCGTTGTTACAATGTCATAACACAGTGATACCTCATACGGTAATCTTATCCATTAAAGTCAGATACTAAATTTCCTTTATGTGTAACCTTTTAGTCAATCAGGTAATAGAAAATCATCTGTTGGAGGGAATTGGAATGTCTTCATTTAGCCCTGTTCAATGTATATTGAAGATATAATACCGCCTTTCCTATGAAAAGGAAATGTGATTTTACAGTATGATCCTCCCTAAAATGAGGACATATTATTTTGACCGATAAATCAGTAGTGTTCTATTGTTTGTGATCTGTTTAAGATCTATCTGTAATGGACCGGTAGGTACGTCCTGTATCTTAGAATCGTTTTCGTCACTGTGATTGGGCATATGGTTTTCATAACTTGGATCTCCAGCTTTCTAGACGGCAGAGAGCAGTGCGTGCGATATCGTGGACATACCAGTGACTGGAAGAAATTAAATGGTGGTGTACCGCAGGGTACTCGCGTCGGTCCTCTCGGTTTTGTCGCTATTGTTAATGACGCAGCCATTAACACTCCCTTTGTCACTCTGAAATATGTCGCCTGCATCGGTAAAAAAGTATAGCTATAGTACTCAGGCTGATTTACAATTAATCTGATAGTCAAAGCTGCAAGTTGTAGAAATGTTCTGTTTCATGAGCAAAGGTATTAGATAAGAGGTAGAACTTATTGGCGGACCCTCGTACTTTTACTATTAATGATTATTTAAATAATATAAGCCCCTCTTCCCGTAGGTTATCATTAATGCAATAGCCAATAAAATGGTAATGAGCGCGATAAGAAATGTGAATGACTATCGGAAACAGGTGTTTGCGTAACCCTAAGGCAACAATGAATAAAGTTAATTTGACACACACCCTTAAAATATGTGTCAAAAGTGTGATTTTTCACGAGTGAATGTGCAAAATATCGCTCAAATACATTCCTGAAGCCATGTTTCCATCGTCGAGCCAGCATTTCTGCAAAAATAACATTTCTTGACAATAAATGTTACACTTATTCTAAACTAAATTTAGGGAATGTAAAGTAACCGTTAATTCACCGTGGCAATCAAAACTATATTTCCCGGACAGGCCATTGTAACGATTAACGAGATTAAAACCACGGATAGTAATAACAAAGAATATGCGCTTCTATAAAGGACAAAATGTAAACCAACACATCTTGAAGTATCACGTATTTGCTACATCTAAGCGCTGCCTGGCGTAACGTTGTGTTGTCGCTTCGGGGGACAACCCTGCTGCTTCCTACACCATTCACGCTTTGAAACGAGTTTAATGTTAAACGACATAAAGGGTAATGATCGATAATCACTGTCAGTGGTAATAGAATAAAAAGGTCATTAAAATGACTAATGAACCTCGTCGGCTTTGTGTGAAGACAGTGAACATCATTTCGCGAAAAGTTTACGTTTTACGATGTTGTTAGGATTAGAAAATGTTTGGTAGCGAACGTCATAACGGTAAACGAACTTACGGCGGGATTTTACCGGGTCGATGCAAATTCGATGTGTCAGTTAGCGCTTTTATGGGGATTTTAAAGTTTAAACGACAGATGTGGTTATATCCTAACGTCAAACAAAACTGCTCCCGATTTTGGCTTTTTTAAAGATTTTCGACACAATGTTTAAAAACAACATCGTGTCGTTCTATTAGTAAACAATAGTTGAATACTTTATAACACATACTGGATTATATTGCGAGATTCTAACAGTGTACTACTGCAGATACATTGAAATAAAATGTCTTAATACACTTTACCGACAATGAACTGGATACAAATACGGCTAATTTTAACTAGGACATTACCGAACCTTGATGTTTATGTGCATGTTGCTCTTCTGATCATGTAATTAAATTCAAATGTGAACAGTCCCAGCTCCCTAGAGTAGTATGTTCCTAAACGTTATGAATAATGGAAGCTTGAAACGACACTATGATCCCGACTTAAAGGCATATTATGTGATCTTTTCCAGAGAGCGCCCTCTATTCATTATTTTTTTTAGAAAGTAGATTTTCTTGCAGATTTACATTTCCGATCATAAATCATACATACATTCCAAGTTACAGAGCGATACGATTCCTAATTACCTCAAAATCATGGTTTTAGAGTGAATTTAGAGTGAAAAATATAAACTGTCGGAATTCCGACAGTTTATTTTCACTCTAAAACCATGATTTTGAAGTAATTAAGAATCGTATCGCCCTGTAACTTGGAATGTATGCATGATTTATGATCAGAAATGTAAATCTGCAAGAAAATCTGCTTTCTATTTTTTTTTCGATGTTGAGGGCGTTCCCTGGAAAGATCACATAATATACCTTTAACACGATTGGAATGACAAGAAGGAAAAAGATGAAATGGCTCATTTGATCTGTTGCTATGGTTATTTGTGTTGATACATTTCGTGGCACAAAATGATCTTCATTTGAAACTGTAGTCAGCCTATCGCTTAGATTCAAAACTGCCCAGTTTTATATCACACAGACAATTCGAAGAAACGATGACATTTTGTTTTGCTTTAAAATGAAATTGAGGTACAGTGTGAATAAGAGGCAGACGGTTTGTTATGTATGTGAAATGGATGGGGAACAAACGCAGTAAAGTACATTATAAACGCAAAGTACATTTTAGGATTGCACAGCAATATACAAAAAAGAATTGTGTTTCCTATACATTTTTCTCATGGAAATGCAACGTTCTAAATGCATAATATGTGCGTTCAGCTATAAAACTTTGTAGCCAATAATAAATCCGTAGGCAAATACTACATAAGCCATGTAAGCTACATGTGGCTTACTGTTCTTGTAATGCATTACATGATTTATTGGCACGGATATTCATGATGTTATCTTGAGGGTACCAGATGCCATTAACTTGAAATACCGTATATCATAGTTTAAATTGAATTTCAAAATGGTTGTTTGTTCTTGATGACTGATGTGCATCCACGAAGGGGATAACACCAAACGATTTATAACAGCGCTGAATATTAAGGTATGTTTTCTCTAACCGGAATGCGAACAAGAACCGTAACCAAGGGTACCCTATATAGATATTGGTTTGTTCTGAACTCCCGGGGAATGGAATATTTGGATACTACTTACCCTCTGTTATCCGACAGTGCCATTTTCATTTGCATTTATATTGATGTAGCGATCTAATGCGATTACAGGACACGCCATCGCGTTTGGTTATGGTGATTCTTTACTTGCACGGGAATTGCTTATTTCCATAAATTCACTATGAAGATCAGACTTCCGACAATGACAATTCCTAACAGCAATCTCCCATCCGATTTCAAACATTAACGGTTTCTTCAAGGATTTGTCGAAAGTATTTTGTAGGACACTCTTACTTATCAAGTATAAATGTCATAGTAGTTCTCGTAGTTGGGTAAAATTTAGTTTTATTGTAATTTTGTTCGATTCTCCTTGAAAATGTCGACAACCCAAATAAGCCTATGTCTCAATTGCGACAAACAGAAAGACATTAGCTTTATTCAACTATTATAACGTTGCAAATCTCGTTATACTATGCGCATGATAGCTTACCATTGTAGATCAGAGGGTCATTCTCCATCATCAGATGGCAGAAACTAAAAGAATCCTCACTTACTTATTTAAATCAGAACATTTCAGAAACTTTTTTTTAACATCCAAAGACTTTGTTAAATTAACGTTCTAACACTGTTCTTCAAATATTTAAGTAGAAAATTAAACGAACATCAAAATGAGCTATTCAATGATGTCACGTGATTGGGTACAGGAAAAAACTAATGATCGACTCCAAAATGTCACAAGTGCAACATTCAATGTATTGTTGATAACTAAATTCTTCAAAATGTTTAATAAATTTTACATGATGTTTTAGGTAAAAATGTGGCTTCTATGGCAGAATACAATCGGCCAAGATGAACACTATCATAGGCCCATACTTTTTCGCATGTTACCTGAACTATTCTTCGGATGTGCAATATTCATTAACGGTGGCGCACTACTGTTGTATTATCGAAACATCATTAGCGACATCTGCTACTCTAGGGACTTAATAAGAATATTGAGGTACTCATGATAAGGCTAACCATGTTAACTGAAACAGAAACGGGAGATCAGGGTACAGACTGGAGAAGACCCGATCCTTAATGTATTTGTATCATTTCAACCTTCGTCCTCCAATGCTTCTTGTTTTAAAAAGATTGCCGGGGAGAAGGGGGGGGGGGGGGGGGGGGGGGGGGTTAAAACCCCCTTGAGCTTTTCTGCCCTACCATGACAAAAGGACCCAAGTAACATTTTTGGTGAAATTGAGTTACATAGTGGGATGAACTATTAAGTACACTATATGTTACATATTATTAAACATGACACTAATGTTCAGAAACCACTAATTAGTGAGTAATTAGCATGTCAAAACTTAATCCTCTTAATAAGGCACACTTGGGTCCTTTTGTGAAAGTCATTTTGTAATACATTTTCAATTAATCACGACAAAAGGACCCAAGTTCCAGTTTAACCGTAAAATATTGATTTTTAAAAAAATATAATAACATATCAATAAAGATGAGATATTGACTTATATAAAGCACCTAACAAGATATCAACATGAATAAACACTTTGGAAGGCTGCTACAAAAAGACATTTCCTTCAATAACTCCGAACTACCAAAATGTAACTTGGGTCCTTTTGTCGTGGTAGGGCAGTTTTGTTATTGTACGCCATTTGCCGTTGTAATTGGTGCCTTTGTATAGCTATAGCTATCTCCTATTTCCATTGATATCAATAAAGATACCAACATTCCCAATGACTCAGTACCCGAACTGCGCTCTCAATTGGCCAAAAATCCCCTATATGTGTTGGCTAATCCAAACACACGATTCATCACCATTCCTTTTGCTGACTATTATTTAAAACATTATTAATAGCATAAATATCAAGTTTGAGAGCACTCATGATACAAATAGGAATTGAAAAACAATTGAGGGGTTGCACCAACCTCCAAAATACATACACACTAACTTTGGCAAGCACCCCTACCCATACTATTCCCCCGGGACCTGTCACAGTTCTTTGTTCGTAAAAATGGTCGCAAAGAGTTGGTTTACATTAAATCGTTTTGCCACAAAGAATCCGGTTAAAAAAATAAAAGGGGGGATAACACCCTCTGGGTTATCGAGGGTTAAAGCAAACGGAAATATGTAATCAATCAAACGCAACGCATGCTTTTTGCCATCTGAGTTTTGTGACGAATGTAATTACGTGGAGAGGCAGGGGCATATGACATGGTTAGGGTTGCCTTTGTAATGATTGAAAGGTATGAAGGAACATGCTGGAAAATATGTAACACAAATTAACTTAAATATCAGCCCCTTTAAACTAAAGCATATCTTGAAAATGAGCTGTAAAGAGTCTCTCAAAACATTGATTTGCTGCACATGTATTCATGAACAGTACTACCACCGATATTGGGCCAGGGAGTTTAGGATAATATAGTCGGGGCCAAGGTTTCTAGATGGGATGTTAAATGCAAAGAAAAAACCTTCATCTTTTACGTTTTTGATTTCTTTTTGAAGTATACAATTTTATATCTTTTGCTAGTACAGACCTAGTGTCATAAAAAAGTCCAGCGGCTCGTGAATTTGACAGAAAGTCAATATGAATACGTTTTAAAGGTCACAATCGTATAAATGTAAACATTTGCGCGGTACACATTCTTAATGTATCACAAAAGGGGACTTAGCCCTGTTCAACCGTCACCTTTATTTGAATGGACACGATACATCGTCATTTTTACATTAAAGATCCCTTAAGAAGAAAAATGTCACTTAATATATAACTGCTATAAGTAAACGTCGAGATAGAATGCAATAACTTTACGGCAGAGTGGATAAAGCATCCGGCCGTCAAATTGATAAATTGCAAGAATGAAAGGTAATTTTATCAGATGTGTCTAATGACAATACGTGCTACCAAACTTCCCAAACCGACGCGGAACCTAAACCTTCAGAGCTAATAAAATGGTGATTGCACACTTCCCCGATGAAACGAGTCATAAGACACCGTCACGTATCTTAAAATGGATTAACTAAATAGCATCCAGTTCCCCGCCCCATATGATTTAAAGACATATAAAGAACTGTGTCTTGAGGGCAACCAGAGTAGTGCTACCCGACTAGTTTCATCATTACATTTTCAAATTCCCTTGCCTCCTGAAGTATTTTAGTTAGTATGTGCCAATGTGACAATGTGCATCTTGTATCTCTAGATTTGCTTGTAATTATTAAACCATAAACACTGGCAAAGAAGCACGGAGGACAAACAATTGCCATTGATCAGATCCAACATCTTTATTTCTGGCAGTAGCCAACATGAACATATTAAACATCAAGCACTATTGCAATTATGTATAATAAATCCCTGTATCAAAGCAAGAATTTGTATGTGTAATATACTCCCATATATTATATCGGTGACAAATCCAACAGGAAGCTTTCTGTATAATACAACAAGATAATACGTTATACAGCAGGAATTTTTCGGTGCAAAATACTACCTTATATATTCCCAATACAAACGGGAACTTTCTAAAAAAAGCAATTATCATCCCAGTGACCAATATATACTACAGGAATCTTTCTGTGTAATATATTCGCTTACGGTATATCGTCCGGATAAAACGGATACCTTGCTGTATAAAATACAAGCACTTACTGTCCCTGTGACCAATATACAACAGTGATCCTTCTGTGTATTAAAACACCCCATATCTTCCCAGTGCCCAATCCAACCGGGATCTTTCTGTGTACAATATCTACATATTTCTACTGTGTAAATTACACATAGAAATCTAAGAAAAGCGCCGAATCAGCTTGAATAACATGTTATTGTTCCATCAAGTTTATGACACTTTTAGCTCTGTGTAAAAATCTAACCAGGGGCTATCTTGTATTTGCAGTGTATATCACCTATCTAGAAGGAAACAGGAAAAACCTTTGTTAAACTCCCAAGCGCACTAGAAGGAAGAAAAAAAACCTAAAGAAATACATCCTGCAAAATAACTTAAAATGATTCAGTATTGAAGTCAAACATTTATACCTATGCGCAGATACACACATATTGCAATTGTGATCGAATATGGGGTTTGATATTTTCATCCCTGCGTAATATCAAAATGCAATTACGAATAGTTTTTAATTGAAATCCGATGATTCAGCCTTAAATGGGACCTATTTTGTGTTGGTATTATTTCAATATTGTACGAAAAACTTATGACCGCTTTTAAATGAAAACACTAAACTACAGTCTGGATATATATAGAAAAAACCCCGAACAGCTGTACATGATATCAACACATCCTCTGAGAATGATCAGTAGACGAAGTCCAGATCAGTATTAGGTGCGGGACATTGGGTAAACATAAATGTCTTTTTACGGTCTTAAAGCAAATAATTTTGCAGTTCTGTCTGTTAATACATCCATACATCCGTTATCTTTGTGAGCGCTGGAAGTGGTAAATCAACACTGATCGACCACGACCAAGCGTAAATAGAGAGAATTGATGTATTCTGATAATGCATGGGCTGTATGTCAAATGATCTTTTAAAATATCAATTATCTAAGTAAACGCAGCCACACACGCGCGTAGACAGATAATTACCTTCGTCTAACATTCACACAACATTAACAGATTTGTGGGTCTTTATGCTAATGTAACAGATTTATTATCAAAGTAGGTGTAAGGTTTGGTAAGTTCACATTTCTCAAAATCATTTGACAAACGGTCTACCTATTATCTAGATGTTTGTAGAACCCGTGTAGAATGTGTTCTTGGACATATTCCCCGTCTCCTGATTCAATTAGGGTAAACTTTTTTTTGACTCACCCTGTACAACGGTAACTAGGGGACACGGAAGGCATGATCCAAGAACGACAGATAGTCACTCTTGCTCAAGACCGATGTGCATGGAAGACACTTTTGGTCGCCTGCTCTGCAGCCGAAGGATGATGATGACGATAACGTGTAGAACCCACCGACGTACCTTTAAGTGGGGGGGGGGGGGGGGGGGGGGGGGGGGGCGGGGGGGGGGGGGGGCGGTAACCCAAAAATATGAAATTTATCAAGCGCTCTAAGTTTGAACTATTAATGTGATGTATATATGTAAAATTATACTTTTTAGGAGAGGAAATGAGTCAGAGAATTCATTTTTGGTATCAAATTTCTATAAAAATGCTCGTTTTTAAAAATGTGACCCCGCAAATTACATTTGTGGCTCAAAATCTATCGGACAACGTAACAAAATAAGTTTTTGGTTAAAATGCCGATATTGCACCAAAATCATTTAAAGACACTAGTCTATTTTTGAACATTTTGGGTTAACACCCCTTAACGACAGAATCTTATAAATCATGGGATGGGGTAAACCTAAATATCGCCTGACATCAATACAGTTTAGTCCGTGCGTTTGTAAATGAACACATTCATGTTTAAAATACTCATTACTTTGGTGAGCGTAGGAAGTGGGAAATGTAAGTAAGCATACAAAGTAAACAGACAATTTCTTTCACTAATATATCTTTTGCAAATGTAAGGGTCCTTGAAGATATACCAAACGATCCTATGTTAGCGCAGGGTAATAGTTAACATATTATTGTCTAAAACAGGTAACCGCTTGACGGATGAAACATACTGTATTGTACATTATCAATTGCTATAATCTTATCTTGCATCAGTACAACGCCTCAAGTTGATGCATATTGATGCATCTTATTAAAGTCCCGTTATCAAGGAAAACAGAGACGATATGAATACTCTCTTTTAGATTATTGTTTAATAAACAGAAGCTGATTTCCGTTGTATGAAGGACCTATCTAGATTCGTTAGGTTGCTTTGCTGCATTATCAAGTTGAGAACATAATTTCCTACACATAAAGATTGTTGAGAACAAAAAAGGGTTGTAAGCAAATGGGAAGGACAACTTCACCTGTGTAATATATTTTGTTCATATGTTGTATGCGGTTTTGTGTATGTATTTTCAGAGTTTAAATGCGACGCTACCTTCGGGCTGTGTTGTCCCCTTGGCAATTTTGTGCAAATGGAAATGTAACGAAGTACAAGGTTACAAAAAAAGAGCTTATTATACCACACCGGTAATTAATATTACGACAATGAGCCTTTTTCATAATGTTTCAGCACTGTGGCCGACTGATAATAAAATGTAATCAGGAAAGGTACTTATTGCTCCCAAATGATTAAAGTTATAATTGAATCCTGATTTAAGAACAAGTATCTAATACATCAATGCAAACAAAAAATGTTAATGCATTTTGTAGATTTTGTAGGTAAATTTTGATTTACCTAATTTCTAAAATTCTTCTGTTGATTGATGGCGGTTAACCAGCTCTCCTAATTCAGAAGCCTATTTCTCGGAACTTTCAGGGTCATCGTATATAATTTTTGCGATTAAATGATCAAAAATACCATCAACTTTCAGGAAAATATAAAATTGAAAAATCCAGCGTGTTTATAAGCGAGAAAATTGGCTTTTTGTTATCCCCCTTTATTAGGTGTTAGGGACGATAATTACCTGTGTGGTATAATGACGAACATTATTAGCATATTACCCGGTGCTGTGTTATATATCAGGAGACAACAGTAAAGTTTGACCAATAGCTACTATACGTTGCGTGTGAGATCATCAAACTTCATCAGACAACTGACCCCTTGATGATGTTGCGGAAATTCTTAAATGAAGACGGCTCCAAAAGGGACGCATCCCAGGTGTAAGATAGTCGAAACCGCGTTTTTTATGTCTGTCAAAAAGGTAGCTCAACCCAGCTACAAGGTTAATATAATTCAAAAGAAACGTCGGTACTGAGTGTCTTTGGGAATATAATACAATAATAAGGTGACAGTCATTAGATCCAGGTTTTTTTTAATACGAGATTGTTCTATTGCACGGTTGGGTATTTTGAAAATATGGGTGACGCCTTTTCGAAATAAAGTTCCCGTTATATTTGACTCACCCTGTATGCTACTGGATATGAAGAGGTCGTCACAAATAAATGAATGTAATGGCATTTTCAACCTTTTTATGTTTATAAATGAGTTTGTATGTTGTTCACTGTCATCCGATAATTTGATAAATGATATGAGTCAATATATATGCAGGTTGGTTCCGTGTTTTCGTCTGTAAATGTTAGTTTAAACAGGGCACAAAACAACTATCGAAAAAGTAACAAAACACGTAGTTGGCCACAGAAAAAATCTAGAGGGCGACATTCTGGTTTTGTGCAAAATACACAACGTGTGAAGTTATCTTGTGTTTTCAAAAGACATCAGTTGGCCATTACAACACTGTACGCCTATATTACATTATATTATTTCTGTTACGGACTGTTACCGTTGTCATGCCATGGTCCCTAGAGCTAAAGAGGCAAGTGTTCTATAACAACCTATACTTTACTCTACAGAGCAGAGATTGACAAAATACTTTCGATATGTTTTTTGTTTTAATCTTCAGTCTAGACATCCAAACATGAATTTCATCTCAAATTTGAATCTAAACATTTACGCAAGAGCATGATATTACACACGTGTAAACATTAAAAAAGATGCTACAGACACTTGGGCAACGTTATCGGTAGTGAACAGCTATCATAATATTCGAGCGATAATATTACTCTTCAAATTCTACATCAACAAATAACAACGCAAAACTTGTCGACATATGTAGGACGTTAAGAGCCGGTGAAATGGCGCTTCAATGATCGTGCAGCTTCTGACGCGGCGTTGAAGGATCTTTCTTCCGAGTTACGAAAGACCGCATCGGCACTCAGAATAAGTAGATAAATGAAGTTATTTCTATGATGTGTAGGACTGTGTGAGCCATTGACGAAGTTCCTGCAATTGTAAAGCAATAAAACGGGCTTTGAAATGCGCCATCATGACAAAAAATTAAACAGTCTTAAATTGAACTCAGTTTAGGGTATTGGATCTCCATAAATTGAAAATCATTATTGTGTTGTGCCTGAGTAAATTTGGCGCTGTCTTGAAATAACTCATCAATAAACGCCAAATTACCTTTCATGATTCCTAAGTGATATTCATGAGAGAGGGGAAACTAAGATAAATATTTCGATTCTAAGACGTCTTGCTTTTTCAATACCACCTCATCATTAAAACATCTGTGTCAGCAATTAAATATATTTGCATATTAACTCAGACACGGAACACTCCATGGAAATACTCGGTAACTCAACTTACATAATTGTATTGTCAACTGGCACCCAAGACGCTGTCGCCTCGAGCTGTTTCAGATCGGTTGTTTTAGCCCTTGATCGCTATCTACACAAAGACTGTCCGTACCGATTCATTCCTAGCAATTGCTTCCGTATAAACACCGATAGTATAAAGATTTGAGACCGCTATCTTTCCTCGAATCATGAATTCATTTATCAACTTGAGTATCAGCACGGTTCATTAATATCAATAGTTTATAGTTAGGGCAGACCACGGCTGCAAAAAATATTATTCATAAAACCTAGATCCCGGACGATTGAAATGTATCCGTCGTTGGTGTCAGATTTGTCAGGCAAAGCGGTGGTGAAGAATAATGTAGGTTTCCCAAGTGAAATAGGCCAGAAGTCTAAATCGGGATTTGAATACTTTAACTGATTGAATAATTGAGTGAGTGAATTTTTAAATCGTCACTCAAATAATATTGATTGCTCAAAAGCGTTATTTAGAACAAAATAGAAGAAGTTTACTTATTGATAACATTATTGATACACAAATATGCGTCTAATTCTGCGTTTCTGTAAAATGAATAAGGTACTCAATGCATGCTCAGTGCCATTCATCGACCGTCTTTGAATCGTGCAAATTCGTAATATTGATAAGACTAAATTACCAATACTCAAATCAACATCCTAGAATACCACTACAATGAGTAAGATTTTGTACCATGCAAGTATAATGTAATTGGTCATTTTCTAAATTGTGATAAGATATCAACGGTACCTGCTTTCAGTCGAACTAGATTTCAATACGCTGTGGATATAAAGTGTATTAGTTAATCATCACTATAAGTATACAGGGTGAATATAAAGGTGCACGGGTTGAAACGATTCTTTGGCCTTGATGGGTGCATTGAACCATGATTTATTTTTATTTACTAAAGCGTATTTAATTTATTTCATCTTCCGAAAAGATGAAAGTTATAGACTATAAAATGTGACACGTTTTGTAAGCTGACCCCTTTTTCACCTTTCCAATGGAATTTACCCAGTTAAGACATTAAGACATGACTGTTCTGTCGCATGACTAAATAAGAGTTAGGGAGAACGGTAGCCAAAGGGGTACCGGTATGGGGGGGGGGGGGGGGGGGGGGGGGGAGGGGGGGGGGGCTTAAGGTAAAATAACGGTACAATTACATATGGGATAGATTAAACGTAGATATTTGTTTGTACTATATTGTAACTATAAGGGCTAGTTTCTTCATAATGGCGTTCACTCACCATTAAACTGTCACATCTCAACAATAGAATTTGTATCTACCATACATTCGGAATACATGGTAAATTGGATATCAATGTTTTATCAACAATATTTGTAGTATTTTATGGTACCCGGTCAACTTGACGTTCTGTCAAGTCGACCGTTACGTACTCGACGGTTCATTGACTCGACGTACACATTCGTCTGTATATCGCTTGCGGGGTAGATGTTCAAGACACTATTCTTTTATATATAAGAGTCGTTCAATAAGATCTAACTCCTCCTGCAGAACTTTTCTAATAAATGTCAGCTCCATGAAATTGGTCATGATTGTAGGTATGATTCATAGCTACTCATTTGTAAGACATACCTGTGTCACTTTTAATATTCTGATACAGTCAAGGCCAGAGAGAGATATTATACGACGGAAACGGAAACAATTCTCTCAAAATAAATGATGGGCCCCCCGTTTTGTATGGTTAGTTACACCTTGTAGAGCACAATTTAAATACTAGAAATGGAAAATAATGACTGAGAATATACGTTATTATCGTGTAAATAAGATTGCAAGCATTATTAACTCTTGCAACTTTGCAACTAATGTATATTGCTATGCCTCTGACATAGGCTTATCCGAAAATTCGTTGTTAGAATGTCATAAGACAGTGATGCCTCATACGGTAATCTTATCCATTAAAATGAGGACTTATTTTGACCGATAAATCAGTAATGTTCTATTGTTTGTGATCTGTTTAAGATCTATCTGTAATTTTTATAATGGACCGATAGGTACGTCCTGTATCTTAGAATCGTTTCCGTCACTGTGATTGGGCATATGGTTTTCACCTGCATCGGTAAAAATGTATAGCTAGTACTCAGGCTGATTTACAATTAGTCTGATAGTCAAAGCTGCAAGTTGTAGAAATGTTCTGTTTCATGAGCAAAGGTATTAGATAAGAGGTAGAACTTCTTGGCGGACCCTCGTACTTTTACTATTAATGATTATTTAAATAATATAAGCCCCTCTTCCCGTAGGCTATCATTGATGCAATAGCCAATAAAATGGTAATGAGCGCGATAAGAAATGTGAATGACTATCGGAAACAGGTGTTTGCGTAACCCTAAGGGAACAATGAATAAAGTTAATTTGACACACACCCTTAAAATATGTGTCAAAAGTGTGATATTTCACGAGTGAATGTGCAAAATATCGCTCAAATACATTCCTGAAGCCATGTTTCCATCGTCGAGTCAGCATTTCTGCAAAAATAACATTTCTTGACAAAAAAATTTACACTTATTCTAAAATAAATTCAGGGAGTGTAAAATAACCGTTAATTCACCGTGTCAATCAAAACTATATTTCCCGGACAGGCCATTGTAACGATTAAAGAGATATAACCACGGATGGTAATAACAAAGAATATGCTTCTATAAAGGACAAAATGTAAACCAACACATCTGGAAGTATCACGTAAGAGCTGCCTGGCGTAACGTTGTGTTGTCGCTTCGGGGGACAACACCTGCTGCTTCGTCCACCATTCACGCTTTGAAACGAGTTTAATGTTAAACGACATCAAGGGTAATGATCGATAATCACTGTCAGTGGTAATAGAATAAAAAGGTCATTAAAATGACTAATGAACCTCGTCGGCTTTGTGTGAAGACAGTGAACATCATTTCGCGAGAAGTTTACGTTTTACGATGTCGGTAGGATTAGAAAATGTTTGGTAACGTCATAACGGTAAACGAACTTAAGGCGGGATTTTACCGAGTTAACGGTCGTTGCAAATTCGATGTGTCAGTTAGCGCTTTTATGGGGATTTTAAAGTTTAAACGACAGATTTGGTTATATCCTATTACGTCAAACAATACTGCTCCCGATTTGGGCTTTTTTAAAGATTTTTGATACGATGTTTAAAAACAACATCGTGTCGTTCTATTAGTAAACCATAGTTGAATACTTTATAACACATACTGGATTATGATATAGGGAGATTCTAACAGTGTACTACTGCAGATACATTGAAATAAAATGTCTTAATACACTTTACCGACAATGAACAAATACGGCTACTTTTAACTAGGACATTTCCGAACCTTGATGTTTACGTGCATGTTGCTCTTATGATCATGTAATTAAATTCAAATGTGAACAGTTCCAGCTCCCTAGAGTAGTATGTTCCTAAACGTTATGAATAATGGAAGCTTGAAACGACACCATGATCCCGACTTAACACGATTGGAATGAGAAGAAGGACAAAGATGAAATGGCTCATTTGATCTGTTGCTATGGTTATTTGTGTTCATACATTTCGTGGCACAAAATGATCTTCATTTGAAACTGTAGTCAGCGGACTATCGCTTAGATTCAAAACTGGCCAGTTTCATATCACACAGACAATTCGAAGAAACGAAGACATTTTGTTTTGCTTTAAAATTAAATTGAGGTACAGTGTGAATAAGAGGCAGACGGTTTGGAATATGTATGTGAAATGGATGGGGATCAAACGCAGCAAAGTACATTATAAACCCAAAGTACATTTTAGGATTGCACAGCTATATACAAAAAAGAATTGTGTTTCCTATACATTTTTCTCATGGAAATGCAACGTTCTAAATGCATATTATGTGCGTTCAGCTATAAAACTTTGTACCCAATAATAAATCCGTAGGCAAATACTACATAAGCCATGTAAGCTATATGTGGCTTACTGTTCTTGTAATGCATTACATGATTTATTGGCACGGATATTCATGATGTTATCTTGATGGTACCAGATGCCATTAACTTGAAATATATCATAGTTTAAATTGAATTTCAAAATGGTTGTTTGTTCTTGATGACTGATGTGCATCCACGAAGGGGATAACACCAAACGATTTATATATAACAGCGCTGAATATTAAGGTATGTTTTCTCTAACCAGAATGCGAACAAGAACCGGAAGCAAGGGTACCATATTTAGATATTGGTTTGTTCTGAACTCCCGGGGAATGGAATATTTGGATACTACTTACCCTCTGTTATCCGACAGTGCCATTTTCATTTGCATTTATATTGATGTAGTGATCTAATGCGATTACAGGACACGCCATCGCGTTTGGTTATGGTGATTCTTTACTTGCACGGGAATTGCTTATTTCCATAAATTCACTATGAAGATCAGACTTCCGACAATTACAATTCCTAAAAGCAATCTCCCATCCGATTTCAAACATTAACGGTTTCTTCAAGGATTTGCCGAAAGGTATTTCGTAGGACACTCTTACTTATCAAGTATAAATGTCATAGTAGTTCTCGTAGTTGGGTAAAATTTAGTTTTATTGTAATTTTGTTCGATTCTCCTTGACAATGTCGACAACCCAAAGAACCCTTTGTCTCAATTGCGACAAACAGAAAGACAATAGCTTTATTCAACTATTATAACGTTGCAAATCTCGTTATAATATACGCATGATAGCTTACCATAGATCAGAGGGTCACACTCCATCATCAGATGGCAGAAACTAAACAAATCCTCACTTACTTTTTTAAATCAGAACATTTCAGAAACTTTTTTTTAACATCCAAAGACTTTTGTTAACGTTCTAACACTGTTCTTCAAAAATTCAAGTAGAAAATTAAACGAACATCGGAATGAGCTATTCAGTGATGTCACGTGATTGAGTACAGGAAAAATGATCGACTCCAAAATGTCACATACAAACATAATTTCGTCGTTAGTAAAGTGCAACATTTATAACTAAATTCTTTAAAATAATTAATACAATCGGCCAAGATGAATACTATCAAAGGTCCATGCTTTTTCGTATGTTACTTGAACTATTCTACGGATGTGCAATATTAATTAACGGTGGCGCACTACTGTTGTATTATCGAAACAAGAAGCGACATCTGCTACTCTAGGGACTTAATCAGAATACTGAGGTACTCATGATAAGGCTAACCATGTTAACTGAAACAGAAACGGGGAGATCAGGGTACAGACTGGCGAAGACCCGATCCTTAATGTATTTGTATCATTTTAACCTTCGTCCTCCAAGGCTTCTTGTTTAAACAAAATTGCCGGGGAGAAGGAGGGGGGGGGGGGGGGGGGGGGGGGGTTGAAACTCCCTAGAGCGTTTGTTATTGTAAGCCATTTGCCGTTGTGATTGGTGCCATTGTATAGCTATAGCTATCTCCTCTTTCCATTGATACCAATAAAAATACCAACATTCCCAATGACCCAGTACCCAAACTGCGCCCTCAATTGGCCAACAATCCCCTAAAAATATAATGTGTTGGCTAAAAGTAAATCCAAACACACGATTCATCACCATCCCTTTTGCTGACTATTATTTAATACATTATTAATAGCATAAATATCAAGTTTGATTCATGATACAAATAGTAATTGAAAAACAGTTGAGGGGTTGCACCAACCTCCAAAATACCTACACACTGACTTTGGCAAGCACCCTACCCATACTATTCCCCCGGGACCTGTCACAGTTTTTTGTTCGTAAAAATGGTCGCAAAGAGTTGGTTTACATTAAATCATTTTGCCACAAAGAATCCGGTTAAAAAATAAAAGGGTTAAAACACCCTCTGGGTTATCGAGGGTTAAAGCAAATGGAAAGATGTAATCAAACGCAAATCATGCTTTTGAACTGCTTTTTTTGCCATGTAGGGCCTAAGTTTTGTGACGAATGTAATTACGTGGAGAGGCAGGGGCATACAACAAGGTTAGGGTTGCCTTTGTAATGTCTGAAATGTATGAATGAACATGCTGGAAGATATTTAATACAAATTAACTTAAATAGCAGTCCCTTTAAAACTTGAAAATGAGCTGTAAAGAGTTTTTCAAAAAATGGATTTGCTGCATACGTATTCATGAGCACTACCACCGATATCGGGGCAGGGGTGTCTGGTAATACACTCGGGGCCCAGGTTTGTTAAAAGCAAAGAAAAGAATTATACTTTATCTTTAACGTTTTGGATTTCTATTTGAAGTATATAATTTATATCTTTTGCTAGTACAACAGGCCTAGTGTTATGAAAAAGTCCAGCGGCTCGTGAATCTGACAGAAAATCAATATATGAATACGTTTTCAACGTCACAAGCGTATAAATGTAAACATTTGCGCGGTGCACGTTCTTAATGTATCACAAAAGGGGCCTCAGCCCTGTTCAACCGTCACCTTTATTGGAATGAGCACTAGACATCGTCATTTTTACATTAAAGATCCTTTAAGAAGAAAAATGTCACTAAATATATTACTGCTATAAGTTCTACGTCGAGATAGAATGCAATAACTTATAACAAATATTTGAACAGTACAAAATAATTATAACCATACGCCAGAGTGGATAAAGCATATCCGGCCGTCAAATTGATAAATTGCAAGAAAGAAAGGTAATTTTGTCAGATGTGTCTAATGACAATACGTGAGTTACCAAACTTCCCAAACCGACGCGGAACCTAAACCTTCAGAGCAGAGCTAATAAATTGGTGATTGCATACTTCCCCGATGAAACGTGTCATAAGACACTGTCACACATCTTAAAATGGATTACCTAGCATCCTGTTCCCCGCCCCATATGATTTAAAGAACCGGAGTAGTGCTATCTGACTAGTTTCATCATTACATTTTCGAATCCCCTTGCTTCCTGAAGTATTTTAGTTAGTATGTGCCCTAGATGATGTAAAACTTACATGTATCACCATTTTGATTATGTGCATATCCTGTATCCTGTATCATATATTTGCTGGTTATTATTAAACTATAAACACTTGCGAGGAAACACGGAGGACAAACAATTGCCATTAATCCGATCTATCATCTTTATTTCTGGCAGTAGCCAACATGAACATATTTAAAAACATCAAGCACTATTGCAATTATGTATGATAAATTCCTATAACAAAGCAAGAAACTTTTATGTGTAATATACTCTCATATATTATCTCGGTGAGAAATCCAACAGGCTTTCTGTATCGTACGTTATACAACAGGGACTTTTCGGTGCAAAATACTAACATATTTCTACTGCGTAAATACACCTAGAAATCTAGGAAAAGTGCTGAATCAGCTTGAATAACATGTTACTGCTCCATCAAATGTATGAAACTTTTAACTCTGTGTGTAAAAATCTACGAATTTGTGTATTTATACGTTTTGTTGTAAATTAACGGTATAATATGATGATTTACAGTCATTTAACAGGTTAAAATCAACATTCCGGTGTTTTTATGTTAGAGCTCGTAATTTCTATTAAAAATGAATGTTATTTTACGTTTACCGTTTTGTTTTATACCGTATACATAATTTGTAATAAAGTGTTATGTATTAATTTTAACTTTTTTTTGCTATAGATTTACGACGAATTTGTGTATTTATACGTTTTGTTGTATTATTAACATTATATAAGAACGTTTTACAGTAATTTTAACAGGTCAAAATCAACATTCTGTTTTTTAACGTCAGAGCTCGTAATTTCACCCCCAAAAATATGTCATTTGACATTTACCGATTTGTATGTTACCGTATTAAAAATGGTTCCCCATTTGATTGGGGTTCCTACGCTTGACTAAGCGTGTAACAAAACAAAAAACGGAAATCAGTGAACCGCATGGTATAAATAAAACCCGGAAAGGATGACGATGCGGTATTTCGGTTACAATTCAGGCTATTTCTTCAAGATTTTGGATTATATATATTATGTTTTGACTTCAATTCTAGTTTGAAATATAAACTGGTTTGTTACTTGAAATCATATCAGAGTATAATTCAACCAGAATAAGTTGTCTAAAATCATCACGAATCGTGAAGAATGCAGTGGTTCAGGCTACGTTTATAACAGTGACGTGAATTAATAGTACGTCAGCACACGCAGCTGTTACAACAAGTCAGTATAGCGCGTAGCAGTGGTTAACGGAATTTTTGCTCAAAAGCTGCTATAGATTTGCGTATGTATACGTTTTGTTGTAAATTAAAGGTAGATGTTCCGATTTTCAACTTGAAGTTTTCTATTCTACATGAAAGGTCATCCTTAAAAACGTCGTGTCCCAAAATTTGAGATGCATAGCTATTATGGTTCTTATTTTAGACGCACAAGATGCTGTGAACTGTACCCATTAAGTAGTACACAAACTATATCGGTGGTAACCACCATTCGCGGTAATTCAACGCTATTTCGTCGATTTCTCTGTCATTATACCGAATTAGGCCGTCAAATTTCAGTATGATGATGAGAAAAATACGAGCTTTCATATATATGAAAATCTCCGTATGTTTGAAATAATTCTGTGTTACGAAAATGTGATCGGGTCATCTACCTTTAATGGTATAATATGACGGTTTACAACAATTTAACATGTAAAAATCAACACCCTATTATTTGACGTCGGAGCTCGTAATTTCATCTAAAAATGCCCGTTATTTAACATTTACCATACTGTATGTTACCGTAAAACTATTTTTTTGATAAAGTGTTATGTATTTTAACGGTAATTTTGTTAACAAATCATTACGGTTCCGTGCCCTGTATAAAATCCAACTTTCTTGACCACGTCTTGGATGACATATCCAGGGTAAAAAATTATCCCCTCCTACACCATCTGATTTATTTTACACCAACTGTGTCTTGCCAGCATGCGTGCTACCATTTCCACCGCTATCCTAAGCATAGCTCAAGGCTCTTTGGTGTTGGTGTAACTAGAAGCCATATATACTACTTTTGAAAATGGTCTTGTGATAACAAATTCCAACTTTTAATTTCAATTTGTCATAAAAAAACTAGTGGTATATCATATTTTATAAAAACAAATGTTCAAATTTCGAGAAAAACAAATCACATTATATTATCCAAAGAGCAGATTTCAGTTTTAAAACTAGCCCAAATCTGCGGAAAATCACCACGTGTGGAAATAGTCATGTGGCAATACTGCAGCCCCTCAGGCTTGTTTCTAGTTCCACCGCTGCCACACTCAAGGTCCCCCAGCATGCGGTAAATGGTGTTGGATGGATCAAACTCGGGCTCAAACCTTACAGGCAACTGGAATGTAATGTGACTATGAATTTACGTATGTATAGATGGTGTGACCGGTGACGTAGTGCCCGGCGGTTTGCGTGCGCACCTACAGGGAACGGTGCTTTAATTCACACTTGATTGATCATTACTTATCATGCTTACGGTGTAATAGTGCAGTAGTCATGGTATGCATCCCTAAGCACAACGAGAGACCAGGTACTAAATCTGGTTGCCCGGCGGTTTGCGTGCGCACCATAAGGGCATGTGCTTTTAAAATTGGCGCTCAGTGATGTGTGTTTTGCTTTCATATAGTAATGTATGCAGTAGTCATGGACTAGTACCTCTTGCATGTCTTTAGACCAGGCGCTAATCAATTTGTAAATATTACTGATGTAAACAACGGTCACCTCATCTATACGTTTTGCTGTAAATTAACCGTATAATATGACGGTTTGCAGTAATTTAACATGTAAACATTAAAACCCTGTTATTTAACTACAGAGCTCGTAATTTCATCTAAAAATTCCCGTTATTTAGCATTTACCGTTCTGTATGTTACAGTAAAAATATGTTTTTGATAAAGTGTGATGTATTTTAACGGTATAATATGACGGTTTACAATAATTTAACATGTAAAAATCAACACCCTATTATTTAATGTCGGAGCTCGTAATTTCATCTACAAATTTACTATGAATTTGCGTATGTATACATTTTGTTGTAAATTAACTGTATAATATGACAGCTTACAGTAATTTAACATGTCAAAATCAACACTCTGTTATTTAACGTCGGAGCTGGTAAATTCACCTAAAATTGTATTATCCGTCAGATCGTTAGCTTTGTATTTTAACAATATTTTATGTAAAACTAGAAAAATGTTCACTATATAATGTTTTTCATTTGGCGTTTAACGTTAACATGTATTATATGTAAATTACTGTAAACTAATGTTTAATCATGGTGCTTTGTATTTTAGTGGTAGGATCGATGCATTAACATTGTTATAAATGTTGTTTTGAAATAACGGTATATAATACAGTAATTTTGTATTTAACGGTGAATGTATTTTTGCATTAAGGTTGCCTACTGGCGTCCAGATTGCCGGTATAATACCGTATTTTTGCAGAGCTGTACTGTTACCGATAGCTGTTGTTTAACATAACGGTTGGCTACTGCTACAGTGAGAGCCTTTTGTTTAACATTACGGTTGACTACTGGCATCCAGACTGCCAGTATAATACCGTGTTTTCACGTAATTACACGTTTAAAGGTAGCCGTTTTTTTAACATTACGTCGGGCTACTGGCGTCCAGACTGCCAGTATTCACATGGTATTTTTACAGAATTCTACATTTTACGGTAGCTGCTGTTTAACATTATGGTTAGATACTGGCACTCAAACTGCTAGTATAATTTCGTGTTTTCACGTAATTACACGATTAACGGTAGCCGTTTTTTAACATTACGTCGGGCTACTGGCGTCCAGACTGCCAGTATTCAGTTGGTATTTTTACAGAATTCTACTTTTTACGGTAGCTGTTGTTGAACATTAAGGTAGGCTACTGGCACTCAGACTGCCAGTATAATACCGTGTTTTCACGTAATTATACGTTTAACACGTCATTACACTTTAAACGGTAGCCGTTTTTTAACATTACGTCGGGCTACTGGCGTCCAGAATGCCAGTATTCAGATGGGTTTTTGTACAGAATTTTACTTTTTATAGCAGCTGTTGTTTAACATTACGGTTGGCTACTGGCACTCAGACTGCCAGTATAACTTCGTGTTTTCACGTAATTACACGATTAACGGTAGCCGTTTTTTAACATTACGTCGGGCTACTGGCGTCCAGACTGCCAGTATTCAGTTGGTATTTTTACAGAATTCTACTTTTTACGGTAGCTGTTGTTGAACATTAAGGTAGGCTACTGGCACTCAGACTGCCAGTATAATACCGTGTTTTCACGTAATTATACGTTTAACACGTCATTACACTTTAAACGGTAGCCGTTTTTTAACATTACGTCGGGCTACTGGCGTCCAGAATGCCAGTATTCAGATGGGTTTTTGTACAGAATTTTACTTTTTATGGCAGCTGTTGTTTAACATTACGGTTGGCTACTGGCACTCAGACTGCCAGTATAATACCGTGTTTTCACGTAATTACACGTTTAATGGTAGCCGTTTTTTAACATTACGTCGGGCTACTGGCGTCCAGAATGCCAGTAATGAGATGGTATTTTTACAGAATTCTACTTTTAACGGTAGCTGTTGTCTAACATTACGGTTTGCTACTGGCACTCAGACTGCCAGTATTCAGATGTTCTTTTTACAGGGTTATTTCTAACAGTGACCGGTATTAGACAATAATAGGTTAACTATTACCCTGCAAACTCGGTAGGGCCATGCATTATTTAAGCATCGTTTGGTATATTATCTTCAAGAACCCTTACATTTGCAAAAGATATATCGGTGAAAGAAATTGTCTGTTTACTTTATATGCTCACGTACATAGCGTACATGTCCCACTTCCTACGCTTACCAAAGTAATGAGTATTTTAAACATGACTGTGTTCACTTACAAACGCACGGACTAAACTGTATTGATGTCAGGCGATAGTGTATGTTTACCACATCCCATGCTTTATAAGATTCGGTCGTTAAGAGGGTGTTAACCCAACATATGACTAGTGTCTTTAAATAAGAAATTACTTAACCTAGTGTTAATAAATTTCCCTTTGTTACTTGCGTGAAGATCGATTGTTGCGTGCATTCGAGCGTTTTGGGCTCTTTGTTTGACCAGCCAATGAGGCTCTTGTGGGCGTTTTTGGTTTTCATCCAATCTCTGTTCGTGAGTCGCGTTTTCCATCAGTTTTTGATCATTCGCTCCGTGGTACTTGATGAGAGGACTTGTTTCTAGCCAGCGCAGCAAATCTATATTTCCCACCCTCCCTCCCTAAATATGAGGCGTAGGGTTTACTGGTTGTTCCCATAGCATGTTTCGTTATTAGTTATTCATGCCAGTTGATTTCTCAGTTATTGGGCAGTTTTGGTTTTTTCTTTCATTGTAAAGAAGTATTTTACAATCATTTAAAAATGTAACGATTGATATGCATTATTTATTCAACAAGTAGTTGTACAACATTTTATGCAAATTGTGCGTTTTCACACAAAGGAGTAAAAATGTGGTTAAAATTTAACCGATATGACTTCATTTCAAGTGTATGTTAAAATGAAGCGGCATCGTGCCCCAAATTAAAATAATATTTAATGTTTAATAATATAATTAAATCTGTCTTCAGCCCTTAATGCAGTTCGATTAAGGGCCGGTCGGGCCATATTTCATCCCATCCGCGACGTAGGTCAGAGATTCGTATTCATTACTGCAAATTATATATTAGCGTTTGAACTTATCCGATTTGACTTCATTTCAAGTGTATGTTAAAATGAAGCGGCATCGTGCACCAAATTAGAAAATTTGAATGTAAGGGCGACAATTGCATGTCTACCCTTTTAAACTGGATATAAATTCGTGTTTCTGCCTCAATAATGCAATGCTCGTTGTGACTATTTCAATTCAATTCAGGTTTGCCTATCCCCATGTTGGTTATAGAACGGATAGGCATAGTGGTATGTGTTATAAATTATAATATAATTAAATCTGTCTTCAGCCCTTAATGCAGTTCGATTAAGGATCGGTGGGGCCATATCTCATCCCCTCCGCGACGTAGGTCAGAGATTCGTATTAATTACTGCAAATTATATATTATCGTTTGAATTGTTTTGGCGTATATAGTCAGTGGAAAATAAATGGCAGACTTGCCTCTCATCATCACGGTGGCAACCGCAAATTTTGGTTTGGTCAGTGTTATACTTTCTGAGCGTCAGGTGACAATGATTATGGTGCAATATTGGCATTTTTTACCAAAACATTATTTTGTTACGTTGTCCGAAAAATGTTGCGTCAAAAATGTGTTTTTTTTCGGGGGGGGGGGGATCACATTTTTAAAATTCAGCATTTTATTTGATACCAAATATGGATTTTCTGACTCATTTGCTTTCCTAAAAAGTATAATTTTATGTATATCACATAAATAGTTCAAAAGTTACAGCGCTTGATATTTTGGGGTAAACACGGGTTAACACCCCTTCCCCTTAAAGATACGTCGGTGGGTCTCATCATCATCGTTCGGCTGCAGAGCAGGCGACCACAAGTTTCTTCTATTTCTTCCAAGATTCATTTTTCGTCGGTCTTGAGCAAGAGTGACTATCTGTCTTCTTTTATCATGCTTTCAGTGTCCCCTAGTAACCGTTGTATATAGGTAAAATATGATGTGCTTTGAAGGCGTGGTCTCCTTCGACCATGTGATGGTATGTAGGTGGTATAATTTGTAGCAGGCTCATCATCATCATCAGGGAGACGGAGTATATGTCCTAGAAGATATTCTACACGGCTACAAACATCTAGATAATAGGTAGGCACTATGTCAAATGATTTGTTTAAAACGAGTGTTTCTTTGGTAACTGTCCTAAATAGAATGTGCATTTACCAAACCTTACACCTACTAATAAATCTTTTACATTATCATAAAGACCCACAAATCTATCAATGTTGTGTGAATGTTAGATGACGGTAATTGTCAGTATACGCTCGCGTGTGGCTGCGGGTACTCTGATAATGGATCTTTTAAAAGATCTTTTGACATATAGACCCATGCATTATAAGAATACATCAATCCTCTCTATTTACCACGCTTGGTCGTGGTCGATTCATTGTTGATTTACCACTTCCAGCGCTCACAAAGATAACGGATGTATTGATGTATTAACAGACAGAACTGCAAAATTATTTGCTGTAAGACTGTAAAAAGACAATTTATGTTTACCCATGGCCTGCACCTGATACTGATTTCGACTACGTCTACTGATCTTTCTCAGAGGATGTGTTGATATAATGTACAGCTGTTCGTCAGGTTATGTTCATATCTATCCGTATGTTATGCCAAAATGATCCAGGCTCTTTCATTAATTACTCCAGACGCTCCGCTAATTGTTTTTTTATATCCTGACTGTAGATTTAGGTTTTCATTTAAAAGCTGTCATACAATTTTCGTACAACATTGAAATAATACCAACACAAAGTAAGTCCTATTTCAGCCTGAATCATCGGATTTCCTATTAAAGACTATTCGTAAATGCATTTTGATATTACGCAGGGATGAAAATATCAAACCTCATTTTGGATCACAATTGCAATATGTGTGTATCTGCGCATTAGTGTAAACGTTTGACTTCAATACGGAACCATTTTAAGTTATTTTTCAGGATGTATTTCTTGAGGTTTTTTTTCCTTCTAGGGCGCTTGGGAGTTTAACAAATGTTTTTCCTGTTTCCTTCTAGATAGTGATACACTGCAAATACAAGATAGCCCCTGGTTAGATTTTTACACAGAGTTAAAAGTTTCATAAATTTGATGGAGCAGTAACATGTTATTCAAGCTGATTCAGCACTATTCTTAGATTTCTGGGTGTAATTTACACAGTAGAAATATGTAGATATTGCACACAGAGAGATCCCGGTTGTATTGGGCACCGGGAAGATACAGGTGTGTGCTGATATACAGAAGGATCACTGTTGTATATTTGTCACCGGGACGGTAAGTGCTTGTATTTTATACAGAAAGGTCTCCATTGTATCTGGATGATATACCGTATATATAAGAATATATTACACAGAAATATCCCTGTTGTATATATTGGCCACCGGGATAATAATTGTATTTTTGTAGAAAGTTCCCGTTTGTATTGGGAAGATATATGGTTATTTTGCACTGTTGTATAACGTATTTTCTTGTTGTATTCATACAGAAAGCTTCCTGTTGGATTTCACACCGAGATAATAATATGAGAGTATATTACACAAATATAAGATTCTAGGAATTTATTATACATAATTGCAATAGTGCTTGATGTTTAATATGTTCATGTTGGTTACTGCCAGAAATAAAAATGTTGGATCGGATCAATGGCAATTGTTTGTCCTCCGTGTTTCCTTGCCAGTGTTTATGGTTTAATAATTGCAAGCACATTTAGGTATTCAGGAGGCACATAGTCAAAATGGCGATACAGGTAAGTTTTATTTCATCTAGGGCACATACTAACTAAAATACTTCAGGAGGCAAGGGAATTCGAAAATGTAATGATGAAACTGATTGGGTAGCACTACTCTGGTTGCCCTTAAGACATAGTTCTTTATATGTCTTTGCATCATATAGGGCGTGGAACAGGGTGCTAGTTAATCCATTCATTTTAAGATGCGTGACGGTGTCTTATGACTCGTTTCAGCGGGGAAGTATGCAATCACCAATTTATTAGCTCTGAAGGTTTAGGTTCCGCGTCGGTTTGGGATGTTTGGTAGCACGTATTGTCATTAGACACATCTGACAAAATTACCTTTCATTCTTACAATTTATCAATTTGACGGCCGGATATGCTTTATCCACTCTGGCGTATGGTTATAATTATTTTGTACTGTTCAAATATTTGTTATAAGTTATTGCATTCTATCTCGACGTAGAACTTATAGCAGTAATATATTAAGTGATCTTCTTAAGGGATCTTTAATGTAAAAATGACGATGTATAGTGTTTATTTAAATAAACGTGACGGTTTAACAGGACTGAGTCCCGTTTTTTAAAATTAAGAATGTGCACCGCGAAAATGTTTATACATGTATTATACGCTTGTGAGCTTTATAACGTATTCATATTGACTTTCTGTCAGATTCACGAGCCGCTGGACTTTTTCATAACACTAGGCCTGTACTAGCAACAGATATAAATTTGTATACTTCAAATAGAAATCCAAAACGTAAAAGATGAAGTATATTATTTTCTTTTATATAACTATTATATGATGACGTCAAACAAGATAGTCAACATTTTCATTTATACTTGATAAGTAAGTGTCCTACGAAATACCTTTCGGTAAATCCTTGAAGAAACCGTTAATATTTGAAATCGGATGGGAGATTGTTGTTAGGAATTGTAATAGTCGGAAGTCTGATATTTATAGTGAATTTATAAAAATCAGGATTGCTTAGCAATTCCCCGTGCAAGTCAAAAATCACCATCACCAAACTCGAATGCGTGTCCTGTACATGTAATCGCATATAGATCACTACATCAATATAATTGCAAATGAAAATGGCACTGTCGGTTAACAGAGGGTAAGGCGTATTATTATTATTATTAAAAGGCTTTTATATAGCGTCTTTTCCGTAGATCAAGGCGCTTTACAAATATGTGTATTATAATATACACAGGCATACAAATATCATTAATAAAATTACACAGTAAATTACATCAAGAACAATTTAGAAACAACAAATATAATTTAACAGTCAATAAAAAACCTAATCTTTTGGAAATAGATGAGTTTTAAAAACTTTAACATTGGGAGCCTGGCGGACCTGAATAGGGAGGACATTCCACAACTTGGGGCCAATGACTGAAAAGGCACAATCAGCAACAATTCTCTTGGTAATGGGAACGTCAAGGCGCGTGGTATCGCGCGCTGATCTAAGGCCCATCCGTCCAGGCTCGTGAGTGTGGAGAACATCTTGTAAATATGAAGGGGCAGTTTTTTCTAAGCAGTTGTACACATTCAGTAGGATCTTGAAGTCAATTTGCTGCTGGACTGGCAACCAATGAAGCTCACGTTATAAAGGTGAAGCACTTGTGCGCCCGTTTATACAGTAAATGAGTCGCGCAGCACGATTTTGAAGAATTTGAAGACGCTGTACATTGGCACGTGACATACCAGCTAACAAGGAGTTGCCATAATCCAGCCTCGAAAGGACCAAAGATCACACTGCATGTGCACAGGTATTACGGTCAATAAATTTACGAATCTTTATTTTATCCAAATATTGCAATATATAAATATCAGTCATGTTAACAGTTTAAGGTGTCCATAAATATTCCGTCAATACACATGACAACATAGCATTTTCTTGTTCCCCGGGTGTTCAGAACAAACCAATATCTGAATCTGAACACTTGTTCGCGTTCCGGTTGGAGAACACATACCTTAATATTCAGCGCTGTTATTTATCGTTCCGTTATATCCCTTCCGTGGAAGCACATCATACATAAAGAACAAACAACCAGTTAAAAATTAAATTTAAACTATGATATATTTCACGTTAATGATATCTGGTACCCTCAAGAAAACATCATGATTATTCATTACACGGATCTGTGCCAATATATCTTGTAATGCATTACAAACACGGTAAATGCACATGGAGCTTATGTAGTATTTCCCTAAGGATTTATTTTTGGGTACAAGGTTTTATAGGCGAACGCACATGCTACGCATTTAGAACGTTGGATTTCCATGAGAACAAATGTTAGAGCTTGATGTATAGGAAACACAATGCTGTTGTATGTAGCTGTGTAATCCTAAAATGTACTTTTTAAAAAAATTCACATAAATAACAACGGCATATTCCAAACCGTCTGCCTCTCATTCACATTTTACTTCAAATTACTTTAATGCAAACAAAATGTCTTCGTTTCTTTGAATTGTCTGTGTTATGAAACTGAGCAGTTTTTAATCTAAGCGATAGGCTGACTACATTTTCAAATGAAGATCATTTTGTGCCATTCACTTTTTCCTTCTTGTCATTCCAATCGTGTCAAGTCGGGATCATAGTCTCGTTTCAAGCTTCAATTATTCATCACGTATGGTAACATACCACTCTAGGGAGCTGGGACTGTTCACATTTGAATTAATTACATGATACGAAGAGCAACACGCACGTAAAAGTTAAAGGTTCGGAAATCATGTCCTTGTTAAAAGTATTTCCGTATTTCTATCCAGTTTATTGTCGGTTAAGTGGATTAAGACATTTCATTTCATTTCATTCAAATATAATGTATATATGTATCTGCTATAGTACCCTGTCGGGATCTCCCAATATAATCCAATATGTGTTATAAGTATTCAACTATTGTTTACTAAAAGAACGACACGATTGTTTTTTAAAACATCGTGTCAAAAATCTTTAAAAATGCCAAAATCGGGAGCAGTACTGTTTTACGTTAGGATATAACCAAAACAGTCGTTTAAACTTTAAAATCTCCATAAAAGCTCTATATAACTGACACATCGAATTTGCAACGACCGTGTGCTCGATAAAATCCCGCCATAAGTTCGTTTTTACCGGTATGATGTTCGCTACCCATTATTTTCTATCCTTACCAACATCGTAAAACGTAATTTTCTGAGTCTCTTAAACGCGAAATAATATTCCCTGTTCCCACACAAAGCCGACAAGGTTCATTATCCATGTTAATGACCTTATTATTCTACTTCCACTGTCGTCTAAACTCGTTTCAAAGCGAGAATGGTGGATAGAGCAGCAGGTGTTGTCCCCCGAGGCGACAACACAACGTTACGCCAGGCAGCACTTAGGATGTAGCAAAACCGTGATATTTCCGGATGTGTTGGTTTTACACCCAAATATGTTTCCTTTATAAAAACGCATATTCTTTGTTGTATCTCTTTAATCTTTACAATGGCCTGTTCGGGAAATATAAATTTGATTGACACGGTGAATTAACGGATATTTAGCTTTTTACATGATTTTAGTCTAGAATTAGTGTAATATTTTTTGTCAAGCAATATGTTATTATTTTTGCAGAAATGCTGGCTCGACGATGGAAACATGGCTTCAGGAATGTATTTGAGCGATATTTGCACATTCACTCGTGAAATATCACACTTTTGACATATATTTTTAAGGTGTGTGTGTGTAATCAAAGTCACTTCATGCATTGTCCCCTAAGGGTAACGCAAACACCTGTTTCCGATAGCCATTCACATTCCTGTTGGCGCTCATAACCATTTTATTGGCTATTGTATCAATGATAGCCTACGGGAAGAGGGGCTCATTTTATTAAAATAATCATTAATAGTCAAAGCACGAGGGTCTGTCAATAAGTTCTACCTCCTATCTAATACCTTTGCTCATGAAACAGAACATTTCTACAATCATAGCCTTGACTCTTAAGGCCCTGTCACACCATGGCGTATGGCCTGAACGTATGCCGACCGACGTATACAAAAAATAGCTCGAAAATTGTCAAAGTCCAAGAACGTCGAACTTCCCAACGAATTGCATATGGGCCTGTCACACCATGGGACATCGCATGAACGTATGCCGACGTATACGAAATAGCTCGAAATTAGCAGAGTCCAAGAACGTCCACCTTCCAAACGAATTGCGACATTTTAATTATTATCAATGCTAGATAGCTTTTTTCAGCCGACGTACATTAACGTATCTCTGTTAACGTAAGTCAGCGTATGTCAACGTATGTCTAACGTACCACGAACGTACCGGGAACTTATGCAGAACGTATTACACACACGAAAAGGCCCATAGCATATCGCCTGAACGTATACCAACGTATGCGAAATATCGAAAAATACGTTGGTGTACGTTGGTGTACGCTAATATATGTTAGGGGTAAGTTGGGGATACGTCGATTACGTTAAGAGCACGCTGTGATACGCTGTGAAAATTTGGAACACGTCGAGCCCGCGAAAAATTATTGAGCATGTTCAAAATTGCTCGACGTACTCAACGTGTGCTTAATACGTTCTGCATAAGTTCCCGATAGGTTCGTGGTAAGTTTGACATACGTTTACATACGCTGACATACGTTAGACATACGTCGACGTACGCTGACATACGTTAGAGGTACGTTACTCGTAAGTTATAGGTTGGACCTATAGATTTATCCTTCTAGATATTTTAATAGTTATCATCTAGGCTGCGTTTACTTGAACTGGCAACACTTGTCCCGCCGTGTACGAAACTCAATTTCTGCAGCGGCATAAGTCACGTGTTCGTTGTACACCGAGGATACGCTGAGGATACGTCGAACACGGCGGACATACGCTACGAATACGTTAAGCATACGTTTGTCATACGCTCGCGTACGCTGTGATACGCTGTCATAAGTTAGTGATACGCTATCAATACGTTAGTCATACGCTATGTATACGTTCAATACGCTATGGATACGCTATGGATACGTCCATTCCATCACCGATGTCGACTTTTCTTAAGCAATTCGTTGGGAAGTTGGACGTTCTTGGACTCTGACAATTTTCGAGCTATTTTTGAATACTTCGGCATACGTTCAAGCCACGTTCAGGCCATACGCTATGGCCTGAAGCTGAAGCCTGAAGCTGGGCGGCCTAAAGGCCCTGTCACACCATAACGTATCGCCTCAACGTATGCCAACGTATGCAAAATATCGACAAATACGTTGGTGTACGTTGGTGTACGCTGATATAAGTTAAGGGTACGTTGGGGATACGTCGTTTACGTTAAGATCACGCTGTGATACGCTGTGACAATTTGGACCACGAAAAAATATTGAGCATGCTCAAAATTTCTCGACGTACTCAACGTGTGCTAAATACGTTCTGCATAAGTTCCCGGTAAGTTTGTGGTACGTTAAATATACGTTGACATACGCTGACATACGTTAGTGGTACGTTACTCGTACGTTATTCGTAAGTTTGTATACGTTGATGAACGTAGGCTGGGGGAAACGTACAGCCAACGTAGTGATAACGAGTTGATAACGTATATGTGCCGTATGTCTAACGTATGCCTGGCGTATTTCCAACGAGATTCGACGTATTCTCACGTATTCACCTTATGCCGGGCGATCGTGTAAGGCCCTGTCACGTATCCATAGCGTATCCATAGCGTATTGAACGTATACATAGCGTATGACTAACGTATTCATAGCGTATCCCTAACTTATAACATACTTATGACAGCTTATCACAGCGTATGCGAGCGTATGCGAGCGTATGACTAACGTATGCTTAACGTATACTTAACGTAGCGTAGCGTATTCGTAGCATATGATGATGGGTTGATATGTGTTCAGCACGACAGACCATGAAGAAGTGAGGATGAGATACTCAAGGGACCCATTTATATACTCAAACCCTCCATAAGTTCCCAAAACGCTGAATGCGCGCTAGCTGTACGGTAGCCCTGTCACACCATGGCGTATCGCCTGAACGTATAACAACGTATGCGAAATATCGAAAAATACGTTGGCGTACGTTGGTGTACGCTGATACAAGTTAGGGGTAAGTTTGGGATACGTCGTATACGTTAAGAGCACGCTGTGATACGTTGTGAAAATTTGGAACACGTCGAGCCCGCGAAAAATTATTGAGCATGTTCAAAATTTCTCGACGTACTCAACGTGTGCTTAACTTACGTTCTGCATAAGTTCCCGATAGGTTCGTGGTACGTTAGACATACGTTTACAAACGTTGACATACGTTAGACATACGCTGACATACGGTAGAGGTACGTTTATCGTCTTAAGTTTTAGGTTTGACATATAGATTTACCCTTCTAGATATTTTAATAGTTATCATCTAGGCTGCGTTTACTTGAACTGGCAACACTTGTCCCGCCGTGTACGAAACTCAATTTCTGCAACGGCATAAGTCACGTGTTCGTTGTACGCCGAGGATACGCTGAGGATACGTCGAGCACGGCAGACATACGCTACGAATACGTTGGTCATACGCTCGCCGATCGCATACGCTGTGATACGCTGCCATAAGTTTGTTATAAGTTAGTGATACGCTATCAATACGTTAGTCATACGCTATGTATGCGTTTAATACGCTATGGATACGTCCATTCCATCACCGATGTTGACGCAATTCGTTGGGAAGTTGGACGTTCTTGGACGTTCTCGGACTCTGACAATTTTCGAGCTATTTTTTGAATACGTCGGCATACGTTTAGGCCACGTTCAGGCCATACGCTATGGTGTGACAGCGCCTTTAAGAGGCCGCGCAGCTCACACGGATACATGTGAAGGCCCCATTGGCGGTTCGTGTTGGGGTTCACAGAGTTGCGCTTTGGGCTTGAAATTTGATTGAACATGTTCAACATTTTGAGCGAGCGGGGGACAACGAAGTGATCAATACGCTATGTATATGTTGAGCATTCGCTGTGTGAACGTTTCGCACGTTGGGTGTAGGTTGCTTCTTCGTCAACTGTTCGGCCATATACACCCAAACTGTCTGTTCGTGACAGGCGTTAAGGCCCTGTCACACCAAGGCGCTTACGCTGACATACGTTAGAGGTACGTTACTGGTAAGTTGGTATACGTTGATATACATGGGCTGGAAATAGCTATCTAGCATTGATAAAAACCAAAATATTGCAATTCGTTGGGAAGTTGGACGTTCTTTGACTCTGACAATTTTCGAGTTATTTTGTGTATACGTCGTCACACGTTCAGGCGATACGCTATGGTTTGACAGGCCCATATGCAATTCGTTGGGAAGTTGGACGTTCTTGGACTCTGACAATTTTCGAGCTATTTTTCGTATACGCCGGCATACGTTCAGGCCATACGCCATGGTGTGACCTGGCCTTAACAGGTTGATTTACCGGTGATCAAAACGAACAGATGGGCTGGACGTATATGGCCAAACAGCTGACGAACACGAACGAATGACAACTTACACGAACGTACACCCGATTTTCCTGTTATTCTCATGTGTAAAAAAGCGTTGTGTAAATAGATTTTTTTAAAACAACCATGTGTAATTATTAAACAAGGTTGTGTAATCATATCCAATTGTGTTAAAGGGGCACTAAGAGATGTGTTGGAGGCTGCGCCCTCAATTATGATAAAAAAAACTGGGATTAGTATATCTATACAATTGTATTACATGTATGAACTCACACCTACATGTATAAGGATTAAGACAAATCAGCCCTCTTTGTACAACAAAACGTCGATTCAAAAAATGCTGATCGGGCCCGATCAGCATTTTACGTCAGAAATTATCCCCCTGCAGTACGCATGATTTGCTCTTTATTAGAGTGACGTAGCCAGCTTTTTCGTGGTGTTGTAGGTCTCAGTGCCAGTGACGGGGGGAGGAGGGGGGCGTTATGGCTTGGCGTCACTGAAGTAGATATGGTTTCTCTCTACAGGGTGAATCAAAAAGAAAAGTGCACTGATTGACACGGCCTTTTGACCTTGATGTGTGCGGTGTTTGTAAAACACGTACGACACGTACGCGTACGTACGTAAGTACGGTACTTACTCTATAAATTCTCCCAACTTCGCTGAAGCGTCTATGCATAAATCATGATAATGATCTGCGCGCCCGCATTTCGCTGATCCCTAAATTCAATTTTATTGTGTCGCCACGATACCTGTTAGTAGGTTAGGCATATACGGATCGGAGCCGAAATAAAATGAGCACTGTCACATGTTCGCCAAAGTATGCAAATAGTGACTCGTACTCGGGAGTGTTTCATCATGTTCATGTTGTTCCGTGCTTTTATTAGCCCGGGAAATATTTGAGTCTTTGTGTCACCCGGGTTGTGTCACTGACCAATAATGCTTAGCAAGGCAACAAGAAACAAGAATACGTTCATACTTACTCGTCTCAGCTTCCTTCAAAGACTCTTCAATACTGCGATGAGCTGAGACTTTGAGAGCTAGGCTACAGCTTGAATGACTGACGAAGAACTTTTCGCGCTAAAAAAGTTGTTCGTGTATTTGCACGTTCTATGTAAATAAATATGAATTTGAAGGCAGTTTCACTACTCCCGTTGGGATCTCCACATGTTACGAATAGCAGTATCAAAATCGCAACACTTGCGGAGGGAGTGTGAGTACATATTGCAATATCAATAACAATTATAGAGAAATTCGCTGATTTACGGTAATGTGATTGCCCGTTTACTATGCCGTATTTTCAGACCGTTGTATTGGAGCTTGCGTGACATCGCGCATAGTCAAACCAATCTGCCGCTGAAATAGGTGTGGTTGGGAGAATTTTTATAATAATCATTTAATACATTATTCATGATGTACGATCATAATGAACAGTATTATGTACATGTACCGTACGTACGTACGTACGCGTACGTGTCGTACGTGTTTTACAAACACCGTGATGTGTGCATTGGATCATGAAATTGCTGTTTGTGTATCAAACGTATTTATTTATTTAATCTAGTTTATCTCCACGAAAAATGAAAGTAATCGACTGACAAATAAGCAAAATGTTACCCTTTTCACTATTCCAATGAGATTTACACATTTAAGATATGTGAAATGATGAAATAAAGTGAGTGTTCACGACATGCATGTGTATGCATTTTATTGGGATACTGGCATAGTAAACGAGGACATATTCACACAAAAGTATTTAAAACATTGCGTTATTTAAAATTCGTAACAGGTTCACAAATTGTAAGATCTGAGTCCATTGCTTATTCTGCTAAAGTTGTATAACATATAACATGACGTTTTAGCTACCTTGCAATTAAAATTAAAAATAATAGTTCTCTTTGTTGATATTTAGGTCTTTAACGATGATTTCGATTAATATGAACACTCACGTTCTCACTCACTCACTCACTCACTCATCCCGTCACTCACTAATGTCACACTCACTCACTAATGTCTTAACGGTGTAAATTCCATCGAAAAGGAAAAACAAGGGCTCATCCTACACAGCCTGCCACATTTTGCTTATTTTTAGTCAATATCTGTCAACTTTTCGGAAGATGAACTAGATTAAATACGCTTTAAAAACAAACAAAGATTCATGATTCAATGCACCCATCACGGCCAAAAAAACACGTTTCAAACCGTGCACCTTTTTATTCACCTTGTATATTTATAATGATGATTTACTAACACACTTTATAAGCCTATTTAAATTTATTTAATTCATTTATTACTCAATTGAATATTACGCGTTTTAGATTTTCTTGCTTTAATTATTAGCATTCTCAAATCGGTGCATTTGATAGAGCAATATATTCTTAAAAAGTACACTAAATAGTACATGCTGTCCAAAACTACGCCTTCATAAGTTGTAGTGAATATATTTTACAGAAACGCAGAATTTGACGTATCTTTGTGTATCAATAATTTTATAGAGAACTTCTACCATCTTGTTCTCAATCTGAGCAATCAATCTTATTTGAGCGACGATTTAAAAATTCACTCAATTATTCAAACATTTAAAATATTCCACTCCCGATTCAGACTTCTGGGCTGTGTCACTTGGGAAATCTACATTATTCTGCATGACAGCTTTGCCTGACAAATTTGACACCAACGGCGGATACATTTCAATCGTCCGGGATCTAGGTTTTATAAATAATATTTGTTTGCAGCCGTGGTCTGCCCTACCTATAAACTAGTAAAACTATATCCAATGAACCGTGCTGATACTCAAGTCAATACATAAATTTATATATGATTCGAGGAAAGATAACCGTCTCAAATCTTTACACAATTGGTGGTTATGGTATGAATCAATTGCTAAGAATGAATCGGTACGTACAGAGTCTTTATGTAGATAGCGATCAAGGGCTAAAACAACCGATCTAAAACAGCTCGAGGCGACAGCGTCCTGGGTGCCAGTTGTCAATACAATTATGTAAGTAAAGTTTCCGCGTATTTTCATGGAGTGTTCCGTGTCTGAGTTAATTATGCAAATACATAATTGCTGACACAGATGTTTTAATGATGAGGCGGTATTGAAATTGCACGACGTCTTAAAATCGAAATATTTATCTAATAGTTTCCTCTCCCTCAGGAGTCTCACTTAGGATTCGTGAATGGTAATTTGGCGTTTATTGATGAGGTATTTCAAGACAGCGCCAAATTTACCACTCAAACACAATAAAGATTTTCAATTCATTGAGATACGATACCCTAAACTGAGTTCAAATAAAGAAAAAGACTGTTTGATTTTTTCTTATGCTGGCGCATTTCTTAACGTGTTATTGCTTTACAATTGAAGAGACTTCGTTAATGACTCACACCTTCACTTCGTCGAAATAAAAAACATTTATCTGGTGATTCTGAGTGCCGATACGGCCTTTAGTAACTCGGAAGATAGATCCTTCAATGAAGCGCCATTTCACCGGCTCTTAACGTCCTACATATGTTGATAAGTTTTGCGTTGTTATTTGTTGATGTATAATTTGAAGAGTAATATTATCGCTCGAATATTATGATAGCTGTTCACTACCGATAACGGTGCCCACGTGTCTGTAGCATCTTTTTAAATATTTACACGTGTGTAATATCATGCTCTTGAGTAAATGTTTAGATTCAAATTTGAGACGAAATTCATGTTTGGATGTCTAGACTGAAGATAAAAACAAATGTTGTAGACATATCAAATATATTTTGTAAACAGGTAAACATTGTCCGCCCTGTACAGTAAAGTATAGGTTGTTATATAACACTCGTCTATATAGCTCCAGGGACCATGGCATGACGCCGGTAACAGTCCGTAACAGATGGAAGCGCAATGCACTGTAAATGTAATATAGGCGTAAAGTTTTGTAATGGCCAACTAATGTCTTATGAAAACACAAGATATATTCACACGCCGTGTATTTTGCGCAAAAACAGAACGTCGCCTCCTAGAGTTGTTCTGTGGCCAACTACTTGTTTTGTTACTTTTTCCATAGTTGTTTTGTGCCCTGTTTTAAGTAACATTGACAAGATAAACTTACCAAAAATGATCTACTTTTGAGCAAATGATATCTGACCTAGTTTGCTATTATAGACGAAAACAAACCTGCATACATTATATTGACTCATGTCATTTATCAAATTATCGGATAACAGTGAACAACATACAAACTCATTTATAAACATAAAAAGGTTGAAAATGCCATTATATTCATTTCGTTGTGACGACCTTTTCAAATCATGTGGCATACAGGGTAAGTCAAATAGAACGGGAACTTTATTTCGCTAAGGCGTCACCCATATTTTCAAAATACCCCACCTTGCAATAGAACAATCTCGTATTTAAAAAAAGCTGGATCTAACGTCACCTTTTTGTTTTAATATATTCCCAAATACACTTTTGAATTAGATATACCCTGTAGCTGGGTTGATCTACCTTTTTTTACAGATATTGGAAACGCGGTTTTGACTATTACACACCTGGGATGCGTCCCTTTTGGAGCCGTCTTCATTTAAGAATTTCCGTAATATCATCAAGGGATCAGTTGTCTGATCAAATGATTTCACACGCGACGTATAGTAGCTATTTGTCAAACGTACGTTACAGTATCTGTTTTATTTCCATTTTGACACCGATTAGTGTTTCCTGATATATAACACTGCACCAGGTACTTAGCTAATAATGTATACGTAATGAGCTCTTGTTTGTAACCTTGTATTTTGTTACATTTCCATTTGCATAAAATTGGCAAGGGTATTCTTTGTTTATTTAGTTAAATAACAACACAGCCCGAAGGTAGCGTCACATTTAAACTATGAAAATATACACAGAACCCTCATACAACATATAAACAAAAGATATTACACAGGTGAAGTTGTCCTGCGCGCACGTTTGCTTACAACTTTTTCTTGTTCCCAACCATCTTAATGTGTAGGAAATTATGTTCTCAACTTGATAATGCAGCCAAAGGAACCTATTGAATCTAGATAGGTCCTTCATACTCCTGAAATCAGCTTCTGTTTATTGAACAATAATCTAAAAGAGAGTATTCATATCGTCTCTGTTTTCCTTGATAATGGGTCTTTAATAAGATGTATCAATATGCATCAACTTGAGGCGTTGTACTGATGCAAGATAAGATGATGGCAATTGATAATTTACCGTACATTATGTTATCCTCCGTCAAGTGGTTACCTATTTTCGACTGCGCTAACATAGCATCGTTTGGTATATCTTCAAGGACCCTTACATTTGCAAAAGATATATTGGTGAAAGAAATTGTCTGTTTACTTTGTATGCTCACTTATATAGCGTACGTTTCCCACTTCCTACGCTCACCAAAGTAATGAGTATTTTAAACATGACTGTGTTCACTTACAAACGCACGGACTAAACTGTATTCATGTCAGGCGATAGTGTATGATTACCAAATCCCATACTTTATAAGATTCGGTCGTTAAGGGGGTGTTAACCCAAACTATGAAAAAATAGACTAGTGTCTTTAAATGATTTTGGTGCAATATCGTAATTTCTTACAAAAAAACTGATTTTGTTACGTTGTCCGAAAGATTTTGAGCCAAAAATGTTATTTGGGGCGGTCACATTTTTTAAAATCAGCATTTTTATTGAAATTTGATACCAAAAAAAGGATTCTCTGACTCATTTCCTTTCCTAAAAAATATAATTTCATATACATCACATTAATAGTTCAAAAGTTACAGCGCTTGATATATTTCATATTTTTGGGTTAACACTCCCCCTTTAAAGGTACATGTACGTCGGTGGGTTCTACACATCATCATCATCATCCTTCGGCTGCAGAGCAGGCGACCACAAGTTTCTTCCATGCACGTCGGTCTTGAGCAAGAGTGACTATCTGTCGTTTTTGGATCATGCCTTCAGTGTCCCCTAGTAACCGTTGTATATAGGTCAAATATGATGTGCATGGACGACCAGGTCTCCTTCGGACACGTGTTGGTATGTAAGTGGCATACTTGCAGGTTCTTCAACAGGGAGACGGAGAATATGTCCAAGAAGACATTCTACACGGGTTCTACAAACATCTAGATAATAGGTAGGCCCTATGTCAATTGACTTTTTAAAAGAGTGTTTCTTTGGTAACTGTCCTAAATAGAATGTGCATTTACCAAACCTTACACCTACTAATAAATATTTTACATTAGCATAAAGACCCACAAATCTATTAATGTTGTGTGAATGTTAGATGACGGTAATTGTCTGTCTACGCGCGTGTGTGGCTGTGTTTGCTTATATAATGGATATTTTAAAAGATCTTTTGACAAACAGACCCATGCATTATAAGAATACATCAATTCTCTCTATTTACGCTTGGTCGTGGTCGATTCATTGTTGATTTACCACTTCCAGCGCTCACAAAGACAACGGATGTATTGATGTATTAACAGACAGAACTGCAAAATTATTTGCTGTAAGACCGTAAAAAGACATTTATGTTTCCCATGGTCCGCATCTGATACTGATTTCGACTACGTCTACTGATCTTTCTCAGAGGATGTGTTGATCTAATTAACAAAACGTATAAATAAGTCAAGTCATAGTAAACATAGTAAACTTATACGCAAATCTGTCGTATTATAATGGTAAAAATACAGCTTAAATACAAAAACACGGTACTGACCGTAATTTGTACGGTAAATTCTATTACGGTGAACGTAAAATCATAGACATTTCTACGGAGGATAACATAATTGTAAATTATCAATTGCCATCCTCTTATCTTGCATCGGTACAACGCCTCAAGTGGATGCATATTGATACATCTTATAAAAGACCCATTATCTAGGAAAACGGACGATATGAATACTGCATGCAGAATATGCACTAAAGTGACAGTTGTTTAATAAACATAAGTTAATTTCCGTTGCCTGGAGAAACCTGGATTCAATAGGTTCCTTTGCTACATTATCAAAATATTTTCCTACACATTAATATGGTTGAGAACAAGAAATAGTTGTAATCAAATGTGAAGGACAACTATCTATGTTCCATATAATAGAAATGATTTTGTTTGTTTGTTTGATATAATAGGTCTACAGTCTTTGGACAAACTCATATATCGCGATGAGGATATAGAGTTTGGCAAAATTAATACTTTAAACAAGATACGAGTAGGTACCCAAGAGACATGCTCAACACAGACCAATACAAAAATCCCTTTTCATGTAAAGAATAACATTATCAAGGTGAGTGCAGGACGTGGTGTAAATGTACAGTTATCAGGCAATTTACACAGCACCTCCGAAGTTGGGAGGGAGGGGGGGGGGGGGGTAGCTCGCTCATATCTATTTTAGTACGTGTGTGTAAGCTATTATAAGACTCCCCCTTTTGAGCCTAACCCAAATACCAAATTGTTTGAAAATTTTGAAAATGTTACATTATTAAAAAAATTGTTGGTCCTCTAAATGCTACAACGCGTAAAGGGACTAACAACCGACGTGGGGTCGACGGTAACTGTTTGTGTTTTACCGTCGTACAAGCGTCCGTCGCGCAAATCGAAAGCTTAAGATCACAGGTCCCAGAAATTGGACGACCGACGGATTGCTAAGTCGACGCATGCGCACATGACTCGAGGTGACATCTTGTCGTAGAAACGTCCGTCGTCCAAATCGAAAGCTCCCGATTAGTTCACTCAGTGACCCCTATTTGTACACGTTTTTGTAACCAATTGCACTCGAACTCGGTAGGGCCATTTATACATGCGTTTCTAATTTCATACTTAAATGCCACCTTACATAGCAACTGAAACATTGCAAATAATCTTTCCTAATAACATACTTTGTATGGTTTAACAGTACGTGACTTAACATTCTATATCAACTGACTCAACTTCACCCGTATAATATATTTGGTTAATTTCTCTTATGCGAGTTCTGTGTATATTTTCAGTTTAAACGCGACGCTACCTTGGGGCTGTGTTGTTGTGGTGTAACTAAATGAACCAAGAATCCCCTTGGAAACGTTGTGCAAATGGAAATGTAACGAAATACAAGGTAACAAAAAAGAGGTAATTACGAACATTATTAGCAAATTACCTGGTGCAGTGTTATATATCAGGAAACACTCTTGGGTGTCAAAATGGAAAATAAAACAGACACTGTAACGCACGTTTGACAAATAGCTACTATACGTTGCGTGTGAAATCATCACACTTCATCAGATAACTGACCCCTTGATGATGGTGCGTCAAATTAAAGAAGACGGCTCAATCACATTTCATAAGCCAACTGATGTTGTGGAAACGTATAAATGAAGACAGCTCTAGAAGGGACGCATCCCAGGTGTGTGATAGCCGAAACCGTGTTTCTCCTGTCTTGTTCAAAAAGGTCGCTCAACCCAGTTCCTCAATAGCTTCTAACATTCTCCACACTTTTGCCACTTACCTTTCCAATCAACGGAATTGTCCAGGGTATTTTCTCATCTTGAGGGTAAATTATGTGTTGTATCTTCATGTGATTTTTCTCTTGAAGCCTTGAAACATTTTTAACGGAAAGCGTCTTCTTTTTTCATCGAAATGCCTTAATTATGTACAGACCTTTCTCTTTCTTAAATTGCCTTTTTAGGCTTCACTCAGTGAGCTACTAACGTCTTGTCATCTTTTCCATAATCTCAATCGATTCTAGTTCAACAAGGGTATATCTAATTCAAACGAAAGGTCTGTAATGAGCGTCTTTGGGAATATATTTCAGCAATAGGGTGACATTAGAGCTTCTTTAAGGATACGAGATTGTTAAATTGCACGGTGGGGAATTTTGAGAACAAATTACCGTTCGTTCTACGATTGTATGATGGTGCAGGAGGATTTAGAGGAATGTCAAAATCTCTGCTCATTGCTCTAGACCCATCGCGAAAGAACCTAATCTAGGTATCTGGGTAATAAGTCATTTTGTCTGGTAGTGATCGCTTTATGGATGGACACTATTCAACACAAATCCTCGCAGCAGTATAAGTATTCATCACTCATTCAGAAATAGCACACATCCAACTTTCAAAGTGCTGGCGTTACATTACACATTGTCTCTCGGGGGGAAAACACCTGCTGCTCCGTCCAACGTCTATATTCATGCTATATGTTTTTAATTACAACAATGTCCGTTATCGATAGTCGCTGTCAAGTGGATGAGCGTAATAAGGCCACCAAAAGAAATAATGAGAACCTTATAAGCCTTCTTTAGAAATAGCGATCATCTCAATACTTTTGTTGACCTATCAACATTTTTAGGGAAAAGACATGATAATAATTAAGAAATGATAATGATTCAACTTTCTTTTTTCCCCCGTGGTGGGTGGTCGAGAAATGACAAAAATGCATTCCTCGAGAAACTTGATGGATAATGAAAGCTGTCTTATATATCGAAATGTTAAGCTTGAATGTAGAAACACTGTATTAGTCACAGCAGCTAACGGTATCTGGCTGAGAAGAAGAGATTCCAAGCATAATATCGAAATAGGATGGTCACGTGACTCGTCATAATCAGACTGACAGCAGTGGCGACGGACGTGTCTACCGCTGCTCTCGACCTTGTTGATCTATTTACGTAAAGCCTTTTAAAGATGTATGGTGAACTTTGCACAACGGAAGTACGCCCTCTATTATTGAGTATACCCATTCAAATTCCTGCCTTATTTCAGGTGTTTTATGTAATGTAGATATGTGTAGGCATTTATGCACGTTTATATTTATTTAGCAAAACCTAGAACCCACCAATAACTCTTTAAGCAATTTCAACATGCTACATTCATCATACATTCACCATTTCATGCATTGAGTGCTATAATGGCAAGGATTACTGCATTCAAAGTCGTGATGTTATCCTAGGGCACCAAATGTTATCAAATTGAAACTTTGAAACATTTCGTGTTAACTTTTTCTTTACGTAACTTAAATTTATTATGCAAGATATTGCTAAAGCTGATCCATAATTAAAATCATTCAAGTTTTAACTGAGTGTTTATACTTAGCGCTCAATGGTAACCCTCTAAACAGGATTCAATGCGAGGTTTCCTGATTGACGCCGTTAGAAGCAGGTAAGTTACCTCCTACTGGAACGCGAGCAAACACCTAGGTAATCAGGTGAACGATATTACAGATGTTGGGTATGGGTTCTGAAAACCCAGGGAATACACTTTGGTGATCATGTCATTTAGCAGAAACGCGTTCAGTTGAATAGCTCACTTTAAAATCTTGAAAATATTTAGTTTGACAGCCGAAATAATAGTGCAATAATTGAACACGACCTTACCTGCTGTTACCATTTATAAGATAGTACCATTTTCATCTGTATTTATATTGATGTAGTGATTTAATACGATAACGGAATACGCCATCGCAGTGAGAAATGAGGATTTTGATTTGCATGAGGAATCGTCAAGCAATTCCTCTTTCCATAAATTTATCATGATGATGAGACTCCTCACAATTATAATTCTTTACAAGCATCTTCCATCAGTTTTCACGCATTGGCAAATTATGTCTCCAAGGATCGCCGATTTCGAACATCTTAATGGGGACTTAAGGAAGTTTTTGCTTGATCTTTTGAATTTTGTGAGTGCTGTAACTATTGAACTATCAACCAAACGCATATAAAAGTATACAATTTTTGGAAAGGAAATGGATCGAAAAATGACCAAAAATGTTGATTTTTTGAGAAAATCACAAAAAGTCACTTTTTAATAATATAACGAAAATTTTGACCAGAAAGCGCCAAAAAAGTGATTTTTTCATTTATTTTTCCCACTTTTTTCCACTTTTTTGTCAATAATATTTCAAAACATATTAGATTAGGTTTTAAAAAAATCGTCTCTAAGTTAGTGTCTTTACATCATAATCTAGCAATTTGGGAATTTGTTACCCAAAATGATTTTTGTTAGCTTTGTTGAACTTGTTTGGGTCAAAAAAGTGATTTTTTTGGTGATTTTCTCAAAAAATCAACAATTTTGGTCAAAATTGACGCCAATTTTGGATTCTCTGACCTATTTCCTTTCCAAAAATTTATACTTTTATATGCATTTGAGTCATATTTCAATAATTACACCACTCACACAATTCAAAAATTGACTTCCTTGAGTCCCTCCTTAAGAAGGTATCGGTTTTTCCTCCAAAATGTTTATTTAAAAAGAAAAATGAAAACAAAGAATAAATAAATATATAAAAAGCTAGAATACAAGATATCATTCGAAATGTTAATGTAGTGTCGAGGTTGTGCAATCCCGTAAAAAGATATTTATGTGGCCTTAGCGGACGTTATTTTTAATGACTCGCGAAGAAAGAAAGCTACAAACATTCTTGGTAAACATAACATGGTCGCTTAATTTCTTATAAGTAGCTTTTTAAAAAGAAATGAAAGGTTTAGTCTGATATCTTGTTATACTTAGGTAAAAAAATGTGTAACTTTGTAACATTTTATGGACCAAGTTGAATAAATTCGTCGTGTGTTCTTTGACACTTTTTACACTGGTGCTGGTAATAATGGTGGCGCTCTTTTGTTGGGGAAGTCAGTGCACAGACAGGCGTTCACACTATCTGCTATGTGCCCTTTAATTCCACAAAATCCATTTAATTACGCAAACTGAAAGCTGAACTCAACATAGAACATACTTTTGAACCTGTTTTACGTTGCTGTAATTCGAGCGATTACTATCTCATTTGCGGGCTTGCGGCATATGCTTAAGCCACTTGAATTTGACGACGACCGCAAGTATTCGGAGAGGCGGAAATGAAGAGAATAGAGCGGTCGTCACCCGCAACATATGAATGGAATGATTAATCCTCCTGGATAATTAGTGACATACATGCCGTCTTCATTACATCGTTCCAGTCCGTACATAGCTGATGCTTATGGATCATTAAAATCTTATAAATAAACGGTCTGAACTTGTTTGCTTTGTGCATTTCATTTATATATTTATGCACACTTGGGTAGGGAATTGAGGCAACACACATGGGGAGTAAGCAAAATCCTATAAAATAGCACAGGTACCGTCAAACCAAATGGATTGGTGCTTATACAATTTTATACAAATGGGACACCGGAATTCTCTTCGTACACAGGGCCATGCCAACCTCTCGGCGGCTCTGTTCCAGTGTCACTCTCTAAGTACCTAAATTGATACTGAACATAGCTTTTGTACCTTTTGTTACGCATAAAACCTCGTATTTATTCAATTAAATTGATTTTTATATTCCATTGTTTACAAACTCGCCAAATTGGCATTAGTTGATTCTGTATGTTTTAATAATTTATCAAAACACACATGCCAACCAAATAATTACAAGTTTCACAGATACATCAGGGATAATTCAGTTTTTGCCTTATATCTCAATATCATCAACATGGAGTTAGGGCAGCATACACGTAATACACACGACTTAAGATCGCTATAGTTAAATGACTTTGTAGTACTACTACTACATGTATATAGAACATCAATGATAAAGGTAGAATGCAATAACTTATAACAGACATTGGAAGATGAGTAATCATCCAGCAGAAGGGATTCAGTATGTCCTGTCGTCAAAATGATAAATTGCAAGAATAAAACGTATTTCTGTCGGATGTGCCTGATGACCAAACGTGCTACTACTACATACCCCAGCCTGACATGGAACCTAAGCCTTTATAGCTGATAAATGGCGATTACATTTGCTCCTTGGTGAATCGAGTTATAAGACACCGTCACGCATCTTATATTGGATTAACTACCATCCTGGTCCCCGCTCAACATAATTGACAGACGTGCTACTACACATCCCATCCCGACGCAGAACATAAGCCTTCATAGCTAATAAATGGTGATTGCATTTGTTCCTTGATGAAACGAGTTATAAGACACCGTCGTGCATCTAATATTGGATTAACTAGCATCCTGGTCTCCGTCCAAAATAATTGGAAAGACATTAAATAATGACAATGTCTTAAGGACAAGCAAAGAAGTTTTGCCTGAAGAGTATCGCCATTAAGTTCCCAAACCCCCTGCCTCCTGAAGCATATTATTCAGCAGGTGTGCCCTACATTTTGTGAAAACTTGGCTGTACCTTTATTTTGACTCTATATGCACTCGGCATGTCTAGATATAATGGTAACTATTTACATGAGCTGGCGGTACATGTAGTTAGCTTATTCCCTTCCCACATACAACGTGTTGTGCATTGTATGGCTATTCCTTGATTTGGTGGACATCCCTTGGAAAAAAGAAAAAGAACAAAGAAAGAACCAAGAAAGATGTTCTTTAAAAAGGGGGGGGGGGGGGGGGGGCTGTGCACTCTCAGGTACAGCCTCCGTAAAACTGCCGTAACTTCTTCAATATTCATTTAATCTTTATAAACGTAACAGTATTTTGCAGAAAAGGGTTCAATAAATCCAACCATGATAACGAAATTGACAATTTTTGGGAAAAATTATAAAAAACACGTTTTTTGACCCATTTTAGGTTCTGCAAAGATAACTCAAAATATATTTTGTCAAATTGTGTCATACTAGTTTTATTATATTCCTCATACAATTCCTTAGGAATTGTTTTTTGTTGTTGTTGAAAATCTTTATTATTTTTTGAATTATAGACCAAAAAGTGTTAAAAAACGTGATTTTTTACCTCCAAAATCGTGAAAATCACAATTTTTCTCCTGCTTTTATCTAGATTAAATGAATAATGAAGAAGTTTTTACGGCAGTTTTACGGAGGCTATACCGAAGGTGCACATCCCTTTTAACTAGGACGCATCATAAAATTACTGACAGGCTGACCACCGCACCGCAATATAGTATTGATGGTATTAAATTTGAATTTCATTTAATCCGTTATCCTCTCAATACAGATTTTAGTAAACATCCTTATCACAACCGTATATAGCTGTACACAATCCTAAGGGAATACACCCAAAATTACCGTAATATTATACCTGACCTTTAGGTGCCAGAATAATAACTTGTAATAAATGGGAATCTACTTTAGGATGTTTATTTTCAATACATCTTAGAATTTAGTTGAAGTCATAGGAATAACAAATTTGCTGTAGGGAATATCTTGAACAATAATTGTTTTCAGTCGCATCAGACGCCAGGGCTATAAAAACGGAAATCAATAATCAGCATTTATAAGAAGCTTTTAACTTGCAGCTTCAACTCAAACCCGAGAGAAATCATGTATGTATAATGTTATAAACAAGCAAGCAGAAACTATTCAGTTAGTATCCAAAATGTGTATTGTCAAAAATGCATTATCATTTATAGTGTTAAATAATATTTTAAATTTCGAGACGCAAATAATTGACAAATAATTGATGCACGTGGCATAGATAATTTTGTAATTCACTTTAACAGACGGGCACATTGGTCACATTATATTCGGTGAATGCCTAATAAAACAAAATGGTCTTTATCTGTTTCTTTATCTTTATCGTGATGTTTATCTTCATCTTCATCGACAGTATTGAAGTCAAATGTTACACTATTGCGCAGATACAAACTTTACAATTGCAATTACATATGGGATTTGGCATTTCCTTTCCTGAATATCATAATGCAAATACGTGTAGTTCTTTAATATGAAATTCGATAAATCTAACATAGTGAGACCCACCTTTTTATTTGATATTTGACGAGACATTTATAGAAACTTTTGAACAAAAACACTAACATTGCACAGTCAGAGTATAAGACCAATTAGTGGAGCGTCTTGCTTTAAGTAGTTGAGTTTAAGTGCTTGGTTTATTGCTGCATAAAGTGCAGATAGCGGCTGTACGTCAAATAACTTAGTCCAGAACAGAAACTGGTGCGGGACATGGTAAACATAAAGTGTCCCTCGTCTTACAGCAAATAAGTTGGTAAGTCCGTCTGTCAATACATGCACGGGCGTGTATGTCAATAGATATTTTTGACGATCCATTAAGTACGGAATAAGTACAGAGTGTCCCCGAAAGCCTTGTGATATACAAGATAAATGAGCGTACACTGTATATTTCCCGTGGCCGTTCACTTATGGGTTGCGGTATTCAGCATGCACTACTAAGAATAGGTACTAAATGCGACAAGTCATAAACAGATGATTTCCCTGTAAATTATTCATCTATTGGATTTTCATGGGTTTGATATCAATACATACGTTAGCAGATATATTGGAATAGGATTGGATTAAAAATGCCCTCCAAATACATTTAAGTTCAGTAATAACTCACGCGTGAGACCTTTAAGAGACAATGCCAACCGACAATGTCTTTAGTCTCAATGTAAACTGACGCTATCCTCCGTTTTCACCACTGGGTGAATGAGTGTAGGATTGGAAACATTCCGTTATGTCCAGAATATTTTCCTATGGAATGTTTTGATAGAACGCCAAATACAATGTAAACTGATCTTCACTGATCTAATATCTATTCATGTCAAGTTCTACACCTAAATGGATCCATTACCTGCAATCAAGGAAAATAATAGTTGGCACACTCGACATAACTTATTACAACTATCCCTGTGCTCGCAATTGAGATCAGACTTGGGACATAGCACTGTTTAATAGAAAGCAAAAGTCTCCCCTTTTCTTATATCCTTCCCCACCCCCCATCAATCAATGTTGGGGGAAATGCCAAGGTTTCGGATAATATAACTCGAATCAACATTGCCTCCGGGGAGAGGGGCGGGTTTTTTCCGTAATTAGGACAAAGTGTAATTGTCAACCTTTTTTTTCCTTGATTGTGGGTGAGTAAATGGAAAGCAGCCTATTACTCTCACAACGGGTAGTTAAGTGACAGGGGAAATATGAATGATTATACGAATACTGAATGTTTATGAGTGCAATGGTATGAATATTTTCATGAGGTGAAAGATGAAATGTTCCAGCTGAGTTGAATGTAACATTTCATCTTTCACCGAATGAAAATATTCATACCATTGCTCGAATGAAAACATTCATTATTTGTTTTATATAACAGTTAACACATTCGGTAGGTTATTTGTCTAAAAAAACGGAAGCTGACAGGCCTACGCTACTGACTAAGTAGGCCTAAGCTTATTTTGATTTAAAATTGATCATTTTAATTAGATCTAGCCCTCGCCTAGATGGAAGCTTGCGTTCTCACTTACAATATTTGTCTCATGTGATGTACAGCTAACATTAGTCCCCTCAATACAAGAAGGCAATTATAATCCAAGATATGCAGGCAGCAGAACAAAACATAGGGCCTAGGCCTCCCAGCGGCTACGCTACGGCAGTTTCACCGGAAGATTGGTTGTTGGGAGACGTTGCGCTACACACAGGCTGGCCATAAAAAGAAACGCATCGTAATCGTGGCGCGGTTCAATATTATCGCGTGTACAGTGACTGTTGCCTGGAGCTGAAAACACGAGGCGTGCAATAGTACAAAACGTATGGAACCAAATTGCACGGCAAATGGTACCAAATTGCACGATTAATGACGTATGATGTAAAATCAATGAAATGGGACAAATATTTCATGTCATGTGACATACAATCCACCAATCAAATGACAAGGAAATTTCCAACTGTTATATAATATACGAATAATGAATGTTTATGAGTGCAATGGTAAGTATATTTTCATGAGGTGAAAGATGCAATATTCCATTTAACGAGGCGGAGACGAGTTGAATGGAACATTGCATCTTTCACCGAATGAAAATATTCTTTCTATTGCACGAATGAAAAAACATTCATTATTTGTTTTATAAAACATCTAAGAAAATTATTGTCATTTGAAACAATATTATTCAAAAATGTATTAGTCGTGGGCGTCTTACCGTGCAATGTATCGTAGGGGTCGATGCACGACAAATCGTGCAATGGTGCAATCTCCAATGAAATAACAATGATTTTCTTAGGTGTTGTATTAAACCAAATAGTTTAACATCGATATGTTTGAAAGTACAAAGATCAACACATTCCTATTTTATTTCTTTAAACATTATCATTTGGTAGCGGGACGAGGTAACCATGCCTTCAGCTCAGTACGTACCAACCCAACAGACTTCCTTGAATATACACCTACACAACTCTTAATCCAGGTGAGGGCAGAGTATGGTAAGCGTACTGTTACTGACTCGAATGACGTAGTCAGACAATTACCGTCGTCTAACACTGCTTTTAATGAGTTTAAAATAACTTTTATCTAACTGGGTGTGAGGTGTGGTAAATGCTTTGAACAGGTAACGATGCAACATGCCTTAACACTTTTCACTCGGCTATTAGTTTTAACCTATGTAAAAGAGATTTTTCAGAAAATTTTTCTAAAATTTCAAAACTCAAGGATTACTGAACCAATACTAGGCATGTTTGTACTTATTTCAATGCATTTCTCATGGTAATTCCAAATATGGTAATGAAATCCATTAATGATGACATTTTTTGTAAACATTTTGTGACATTTTGGAATGCTGTCTGCAGACGCCTGCCGCGTGGAAAGTGTTAAGCATCTCATTCAAAATGTACCTGATTTATATAAGAGTAGGACACGGCGACATACCTTTAACGACCGAATCGTGTAACGTAGGACGTGATAAAGCATACACTATTGTCTGACATTAATGCATTGAAGTCCATGCGTCTATGTGTCAATATAGTTATGTTTAAAATACTTATTACTTTGGTGAGCGTAGGAAGTGGAAAACGTACGCTATGTAAGTGAGAATACAAAGTAAACAGACAATTTCTTTCACCGATATATATTTTGCAAATGTATGGATCTTGTATGATAGGTGTACCAAATGGTTTTTAAGGATGTATTAAGTAGGTCAGTGCAGTATAATAGTAAACTGATATTAGCACAAAACAGGCAACCACTCGACAGTTAATAACTTATTGTAATCAATCGATGTCCATCGTCTAACATCGATACAACAATAAAATCAGGGGCTGCATGTTGATAATATTGATTCAAGTTTTGTGTGGAAAAGATCCATTATCTAGGAAAACAGGCGCTACGATTGAAAAATACTGTATTAAGAATACATTATGTATCAAAGTGGCAGTTTTTCAATGAACAATGGCAGAAGATAAATTCTGTCATCCTCCGGACTTTTTCAGTTTTTCAGGGTTTCACGGATGCAATAACGAGATGAGCACAAACATTGAAATCATTATAGACAAATGTAAATAGACCATTATTTACTGTCCTTACATTAAGTTAAATTGTCCTTATATGCAGTGCCCTTTAATATTTGCACTTCTATAACCAAGATAGATACATGACAAAGAAAGGTAACAAACAATTTTATTGGTACTCCATACAGCCACACTGTGAAGAAATGTTATGACAAATTCAGAACAAAACATTTTGTATGCACTATACTAAAAAAAGATAGACACCAATGAAATAAAACCATCATCACGCAATGCAGACAGCAACTGCAAAAATACTAAATAATATCAGGTAATAACATATTGTCCATGTATTACATTACAGGCAATTAATACTAATTCTCTAGACACACACTGTGAAGAAATGTTATGACAAATTCAGAACAAACATTTTGTATGTGAGCGCAGGAGTTGGTAAACTTACATTATACTAAAATTATAGACACCGACGAATTAATACCATTATCAACAGCAAAAATACAAAATAATCTCAGGTAATAATATATTTTCCAATATACGCATTACGTAAAAGGCAAATTAACACTAATCGTCTTTCCATCTTGCATCGAGTTACTCAGCACTTTTATGCTTTTTAAGTCATTTCCGGTTCCACATTTTATTTCATTACTTTAACTGTGATGCGTGGGGGTGTGGGGGTGTGTGGGGTGTGTGTGTGGGGGGGGGGGGGGAGGTGCATTATATATGTACAATGTATATTGAAAAGGAATATTTATCCTTTGAACTTTGAGTTGTTGTATAACTTAATGAACCGAGAACCCTTTAGAGTTTTGATGCAACAAACATTATGTTAATTAAAAAACACCTGTTTCATAAACATCAGGGTTTAGGCAACACAAACCCTGTTCAACGAGCGAGCGGTTCTCTTAGGTTGGGTCTGTCGTGGTGTTTTTGGGGTTTTCTTTTTTAAATTCAAAAAGAAACACAAAAATCACAAATCGTTAAACAATTACCGTTTTTTGACAAACTAACAAAATATCATTTGCACGTAACCCCCTTTTCCATTTCTAAACAGATGAGCGTGTCGTGCCCGTGGAAGAGGTTTTTTGTGACCTAATATTAGTAGTAAACTTTCTGGCGCAATATTATAGACTTGCCAATACTAACTCAGTTGCGTGCGATATCGTCACACTTTATCAGGTAAATGACCCGTTGATGATGTTGAGTTTGTTATGAATGTAGACGGCTTGGAAAACCCGAAAGGCCGAGTCCTATGTGTGTTATTGTTCAAACCGCATTTTGTCCTTTCTTGTCAATCTAGCTCCTGATTACTCCCTGCGGTCACCGCACTTATGCCACTTATCTTTCCAGTCAAAGGAATTGTCGAGAGTATATTGCCACCTTAGGGGAAAATAGTTTGTTGTATTAAGTTCAGGGTTAGTTTTCTCAAGACCCACAAATTTGAGTCTATAATATTTTATTTAGAAAATAAGTTGAAGGGAACATCCGGTTTTCAATGGAAATTCTAAGTATGAATTAAAACCATAGGGTAACGGTTACATTCAGCTTCTTAAAGGGCACGATATTGGATTTATAAAGACACCCTCTAAACCCTTTCTTTGGTGGTATAAATATTTATCAAACATTTCACAAATATAACAAATTTATCACATCCATGCGCTATATGCCACGAAAACCCCTGTTATATTACAACATTAATTAAACACACGTTTACCTTACTGTAAATCGAGCGATTATGATTTCCTTTAAGGAGTTGCATAGACTGACTTTAAAGCTATTTAAGGTGTGACTCAATGAAGTCACTTTTTGAATTATGTGAATGCTGTAATTATTAAACTATTATTCAAATGCATATAAAAGTATAAGTTTAAGTGCCAAAAATGTGATTTTTTTTGTGGATTTTTTTCTCATTTTTTTTGCCATTTTTGGTCAAAATTTCAAAAATACAGCTTTAGAAGAAAAAAATGAGAAAATCGGCACTAGATTAAGCAATTTTGGGCATTTTTAACTCAAATTTTGTTGTTGTTAGCTTGTCCCAAATAAATTTGGTCAATTTTTTTCTTTCTTTTTTGTATTTTTCTCAAAATATCAACATTTTTTGTCAAAATGGATGCCAAATATGGATTCTCTGACCCTAGTCCCTTCCAAAAATGTATACCTTTATATGCATTTGATCAATAGTTCAAAAATTACAGCACTCGATAAATTCAACAAATCCCATCAAAACCTTCCTTGAGTCCCACCTTAAAAGCCCGTGTTTGACTGAGAAGAGAGGCGGTGGATGTATGAAGGAGTTTGGGTGTCACTTGTAATATGTGAATGGAATGAAGGAATATGCTTGATAATAAATAACATCGACGCACTAAATATCAGTCAATTCAAAATAAAGTATAACTTGACGATGCACTACAAAGCAGTCCTGAAGTAATTAATTTGTAAATTTATTCAAGCGTACTACCATCAATTTGGTGGGTGTACAGGATAGAAGATAATACACAAGGTTTGCTTATTTCTGAAGAGACGTTTTAAGATTAAAGGAAAGAACAAATATCATACTTTTACATTTCGGATATATATTTAGGGTAATATTGTTCACGTATCTTTCATGAAATTGACCCAGGGCCCGTAATTTAGAAAGAAAGCCAATATGAAATGCCATTGTGTAAATATTAATTTATACAGACGGTGTCGTGGTATTTCTTATCCGCCACCTTTATCACTTGAATTTATATTGTAAATGGCATTTTTACATGGCCGTCACATATAAACATCTACATGAAGGGGTGTTTTATGATGTGCATGAATGTAGAATGTAATAACTTACAACACATTTGAACAGTCGTCGTCGTCGTTCTATGCATCATGTTTGATTCTTTGTGACCTTATTGATGATGGAGCGCCATCTTTGTCTATTTTGTGACATGCGATGTGCAGCGATAAGAGATAAACCTGTTGCTTCCTTAATGCCATCAGTCCAGCGGAGTTTTGGTCTGCCACGTTTAAGAGTTCCTTTGACAGGTCCTTGAGTTATCACCTTTTCTAGGTTGTCACCTTCTCGTCTAGCAATGTGTCCAAAGAATTGCAGCTCGTTGCGCATGATCTTATTACACAGAGAAGTTTGGTTCCCAATTTGAACAGTGCACACTGATTAATAATACAGAAGAAGGCCAAAAGCTTCTGATTTCGTCAAAAATGATAAATTGCATGAATGAAATGTAATCCTGTAGACGGGATATAGCATGTCCGGTTGCCGAAATGATTAATTGCATGGGATTGAGTGAAATGTAATTCAGTTGGATGAGTCTAATGGCCAAACGTGCTACTACACATCCCATCCCGACGCAGAACATAAGCCTTTATAGCTTATAAATGGTGATTGCATTTGCTCTTTGATGAAATGAGCTTATAAGATACCCCGTCACGTATCTTAGATTGGATTAACTATATAGCATCCTAGTCCCCGCCCAACCTAATTGAGAGACGTGCTACTACTGTACACATCCCATCCCGACGGTGATTATTCCTTGATAAAATGAGTAATAAGAGGCCGTCATGCATCTAAAATTGAATTAACCATGTTAACTAGCATCCTAGTCCCCGTTCAACATAATTGGAGGACATTAATAACTAGCATCCTAGTCCTCGCGCAACATAATTGGAAGACATTAAACAGTAGGGCAGTAGTACTGATTCATCATTTCATTATTACTTTTTCGAAACCCCTGCCTTCTGAAGAATGTCAGCCAGTGCGTGCTCTAGATATTGCCAAACTTACTATGAGTATGTTGTAATTATTTTCATAGACTGTTGGTAGCAAGTTATATACATAGATTCTCTTACAGCAATACTCATCCGGTAATTACGAATCCTCGTATTTGTACACAACCTTGTGGGAATAACATCAACATGTACTGTAATATCATGCCTGACTTTATAGGCGCCAATGGTAATCTCCTTCAAGGCGTTCATTTGCAATTTATCTCACGAAAGTGATTTGTTTTCATTCGCATCAGACGTCAGAGCTATCGAAACGGAAATTAATTATCACTTGTTATAAGAAGCTTAAACTTAACCCCGAGACCAATAATTTATTAACAAAATGTCAGAACAGCACGTAAATATTATGCAGATTTGATAGAATTAATATTACTGCCAATTGTATCATTCAAATATTTGTTATTTGTAGTTCAACGATAACTGTCGTCGATAGAAAAATTACTCGATATACCTACGTGTTGCATGAACTCACTTTGATATTGGATTTAGACATAGACAGATACATTCTTAACTTTGCTGGTTTATAACTGTATAATTTTAGCTAATCGCCCATTCTTTTACTGAAAAGGCTGTGTTTATGCCTGATAAATAAAGCTTTTAGGCAAATATGTGAATCACCATTATCATTGATGCTCATTTTTCATCTTCATCTTCCTCGAAGGTATTGAAGTCAAATGATGCACTAATGCAAAAATTGCAATTTTATTTCAATATTTCACGAGATACTTATGGCAGATTTAAAATACAAACACTAAACCGTCAGTAAAGGTATGAAAACCAATTAGTGGCGTGTCTTGCTGTGAGTAATGAAGGAAAGTGCCCGGCTTATTTCTGCATAAAATACGGATAATTACGAAAATGGCATGACGAGCGGCTGTGTGTCAACACATCTTTTGAGAAAGATCAATTAACTCAGTAAGAATCAGTCGGTAAGGAACAAGAGGTACACGGATAATTTACTTCGTCTTGCGGCAATCGAGTCTGTTAGTCTTTTGGGTAAATACGCATCCATTATCTAGGTGACCGCAGGATGTGGCAAATGTACACTAAATAAAGAATAGTAACCAAGGCGATCAAGCGTGAATAGAAGATTTCTTTCGTTGAAAAGATCGATGCAATTCTTCAATATTTTGTAGGCCGATATTTAAAAAAATAAAAGAACCGGAAAAAGTGTACTTTAGGTCCCAGATACTGGCATATCAGTATCGTCTGTTCAATACTGGAACATAAAAATTCGACACTGGTACGATTTTACACCAAATTGTGTGCCAGTATTCAATTTCGAAAAAGTAAAATGGGTCGGTCGGTTAATACAGGGTATAGTTGATTAATATTCGTAAACTCCAATGGCGTACATAGAAAATTACCGTAAGTGCAGGGTGTGGTAAACGTACACTATATATAGAACTGGTTCCAACGCGACACGTTTTGAACACTTCTTTTATATGTAGGCCTATCTATTTTCTCTATGATGGTAGGACGCACCAAAGTAATTAAAAAGACCATCCTTATAAGTGTAGGATGTGGTAGACATATACTATTGACGTACATCGATGCATTTTAGTCCATTAGTCTGTATGTAAACACAGTCACATTTAAAATACTCGTTACTTTTGTGATCGACGGATGTAGCTTTGCCCTTCATATGTGGCGAAGTGACAGAAGTAAACAGACAATTTCTTTCACCGAAATATTTGTACACTTGCATGTAATTCAATGGCTGAGTACACTATGGCTAAGGTTTTACCGATATGGCAGTTCTTAAAATCGTCGTCGTATTCGTCTACGCTATGTTGCTATTGCTCGCGAAACTGTTGCTTTTCAGGTCTTACGATCATTGGTCTGTGTCACAAGTTCCGCGTTGACATCCTTTTTGATTTGCACTGCACAGGTTGGTTTTGGTTTTTAGTTCTTTAACCTGCCATGTTAAATATATAATTACCGTCATCTACTCAACTGGCTGAATTTTCGATGGGCGCGCACAATTTGGTACATAATAAGTCGGCCAAATAATAACAAGCTCATCTTTGGTAAAACGAATATCGCAATGTGCATAGGATACGACAAACTAAAACTGTAATCAGGATATATACCTTTTTACCTGTCGTACACGGACACAATTAACAGACAACGATTACCCATAATATGGGTCCGTATGTTATCACTAATTCTAAAAGTAGCATTATCAAAATGATTGCAGGGCGTGGAAAACGCACACTACGCTTAGAATAGTTGGGGTCGTTATGAGGAAATGAACACACCCAACATAACGAGTGGTACCTCCAAATTTCTCTCACCCTAAGTACATTTTGAAAACGTCACCCGAAGTTTCCCTATGTTTGAAACAAATAAATAGCCATCACTCAAAGAGCACGAAGAGTCATATTTCTAGAATGTCTTCGACAAAAATCATTCGCAGACCGTTATTTTGTCCGTAGGCCTCTATTTTTTTCAGGCGATATCCCTTACCCACAAATCCCTATTTTTTATAATGTTACATTCTATTACCTAATGATCCCTATATATATATGTTCTCTGTCACGGAATGCCTTAAGTATTCAGAAATGACTGTATTTCATTCGTATCTATCTCGTACGTAAGTGCCCTGGCACACCGCAACCAAAATTATATAAAATAATCATCCGTTATTATATATTTTGCAATATATTACATCAGTCACCAACTTACAAAGTACCATTTCATTTCTGATCGAGTTATTCGGCACTTCCCCCATTGATAATTGGGTTATTTTTGTTATGCAAGTTGTGTGTGTATGTTCGTATTATTGTAAAGCGCAGCCCTACCTTCGGGCTTTGTTATTGTGTAACTTAATGAACCAGGAACCCTTGGGCGAAATGAACACGTGTTTAATGAAAGTAATAAAAAGAGCTAATTATAAAATATAATTGTTATTAGAAATTTGCCTGGCAGAGTGCTATATATCTGAAACACTATGAAAGGTATATGAATAATAAAAACAAAACCGGAACTTACGAAGTTACGTTTGTCAACTCATTAAATTGCATGTGTAACCTCCACAATTATCAGAAATGTTGGGTCACGTGATAAATGAAGATGACTTGGTATCCTAACGGGAACATCCAAAGTGTTGTGTGATAGCTAAATCCCCAGTGAACCTGTTTTTTCTCGAAAAGGTTGCTCAACCTTCACCGAATAAGGTTTGTTAACTCCCCACACACGTGTCACTTACCCTCCTGGTCATCTTGTCACATTAGGGTAAATATCATATTAAGTTAAAGGCTATGTTTTGCCGCTCAAATTAACTAAACATTACAAATGTCAAAGGTCATACTGGTGGGTCTCCTGATAACATTATACTAATTAATCTACTGTAAATGTACTAATTAACACTGATGTGAACACAAGTTAATGTTAGCGAATGCTCAACATCATTAGCAAAAGAAATTTATCTCGAGTTAATTCTGCTCGCTTCGAGCATTACCCCTCTATCATGTCTTTATGCGAAAAATGTGCGTGCATTAAGTATCCTAAAATATTGTCATGTCGTGGTGTAATACTTGCATATCCTTCCAGATAATGTAACACTTTTTCCTTTAGTTAAAAAATATTTAAAATCTTAATGTTACTTAGTCAAATCTCGGGTCAAACCAAAATTTGATTCAAGGTCAAATTTAGGGTGAAAGTGGTATTTAACCGTTTTGTTATAAATCTTGCCGACCAATCGCGATCGCTAATTATCTACAATGTTTTGAAATTTTTGTCCGACAGATGAGGATTACGGTATGTATTACCATCTATTTCGAAGTGGTCTGATACTTTTTGTTCAAAAATATTTTATGATCTTTTTATTGTGAGTGTAGGGGGAAAATATTTCTCAGTCCCCTGACTGAAAGAGATCCCGTAGAACCCGTTTTATATAGTCATTATATTAGTGTTACAATTCAATACTCACGATAGCTTAAAGATTATCAATCTAGAATGCTGAATGAGAAATAATATAATCGATGACCGATTTTTGTAATATAACAAGGACACCTTTTACCGTTTTGATCCGATTAAAAACATGCATAAACATGTAGTAGCCAAATTATGACATGTTTCAGCGTGTATGCCGCCATAAGGCATTAGAAATCTCCAGTTCCAAGTCGCCTTCTACACACACTTTTAGTATTAATTTACAAGCAAACAATCTAGATTAAGTGGAGAGTACCGACGGTTTGATGAAAAACAAAACAATCACGATCCTTGCTTCTGGTAATATAACCCGTTTGTCAACTGCATAAGAGCATGGCTGTTTTAAGTCGACGCGCCTTTTTGGTTTGATCACGATATTGCCGATTTGTGTTGTGTTTGCATTTGGCGGTACACATGCTGCTCGGGAATAAACATTCATTTGCTGAACAAACACATTTATGAAAATATGATAAAGCAAGCTCGAAAATTGTAATTATTATGGTTTGCATAATTTTGAATCAGTAATACAATATTTCATTGCGATTGCCTTTGTTCATAACATAGTTGTGACATTTACTTTGGTTTTCTATGATAGGTAAAGTGGCATAAAACATGTGATCAGCCGATAAATTGACTAGCTGCTAAAATGTTAAGAAATGTAATTGTATTGCAATTTACAGCGGCCGCGCGCTCCGTGATTCAATTTGTTTAGAGCTTTTTCCTCAGTGATGAATCCGGTCAGTCAATTATGCTTTCAGAAAAAGATTTTGCTGAACAACCGCATGATACAAATCCGCTCAGTCAATTAAGCTTTCAGGAGAGAATTTTTATTGACTATAGCAGGACAAATACTGGGGCTAGTTTGATGAAACCTTTTAAAAGGGAGTTTTCTTCAATTTTTCTATTGAACCATGGTTTTGAATTGTAACATAATGAATCAAAATATCTCAAACTAACAATTGGTCAAGGAGTATACCATCTCTTATCTAATAATAAGTGCTCCATAATAGCCCGATATATAGAAGTGGTATACCGAGAGGCTTCCACACTTCATACTCTAGACCGTTTTGACCCAACGGCCGCCCATTATAGAGGAACTGCATCGTCTCTTAAGAGATAGATTGAAGAAGATGAATTCTTTGTATTATGAGTTTATGATAGCATAATCACTAGTATGTTACCAACTTGTACTAAAGAATCCTGTTCGTCGGGCCTTCATTTTCAATTCAATATGCTGTTCACTAACTTTGTAAACAAAGGAGTTGCTGTAACCATACCTAAAAACTTGCCACTTAAAGTTGACTAATTGACTGGTCAATATATTTCATCGGTGTTCCAGTATCAGGCGTTTCAGTATCAGGCGATACTGGTACACATGTTATCAGTAGTGATTTGTCCCAGTATTGAACGATATTGGTATATGATTGTGTTCCAGTATCACCCGATGGGCCGATACGGGAACATTTTATATGTGACAGTATCTTCCGATACTGGAATACTGACTTTGTACCAGTATCGAGCGATAATTGGTGTTCCAGTATTAGACGATACTTTACAGTCCAGAATCTGTGAACTAAAGTACACATTTTCCCAATTTTCGATACCATTCCATGTACATTGCTGTAATTCCCTGGGGAATTATTCCTAGTATATTTCATAATGAGTGTGCGAGCCCCCTTAGAAAATATGATACATGGGACGACACTACCTTTCTCTATTCAGTCACGATTTCCTCATCATTGCCATGACACTGACCTAAATAAGATTTATAAATCCATAGACCAATTTCCCTAAGGACAGACTTAACTAGAACGCAGCACTAATAGACGTATCGATCGAGTGTTATGGAAAATGGGCGGCGTACACTATTTCATGACCCTAGAGTGACATTTTGAATTATATGGTTACAAACGAGATTTGCAAATATTCGTTCAGCTTAGGGTTTTAAAGATAAAAAGCTAATGCAAGTCAATGCCGAACTAAAAATGATGCAAGAACATTTCACTGCCATGACTCCAATTAAGGGAACGTTGTTGGAGGTCTGTGGGTGCATACTAGTACGCGTTATGATAAGACTACATACTATCCATGATGCACTAAGCACTGTAATCAGAAAATGTGATCCATTGGGCGATACTTTGCTGATGCTGACCCAAATAACAGTTGTTATCCGTGGCTTAGTTTCCCTGCGGATATACGTAAACAGAACGCAGCACTTGATAGAGGATTCGATGCAAAAATAGGTGAGGTAGATTATTTCATAACTCGGAAAAGACGAATTTATCATCATCATTATCTCGATCATTATCGAGTAACAATATTTGAAAATATAAGCTCGGTTTACATGCTAAATATAGATGACCACAAGATATCGATAGTGATTTAAAGCAAGTTGTTTCCGTTATACAGTTAGGATGATGATAATAGGACAGCAATATCTGTCTTTTTATATTATTTCTACATTATCGCGATATTCTCATCTCTGCCAGGAAATGCTGACCTGAAAAAGACTTGATAATCCGTAGCCAAATTTCCCGAGGATTTAGTTAAACAGAATGCAGCTCTTAATAAACACTTCGAGGTGGTATATCATAAAATGGGTGGAATATATATTTTTTCATAAATCGATTTAATCATCAGCATTTATAACCCTGAGCACTATCGAGAAACAAGATGTGAAAATAAAAATACATATTATAGATATTATAATACGGTATTTATTTTGACATCGGAGCAATGCTACTGGACGCTATGCCCAGATGCCACATTCAAAATTCTTAACATTACTGCAGGATGCTGCAGGAGTTTTCCCAAAACTTTAATGTAAAATCAAGAGATAATTAAGAAATGACTGAAATAATTCAAAATAAATTATATGCAAGATAATAAGTATCTCTCCGCGTTCGCTCACAATTTTGACATACGCATCACGCATATCATGCGCATATGAAGCACAGTGCGTCCTGTTACGTTATGCGCAAGACGTTGTACTTAGTAAGTGGTTATGTGCGCAAACGTTCTTCTTTCTTAATTCGCTGCTGCACTATTTCAAAGTGAGGAAAACTAAAGTGCACACGAGCAGCTTTAAAATACATATCAATGGCTTTGTGCTTTTGCTAACTTATCCTGATAATTCTAAACCAGGTGATACTTTATGTAGGAAGTAAATCATACAGCATAGAACTTTTATAACAGCCCTAATTTTAAGGGGTTAAAGAAATTCATAAATCCGATTCCTTATTACTGTAACCAACAACATTGTTAACATCAGACGAACTGTGTGATCAGTTAGATGGGCATATTATTATGTAATGCAAAACGCAGGTTGATTTTATTTTGGTATAAGTGTAGGATGTGGTAGACATATACTATTGACGTACACCGATGCATAAAAGTCCATTAGACTGTATGTAAACACAGTCACATTTAAATTACTCATTACTTTTGTAATCGTCGGATGTAGCTTTGCCTGTCATATGAGTAGACAGAAGTAAACAATTTCTTTCACCGATATATTTTTTTTACACTAGCATGTAATTCAAACAATTCTTAAGGATCCATTTTCTCGATGAGCGAAGGATGTCGGTATACCAGAATTTGTCCACAATAGGTAAACAAATAACACGGAAGAGTTAACAAGTACTTTCTAACATTTATACGACAAGGGGATGTGTGTTGACATGTAACTGGTTGATGTGATAATAGTACACTATGTCTAAAGTTTACCGATACGGCAGTTCTTAAAATCGTCGTCGTCATCGTCTACGCTATGTTGCTATTGGTCGCGAAACTGTTGCTTTACAGGTCTTACGATCATTGGACTGTGTCAAAAGCTCAGCGATGACATCCTTTTTGATTTGTGCTGCCCAGGTTGGTTCTAGTTTTTATTTCTTTAAATAGATAATTTCCGTTATAATATACTGAACTGGCTGAATTGTCGGCGCACAATTTGGTACACAATAAGTCCGGCAAATAATAACAAGATCATCTTTGGGAAAACGCATATCGCGGTGTGAATAGGATATGAGAATCTAGAACGTTAAAGGAAATCATTGCCATGGAACTTTAGCGCTCAGATATGTAGCATTATTATTATACAGACCACATCCGTAGATTAAAGTTTTTAAAAGTGCCGCGTTAAGACAAGACCGACTTTAGAAAGAAAACCAATCACATGTATGGACGTCGCCTTATTGATCGAAGCTATGACGAAACAGTAACGAGATTTCCACATCCCTGTTTCATGTATTTATATTTTCGATTTATGCATTGAATTCCTGAGTTAATAAGTGCAGCGACCTGCTGCTGATGAGGCGGTTTTAGTAACGGTGACGTCATAATATTGGGTATGTCTATCCCATCAGCACTTTGGACACAGACAACTGGGCGAATTTCAAATTATCACGGGTTAGGGATGTGCAGTTTAAATTCGTTTTATTGAATAATTATAGTTCTGTGTTCATACTAACTGGTCAATATACATTCGATAATCATTTTCCTACCATATAATGATTGGTGTCATGAATAGCACGGTTCTCCGTTAACCATGATATACACCTAGTTACCTGTCGTACACAGACAACTTTAACAGACAACGCTTACCAATAACATGGGTCCGTATGTCAACACTAATTCTAAAAGAAGCATTATCAAAATGATCGCAGGATGTGGAAAACGCACACTGCGCTTAGAATAGTTAGGGTCGTTATGAGGAAATGAACACAACCAACACACATTTGGGTACCTCCCTATTTTTCTCAATCTAAATCTTTTTTGAAAACGTCACCCGAAGGTTCCCTATGTTTTAAACAAATAAACAGCTACCACCCAAACAGCATGAAGAGTCATATTTTTAGAAAATCTTGGACAAAAATCATCCGAAGACGGTTATTTGCTAACACTTTACAACTCGTTTCACTTAAAGACCTCTTTTTATTTTCATTTGGTCCGTAGACTCCTATTTTGTTCAGGTTATATCCCCTTACCCACAAACCCCTATTAATTGACAATTTTGCATTATTTCACCTAATTACCCTATTTATACATCTTTCATTTTGTATCTATTTCATACGTAAGTGCCCCTCGCACACAGCAACGAAAATAGTATAAAATAATCATACGAAATTACATATTTTGCATTATTTATATATATTACATCAGACACCAATTAACACTAAGTGCCATTCCATTCCTGATCGAGTTATTCGGCAATTTCCCAATTAATAATTGGGTTGTTTTTGTTATGCAAGTTGTGTGTATATATTCGTATGACTGTAGAACGCAGCCCTACTTTCGGGCTATGTTATTGTGTAACTTAATGAACCAGGAACCCTTGGGCAAAATGAACACGTGTTTAATGAAAGTAATAAAAAGAGCTATAAAATATAAGGGTTATTAGAAATCTGCCTGGCAGAGTGTTATATATCTGAAACACTATGAAAGGTAATAAAAAGAAACCAGGAACTCATAACATTGCATGTGTAACCTCCACAATTAATACAAATGTTGGGTCACGTGATAAATGACGACGACTAATTGGTATCCTGAAGAAGGCATCCAAAGTGTGGTGTGATAGCTAAGTCCACAGTTATCCTGTCTTGTTCGAAGAGGTCGCTCAACCCTCGACGAATAAGCTTATATAACACACTCGTGCCACTTAACCTCCTGGTTATCTTGTCACATTAGGGTAAATATCATCCTAAGTTCAAGTTTTTTTTCTAGCGCGAAGCCTTAAACATTAGTATGCACGATACGTGTGCTTTAACCATTTGAAACGCAAAAATACCAGTCGGTTATCAATGACAACAACGAGCTTTTTACAAACATTTATACAGGTGATTCAGAGAGTCAAGATATAGATTTTGTTCGCCATTGTTTTATCATCTTTTTATCATGAGTCTAGAGTCAAGATCTCTCCGCTTAATACTCAAAATGATTCCGTAGTACACGATTCCTATAGTCATTTGTGATATAATTCAATACTCTCGATCCATTTAGAATTCGGAACGAGAAATCTTATAATACGACCGACTTTTGAAATCTACCAAGGACACCTTTTACCGTTTGGATCCGATTATAAGCATGCATAATCATGTAGTAGCCAAATTATGACATGTTTCAGCGTGTATGCCGCCATAAGGCGATAGAAAATTCCAGTTCCCTGTCGCCTTCTACACACACTTTTAGTATTAATTTATAAGCAAACAATCTAGATTAAGTGGAGAGTACCGACAGTTTGATGAAAAACAAAACAATCACGATCCTTGCTTCTGGTAATATAACCCGACTGTCAACTGCATAAGAGCATGGCTGTATTAAGACGACGCGCCTTTTTGGTTTGATTAAGATATTGCAGATTTGTGTTGTATTTGCATTTGGCGGTACACATGCTGCTCGTGAATAAACATTAATTTGCCGAACAATCACATTTATGAGAGATGATAAAACAAGCCAGAAAATTGAAATTATTATGGTTTGTAGAATTTTGGATGAGCAATACAATATTTCATTAGCGTTTGCCTTTATTCATATACACAGTTGTGACATTTACTTTTTTATATGATAGGTGAAATGGCATAAAACATATGGATCAGCCGATAAATTGACAAACTGCTAAAACGTTAAGAAATGTAATTGTATTGCAATTTACAGCGACCGCGCGCTCCGTGATTCAATTTCTTTGGAGCTTTTTCCTCAGGGATGAATCCAGTCAGTCAATTATGCTTTCAGGAAAATATTTTGTTGAAAAATCGCATTTATAAGACATGACAAAACAAGCCCGAAGTTATATAAATCCGTTTCAATTATGCTTTCAGAAGTAAACTTTCTACTACTAGTACTGGGGCTATTTTAATGAAACCTTTTAAAATGGAGTTTGTCGTCACTTCCATTCTTCTGTTGAACAATGGTTTTGAATCGTAACATAACGAATCATAATATCTTAATAACTAACAATTGGTCGCGGAGTATACCATCTCTTCGGCCGAGTGCATCTATGGCGAGTAAGTAAAGAATAGTAGTAAACTAGTAAGGGAGCAGTTCCATTTGTACGCGATAAAAATTGCGAGAATGTTCCGGGCCCCGATGAGTTTTTTATCAGGCCCCGATGAGATTTTTATCGCGTACAGTTGCGAGTAGCAAAGGATTATTTATCGAGTAGCGTATTACCGCTTGTTTAAATATAACGAAAGATAAGTGGTCGGTATGTAAATAGAGCTTCGGGTTATTTATTCTAGTTGTAAGGTACAAATTCAGCATTTCATGTTTTTAGAGATAATGTTATTGATTATGGATGTTTAACGTAAATTGTATTATCCTCGTGTATTTGCTAAACAATGTCCCGCTCTATTTGCTAAACATACCCCACAAATGGAAATGTTCCCTAAGTAGACTAGTAAACCACGAATATCTTACGCTAAATCTTACACCTGACCGGACTCAAGTGTACATGTAATGTAAGTTGAGGCATAACAGTTTGTGCTGTAACTAAATGATCATTTCTGTTTTGCCCGATGGACGATTACATAGATTTGATGATCAATTGGAGATTGTTATCACGCAATTGATTATCAATTTGTGTATATTTACTCAATGCTACATTTAATATCAATTTATTATAAAATATTTTAAATCTATCCACAATCATGCATACAAAATTATAAAAATAATTTCAAACAATCGATCAACCAATCAAACAATAAATACTTGAAAACAAAATAATGAATTAGTAAATGTATTAATTAGTTAAATAACATGAAATCAAATAAATAAACATAATATGCCTATTTACGAGGGTCAATCAATAAGTTCTACCTCCTACCTCATAACTTTGCTATTATACAAGTCAGTCGTATGAAATATTCCGCACTTGAAGCTTTGAATCTCAGCTACAAAATAGTAGTAGATTGGTCTGAATTCTCATTGTACTTTTCTGGATATGCAGTAAAACCCAAACTTCCATTTAGTGCAACGGAAACGGGTAAAAAAGAGCCAAATGTCTTATAAGTGCTATTCATTTGACCAATTATAAGAGACAAAATGTACCTATCGGTCAATTACAATCATTCTAAGTTACAAATATCTTTGAACAGACTTTAAACCATACAAGTGACTGATTTTTTGGCGGAAAATGCCCTTTAATTAGCCATAACTAGAACAAGACAGCCATCAATTGTAACCCTACCCTAGAGAACCGCTGCAAAAGTCATATTTGCTTTTTATAGGAACTAAGAGATCTTCATTATACAGGACTAAATAGATATATTTCAAGTATCTCGAAGCTATATTTTTGTACCAAAAACTACCTGATTAACTATTCTAAATGTTGCATATAAGGAAAACTGATAAAGTTACTATCATGTTAAGATATAACATTCGAGGCATCACTGTTGCTTGACTTGTAACAACGAACATTTGCCTGAGTATCAGTATACCAGTATGCTAAAGGCGTGTCAATACATTCGAGTTGATATTAATACTACAAAGGTTAATATTGCCTATAATCTGATTTATACATGATAGTATAGCATTATATGTAGATATCATCCATTGTTTTCTATTTAAATCGGGCGGTTATACCTAATCTTACAATACGGAGATAAAACGAAAAACATGTATTTATCTTCAGGGTAATTTTCTGTGTCCGTTGTCCAAAATCTCTCTCTGGCTTTGATTGCATCATGACAAAAGTGAAATAGGTATCAATTAGCATTTACTATAAATGTGTAGCTATGATTCAGAGCTATAATCATGACAAATGTCATAAGGCTGACATTCATATTAGCGATGTTATGAGTGAGGAGGTAGAACTTATTGAATGACCCTCGTATATAAATGAATAAATGCATAATATAGATAACATTCTATAGATAAATTAATACATAAATTAAAAGTAAATAAAAAAGATGAATACAAAATAATACTTACATACAAATTAATAAATCAGTAGATTAATAATAAATAAGGTCTAAAGAATATCAATACCTGGGCCATCGTACTGTAGTTCATAGAAATTAACATGAATGATTTAATTAAAGTCATTTTTTGAGAATAAAAGAAAAAATAAGGGAATCACTGGAATCGAAACGGCAGGATCACAGTAGCACGCCACATAGCTTGGACGGTAGAAGTCGTATCATGTTATTATTAAACCATTGATTTATTCAATTACAAAGAACAGCTTTTTATCATGAAAATTATCACTCAAAATTTCGTCATTTTATCTGTCTCCCAGACCAGCTCGACATGGGTCATTATTTAAATTAATCGTGGTAACATTTGACCACCTGAAGTGACGTAGTTAACTGACGACACATTTTTTTATTCTACGGAAAACCAATAACGTCATTATTTTTCTCTCTGATATATGGTAATTATTTGGCGCATGCGACAAATATTGTTTAAGTAGGACGATGTTAATTTATATGGATATTAACCTCGCTAGTTACTATTCTGATCTTACTCACCAGTTTTGCTCTCACAATTACATCGCTAGTAATTTACGCTGCACTTAGGGCATAAGTACTAGCGAGGTAGCTTACCTCTCTAGTAAGTTACGTCTCTCTGGTGCACTCGGCCGCTTATCTAACAATGTGCTCCATTTTTCCTGAAATGCAGAAATGGTACCCGCACTTTCTACTCTAGACAAATTTGACCCAACGGCCGCCCATTATAGAGCATCGTCTCTTATGAGATAGATTGAAGAAGATGAATTCTTTGTATTATGAGTTTATGATAGCATAATGTAGTATGTTACCAACTTGTATTAAAGAAAATAAAAGAAACGCCTCCATTCACTATTTAATACACTCATCATGCTCATTGCTTTCGAATGGCTTTTGGCTGACAAAAACCAATCCTGTTCGTCGGGCCTTCATTTTCAATTCAATATGCTGTTCATTAACTTTGTAAACAAAGGAGTTGCTGTATACCATACCGTTGACTGCTTTATGGCTGGTCAATATATTTTCACAATATCGAGCGATACTGGAACGTTTTTAGGTTCCAGTATCAGGCGATACTGGTACACAGTGATTTATCCCAGTATTGAACGATACTGGTACATAATTGTGTTCCAGTATCGCCCGATACTGGAACATTTTATATGTGACAGTATCTTCCGATACTGGAATACTTACTTTGTACCAGTATCCAGCGATAATATTCCAGTATCTGGCGATAATGTTCCAGTATCTTGCGATAATGTTCCAGTATTGAACGATAATTTACAGTCCAGAATCTGGGACCATAAGTACACTTTTTCTCAATTGTTGATACCATTCCATGTACATTGTTGTAATTCCCTGAGGAATTATTCCTAGTATATATCATAATGAGAGTGCGGGCCCCCTTAAAAATATGATATATGTGACGATACTACTTCTCTCTATTCAGTCACGATTTCCTCATCATTACCATGACACTGACCTAAATAAGATTTGTAAATCTATAGACCAATATCCCTAAGGACAGACTTAACTAGAACGCAGCGGTAATAGACGTATCGATCGAGTGTTATGGAAAACGGGCGGCGTACACTATTTCATGACCCTAGAGTGAATTTTTCAATTTTTTTGTGGTCACAAACGATATTTGCAAATATTGGTTCAGCTAAGGGTTTTTTAAAGAAAAAAATCTAATGAGAGTCAATGCCGAACTAAGCGGATACAAGAACATTTTAGTGCCATGACTTCCATTAAGGGAGTGTTGTTGGATGTCTGTGGATGCTTACTTATACGAGGGGCGTTCAATAAATACCTGCAACCATTGTTTTTCTCCACTCATGCGCGACGTATGCCAACTAGAATTAGAGATATTTGAAATATGGGTCTTTATCTTTCCTCGCATGCATGAATGAACAATATCGTTTGTGGGATTACGTAATGGCACATGCGTAAAGTCAATACTCTCTGGCACTGCGTGAAAAATAGCTGATCAGGGCGGAGAATATTTGCAAGCAATTTGATGCACAGTTACTTTTTTCAAAATATCTCAAGAACCGATGCATGGAATAAGTTGCCGTTTGAAACAGTGATAGACCAGTACTATGTGCTCAATATTACTTATTTTCAGATGCAAATTATGGAGAAAAAACACTTATTATGTAACATTAAAACGTCATCTTTTTGTCATAGCTTAAAAGAAATTCTTTAATGAATAAACAGTCAAGGTCAAGGTATCCAACCGCAAGATTTGTCTTAAACCTCTTGTTCCTCATTGTTACATGTCATAGACTTAAATGGGAGATTACAAAGACAATATCTGAAACCGTTTTCTGCAGAGAAAATTTTTATACAATGAAGCTTTTTTTACCCAATTTGAGTAAATTCACTATACTGACCATAACATTAACTTGAATTGTATTTTCAAATAGATGTTTACATTTTTGAACTTTGTATATGTATTGAAGTTCACCACAGTTCTTGTTTTCTTAAATTCAATTCCTTATCTGTAACTTTTACGTTGGTTGCAGTGATTGTTTAACATTTCTACTCATTATGAGCGCTTTCTGACCACCGTGCGTTCTACGCATGCGCAGATTTTTATTCCAAGTTCAACAATTCTCGATGAATTTATTGATACCCTGTCATCTATACATTAACGAATCCTGCATTTGCTGTGGTATTTCAGGAAATCCCAATTGTTTGCTATAACTATCATTTTCATTTCTTTGGATTTTCGGCATTTTGGGGCTCACTGTCAAAGCCTAATGTTGACCAAGATAAGATGCAGTGTATTTCCAGAAGTTGTCGATGACAGAACCTCTCCATTTAGGACCTCGTTGAACATGGTCTCTGGTTTACTGATGCAAAATGTTAGACTTGCACACTAATCCGGAACAAAGTTCTGCTCATTTCAATATACGTGCTATCAAGCAAATTCAAAATTCCTGCCAAAGTGGCATGTTTTTCAGTGTCCAAATATGGGTTACTTTATGCTAATGCTATTACGTAATTATGAATATTCAGTAAATCCAGATTGTGTTAAATGATAGATTAAGGTTCATACTTTATAATGTACCCACTTATATTTCACAGAATCACTCAGGTGTGGAGAACAACAATGGTTGCGGGTATTTATTGAATGCCCCTCGTAGCATGCTTTATGAGAAGACTACTGTTATATCCATGATGCACTAAGCACTACTGTAATAAGAAAATGTGATCTATTGGGCGATACTTTTCTTTCAATCACGATTTTCTTGTCTTTGCTAGTACGCTGACCTAAATATGATTTTTTTAAAAATCCGTAGCTCGATTTCCCCACGGATATACTTATACAGAACGCTTTTAATAGAGGATTCGTTGAGGTCTATCAGAAATGGGTGGGGTAGATTATCAGTGAAGGCGAATGGAGGGTATCCATGTAGCATATTCTATATTCCATTGAATTGGTGTATAGCGTTCAATTCATTGAATGGACCGTGTTACCAAATTGGCCTATACAATCATCAAAATAAGTAACTGACCAGGTAATAAAAGTGCTGATAACTCCTATATCAACATATTAAATTATAAAGTTGTTGGGGAATTTCTCCGTTTTAATTTGAGAATTGCAGGCTAAGAATGGTTGATTATTGAGCTACAATCCACAATGAAAGGTCAAGTACGATTTTCATTTTCGCATTTTGAGTTTTTAATTTTTTCTTGTTTTAAACATAAACATTTTTTATTTTACATTTTTTTAGGTAAAAAAGATGATTTTGGTGCAATTTTGGCATTTACCAAAAACTGATTTCGCTACGTTGACCACACGTTTTGTGCCACACAAGTGATTTGTTGGTCAAAATTAAAAAATAGGATTTTTTTAATGACATTTGATACGGCAATACTTTTATATACATCACATTAATAGTTCAAAAGTTACAGCGCTTGATAAATTCCATATTTTTAGGGCTACCCTTAAAGCAATTTTACTATAAAGTTAAGCATTATGATAATAGGACAAATAATACGTCTTAGTGATACTTACTTTCTTTATTTATCACGATTTTCTCATCTTTGCAAGGAGATGCTGACCTGAATTAGACTTGTTAATCCATAGCCCAATTTCCCAGAGGATATACACAGCACTTAGTTTTTAGGAGGTCTATCAAAAAGAGTGGGGTAGATTATTTCATAGCTCGATTTTATCATTAGTATTATAACGATCACTATCGAATCACAGGATATTAAAATGTTGATATATTCGTAACTTTCACAATCATATATAATATTAACACAACGGCAGAAAGATACGAGAGCAGAACATTAACACTCTCCACGCGGCTGGTGTCTGCAGACGACACTCCCAAATGTCACAAAATGTTTCAAAAATGTCCCAATTATTGAATTTCATTACCATGCTTGATGAGAACTGCATTAAAATAAGTACAAACATGTCTAGTATTGGTTCAGTAATCATTGAGATAGACTTTGAATGTTGGGAAGCTTTCTAACATATTTGTTTTGTATATTGGTAAAACTAATACTAATAGCCGCATGGAAAGTGTTAATATTAGATCAAGAGATGGTTGAAAAAGGACATAATTGACTTCAAACATATTAAAAGATCAGATAGAAATGTATTGTTTAGTCAGTTCCAAATTGGCGAAAAAATTTGCCGTCTATAGCTCTCTTCGGCAAAAGTGATTGTTTGTCTATGGTTATGCGAGCATGATGTGCGCCAACACTCTCCTTTAATAATACGCGGCTGTAAGACGGCCAATTTAGAACTGGCTAGACTAATATATAAAATAATAAACTCTGCACAAAAAGAAAGTATCCACTTGTTTTCGAGGCGCCCTGTGTTTAATTCTTAGGACCCTAAAGAATTTCAACAAATTGGGATGAACAGGCATTTCCTCCCGCGCATTTTGACAGCTCATTTGTCACAATAACACCAATATTGATGAAGCAGTGGCCATTTGAATAACAAATGATGCAGTTTCCATTATTGTACTTAACCCTATACCCATGATAAAAGCGTAAACAAAACAGTACATCTAAAGTGTACCTCTTCCTTCTCTCCATGAAAAGACAATCATAATCCGAACATCTCACATCGTCAATTGTTTTCTGTGAGACTCATCCTTTACAATGACCAGTATCATTCATGATGTTTGTAAGCCAACACCTGTCTCTCCATTTCCTTGCAACCTTCCCTGTAACTCCAAATCGACGAGCAACTTCAGTTACAGAAACTCCAGAAACTTGAGAAAGAAGGGGTACACTTCTTCTCACGGGTATAGGGTTAAGTGCAACAATGGAAACTGCATCATCTTTTATTCAAATGCACTTAACCCTCCTAAATGGCCACTGTTTCATCAATATTGGTGATATTGTGATAAATGAGGTGTCAAAATGCGCGGGAGGGAATGCTTGTTCTTTCCCACTTGTTGAAACACAGGGCACCTCGTAAAAGAGGATACTTTCTTTTTGTGCGTGTTTATATAACATAATAATAATAAATTTATAAAGCGCCATCTAGCTGGAGAGCCTATTCCAAGGCGCCATAAATACAAACAAATACATTAACATTGAGCATGTGACCTGAACATTTAGCATAAAATACAAATGGAATATATAAACATAGTGAAAAGGCAAAAGCACCATGAGAAATAACATACGAATACAATTAAATATAGTATGCACCTTTGAACAAATGATATGTTTTAGACGGTCTTTAATGGTATTGATTGAAACACAACAACGAATGTCCACAGGAAGAGGGTTCCACAATTTGGGCTCGCATGAATAAAATGCTATATAGTAATTAAAGCCCTCCCAAAGTGAGGAAAACTAAAACAAAAAGTATAGTGCACACGAGCAGCTTTGCATGTTTGTTCACGCTGTGACGTTGGTTGCTGCCAAATTTGTTCGGAGCTTATGGTAGCGCATAATGTTTGAAGATACATAGCAATGGCTCTGTTCTTGCGCTAGCTTATCCCGATTATTCTGATACCGAACCGAAGTAAAATATCGTGTCGATGAGTACGGACAGTTGAATAATTAAAACCGTGGGAAAATTCCAACAATAAAAGCTAAATCAAACCGCATAAAAGTATATAGCCTTAATGTTTAGGGGTGTAAATAAATTCATCAATCGGATTCCTTATTACGGTAACCAAGAACATTGTTAACATTAAATAGATGGACAGAATATGATGCAATGCAAAACGCAGGCTGATTTTATTTTGGTATAGATGAAATAGTTTGTTATAGTTTTAGGTATTTCATCTCCAACTCCAAAGTTGGTTCGGGAATAATTGCTTCAAATTATAGATCTGCCAAACGGGTAAAAGGAACAGCGCCTACTTTTCTCTACCACTGATATCGAATGTGAATGTAAACATTTTATACATTCGGGTGGGGGTGTGTGTGTAACATTAAAAGATACAGAACACGCCATTAATAGATTATCATAATAAAGAAAGACAATAGGACAGTATTTAGAGTACCGTGGACGAAATATAATATAACCCACTTTTTGCTGCTATCTCGCTTTTATAGCATGTGCTTCGTAACAAACAGACCGTATTAATCGATTTATAAGACATTTTCACCCAGGCCACTGAATTCTAATAACAATTAAATGTTTATGTCTGTGCGTTGCACACTTAAAAAGAACATGTGTATACAAGACCTTATTCCGGGCGGATAAGGGCATAATGTATTGACAACTGCCACGCAATCCCGCAACCCAGATTTAGATCGTCATGAATACAATAAAGCGACGAACCGCTAAAGGGGATCATCAGAGTACACTTTACTGAATGTTTAGTTCGATTTAAAGGCTCAATAGCCGAGTGCTGACATGTTAGTGAAATTACAGACCATTTATCATATTCTTCATAACGTTAAAGCCTCGATTTTTCCAGGATAAAAAAGCTATTGCAGCCAAAATTCGTCAATGGTATCCGCATTCTGATGACCGACAGGAAACGGGCCCATGCCGTATATGTCTACGTAGCGATGGAAATACCCACATGACTTTCCACCCGGGGTAGACCAACCCGGGGTAGACCAACCCGGAGTAGACCAACCCGGGGTAGACCAACCCTAAGTCGACCAACCCTAAGTCGACCAACCCTGGGTGGACTACAATAGCGCCCTCGCGGAATAAACCGCATAATACTGTTTAAAAACACCTCGGAAACTATATATATTCATTCTAAATTATATGTTAAAACACTCAGGGGTTGGCGGTCGGGGAGGTAAAAAGAAGGACGGATCATTCTAAAACAACCCCGGGACTGTCCAGCCCCGGGACTGTCCAACCCTGGGACTGTCCACCCTAACCCTAACCCTAACCCTAACCCTAACCCTAACCCTAACCCTAACCCTAACCCTAACCCTAACCCTAACCCTAACCCTAACCCTAACCCTAACCCTAACCCTAACCCTAACCCTAACCCTAACCCTAACCCTAACCCTAACCCTAACCCTAACCCTAACCCTAACCCTAACCCTAACCCTAACCCTAACCCTAACCCTAGTCCACCCATGGTTGGTCGACTTAGGGTTGGTCGACTTAGGGTTGGTCGACCCCGGGTTGGTCTACCCCGGGTGGAAAGTCATGTGGGTATTTCCATTGCTGCATATTTCTACAAACTTGTATCAAATTTGAATTTAAACTGGCTAGATGCCGCCGATAATTCCACATATTGGTGTGCATTCAATTCATTTCTGAAGGGTCAAGGAACACCTAGTTAGACGATTCTCAGCGTTTAATGCCATTCCACTGATTTTCATTATGTTTTGAACACAAAGGGTTTGTTCTGATATATTCGCTGGTATTTGATATCGTCTATACCTACGTGACAGTATTAGTGACAACAGTTTATAAAGGTATATTTCAATCAAGGGTAAATTCAACTAAATACTTTTTTGTTTCCTTGATTATAATTCCAAAACCATGCGCCTTGAAAGCCGCATGCGTGAAGCTACTGCAGAAGCTTTGAATGCATCGTAGATACATTTATTCCGTTACGGGATAACACATATATTACCCATAACGCCCATAGGTCCACAAGCAATACCCACATTCGTCTTTACTGTCATTAGAGATCTTAAATAAATTATTTTCATTCAGACTCGGTTATCTTTCAAATATCCTTTTTCCATTTGACATTGTGTCCAATATTGTCGTTAGAGAAAATATAAGAAAACACTCTCCATTCCTTTGCTCTCAACATATCGAAAAGGCTACTTGTACACCTAATTGTTCTTAATGAAAGCGAGTCTTGATGTCAAATGGCTATATTATACCCACCGAGTCTAAAGTCCACCCTGTTTCAATCATCATTATGATGTTGATGCTGCAGTGTCTAAAACACATCAATCAATGGATCGGCTTGGTTTGTGAGTAATTGATGAGCATGTAACTGACTTCCTGACTTGCCTAGAGACCATTTTAAAATCGAGATCGGAAAAGTCCCGAAACAGGTCACGTGGAGTAGGTGCGTAGTGCGTTCTTCGCAACGGTTGATCGCATTCATAGCATTGGTTGTCCGCCAAGTGGTTTACAATGTTTACAATCAAGCGTACACCCATGAGAGTTAAACTATCACGAGACTATTTTATGTTTATCAACAATGGCGTCGATACCGGCAATTTCACAATATATCGAGCAGAAAGTAAAATGTGAAGGTATTACCCCGAATCTCTTTTATCTCACCGTTTTTGTTACTGAAAAACCCGCAAAATACAACTTTGTGATGAAAATAATCTTTCACCAACACAAGCGCAATCCACACACGGGTCGTTATAGATACGGGGTGAAAACACGTTCGTTTTTCCACGGATGACTCGGAGTCATCCATTGATGCCAAGACACACTCGGCTAATCGGAAACATTCGGAAACGATCGAATATTTTCGGATTTGAAATGTCTATGGAAGCCTACCGGTATTATGTTAATGGCCATAGTGCGTACACTATGTCATACACTTTGTTTATGTCCCATAGAGTAACTTCTGATTATTTTGTGTCCAAGCAGGCTAGAGAGACATTAAGAATATTTTCGGAACAAGTTGGTACCAAACATGCCACAAAACAACAAAGATAAGCCATGACTATGCGAATTTGAAAATGCGAATTTGGAAACGTCACGGATTTGTATTAAATGGTGTTAAAAATAGTTTATCTTTGTTGTTTTGTGGCATGTTTGGTACCAAATTGTTCCGAAAAGATTAATCTAAATGTCAATTTAGCCTGTTTGGCCAAACAATGATCGGAAGATACTCTATAGGACATAAACAAAGTGTATACTTTTCTTTTGTTGAGCATTTTTACATAATTTTCATTCAGACTCTTTCAAATATGTGAACGCGGGAAGTGACGGAGAGTTATAATTATTGGAAGCGCGGACAAAATATATTTATGATTAATGAATTCCACCTTTCATCACTACACAAAGAAAAAATAAGGCGGAATTTTGTATTCCAGTTCGTTCTTGCTGAAAGTGAAACTTGATCTCAAATATTAATATTATATCCACTGAATCTAAGGTTCAACATTATCATATCGATGATGTAGCTATCAATTATTTGATTCGCTTGGTTTGTAAGTTATTGATGAGCGTGCAACTGACTTCCTGACTTGCCTGTGCAAGCCTACCTGTATTATGTTAGTGTAAATATAGTTAGCATGACTTATCATATGTCATGAAGAGCGTTCGGTGATCCATCAGTAATCCGAATTCGGGAATTGGAAATCGTGTACGACAGTGTAACCCAAATAAATCCATATTTTATAATACAATGACTATTTTCTTTTAAAAATGATTTCATAGATGACATTGTAGACATGCAATGTATTTTGTAGAAGCGAGAAAACGATTATTCGTCAGGCGTATCCGCCCATGTCCGGGAACTCGGGAGAGTAAGACTTGTTCCTACAATGCAATTAGCTCGTAAGGAAACTTCCTCTCTAGGCCTGCTTGCACCGAAGGAGGCTCAAAGGTATAGCCAATGAGCAGCATTTACCGGAAATATATATTCTCCGTTCCTGATTTTGATGGCGTATACAAACAAATCTATTTATGATTAATGGATTCTACCTTTCGTCACATCCCAAAGAATAAAATAAGCCGAAATTGTGTATTCCTGTTCGTTCTTGTTGAAAGTGAACTTGATTTTTAACATCAAGATATTCTTTTCACTGGATCTAAAGTTCATGTTATTCAATCAACATTATTATATTTGATGATGCAGTGTCTAAAACTATCCGTGAGGTAGCTATCAATTATTGGATCGGCTTAGTTTCTAAGGGTCCATATCCAAACTCTCAGTGCTTTTAAATCGTTTTTCTAGCGATTTAAAAGCGCTTTTCCAACGGTATTTCGTTCTATTGTTAAAAGCATCGGAAAAAGATCGGTGATTAACTAGAAACCTCTCTACTTATCTGGCGTTAACAATAGAACTAATGTAGTACTCTTGATGGCCCAATTAGTGAAGCAGACACATGAAAGCGCGAGGAAGATTGTGTTATTAAGCTGACCAGTGTTCACCCGACCCCTGTTGTGACGTAGAGAGCGACCCATTTGCCAGATTGTACACCTATCGGGTTTCTAGTACAAGTCCGGGGGGGGGGGGGGCACTGACATTTGAAAAGGGTATAGTTAGGTGCCGCGCTGAAGACCCCCTTTTCACCCTCTGCTGCTAGTTCTTATGACCCCCCCCCCTCCCTTTCGAGCCTGCATCAGTTCTTAAGACCCCGTTTTCATTGAAAATTCAAAAATCGCGAAATTTTGCGTTCCAAAGCACCAATTTTGTGTTCCAAAGCCCCAATTTTTCGAAAATGTTGCGTTCTTAAACCAAAATAAATCGAAAATTGAACTATAGGCAAGTTCTCAAGACCTATTTTTTTGGGAAAAAAATCTGTTCCTAAGACCCTATTTTTCGTCATAAAATCCACTCAGTTCAGTTCTTTAGCCCCCTTTTTGAGACCCTGGGCGGCACACCCCTACCCAAAAAAAAAGTTGAGTGCCCCCCCCCCCCCCGGGTACAAGTGCCAGGTTTTATCATGGCAGGTGATAGAGGCTAATCGCGACACTCCTCAAACCCCGACTCAAACGATATGCTTGTAGCCGCCTATTCATTGCTAGGCTTATCGTAATCCACTCGTTAACGTCATAAGAATAATCCTCCTTGAAGTGGCCTTTAAAGACTATTGTTCAGCCGTGGATGATTTTAGAGTAAGCAGGGAGGTGTCAATGACACCTCCCTGGTACAAGCATGGATAATGTTATCATTCAATACTAAACAATATGGGAGCCATTAAACATACAACGTGTTATTGTTTTCTGGTATAGGCATAATGTGTGTAATCAAGTAGCATTATGAATCTTACTCCCCTAAATAGTGTCATTTTTCTGCGTTTTTAGACTATTTAAGAATGTTGCATATACTCTGAACGTGACCTAATAAATAATAAATAAATAATAAATATGAAGAAATTAAGTAATTAATGTAAATAAATAATATATAGATTAATAACTATATCAATAAAATAGTATATTAAGGCCTATTTATAATTAATTGATTGATAAATAATTAAATAAACATCAACAATTAAGAAAGTAAATACAAAATAAATAAATAACGTTAAAATTATGTCAATATAAACGAAAACCCCGAACGGACGTATAATGAGAGAACAATAATAAATATTATATTTCGGCATACTTAAAACCCTAACCGACCTCTACCCAGACTCGACCGCTCTAAGCATAGAGCACAAGGAATATAAACCGCCACAAAGATTCGAACGTACGGCCTGCTGATTGAGAGTCCAAATCTTTACCAACTGAGATATTTCGATTTTCCTGAAATCCTCAGCGCTTTATACCCAAATATAGTTCTCATTCAACTATTCCCTAAATACACACGGGTTTTTCAACACGGTGTTGTTGTCTATAAAATGAGTCTATGATTTATTAGATTTAACGAATAACAAATCCCGTACTTTGTGAACCGATTCTTAAAGGGGCGTGTACATCTCAAGTGTTTGTCCTGGACAAAAATCACATGACTCGCTTCGCTCCCAAGTCCTCGCGTGCCCGGCAAAAAGCCCATGATGCAATACTAAGTCGTAAAAGTGTGCACATAAATCGACAAAATGCTGTACAAACGAAATATAATATATCTAGAATTGTTTCAAAAAGTAGTGTTATTCGTTACATTTAAATCATAATTACTTTCTTTAACAGTAAATAATCAACTTTTGAGCGAGAAACTATCTTAAAACTACAAAGATTAAGAAATATAAAGCATTTTAAACATCTAATTTAGAGAAGAGTGGTATGTTGAACCATATTACTTTTGTTTGTTATTGCGTTCACATAGCGCATAGTTGGCTCAGCGGTAGAGCATTGGACTAGTAAACCGGAGGTCGTGGGTTCGAATCCTATCACGTTGTGAAATTTTATTTTAATCGTTTATATACATTTGTTTAAAATTAGTTTTCGATATTGTTTATCATTTCGTATAATTATTCATTATTGTTCAATTATAGTTTATTTTGGAATGTGGAATTATTTACGATTTCATTTTAATTTTCCACTGACTGTTTAGTGTGCATGGCATCATGAAATGTGAATGAACCGCGGTATACCACCGAACTGTCCTAGTCCTATGCAACAGGCCAATACAATAGAAACTCGTTGTGTGTTATTATCGATTGAGCTAAACTTGTAAAGTAAATGCCAGCCGTTATGTAATACAAATCAATTTGCCTGTATTATTATTATTGAAATAATGTTGCGGTGGTGTAGGAAATAGGAAAATCGATTCAAGGACATGAGCCGACTGGCTTCTTATTTACATAACAATTGGCCTTTGCAGATCATGTTCATAGACTAGCTAGGGGCCATTCAATGTAAGCCTAGGAGTAGTAAACACAATTATATTTACAGGACATTCTTTATCGCAGTGAAATTGCAAAAGAATTCAACATTCAATAAATATAGCGAACGATAAGCAATCCTGTCAATGTATAAAAACAAACAGTGTAATAACAAAACAGAAAAGAAAACCATCCCCATCCGCAGGATTCGAACCACTGACCTCATGATTGTGAAGCCGGCGCTTTGACGTTTGAGCTAATGAAGGCTATACATAAACGTTTTGAAGAAAAACATTACATAGGGTTCAAAATACAAATATCTCTTAAATCGGAGGCTAAAATCGGAAGGACAAAAGTCGGAAACAATATCCTCTCTAAACTAATGACTTGGATTATATATTGTATAATACATAGGTATTATATTGTATAATACTTCCAAACACGATGGTCAATATATTACGCCCCTCCGTCATCACCCATCCATTGTACAAATATGTTACGTGACCTATCGCCAAAATGTTTTCAGCATTGATTTCAATGGAATGAAGGGGGAAATGGGCTACTTTCACAATATCTTGGCAATACTGCGCCAAACAATAGATGAATAGAGTGATGGAGCGGTAGCTTAATTCATATTTCTAGACGACCAGATACATTGATCGGCGGTGAACGCTAACATTTTATGATCGGATTTAAAAAGCTTATAAATAGTATTTCTTAAAGAATATAACACAACCTTCCTCGCGCTTTGATGTGTCTGCTTCACTAATTGAGTCATCCAGAGTACTACAATAGTTCTATTGTTAACGCCAGATAAGTAGAGAGGTTTCTAGTTAATCACCGATCTTTTTCCGATGCTTTTAACAATAGAACGAAATACCGTTGGAAAAGCGCTTTTAAATCGCTAGAAAAACGATTTAAAAGCACTGACAGTTTGGATATGGACCCTAAGTGAGTAATCAATGAACATGTAACTGACTTCTTGACTGCTTACATAGTTGCCTCTGGAAGCCTCTCGGTATTATGTTAGTGTCAATAGCATGTCATGAAGAGCATTTGGTGATCCATCAAGACGGTCAAAGCAGAAAGTGGTATTCGTACACGACAGTGTGACTGAAATAAATCCATCATTTGAATTATGCATGGTTATTATTTCAAATATGGTTTGATCACGGAGAGTACTAGTATCTAATAGTCTCTCATAGTATACAATTTCTTCTTACAAATGCCCGAACACTATACATTTATGATTAATGAATTCTACATTTCATTATTTCACAAAGAAACATAAACCGGAATTTTGTATTTCTGTACGTTCGTGCTGAAACGTTATATCAAAAATCAACATTATATACACTGTGTCTAAAGTTGACGTTGTTCAATCAACTTATTGATGCTGCAGTGATCAGTGAGCTTAGAACATTACAAATTATACTATTAAATTTAATATTTTGTAGTTGCTGGCCGACGCTATTAACATGTACTATTGGCCCGCTCTCGGATGTAGACGTATCCACCACGCAAAAGTATGGGTCAATATATCGAAAATGATGGAATGAAAGAAAAATTCCTCCGTTTCCGTCGATAACTTTGTTCTTAAAGATTTTAACTTCCGGGTGATAATATTTACCATTTCCCCTACTTGGCTATAAATTCACTGATATATCATTTTTCTTTCATTTCATCATTTTCGATATGTTGACCCATATACTTTTGCGTGGTGGATACGTCTACATCCGGGAGCTGGCCAATAGTACATGTTAATAGCGTCGTCCAGCGACTACGAAAGATTATATGTAATAGTATTATTTTTAATGGTTTAAGCTCACTGGTGATTAAAACTATATCCGTGATGTAGCTATCAATTATGAGATTCGCTTGGTTTGTAAGTAATTGATGAGCGTGCAACTGACTTCCTGACTTGCCTGTGCAAGCCTACCGGCATTATGTTAGTGTCAATATAGTCAGCATGACTTATCATATATGTCATGAAGAGCGTTCGGCGATCCATCAACAAGGTGAAACGTGGGGATCGGGTACAACAGTATGACCCCAAACAATCCATCATTTGAAATATATATGGTTCTTATTTTTAAAGATGGTTTTATCAAGGAGATTAATATGTAATACCCTTATATAATATAAAATCAGTTTGTGTAGACCTGGGCAAGGTTCAATGTTGGCACATTCATATAAATCCTTCAATTGTATTAATGCGTAACCTTATATTACCCTTGGCTGAAGAAAAAAACAACAATACAAAAACACAATACAATCAAAACAAATTGTAGAAAAACACTATTTAATTAACGACTTATTTACATATTGTATGCTTCAGGTACATATTCAGGAATAGGTGATAACCCGTAACTAATTAATGTTATATAACAAGCTGTTATATTATACTGCTGTATGAAAACAAACGCTCGACTATTATAGCTGTCGTGAAATACCTTTATAGTATAATAAGATCGTAATTACCATTATTTTGCTACGTTTTTCAAAGTCGCTTGTATCACACCTATACATTACATTTGCTTCTAGCTTCAAACATTAAAGTAATACCGGCTTACGGACGTGTGTACGTCGTTTCGTAACTGTATAAGAACATGGACGTGGATGTAAATAATTTTAAAAGGCGCAGTTCTTATAAGAATTTCCATACGGGTATCGACAATCAATCAGTTGACTTCCTCAATGGATTGTGCTTGATCCACAGCCTGTATTTCTATGTTTCTTGATGACAGTTGATGATGTCGGCCTCTACATCAGTGTTTCGTTAAGCTGCCTGAGTTGCTACGCCCCTTCTTCTTCTGTTGGTTGGTGCCTCCTCTCCTCCGTATCCAAATGGATTCACGTTTCAATCTAGTGTTTTAGTGTAATCTCTGGCAATAATATTTTCAAGATTATATATATGTATATATGTATGAAACTCCAGAGTAGCGATATATTCCGGAGGTCTATACCTCGGAATTGTTATGTTTAAAATATATACAGGGTGAGTCAAAAAAAAGTTTACCCTAATTGAAAAAATCTAATTTTTTTTTCTTTTTTTTTCTACAAAATATATTTTTGTTTTTTATATTTCACAAAATCAAGGCAAACAAAACTTTAAATGATTGCGCCATTTCTTCGCTACCATCTGAAATAAAATCACGCTATTTGATGATACCGTTAAGTAAATATGACTATTTCTGTACAGGAGCTGTTTTTTCACCAAAAACACGGTTTTTAATTTCAAGCTTAACGAGCTTAATAATGTTTCCTAGGATTATGATGTAAAGCATTACACATCTTGTTTATTAAAAGAATTAAGTAGACAATAGACTTGTTCAAAATTGTCTCCTAATAGATTAAAACAATAGACAGCTTTAAGGCCTATTTATGACACAATTACCACACTTTAATCATTTCATAACAAAGGAATTGATCCTTTCGCTGTCGGTATTGTAATTTTTTATTGGTCGTATCTTATGAAATATAATGGTCAAGATCTGGAAGCGTGTTCGAACGTTAAATTGGTCACTTTTATTCAAAACAGCGTAAAATAAGTTTCCCTGAACCAATCTAAACCAGATAAAATTCATATTAAAGCTAATTGATTTGTCTTTATAGCGTAGTACATTGTTTTGAAAATAAACGAAAACGATTTTTTCTAAAGTTGAGTAAACTTTTTTTTGACTCACCCTGTATAATATATAAATTCAGAGGTATAGAACTTCATTTTATAGACCAAGATTCATGGACAATCCCATACGGTCATTTTGTCCAATCATCAGGCGATTATATATATACAGGGAAGAAGAAAAGTAAGTAAGTAAATTTACTCCATATTTTTTTTAATATCTCCTATCACACTACGGCCCGTTTCGCCCGAAGGCTCGTCAGGTGTGGTACAATGTTTGTTTACATTCTGTCATTCAAATTGGGTGCGTATTCCTAAATTTGCGTGTCATAACAGCGCGTGAAATCAAAAACGCGCGCGGTGCGGAAAAGCGCGGAAAGCTGTGCAAGCGCTCAATGGGCAACAGACGCGCAGAGCGGGTTAACCAAGATGAATTAACACAAAGTAAACAAAAGGGTTGTCGGGCAAAACAATGGGCAGCCCGCAAAAGTGTACATAACACGGATACAATGAATACATTTAAAGATTAAAAATAGGCTTAAAGCCTACAACATGAACATGATAAGCATCAATTGTTAATGAGTAGGAACTTGTTGGAATGACGGCATTTGCTCAGGAATTCCGTTCTACTGCTTAGCGTTGAGGGTTTATCAGCTCTTAAAATAAAAACAACTTTTCCCACAAACATAGTTGACATCTCTTTGTCATATTAGAGTAAGACTTAGTCCGTTTAATTATCTTTCACGTAATGTCATAGTTGGTGCTATCAACACGTTATATATCTTCCACGTGATGTTATCAACAAGTTAGTGGTAGTAATGTCGTGTATTATTGCACAACTTACGTGAGCGTTACACCCCGTTGTTTTTACTGCCACTGGTTTAACATGGCGTCCAGCAGACTTGATAGTATTTATAATAATTCCGATCGATCCGGAAGTTTAATAAAACTGATCAAGGTCGGATCACGAACTAATCACCAAGAATGATGTAGGAATAAAAGCTAAGAATTCGTAAATTTGCTAATTACCGAATATATTAATTTGTATGTTTAATTTCTACAACAAAACGCTCGGCCATAATACTACTACATTTTGTGAAAATATCTTCAAACGTACATGCTTAATGTTCAGTTGCAGGAGTCACAACTATTAATGTTCTATCTTTCCTTTTTTCTTCTTCTTTTATTACGAGAATGAAGCAGTATATTCAACACTGCACTTTAATATGTAATGCGTTGCGGTCACGTCTATAGCCCTAGGCGTACATTGCACGCCTCTAAAAATGCATCAGAAAATTGCATCCAGATCCGCAATGAAAATCTACCTTTTATAGAATGAATATAGAAACCCCTTGAGGACATAAGTATTTTTATCCTTAAACAGGTAGCAAATCCGCAGGAATTATCAATCGAGATTCACCTTTCTCGTGGGGATGTATTCCATCCACGCCATTTTGCGGTAAAGGGCGTTTTAGTCCCGAGGTACTCGCATTAAACGTTAGCTTATGAATCGATAGCATCGGGTCTATACTAGTTCACTAGCAGAAACCCCCGCTCAAATCTACAAGATATTGATGATTTGTTGACAGGAATGAAAGAAAGATATACCAACTTGGTGTGGGGAAATGCTACCTCGTATCATATCTTACATATTGGACTTTTCTCCCATTATAAATAGACTATTTTAAATGTCATCTCCGTAGAGATTGTTGTATCTTAAACCAAAAAATACACAATATTATTCTAGGTGAGTGCAGGGATTGGTAAAATTACATTAGATTGAGTGCAGGCATTGGAAAATTACGTTAGCTATCTAACTGCTCGAGTGATCGGTGCGCACCCAATTGAAAAGATTCGTGATTCTGTCAATACGGAACATTATTGGTTATTTGCAACCCATTAGTCGATATGTCTAGTTGTCGTCTAAGGATTATTGTGAACGATAATATGTAGCAAACATATAAGATTAAGGTAACAATACTGGTACGACGATTCAAGTATGCACTATATTCAATTTTCTTCTAAAAGTATTATATTTTGTCCTAAATATTTCTTATTTGCAGTCGTAACAGACAAGGACATTTTTGAAGTCTAATACTAATAGTGTTTGATTTGTATCGATTTCATGAGAAACTATTATTGTCTTGCCTAACTCAGGTTATATTTAAAATCTTAAATGCAAAAATGAATCAATTATACAACCTTCATTTTACTGAAAAGATTGTATTGTAATTGTCCCCTTTCCTTTGTGAAGTTATTTTAACGTGCCACCTTTAATTATAGTAGAGGTTATAAACGGAATGAAGACGCCTTCCAGCATTGAAATTCTTATTTAGGGACCATTACTAAAATAACAGTAGAGAAAAGAGGAGAAGACATTTAATGTGCTTAATGGCGCTTCTAAGCTTAAATAAGTAGAGCGGCGCCTGAAGGCGATTAAGATGTGTTTATTTCCGTATAAGCTTAGCATAGATACTTCCGAATCAATTAAGCATTGAATGGTCTGAAGACTATACGTTTTCTAAGTGCTGAGTTACATTAAGTTACTATACCCAAGTTTGTAAAAATTCAAACAAATCTCTGGATATAAAAAAACCGTTTGAATGATTTTGGTGCCAACCGACAATATCATAGACATACGAGTTCATTGTTTCATAAGATAAGGTGCGATGCGCTCAAGGAGGCGATAAAGTGCAAACTTGCGAATAATTATGTCCTTATACTTATTGATCTGGTCGAATTTGTGAAAGTTCGCTTTAAAGTTCTTTAATCACACACTTGGTCGATTGTACGTTGAAATCATCTTCTTGATGATTCCGTTTCAACATCGATTCAGTTGTTTCAAGTGAAAGTACTGAATAAAATGTAGCTATACATTTTTCCTTGAGCTTCAGCTTACAATGGTGACTTGGACTTTAAATCGATAATAAGGTTACCTTTGCACAATATTTCAATTCAGCTGCTCGGGCATGTGAGGTTCGATGGAGTTGAATTTCAAGCGACGTATTAAATGAGCAAATGTGATCGTAGATTTAATCCATTTACTCCAACCCGAGACAAATATACCTAGGTATATTTGTCTTAGCATCATATATGACATTATAATTTATGCAGCTCAAACACTAATACAATCGAATTGTTCGAAGAAATTAAACGGCGGTCTATTGGAACGGGTCGCTTAACATCGATCGACGTGTGTCAACGCGTGTAAAGTTTTAAAATACATAATGTACGACGTAAATGGTAAAGGGTCAAAATCTAATTAACACTGAGGTACGTTTCACACGTTAAGGGTTAATCGTTCTCTAAATTTCATGTCACACTGTAATGTAGTTTGAAGAAATACGTCCCATGAGGGACTTTATTTTGAGAAAGTAGTTAAATTTCTCAAGCATGACGTTCACAATTCTACAATGGAAAGGATACGATATCACTTATACGCTTAAGCTTCTGAAACTCTAGCCTATGGCCAATGCTGTAACATGCATCGCAGCACATCAGAAGTAATCAAGTTAATGGAAAATGTTACAACATATTATCAAATAGGCCCCACTAGGTAATGCAACATACGTACTTGACTAGTACAAATCTTGCTTAAATAGTGTTGTTACGCTTTATTCCGTCGTGGACTTGATTAAAGTCCAGCATCTTATTAATGAATGTATGTTGGATTCAACAGTAGCCCCATCAGATATATTTGGATACCACAATTCGATTCGTACTGAGCATGAGCGATGGGATTGCTTTGGGCAATGATTAATCACCAAGATTAACCTGTTAGCATAGTTATAATGAACATATCTTGGAGCGTGTAACATGTGACGTCACCTGTCACACACATAGCATATTGGGTTGCTTTTTTCAAGATGGTCATACTTTAAAGGTACAAATTGAATGGATGGAATTGCGTATATCAAAATAAACAATTGATGAGACTGGTAAATGTATTTCCTTTATAGTGCCGTGTATGCCGCCATAAGGTGATATAAATCTCCAGTTCCCAGTCGCCTTCACACAGAAAAATTATTACACAGCTTATGTTAAATCGTACATATTTCCCATGTACGTATAGAACTCCATAATTTCGATGTAAACAATTACAAAAAACAAACAAACATAGAACTCCATAATTTATGTAAAAATTACCTAATGTGAATTATGTAAGGTGTTACTTATTAATTATGTAAAGTGTTACACAATTGTTATGTACCACTAACCTAATTATTATGCAAAATGCAAAACTAAAACGACACCTTACATATTTTATATTATGTCATCGTTATATCAAAATATGAGGTTCTTTATTTCAAATGTCGGACAAAACAAACAGCATTGAACGAAGTATGGGTTTCCTGTAATAATCCGATACAATACATTTGCTCTTGCCTTACAACTTACAAAAAGACACAAAAGCTATGTATCTATACCTTCAAATTTAGCGACATACCAGCCCAAACTACATGAGCACATGAGGCCACGCCAATCACTCGATTCACTCGCGTCGTCCATCTTACTTCGAAGTTCGATACTGTTGTGTAAACTTTTCTCACGTTTTCGTAAGAAGTATTTTACATCGTAAATTGTGTATTAAAAGATTATAGTTTACATGGTACATATGTATAAATTCGCCCTCTTTATATATTTTACCGGTAAAAGCATTCTTTACACGATAATTATGTATTTATTTTACAAACTGGTGTGTACAATTTCCTTACTTAGGTAAACTATCAGGAATACATAACAAAAATGTAATCAAAACGCTTATAAACGTTATTATCGATTTCTATGCTAGCTTTTACTTCCAGAGATGTAATATTTTACATTGTTTTTTCGTACATATTTATTTTTTACATAGTATTTTCTGTGTGCACACTTTTAGTATTAATTTAAAAGCAAACAATCTAGATTAAGTGGAGAGTACCGACAGTTTGATGAAAAACAAAACAATCACGATCCTAGCTTCTGGTAATGTAACCCGTTTGTCAACTGCATAAGAGCATGGCTGTTTTAAGACGACGCGCCTTTTTTATTTGATCAAGATATTGCAGATTTGTGATGTGTTTACATTTGGCGGTACACATGCTGCTCGTGAATAAACATTCATTTGCTGAACAATTTCATTTATGAGAGATGATAAAACAAGCCCCAAATAATTGAAATGATTATGGTTTGTAGAATTTTGGATGAGCAATACAATATTTCATTTGCGTTTGCCTTTATTCATATCAGAGTTGTGACATTTACTCAGGGTTTTTATATGATAGGTAAACTGGCATAAAACGTTGGATCAGCCGATAAATTGACAAGCTGCTAAAATGTTAAGAAATGTAATTGTATTGCAATTTACAGCGAACGCGCGCTCCGTGATTCAATTTGTTTAGAGCTTTTGCCTCAGTGATGAATCCGGTCGGTCAATTATGCTTTCAAGAAAAGATTTTGCTGAACAATCGCATTTATAAGACATGAACAATCAAGCCCGAAGTTATATAAATCCGTTTAGTCAATTATGCTTGACTATAGCAGGACAAATACTGGGGCTAGTTTGATGAAAATTTAAAATGGAGTTTGTTTTCATTTCAATTCTTCTGTTGAAGTAATAGGTGCTCCATTTTCCCTGATTTTTCCTGCAGAAATAGTATCTCGAGAGGCTTCCGCACTCTCTACTCTAGACCAATTTGACCCAACGGCCGCCCATTATAAAGCAACTGCATCATCTCTTAGGAGATAGATTGACGAATATGAATCCTTTGTATTATGAGTTTATGATAGCATACTCACTAGTATGTTACCAACTTGTATTAAAGAAAATAAAAGAAACGCCTCCATTCCCTATTGAATACACTCATCATGCTCATTGCTTTCGAATGGCTATTGGCTGACCAAAAACCAATCATGTCCAACGGGCCTTCTTTTTCAATTCAATATGTGACCTGCTCCCACAAAATCGGCGTAAAGTCGTAGCGAAGATGTTGCTGAATTGAGCTAGGATAGCATGATAGATTTTTGCCGTTTGTTGTTAGTATGGACCAAGCCCTTTTATTATAGCGGGATTATAAAATAAATAGCCAGGCATGGCTGGTAATACTCTTAAAATAACAATACATACTGCTATTTTAGAATTCCCCTATAGTAGAAGGGACCATGGGTCCATACCAACAACAATTTAAACGGCAAATCAATAATATGCTATGCTGCCTCAATTCAGCAACATCTTCGCCACGACTTTACGCCGATTTTGTGGGAGCAGGTCACATTATGATGTTCACTAACTTTGTAAACAGAGGAGATGCTGTAATCATACCTTAAAACTTGCCACTAAAAGTTGACTGATTTAGATCTGGCCAATGTATTTTATCGGTCGATACTGAAACACAATATTGAGCGATACTGGAACGCTTTTATGTTCCAGTATTAGGCGATACTGGATGCACTAAGCACTACTGTAATAAGAAAATGTGATCTATTGGCCGATACTTTTCTTTCAATCACGATTTTCTCGTCTTTGCTAGTACGCTGACCCAAATAAGATTTTTTTTAAATCCGTAGCTCGGTTTCCCCAAGGATACTTATACAGAACGCTTAATAAAGGCGGGAATAGAGGATTCGTTGAGGTCTATCAGAAATGGATGGGATAGATTATCTCATAATTCGATGAGGGAGGGTATCTATGTAGCATATTCTACATTCCATTAAATTGGTGTATGGCGTCCAATTCATTGTATAGACCGTGTTACCAAATTGGCCTATACAATCATCAAAATAAGTAACTGACCAGGTAATAAACGTTGTGATAACTCTAAAAGTAACTCCTATATAAACATATTAAATTATAAAGTTGCTGCGGATTTCTCTGCTTGAGAAATTGCACGCTAAGAATGGTTGATTATTGATTTACAATCCCAAATACTCAAGTACGATTTTCATTTTCGCATCTTGCGTTTTAATGTTTTTTTGTTTTTAAATTTTTGACCAAAAAAGCATTTCTGACTTTAAAAAAATCATCATTGAAAAAGCAAAAAAACATTCCTAGAGAAGTGTTTTTAGATGATTTTGGTGACATTTCGGCAATTTTGAACCAAAACCTGATTTCGATACGTTGACCACACATTTTGAGGAAAAAAGTGATTTGTTGGTCAAAATTTAAAAAATCAGGATTTTCTTTATGACATTTGATACCGCAAATGGATTCTCTGATTCATTTCCTTTCCAAAAATGTATACTTTCATATACATCACGTCTATACATTCTATGTACGACGTGTGTGGGTAACATTCAAAGATACAAAACACGCTATTAATCTGTTAATAGATAATCATAATGGATAAAAACAAAAGGACAGTAATCTAATCGTATCTAATCTAACCTACTTTGGTTGTTATCTCGCCTTAAGCATGTGTTTCATCACAAATAGACCTTTGTGTTAATCGATTTATAAGACTATTTCACCCAGGTCCGCTGAATTCTAATAACAATTAAATGTTTATGTCTGTGTATCGTATGTCTACACTTAATAAGAACATGTATATACAAGACCTTATTCCGGACGGAAAAGAGCATGAATGTGTAGACAACTGCCATGCAATACTCCCGCAACCCAGATTTAGAATTAAATAAAGCGACGAATCGCTTAAGGGGATAATCAGAGTACACTTTACTGAATGTTCAGTTAGATTTAAAGGCGCAATAACCGCGTACTGACAAGTTTGGTGAAATTACAGACCATTTAACAGGTTAAAAAAGCTATTGCAGCAACATTCGTCAATATAATACTGCCTATCGACACCCCTTAATTCCATATATTGGAGTACATTCGATTACTAGTAGTTTTTGTAGGTCAAGGAACATCTAGTGAAACGACTCTCAGCGTTATGCCATGCAATAAGCTGAGACTGATTTTCATTATGTTTTTTACACAAAGAGTTGGTTCTGATTCGTTGTTATCTGATATCGTCTGCACCTACGTGATTAGAGTTCTTCAATAAATAATTTTCATTCAGACTCTTTCAAATCATTCAAATATGCTTTTTTATTTGACAGTCTCCAGTATTATTTTCATTGGACAGAATATAAAATATTTCTCTCCCTTTTCTTTATGCTCTCAACATATTGAAAAGGCTATTTGAACATGTACATGTTGTATACATAATTGTTATTGATGAAAGTGAGTCTTGATGTCAAATGGCTATATTATGTTCACCTAGTCTAAAGTCCACCTTGTTTTAATCATCATTATGATGTTGATACTGCAGTGTCTAAAACTCATCAATCAATGGTTCGGCTTGGTTTGTGAGTAATTGATGAGCATGTATCTGACTTCCTGACTTGCACATTGAAGCCGACCTACCGGTATTATGTTAGTGTCAATATAGTTAGCACGGCTTATAATATGACATGAAGAGCGTTCGATGATCCATCAGTTATATGAACGCGGGAAGTGACGGGAGTTATTATAGTGATATACACCTAGCACATAAAGTCCCTAACCAGGTGCTTTGAGGTTGACTAATTCAAAATATATAATCGGTACCAAAAATCTGAGATATATATTATATGAGCAAATTTCTTCTCCGCAATTTGATACCTCATTCAACAAAATCGAATGGATACTTTTAAAGTTAATGATTTCAATGACCCCGCATGCAACAGAAAAGTTGGTACCGATCATATATTTTGAATTAGCCAACCTCAAAGCACCTGGTCAGGGACTTTATGTGCTAGGTGTAGGATTAAAGGCTAAGAATTTGTAAATTTGCTTGTCACCGAATATATTAAGGTGCATGTTTGATTTCTACAACAAAACACTCATTACCAATACTCCTACAGGATGTGAAAGAATCTTTACATGTACCTAGTGCTTAATGTTCAGTTGCAGGAGTCACGATTATTAAAGTTCTATTTTTGCTTTTTCTTCTTCTTTTAGTACGAGAATGTAGCAGTATATTCAACACTGCACTTTAATATGTAATGTGTTGCGGTCACGTTTATAGCCCTAGGCTTACATAGCACGCCTCTTAAAATGCATCAGAAAATTGCATCCAGAACCGATAATATCCGCAATGAAAATCTACCTTTTATAGAATGAATATAGAAACCCCTTGAGGACATAAGTATTTTTATCCTTAAACAGGTAGCAAATCCGCAGGAATTATCAATCGAGATTCACCTTTCTCGCGGGGATATATTCCATCCACGCCATTGTGCGGTAAAAGGGCGTTTTAGTCCCGAGGTACTCGCATTAAACGTTAGCTTATGAATCGATAGCATCGGGTCTATACTGCATGGTTCACTAGCAGAAACCCCCGCTCAAATCTACAAGACATTGATGATTTGTTGACAGGAATGAAAGAAAGATATACCAACTTGGTGTCAGGAAATACGCTACCTCGTATCATATCTTCCATATTGGACTTTTCTCCCATCAAAAGTAGACTATTCCAAATGTCATCTCTGTAGAGATTGTTGTATCTTAAACCTGAAAATAAATGCAATATTATTCTATGTGAGTGCAGGGATTGGTAAAATTATATTAGATTGAGTGCAGACATTGGAAAATTACGTTAGCTATCAAACTGCTCGAGTGATCGGTGCGCATCCAATTGAAAAGATTCGTGATTCTGTCAACAGGGAACATTATTGGTTATTTGCAACCCATTAGTCCATATGTCTAGTTGTCGTCTCAGGGTTATCGTGAACGATAATATGTATCAAACATATTAGATTAAGGTACGAAAGGTACGACGATTCAAGTATGCACTATATATTCAATTTTCTTCTAAAGTGTTGTATTTTGTCCTAAATATTTCTTATTTGCCGGCGTAACAACAAGGACATTTTTGCAATTTAATACTAATAGTGTTTGAATTTATCGATTTCATGAGAAACTATTATTGTCTTGCATAAATCAGGTTATAATTAAAATCTTAAAACCGAGTTCAGACTTTAATTTCATTTGTGTGGACCAAGAGGCGATTCCTAGTTTGCTGCTGTAGCGCCACCTACGCTCAATCTACAGCATACCTTTTCTTGTGGATATTCTTTAACTTTATAATATCGGGATGAATTCGGTCCGATATTATCCGTTCGAATCACATGATACTAGATGTGCCATTGGAATTTATTTTGTCATCTACACTACTTAGATGAGATAAACAAGACCCGGTGAGTCTTAATTTTAGGTGATTTACGCGATAATAGTGTTTTTATCGTGATGTAATTTGCACCGTATAGTAAGCTTACATGTAGCTTACAATTGTCAAACTTCTACGGTTTCCCGTTTGGCCTCTCTAATAATAATATGGTTGCAAATACACGATTTTAGATACAGTATTTAAGGGCTTAGCCATTCACGATTCTATACTGTGCATTTTTCAGGGTGCCCCGAATCTGTTGGGATTGCCTTTAGCTTGCGGGTTTTCTTATACAAGTAGGCTTAGTGTATACATTTTGCCATTTGGTCTATTCCTAACACAGCAAGCAACACAGCGACACTCGTACGTAGTGCTGTACTGGAGCGCAGCACATTCACATGTATACTGTACCAGAATGTACTGTACATGGTCTGGCAGTTATTCTCCGCCGGCTATAGGCTATAGGCTCCGGCCTATTGTCATGATTGTATGTAGCACATTTCATTGTAAATGAGGCTGTGTGAGCATGTGATGTCTGGTATTGTCGTGGTACACTCGTATTAATTAATCAAAGGCCTATAATGTAGGTTATAAAATAAGTCACTGTTATAACTATTCATATTAATTTAGACTTAGGTCTATAATAATAATATAGGTTTAATACTGTAGGCCTAATATTATTCATACACATTTTAGCCTTAGCCTACTATTATTGGGGCGGGATAATTGTTAATACAGGTTTTGAAATAATTTAGTGTATTAATTAATCCTACTAATTTATGCTTAGGCCTATAATATAAGCTTAATTTACTGTGGTGATTAATCATAAGTTATAATAAATCATACTAATTTAGGCTTAGGCCTATAATATAGGTTACGGGATAATTTACAGTAATAATTTAATATACGAATGTAGGCTTAGGCCTATAATATAGGTTTAATTTACAGTTATAACTAATCATACTAATGTAGATACTAATCTAGGCCTAGGCCTATTATAATATAGGTTAATTTATTGTAATAATTAATCATACTGATTTAAGCTGAGGCCTATACAATAGGTCATGAAATAATTCACTGTATTAACTAATCATACTAATTTAGGCTTATGCCTATAGGTTTAATTTACTGTAATAATTAATCAGACTAATGTAGGCTTAGGCCTGGGTTATAAAATATGTTAGCAGTTGGCTGGGGCGTATTAATAATTAATCCTATATACATGTTATGTTATAATTAATCGTACTCATTTAGGTTTAGGTCTACATTATTGGTTATGGTATAATGTAACATTTGGCTGGGGTGTATTATTGTGACTATAATCACTCATAATACATAAAGCTATTTTTGTCACATTTTCCTGTACTATCTGGCCCAACTTTTCCCATCTACGTGGGCTTATGTAATAGGCCGTATCTTGTTGGCATTTTTTTTGGGTAACATTGTTTTTATTACACAATTTTGATTGGATCTTTGTTGTCCTGCTGCCATACAGGCCTATAATACGGTGAGCCAGTTTTAGGTTGTGCGTTGATTTTGTTAATAATAATAATCACTAAAAATGCGGGATATTTCTCTGGCTCGGTTGATTTTCGTCACAGTAGGTCGGTCATTTTAGTATTATTCACCTATTGTGCTTCCTAACCATCCTCCCATTTGTAGCTTATCTGGTCATGCTCGTTGATTGGTCACTCAATACGGTCATATCAGCGTTAATATGGTGGGCTGGGATATTGCTTTTAGGGGCCGGCACACGTTCTAGTCTCGGTATGCGGGCTACTAATTAATGTTGGTTTAGGCCTTATAATATCGGTTCTTGTTAAATCTCTTTTGTTCTACATTTAGTTGTTACGGGTTTCAATAGGCTATTCCTATCTGTTTAAAATAGGCCTACTCCAGGGAGCTCAAACATAAATGTTTAAAAATAAATTAAATAGTGATATAAATTACGGGCGAGCAGGTTAATAAATAT